>QTSX02002147.1:0-683833 GCA_014839935.2 Entomophthora muscae
CTTCCATGATGTACATGGACAGTATGTGGCTTTCCATGATACTATATATCATCCTATATTCATATCCAATAAAGTATCATTCTCTTCTTAATTTTCCCTTTTATCTCGTTTATTATACTCCTAAGAAATATATACGTGACAAGTGTCAGAATCAAAGTGGTTACTGCTTGGCCTGCACACCCATGTTTATTGGCTGAATCCTTTAATCAGTCAATACCCCCAAAATCCTGATGCAGTTGATAAGTTTTTGTATTGACGATTAGATTATCTATGCCAGTAAATTGTTGATTTGGGTGAGGCCTTGGCTCAGCTCCTGATATAGATCCTTAAAATATCATGAAGCAGACTTGGGTATCAGACAGATGTACATTCTAGATAGAAGAAGAATTGCATGGGTTGGGGAGGCTAGCGTTCTTTAAATCGAAATAAAATATTTCCAATGTAAATTTAAATCAAAAAAATTGTGACCGCCCCAAAGCTAGCTGAAGCATGATCAGCGCACTTTGGGACATGCATGTCATATTCCATCATTGCAAATTTTATGCTGCGTGCAAAAGTTCCAAGCTGGTCTGTACCTCATCATTGCACCGCAATTTTCCAGCAGACGGGTTTCACCGGATCGGCTCCGAATATCCCGAATGGATTCGCCATGCATTCCACTCATGTTGGTGTCGCACTGATGATGGCAAAGTTCAAGAGGTTTGCTGAGGTGCACCTGAGTAGTCACGCTGGATGGCAAGTTTGGATTTAAACCCCGAATAAATCATACAATCCAAGTTAAATTATTCTTTGCTTTTTAGTGATTCCTGATAAAAAAATTAAACTGGAAGTAGTCTATCAGAAGGAGACTGTGATACAAAAATTTTCTCTGTTTAATTCGTTCGGGGATGGGAAAGCAGGACATTATTCAGGTCCTACTGGTCGATGGTACCGTCGTTGTTGTTTTTTTAAACGAGGATGCAACCGCATTTGACTTGATTCGCACTACTGTCGATGATATTTCCCTTGAAGTAAAGAGCGGTTTGGATCCTGAATATTCTGACTGGATCGCCATATTACTCCCACCTGATGCTCAAGTTGGGTTTCAAGGTTTTTGTTTTTGCATAGTTTAAAACTAATATTTAAGAGGTTTTGAATATTGATGAAAAAAATGATGCTCAGGATAGTGAATCAGGTAATTTTTTATTTGTTTAATATTTAAACCCTACTCAGAGAAAACCGCGAAAGCTAGAATACTTGACAGAGAGGAAAAAATATTCAAGCTAGTCAATAAGGAGACTATAAAATTTTCCCGAGATAGAGTCTTCCAAGGCGACAAGGGATGTTCATGATCTCTCTCAAAACCTTCACAGAGCTTATTTCAAAGTCCTAAACACTCGCCACCAAATTGATGTGGTTCTTAAAGACATCCAGGGGTACCCTGATAGTATCGTCAAATCTTTTTATATTTCGCCTTCATCGACTACTGGAAGCATTGTAGAATTATTGATTTCTGGGCTAAATCTGCCTTCGGATGAGGCTGAAGGGAAGAAGAACTCTAATGAAGCACATCCCTACATCATGTCTTTGATGAAGACAAACAATATGGACCTCGAATCAACAGAGCAACTAAGTGAAACAGGCTTAATTTTACCAATTTTTTTTGAATATCAGAAGAAAGTGGCAACGGGAGATTTGAAGAAATTCGAAGTTCAATTCAGTAACCACACAAACTGGTTTAGTAAAGTAGGCACTGTAACTTCGCGCTTAACCCAAAATCTATCCCGCCCTCTTTCTGTATTTGCCTTTTTTGGCGATGGAAACTCCAAGACGCCGATCTCTAAGCATCGAGAAAGCATTATCAAGCCTCGTATTGCCTCTCCCACACGGATGCTTAGACACATGTCTTTGACAGGAAAAGAAACAGAATCAGGAGTCGATTTCCCCAACATGTCAACTTGGAACCTAGGAGATTTAGAGTCTAACCATAGGCGAACAATTTTGGACCCTACGATTTGGGAATGAATGGGCGGCAACCTTCCCACTTGGGAGAGGAACAAAGCAGCGAGAGAAAATAGACCAAGCCAATCACATTAACTTATCCGACACTGAAGTTGAAAGTCCCGAGCAAGAAAAAGACGAGACGGAACTCGATCGCGCCTTCAATAGAGTCCTTGATGAGCTCAACATCAAAGCAGGAGTAAGAGCCAAAATGATGGATTTCCCTCCAAGTAAGAAGATGGAGCTTATTGAACAGAACGACGCTGTTCAGCGTATGAGAGTATCTTCAACCCCCACCCCCATGGCTTCACATCAATCTACACCACTGCCTCGCCCCAGAAGCATCACCAGCACCCTAATGGCTTCCGCGAATTCAGCCGATGTGCCAGGAAGCGCAGCCCAGGCCAGCCTTGAGCAGCTATTAAATTCAGGCCGTAGTCCACCCAAGGGTGGAGGAAGTTTAACAGGCTTCTTATTTGGGAACTTATTCGCCAATACAACGAATCACCCGGAAGGAAGCGTTGAATATTACCTTTGGCGGCTAAACTCCAAGTATGTAAATTGAACTCCACTTTCTGACAGGTTTAGGAATATTTTACCCCAAGAGATGTTCAAGTGTCTCCAGTCTCTAAGAATTACGCTGTCATCGGCAGCAGTTACTTGGATTCGCAGCTTCCTTGAAGACGGCACAGCACTGAAGGGGATGGAGATGCTTCTTGAGCGGATGATAGCCAAGAATCTGTAAGTAGATATCAAGCCAAGCTAACGCACAGGTCGCTTGCGGAAGTGTCATCGAATGCAAAGGTTCAGGACTTGGAAGAAAATGTACATTTGGAATGCATACGCTGTCTGCGAGTGATCCTTAATACTCAGGTAATGGCAGGTGTTGAAAGAAAACTGATGAGGGAAACCACAGTAGCCAGGCTTCCATGACGTATTGAAACATCCCGCCATTATTCAATGCATCGCTTTCTCCATCAATACTAGCAGCGATAAACTCAGGAATATCGTAGCCGAAGTCCTTGCCGCCATCTGTGTCTTGTCCAAAGACGGACATCGCCAAGTTCTCGAAGCCTTTTCTGACTTCCGCCTTAAATTCCAAGAAGACTTTCGCTTCCAATATCTTTTGAATTCGCTACACTCGCCAGTCTCCACCGAGGGTATTTCAGCTATTGCAGCGCACGACTTCAAGACCACTTGTCTCTCCTTTATCAACGCCATAGTCAATACCCCAGAGGCTCTCGACGAGCGTATGCTTCTTCGTGAGGAGTTTCGTCGCCGTGGTCTCCGGGAGATATTTACGGTAAGAAAGGCCTAATTATCCTCTAACCTCCCAGGATCTCCGTGAGAACTATCCACAAGAGTCGCTATCCAAGCAGATCGAATGTTATGAGGAGGAAACCGAGGCAGATGTCAACGAGATGAAAGAACAGATCCTGATTGAGATTCTTGAGTCCGAGTAAGCATTCTTTAACGTGCCAACTAACTCTCCAGCCGATTAGATCCTCTGCTGGGCTTGGCTGAGAATATTCGACTCCTTCACTCTGAATCTGGGCTCCGCACCGTCTCCAAGGAGATTGTTGCTTACACCAACAACTTGCTTAGTGTAGATGTCGATGACGAAACTCGCTACGAAGTGCTGAATCTCAACAGCAAATTCCTACAGTTCAGCTCTCGTTTCATCGAGACCGAAGGTACACCAACCAAACATACATATTTAACTTCTAGACTGGGCCATCACCTTCTTTGACTTCTTTAAAGAGATACGCGAGTCCATTGGCCTCAGCTTACGTGATATTCTCGACAAGGACCCCAAGTTCAAAACCGAGATGCTTCACTACCACTCGCTCCAAGACTCCAACTCGGAACTCCAGAAGAAGGTATTGATTTGCTGGGGTTTCTAATAAAAAGCTTGAATTGTCTGATCAACAGCTGCTAAAGATTAAAGCAATTCCCATGGTCAGCTATATTTTAAACCAAAGCTCAGGTGATGTTGACCTTACCAAGACTCACAAGGATGTAAGCATTGGTATTGAACAATAATAATCCTCAGAACTTCACCTCAATGGTCCAGCGCCTGATTCAAAAGGAGAAGGATATCGCCTCGCTGCAAGAAAAGATTGATCAGTTGAAGTCTTCTAAATCAAGCACTAGTCCACTACAAGAGAAAAGTCAGGAGAGTAGTTGGACTGCTTTCAAGCAAGAGCTTGACATTCAAAAGCAAGAGGTATTACATTTGAAGTCAAAGGTTAACGTGTTTGTAGAACAAGGACTTAAGCGAGATGGCCGATTCTCGTAGCAAAGAGATTGCGTACTTGAAGCGATCTCTCGAAGCTGTCTGCACTCGGTTCCAGCTCACTGTCAACGAGCTGGTGCCCGAAAATATCGACCTCAACCCGCCTCACAGCAGTGAACCCTCAGACTTGATCAGCATTCCAGATTTACAAATCCTCCAAGCCGAACTCGATGCTGCCAACAAGGAGCTGCTCACAAAACAGAAGTTGGAAAACGAAAACGTCATTTTAAACAACACAATAGCCGAACTCAAGCATCAGGTATCACATCCCTTCTGCAGTTGCTTACTTCTCAGTTGCAATTAAAATCACAAGAGAAATCTCATCCAAGCATACAAGATTTGTCCAACGCAAAAGGTATATACTTCTTATTGCTGCTCCCAACTTTTAGAGCCTAGAATATCCATTCATTACCAGCCTCTGTTATCACATGGTACATCTGATCTCCATGCCATTACGCCTAAAGAATCCATCGCAAGAACAAGTAATACCCCTCACAAACTTAGTCTCATTTACAGCTGCTATAATCCCTCCTCCCCCTCCTCCTCCACACATGTTGAAATCCCCAAAACAAATCACCAGCATTCCACCACCGCCCCCTCCAACAAAATCAGCTGTAATGATCCCACCACCTCCGCCATATCCCTCAACAAGAATACCACTGCCTCCACCTCCTCCACCACCAAAACAACTTTCAGGAATACCACCACCGCCTCCTCCACCACAGACCAAATCCCAAGCACCCCCTCCTCCACCCCCTCCCCCTATGTTGGCTGGAATGAAAAGCACAGGTGTTACAAAAGGAACTACAGAAAATCAATTTACACATTCCTCCTCAGTACAAGCTTCAAATGCTCATTCAAATGTACATGATCCTAATTTAAATGCGCATCTCAAGAGCCTGAGCGCCACCTCTCTCAATGAGATCCTCAAGCCCAAAATCCCCATGAAGGTAAGCCTAAATCACTTCAACTAAAGTCAGGCGCTCTTCTGGAAAAAAATCCCAAACAGCAAAATCCCAAACACACTGTGGGAATCCCCTGTTGAATTAAACATATCTGATTATTTGGACCACGAGGAACTCGATGTTCTTTTCTGCAAAAAGGTTGCCAAGAAGCCTGGGTCAGGCTATACAAGTATTGGGCGCAGGATTAAAGGGAAAACAAGCATCACGCTTATTGACCTGAACAGGGCAAACAACATAGGTAAGCTTAATAAGCTTTAACTAATCATCAGCCATAACTCTTGCTCGGATGAAGATGCCCTTTTCCGCCATCAAGCTTGCCATCCTTGAAATCAATGACTCGAGACTATCCATGGACAACTTGCGCTCGCTTGAAAGCAATGCCCCCACTAAAGAGGAAGTAAGCTTCCTTCTCCGCCAAAGCTTACCTTTAGATTAAAATTGTCAAGAGCTACACGGGTTTAGTTGACAATCTGGGGACTGCCGAGAAGTACATTTTACAAGTATACATCCCTTTGGATCCAACTAACTGCTTAGATAATGGACATTCCACGACTTTCTGAAAGGCTCAGTTGTATGATCTTCCGCAGAAGATTTAACGCCGACATTGAGGAACTACTGCCGGTAACTACATGCCGTATTACTAACCCCTCAAAGGAGCTTCAGGTTATGACTCAAATAACCAGCGAGCTTAGAAAATCCAAGCGACTAAAGACTTTATTGGAGGTAATCTCTAGTGGATATCACTTACAAACTACTATAGGTTGCACTGGCACTTGGCAATTACTTAAATGCTGATACGCCCCGTGGAGATGCCAAGGGGTTTAAATTCGAAGGCCTTAAATTGGTATTGTAAATCTAATCCTTTCACTCACTTTGCAGCTCAAAGATGTCAAAGCAAATCCTAAAACCGATGGCATTCCGCTCTCCAGTCTTCTCCATTATCTTGCATGGATCCTAGAAGAGAACTGGAACGATGTCTTCAAAATCAGAGATGAGTTTCCAAGCCTAGAAGCTGCTGCACGAGGTATAATCTTTAACATAGCATCTGTTTAACAGGAAGTTTCCGTCACAACCTTGACAAACAACATATACTCTTTATCACAGGGAGTAAAGCAAGTGAATTTTGAACTTCGAGCCCACAAGAAGCTCATATCTCTTCCTGAAAACGACCAATTCATTCTAACAATGGAGGTAACTATTTTCTAAGTGGTGACTAATGAATAGGCCTTTGTCATCAAGGCTTCCCGTGCAGCATTTGAAGTGAAGGAGAGTGGCGATAAACTCGAGAGAAATCTTGAAGAGATGCTTACCTACTTTGGTGAAGATTCCTCCACTAAGCCTGAAGATTTTCTTAACTTCATAATTGGTTTCCTTGATTCACTGGAAAACGCACGGGTAGAAAATGCTAAGCTTAAAGAAAAGGCAGCCCAGAAGGTGCTTAATCATACAAAGGTAGTACTGATAATTTGACAATCTCTAAAACGTCTAGAAATTCTCTCAGTCCCCATCTGAAAAGTTATCTAGCTTTGGTCAGGGTGATTTTGATGTGGCGGTACGTGAGCTCCGCTCAGGGCTGCGGAGGAAAAGGACTGAACGTCCAAGGTCTCAGATATTTTCTAGCTCTGTCCGACCTCAGGGGACCGATACCTCAGTAACTAGTCCGATTGACAAGTCTTGATCCATTCATTTATAAAATTATATGTATTTTAAAGCCCCTTAATAAAGCAAAGCCTCCAAGACTTAAAAAGCGTTTAATCAATGCCAGCCAACTTATTTCAGTACGTAACTCACTATATAAATACCATCATTTTATCAAAATACTTGCACCTATATAAAACCCTTTCCAACTGTCGCAACATCTTGGATTACTCCCTCTCGGGGAAGTAATTCCCCAAGTGACTCTCTGAATGATTCCCCGACTAATCATTAAGTCAGTGACACTCTTATCATTCACCCATCTATTACAGGATCAAACATTTTGAGTCCTAAGAGGAACACTACTTGGACAAGCCCCATGACCGACATGACATACATGGACAGTATGTGGATTCTCATGATACTATATAATACTCCAAACTCATATCTAGTAAAGTATCATTCTCTTCTTAATTTCCCTCTTTATCACGTTTATTATACTTCCCATAAGTATATACTCAACACAACCTACATCAATATTTTATACACACTAGCCAATAACATCCCAGTATAATACACCCTAGCTTAATTCTATATTTAGCAACCCTCTTCATCAGCCCACTCAGCCTTACAAATTCTTGATCCCAAATCCAAATCTTCACTCCACCCAGGACTCATCTAAAATCTTTTAAAATCTTTGCATATTAAAGCAACCATGCTATCCAATTCCCAGGGTTGACCCCATATCCCCCAAACCCCAAAGAAATCTGAACAGGTTACCATATTTTCATTGGTCCCTCTCACCAGACTATTTATCCTATATCCAAAGTTAGCAGGCAAGAGAGCTGGATTCCAAGCTAGCTTTGAAATACATATCCAACTACCATAAGCCCAGTTTATTGGATAGAAGGGTCATGGTAGACTTAACCAGCTAAGAGTCACTGATATTGATCTTCAAATTAATCACTGGGACAGCGTTTTCATGGCTTAAATCAAATTCTCCTAAGTGTTGATAGAATGTTGTTGAGCCTGGATGTCAAGAGTTGTAAGGGCCATTATATATCCCTATGGGTGGGGCATGTCATCTCAAAAGCACCTTCTCAAAAAACAATCCTAAAGGCAATAGTTGTTAAGGTATCTCAATGTCAGGAAACCAATCATGGGTAGCTGGCCCGTTGTTTTCAGGGATACCTTGGACCGGGTTTTTTGAGGGCAGAGCCCACCACAAGAGAGGTGCTAACTTGAAAAAGTAGAAAAAAGACTTCCCAACCCAAGACCACGGGTTGGCGGCCGGGATTATAGTTTCAATCATATCAGTGAGGGTGATGTATACAATCCCAAACAGCTTACCTGTGTGGTCAGTAGGGAGATCTGGGGAGGAAGCAGGCATAGGTTTTGGGGTCACAGGCAGCTTCATACTGACATTGTAAGCGGGAAGGTAGTTGAATCTTCCTCTAAACAGCTTGGGAGTTGAGAAAATCCACGGGTCTTGGTGGTTGTATCTGACAGCTGATTGTATCTGGGCCAGGAGGTCAAGTTTGAGTATTCTTTCTGGTGTGTAGTCCTTGTATTTGGGCTTCAGAGGATATTCTGTGAAATGGACTGGGCCAAAGGGAACACCTGGAGGACAGAAATTGACAGGCAGTGGGACAGGAGGACCAGAAGATCTGGAGCTGATTTGGTAGATGGCAAATACAATAAACAGTAATAGCTGTGTGAGCCAAAATAACATAACCTTTATTTAAATAATGGCAATAAGGTTTGAGCGCAGGGTCTATAGGCATATATAGAACCCTGCCTCCAAACTTAGTATTTCTCATGGTGGTTTCATCAAATGTTGTGAAAAGTACGGGTGGGTGGCCAGGTGGTCCGGGTGTGGGAGCGGCAAAATGGCACCTCAGCTGGGTATTCTCTCATTGGTCAGACTGTCCACATTGGTCATTTGATTTTCTTGATTTTTGGCTGTGGTCACAGGGTCAGGCCTAAAGCCCATGATTTCTCTTGGCAGAGGAATTTGATTGGTCATCTGAGAGGACTTCAGATTCATGAAGTGCACCAAGGAACTTTCTCTTCCTCCATTAGGCAATTCAAGAAGCTCCTCCTCTGGCATCCTCATAATTGAACCTGAGCTGGTATTCTGGCTTTGTGACTTAGCATGGGCTTCAGCTTGCGGAGACTCGGTCTCAGAAAAACGTGGGCAGGTGGGCCCTTGGTCCATGGGATCAGCGGCCTGTGGGGATCCAGGCTCAGGGTTTGAATCCCGCCCTTGGGACCAGGTTTCTGGGGGTGATGGGTTGTCAATCCTGACACTCAATCACAGCATCACAGCTGAGAAAATACTATCTCAAACAGTGTTTATGTTTGAAGCCACAAAAATATAAACATACTTTTTTAAAAATCATAGTTTGACTAAAAAAGACTCAGGATGTAAAGTCACTCCCCCCTTTAGCCTTGGATAGGACAATCTTCCTGCATCATACCAAAAAATCTGCTCAGAAGCCAGCCAAGCCCCTTAATTTCCTTGAGGATTTAGCCCACACAATTGATGAGAGATTTTTGTTGGCATACTCTTCCCAGATGGAAAATACTGATGTTCTGAACTCAGTTCCCACTTGGGAGGAATCTCTGATTAGTTTGGACTATTTTTTGGTCTTGGCTTGCCCACATTTAAAATTGATTAAGTTCAAACAATCAGGTCGCGCTTCAGTTACTTCAACAAAATCCATTTCAACTGGAATCAATGGCATCCTGAAGTGTCCTTTAGGCACTAGCCAATCAGAGGTTGGGTTGAAAATTGATGAGAAACCATCCAAGCTCCCTGAAATTATTGGCAAAATTTCTATCCCATACAATCAAATGACTGGCTGAGGTCAGCTGACCTTCAAATTCAAATTGGTTTTCCTTAAAGCAAGACAGGGGGTTTTTGGTCCCCTGCTTGCTCATTTTATCAAAGTAATTTTTATACTTTAAAACCTGGTCATTTGGACACTTGGGCTCTTTTTTCTGGCTCTTTATTGTTTCCTAGCTTTGTTAGTATTCACTTTGTCATCCCTTACCTTCGCTTCCTTTCCCTGGCTCCCAGTGTTGCTTTCAAAGGGCCTAGAGTTAAAGTTAGTATTTATCAAATCACTTACCTCTTCCACTTTTGAAAACCTAGTTTGACTTTGAAAATCAGTATTATAATTCATATAATTACTTAATTTAAGTTTGATTTTGTTTATCATTTGCTTTGTTGTCTCCTTGCTTCATATATGCTTCAATAAGCACCTCTTGCTCTTACTGAAAGAGTGTATCCTGTGGTTGTTGCCTCTCCCAGATCACTAGTTTCTGATTTGAAACACTGTAAACTGTTCCTTGGTTTTCTTTATTTTTCAAAAAGCTGCAAACTTTTTTTGTTTTCTTTCTGTTTCAAAAGCTTTAAACTGTTTGTTTGGTTTTTCTTCTGTTTCAGATATGTTGTAAAAGCATCAAGTTTGGTTTTCATTATGCTACAAATGCTGGTCTCTTTAGTGAAGTTTGTAGTCTTTACCCTGGCACCTGTCTTGGTGATGATATGGACTACCTCTCCTGATCTTTGGAGTTGTATTACATATTCATTTCGCCAGGTGGAGAGTGACTCTACCCCATTTATGCACATGTTTGAGGATATCACTGGGCGCACCCAGTATATTCTGGCTACCAGTGAGAACATTGTGAGAAATCTTACCTGTGATGACCTTGAACTATTTGCCCACAAGCCAGCCCCCTTGACTCCCCAAGCTTGTATTCTTCAATGCCTCCCTTTTGTGGAGCCAGAGCACATGGTTTAAAGGAGGTCTAGGCATCCAAGAGCCCGTGCCCAAGTGCGCTTTGTGATTGTTTGGCGGGATAATCCTGATGGGCCTGGATTCCTATTTTTCCCAATTCTCTGCTGCTCCTCCTTGTGGACGCCACTTTGAGCGGCCATCCCAGTCTTGCACTGAATGGTGTCCTGGTGGATCCTTCTCCCGGGATGGGAGACAAACTTAGTTAGTTTAGCCCCCTTTCTCACACAGGATTTCAAATCTGAAGTAAAAAAGAGTCACTTGGTAGCAGCAAGATTTTATAAAGCCCCACACCAAAGACATCCAAAAACAGCCAATATTGTCTATACTACCTATGAGATATTCATTAAAATATTCATATAATAGTTCAAATACTAAAGAAAGGTTTAAAATTGCAAAAAAGAAAAATAAAGATATGATAAGAAGAATTTATTGAGAAAAGGCTCATACATTGGTTGAGAGAGCCACAGAGATAGATTGTAATTGTTCAATCTTGCTATCATTAGGATGGTAAGCAAGGACTGCCTTGCTTATGTCCTGGTATTTCTTGACCCCCTTGGTTTGCTCTGGAGGGCATCCTTGTTTCTCATGCCTGTTTTGAAGAGACATGCAGATATTGACTGCTGTATTTTCAGGGCAACAGTCAGCATTTAAACTATCTACATGTAACATCCTCCATGTCAACAATCTCAAATTTTATTTTGGCTTTATTTTTTACAATTTCACTTAAAACTTGAAAATTAAAATCAAATTTAACTTTTGTCATTATGAACAATTATTTAAGGTAAAAATTCAATAAATATGTAATAAAAATACAAAAATATTTTTTTGGAATTGTCAAATTGGAAGATGTTATATGTAAACAGTTTAAATGCTGGCTGTTGCCGTTTTCAGATGGATGAGGACTTTGTTGAATTGTGTCACAAGTGACAGTAATTTATTACTGATTCTCAAGTTGAAACCACATTCCCAGTATTCAAACCCTGAACCCCAACTGTAAATTCAGAACCTGAACATAAAAATACAGGATTTTCAAATCCTTGGTTCAAATTTCACATCACTTTTTCAGGATAGCTTTTTTAATTAAATTGAATTCTTTGTATTTTTATTTCTATTTTTAAAAACGCGGGAACTCATAGACACTTTGCAGAGTTCAAGTCAAACTGCATATTTCCAATAGACAAAATGAATTAACTGTAATCAGATTTGAAGTGTTCAAATCCATCAATCATTTTCATTAAGTTTACTATGTTTTTTGGAATTGTGGGATTGTCAAATCCAAGAACCAAATTTCAAATCACTTTTGAATGCCACTAGTAAACTCAGATATTAATCACGGGAACTGGAATCCAAATTGAATGTACAGTAAGAAACTAGGACAAAACAACCCAAATCAAGAAGCTAAATTCTGGATAAAATCAAATGAAAAATCCAATCTCAACAACCATGTTTAAACATGAAATTAAGTGAAATTTAAAATTGCCTAAACTGAAAACAATGCAATATTCTGCACTTTAAATCACTAATATAGCAACCACAAAATCATATAATCATATATGAGCTACCCTCCTGATGACACAATTTTTTTTAAAAGTTTTTGGCCCCTGGCTACGCCGGGGCCAAACAAACTTCTTTTCAAGGAAGAAGGAGAAGAGGTAAAGATAAACCATTAGCTTACTAAACTATGTATTCATGTATTGCTATTAAGGATACTTGATTACAGTAGATTTTAAAAAAATGCTATAATAAAATAGAATTATATATTACAACCTATCTTATCATGTTGCCTTTTCCTTGATGTGTTGATAGTTCATTTGTTGTTGATAATATGCTTTTGTTTAATTGGATAGTTTCACCTCCAGTTGCCTTGGTAATAGGAAATCAAGTTGCCTCTGCGACCAAAGCTGGTCTCAGGGAGGCAACTTGATTTCCTATTGCCAAGGCAACTGGAGGTGAAACTATCCAATTATAAGCAAGCACCTTATCAAAAGCAAATGAACTATCAACACATCAAGGAAAAAATAACGTGATAAGATAGATTTCAATATATAATTCTATTTTATTATTAGCGTTTTTTAAAATCTACTGTAATCAAGAATCTAAATTTTAGCCATCCTAAAATGGAATAGGGTGATTTTTGAGAATGCCTTTGATTCCTAAAAGAATTAGCACAAATCCACTCTAGATCCTTTAGCATCCTTTTTGAGACACCCATAAATAATATTTATTTCAAATTCACCTCATTTTTGATTTGAAATTTGGTTCTTGGATTTGACAATTCCGCAATTTCAGATTTTTTTATTTTTACATGATGTCTATGATTTGTTTGACAATCAGGAAATCTCAAATCGCACATTAGAATCCCATATTTCTGATTCATGCATCCCGCATTTCTTTGCTGAGTTTTGTCTTTTGTTAGTTGAGTTATCTTCTCAAGGGATTCAAAATTTGCCAATTTAAATAAACCAAAAAATGTTGAATTAAATGGTTGATTTCATTAAATATTTTAATTTTCACTCAGATGAGTTGCCCGCAAAACTGATTTTAAATGTGGACCAAGGATTTGACTATCCCACATTCTATGTTTAGGTTCTGAATTTACAGTACAGGCCGCCAGCCTGCAGGCCCTACTGCCCGGCTGCCCGCGTTTTTCTGGGATAGAGTCAAGAACAAATTTGACCATGGAGAAACCTCTGAAACCTATCTAGGAGGCGCATTCATGATCAAACTTTGCCATCTGAGGGATCCTCTTGGCCTAGCTAATAGGAGCACCAACCTGAGCAACACCCCCTTAATAACCCAGGCCACCACTAATGGAGTACTGTATGAGTTTTTCCAAGAACAAGGGCTGCCAAATGATAACAAATATCATGTCTCAAAGAAGGAAATCAAGATTCCCCGTTCCAGCCCATCCAATGATGAATCATCTATTTTGTATGCCACCAAGGTTTTCTAAACCCTGGTAAATGCCACCACCCAGCCCAAAGGATTGTGTAAAAAAATTTCCCATGGCTGATAGACATACTTATACTCTGAGGCCTCCAGAAAGTTGTACATTGCCATTTTGCAATTAAGTGTTATGAACCATTGGTTCACTCAGTTCATTACATACCTAATTTTAGCATCTTTTCATATGAAGACTGATTTTTGCGGCTCTGTCTCTTTCACCAGTCAACCCAAAAAAACAGCAGACAAGCCGCTCAAGCTATACCGTCCATCAAGAGCATTTTTTAGGCTGGTAGATTTTACAGAATATCTCCCAAATTGTCAGGAATGGCAATTAAATGCACCTGAACCCCATAGTACGGAACCAGAGTCAAACCCTGAACAAAACCCTTTGCAGACTGCCAGTTCCAAAGACTGGGAACCCAATAATCCACTACCAGTTGATAAAGTTGTTGCCAGCCTGCCAGGACCTGAACCCTTAACCACCACACAAGGTTCTGCAAGCAAACTGCCAATGCAAGATGCTAGAAATTTCCCCAAGGTGCCAATACCTGACACCAGCAGTTTGCTCAGTGAAATGCACAGGTCCCCCAATGAGAGTTTTTCTGAACTCCCCCAAGGCCCAGGAAGTGGCACTGAACCTGAAGGATCACCCAACTCCCAAGTCGCCAACCAGAAAGATTCAAAGTCTTCTCATCCTGAAGCGGCCAGTGCCAAACTGCCAGTGCTGAGCACCACACTGCCATCTAAGACACCTGATGCCAACCCACCTGAGCCCAGAAAACCCGACCAGGTAGTGAAGCATGGCAGTGTGGTATAAATACCTGCCAGGCCAAGATCAACCCCCATCATCATTTTTAAATAAAGGTTATGAAATATTGGTTTCCCCAATTATTGCAGTATTTTATTCTTGTCATCTGCCAGTTAACTCAAAGATCATCTGATCCTCCTGCCAGCCCGCCAGCTATGTACTGCCCACCAAGTATCCCCTTTGGTCCTGTTCATTTCACAGAGTACTCCCTAAATCCTGAGTACAAGGACTACACCACGGACAACATAATAGTCTGGGATCCCTTGGCCAGAACTACTGAGTTAACCATATATAACCGAGAAGACCCTTGGTACGTTACCAAACCCCACCTGTTCAGAGATAAATACAACTTGCTTCCCGCCTACCAAATGGACATGGAACCACCCGTCACCTCCAAACCAAAGCCTGCCTCCGCCGCCAAGCTCCCACTGGACCATACCAACAAGCTTTTTGGAATTGTATATATTACTCTCACAGGAGTAATAGATACTATTGTCTCTGCTGCTGGTCCGTGGTCATGAGTGAGCAAGTCAATGTCCTACCTCATTAAGTTAGCGCCAATTCTTTGGTGGGCCCTGCCCACCCAGTCCACAAACTACCAGTTCCCAAATGCTAGCAAGCTGGCAGATCAGGGTTGGCTCCCTGACACCGGAGATCACATGGCCAGTTGGCCTGGACTTCTAGCCAATCATTTGAATTCTCTTTAGACTTTGACTCATCATGCTGAGCAGCCAACCCCTTTTCAGAAAGACTGTCAGCTATGACAGGGGTGACACCATGTTGGTTCAGTGCTTTCAGAAATTTAGATTAGTCTGTATTATCAACAGCCTATGATGCTCCTCTGTACCCTGCAAATTTGTGGCCAGGCAGGCCTGTGAATTTTCCTGATTAATCAGATTTGAATCACTGCCTGTTTCAGCTCTTTTGTTGGCTAGCCATAAAAAACACAGGTGGATGGCCTGATGGTCTGCAGGATCCCCACAAGCATCAGAGTCAGGTCCTGAGTTTGATTCTCCTAATTGGAGTTTACCACTTATTTTGGGAGAAATGTCATTCTGTGAGAGAGAGAGGCTAAACTAACTAAGTTTGGCTCCCATCCCAGTGCAACAAACCACCAGGATGCCATCCAGTGCGCAGCTGGGATGGCCGCTCGGAGAGGGGACCACAGGGAGGACACCGGGGACAACTGGGGGAAGTAGGCGTTCAAACCCATTAGAATCAGGCCAGTGAGCAACCAGGGAGTGCGAGTAGGAGTGGGGGAGGCCACCTTGGAGGACCTGGGGGGCACCACATTCTTCTGAACCATGGAGGGGAGAGGAGGTGTGGGGGGCACTACCTCTTCAGAACTAGGCAAAGCAAGCTCCACAACGTCCAGGTCCAGATTGTCACACGTCAGGCTCTTAACCACAGCCTCTCCAGAAAAGAGAAGACTGCTGGGAGGTCCCAGAGACTGGCAGGGTTGCTACCTACCAGACAGGCCGATGAGGAGATTTTCCCCCACAGGTCAGGGGAGGTGGACCACAGAAGCAAGAGAAACGGAGCCAGGGAAAAGACAACAAATTTAAGGGCCAGCAGTATCATAGAAAGAACCAGCACAAAATTTGGGGTAGGATGGTATAGTTTCTGGAGAAAAAGGAGAGAAAATGGCAAGACTAGGGCAGTCTTTGGCAAATCTTTGGGAAAACAGCAGAACGGGTTTGGGTAGCCTCGCTGTTGTCTTGGGGGCCTTGGATTATAACTGCAAGCGAAAGCGGGTTCAAAACAATGATTTTTAAAGGAAAATTCAAGATAATAATAGAAATTTTGAGCTTCAAACTTTAACTTTGAAGGCGAGGGCAAAAGAGACAACAACTAAGTGAAAGAACACTTGTACAAGGAGCCAGAAGAGAAGCTGGGCTCAAAACCGGCTGGCTAAAGGTAAGCTTAGGGCAGGGGCTACACTCTAATATTTTGAGCTTTAGGGACACAACTGGTTCCAGGAAACTCAAAATTAAGAAAATTAAGGTGCAGGTGACTCCAAACTTTAATGTAAGTGGAAAATAGACAAGCAGGGGACTGAAAGTCCTCTTGCTTGGTTAAAAGGAATGGATTGCAAAAAACTGGTCACATGACAGTTGGGGGTGAGCCTGATTGGCTAGGTACAAAACTTTGCTGGATGGGCTCAGGGGGACTGGAGAGTTTTACTACAATTTCCAAAATCAAATCTGATTGGCTGGAAGGGATGCCAGACATTTGGGGGTCAACTGGGTTATCAAGCGTTGATGTGGCGACACCTGATTGGGGGGCTCTGATAGTTTTTAAAAACGGACGACACCAGGCTAATAGGTAGTCCAAATTAACCAGGGTTTCTTCCCAGGAAGGAGCAACCAAAGGCAGGGATTCCACAGGATAAGCCAGCACAAACCTCTCATCAACTGTGTGAGCTAAATCATTCAACAAATGGAGGGGTTTGGCGGGCGTTTTGGGACCTTTCTTGGTACGACGGGGAAAGATTGAGCGGTCCAAAGCCAGAGGTGGCAGTGAATTTACACATTCATGACACAGGGTGTGATTATTGTTCTGGACCTTTCTTTATTATTAATAGAGAAAATGTCACTTGTGACAGCAGTAGAAAAAGGCAAGATAAAGGAGTGGTACAGAGCATATAAAGAGTATGGCACTACAAATCTTTTGTCCAGAGTGTGTACCAGGTCTCTCAAAGTATTTAAGTGCTTGACTGGGAGGTTATAGAGTTTTTAGTTTGGCTGGGGAAGAGGATCTGGACTAAAGCCCAGGGAGGACTCAGTAACTTTACAATATCCACTTCTAATCACACCTAGTATGGGAATTTCCCTAGCTATCTAATTATAGTGAAATTAATTTAAAAAATCATATCTATTTAATATTTTATACATTTTTAAATTTAACATATTATAAGCAATCACAAGTTATAACCTTGAAAGACAATTTGAATTGATACATTTAAGACATCTTTTCATCTGGCTTTGGATGGAAGAAATTACTAGTTCACTTAAAATGTGAATTCATAATTCAATTTTAATTTGATTTTCGCTTTCCACACTCCGGCTTAGGGAAATTTTATACAATGCTCATTTGATAGTACGACTGAGTCGTAAGTAGGAGTCAGTAAAGTCCAGTTTTTTTTGCTTGAAGCATACATTCTGTTTTTAGAAATATTTTTTATTAAATCCAGTTGAAGGTTGTAAAGATATCTACTTCGTAAGTAGGCTTTAAGAAATATTATTTTCACAAACCGGAATTTACTCATATATCACGCTTTGGCCCCGCATTTGTTTTATTTTTGATCAAGTTTGCAGATTTTCATTTAAACATAATGCATGTAGGCCGGTATTTTTTCGCTTGTTTCTTTTTGAAAACAGCTAAAAATAGAGCTGCCTTTTAAGTCTTTAACTTGAAGCTTTCTTACTATAAAAATTATATGGGGTAACATGTTTAGATAATTTATTTAGCGTAAAGAAACTCCGAGTCCTGGTTTTTTTTATTTACTCACAACAGAGATAATTTTTATTTTAGCTGAAAATAGTTACATGAAATATTTCTGGTGCTAGTTTAGATGTCTTGTTTGATAATGCAGCTTGTGAAGTTAATTTAAGTTATTTTAGATATTCAAAAGAATGCTTCGCATCCTGAAGATAACTAGACTTCCCGCTGGTCTTCAGCCCTTAAACACCCTTAGAGCTTATTCAACCTTGAACACGGAAATTCCCGATAAGAATGAATACATCCCTGGAGTCCAGGGCTATGCGCCTGGCTTTGGACCTCCACCCCGAAAGCCCTTGACTGAGAGAAAGCTTAGAAAGAAAAACGCACACCTTAAAAAGAAGTTGTCTTTTGTTAACCCAAAGGTAGAAGCTCCTCAAGAAGCAGCCGAAAAGACAATTGAAACTAAAAAAGAAGTGGTCCCAGAAACTCTTGCCGAATCCATTTCTATTATCAAACAGAATATAGATGTGGCAGGCATGACTTATAAAAATAAGGTGCATTTGATTCGCCATCAGTACACTTTGGAGATGCAGCAGCTCAAGAAGAAGCAAGCTGAAAAAGCTGAAAAAGAGGCTGCTGAAGCGAGAGAAAAGCAACTCGTGGAGGAGAGGGAAAAGGAAGCCCGTGCCAAAGCTTTGCACGCTTCACGTATCAATGATCATCTCTCATCTTTAAACCTTCCCCTCCCGGACAGCCAAATGGATGAGAGCGAAACAAGCCAAAAAAAGCTCAGTCCCTTTGTCGATCCTGGAATGAAGGCATCTCGCATTGCTGCCAAGGCCATGAATCATTCTGAAGTCGTCAAAGCTAGAAAGGTGGAAGTGAAGGAGTCTCTGCTGAGGATATTTTATGAAGCGATAGACTATGTGACACCTGAGAATATTGATGCAAAGCTGGAACAGTTTATAGGCCATGGTACCTCTGCTGGCAAGGGCTCTGTAAGCTCCAAATCCTTGAGCTTCACTGCTCGCTCAACTGAACATCCAGTCGACACCACTCGCGATAGCAAGCTTTTTGATATTCTCCAAGGCACCATCAGCGGTAAGCCTGGCGTTGAAAAGATTGAACAGAACCGCTCCTCCGGATTGCTAGCTAAGGATTTGTAAGTCATGCTTCTTTTTCTCAAACTCATTTCATCTAGGGCTTCTGTCATGAAAGGTGATTCTTAGGACGTCTGCTATTAAATCGTCATTCATATGCCTCCTTTAATTTCGCTTTACGAAGCCTTTGCCTTTGTAGCCATGGTTTGGCAAAAACTAACTCTAGACAGGAATTGCCTACTTCTGCAGTAGTACCCATATTTATCAGTCTTGATTTTCTGTTTGCTAGCCTGACCATTAACTACCCAAAGACCTTGCCCTATATAACTGGGTCTAGAGAAACAAACATGTAATAGTTATTAACTTCAAACAAACCTTATCATATAGCACCCAAGATAAGAAATCACGCTGAAAGGTAAACTTCTGTAAGGATCAGGCCGCTCTATAATTAAATAGCTGAATAAACTTTGAAAAGCCAAATCTTTCAAAGTGTGAAAAAACCCTCTGAAGAATAGTCCAAAACCTCACCAATAGGAAAATAATAAGCGAATCCAGCTAAAAGGGAGATTGGTTAAAATCAAACTATGAGTTGCTGAGGATTGAAGCAGCTTAGTGGGATGACTTTATCTATTAGCTTAACGACTCTTAAATATAATTAGAAGCACATATACTGCTGGGGCACACTGACTTATTATTCAGAACAAAATACAAAAAATAATAGTTTCAAAGCCAAAGAGTATTTTAGGCCAAGCTTTAAATATATACAACTAGAAGCAAATAAGTCATAGGTAGTTTATTTGATGATAGACAGTGCCATGTAAATGTATCAGATTTCTGCTCCAAAAATAACATAATCTGGGCATTTTGGCTGGCCCAAGTTGATTGGGCTTAAGTTTCTTTGGACTTGTGAACTAGTCCCGTGGGGATTTAAGGCTCTCTAAACAGCTTATTGGCTGGTGTCGCAACATCTTCAATTACTCCCTCTCAGGGAATTAACGCCCCGAGTAAATCACTGAATGGCTCACTGGCCAGACAATAAACTGGTGGCACCATTATCAGTCAACCATCTATGACGGGGATCACTCAATCCAGGTCCTAAATGGAACACAACTTGATTAAGCCTCGTGACTCAAGAGGAACATTACTCAGGTAAGCCCCATGACCTCCATGATGTACATGGACGGCATGTGGCTTGTCATAATACTATATATTATTCTATATTCATATTCAATAAAGTATCATTCTCTTCTTAAATCTTCCCCTCGTTTTGTTTATTATACTTCCCAGAAGTATAAACTTGACAGTGGTAGCACAGGTAGGTTATCCATACCTACCCAACTCAAAGGAAAAATTCCTCCCAAGAAAAGAACCCAAACAATGGTGCTCCCTAACAGCTGGAGAGATTATGAAGTAGGACAAGACATTCCTGCAGGCCTTGTCATCTACAATAACGTCCTTGTGCCCATCAATCAGTACAACGCTCTCAAAGCCCGCAGACTGTTGACCACCACACTGACTACAACAGCGCCTCTGCAGCCTGAGATACCCAATATTGTGTTCCAACGCCTATGCACCACTGAAATTGGCGCCTTTACAGGGCTACACCACGAAAACACCTCCCTCTGGATCAACAGTACACAAAGTAAATTTGAACAAGTGGACTACCCTCAAAGACTCTGGGTCAGCAAAATTGCCCTTCGCGTCACAGGAACTGCTTCACGTTTTGTAACCAAATGGCTAGCTCAACACCCTGACCAGAAGGAGAATTGGGAGATGTTCAAAGCTGTGTTCCTCAAAAAGTTCTCCATGAAAGATTCTGATGTGGTAATCATGACTTAGCTCTGAACTTTCAAAATGACAGGAACCATCAAGGAGTACATTGTGGCATATGAAGGACTACATGATTGAGCACCCAACACCATCAACTTTGATGAACCTGGGCTGCACCTAGACTTCTACAATGGTCTTTTCACACACATTAGACGTCAGTTTGACATGACTTGCTGCAAGAACCTCGAGGATGTATTCCTAGAGGGAAAGCACGCAGCTCAGAAGTCTGACAATCTACACACCACCAACAAGCGCAAGGAAAACCCTGCAGCTAAGAGAGAACCTTGCCCCAATAAGCAAAACAACTGAGCCAACAATACACATCCTCAAACTGGGAATCACACTGCACAAGCCAACCAGGCCAGCACCAAAGATACCAACAAGGAGGGAAAAGCTCAGGGGAGTGCTTAGGTGAGCTGCCCTCCCCCAATTCACAAGACTTGTACAGAGAACAGTACATGGATTCAATCACCATGATCCAAGTACCCTCCAGAAATCCTTTACTGTTTGCTGCCTAAACTGCAAATAAACTCCTCACTTATCCTTTACGCTTTCACAGATATCAGGGCACAGCACTATTTGACACTGGAGCAGATCAATCCCTCATCAACATGAGATTCACAGACCTCATTAAGTTGCCTACCACTTGAAGTAGCGTCAAGAGGGTCATCATGGCAGACAACCAAAGCACACCAGTCACCCAAGAGGCAAAACCTTTTTGCGCCCAAATTGGAGACGTACAGACTACGCTCAGTGGCCCAATCATACCAATTCCCAAGTATGATGTCATAATTGGCCTGGACTGGATGAGAAAGACAAAACCTCATATCAACTGGGACAGTGCCACCCTCACCATACAGCAAGAAGTCCACCACCATGTATACCCAACACACCTTGACACACTCATGAGGGACCACATATTTGTGAAAATCATGGAAACAGAAGAAACTGACCCTAGCAAAATCAATTGGAGCACCTGTACATACAAGGTTATCCACTTCAAAAACATGAAAACTCGACACAAACAGGCCCCCATTAGAGACCAGCTAGTTGGTGAATTCCCCTCCGTATTTCAAGAGACACTACCCGGGTTACCCCCTGATCAGGGTATACAACACAAAATTGACCTAAAAGGGAGTGTACCTAAAGCATGACCATCTACTGCCTCACACCACAAGAAGACAACACTCTAAAAGCTTACCTTGACAAAGCACTCAAAAAAGCCTCATCAGACCCTCAAAGTCATCCTTTGGTGCCGCTGTCTTCTTTGTGGCAAAGAAAGACAGAGGACTCCGCCTGGTCACAGACTACAGGGCCCTCAACAAGGTCACAATTAAGAACAGTATCCCCTGCCCCTCATTGATGACCTTTTTGATGCCCTGGGGGGTCCCAAATCTTCACAAAAATTGATTTGACAGCAGGTTACCACCAAATTTGTTTGAACCCTGAAGATATTCTGAAGACCGCATTTTGAACTAAATACAAATCCTTTGAATGTGTTTTTCTCAATTTTGACATGACAAATGCTCCCAGTACCTTTGTGACCTTCATGAATAAAGTATTCAAGGAACACATTGGAAATAGAGCAATCATCTACCTGGACAACATCATCATTTATAGTCCCAACCTGCAACAACACTGGGAAGATGTCCGCTCAGTTCTCCATACCCTGAAAGACAACCAACTGATTGCCAAGCCGTCCAAATGTGAGTTCTTCTCAACTGAACTTCCATTCCTTGGCCATATCATCAGCAGGGATGATATTAAACTGGATCCAGACAAGATACATGCTATAATAGAGATTCCAGCCCCAAGAAACAAGAGCAAACTCTGCACTTTCCTTGGAATGGTAGCCTATGTACACAGGT
This sequence comes from Entomophthora muscae, assembly GCA_014839935.2. NCBI lineage: Eukaryota > Fungi > Entomophthoromycota > Entomophthoromycetes > Entomophthorales > Entomophthoraceae > Entomophthora > Entomophthora muscae. The sequence goes on from QTSX02002147.1 coordinate 22,679, forward strand.
TTATCCCTGACTGGGGTGCCCTAACAGCTCCCTTGTCAGCCATCACCAGAAAAACAACCAAATTTGTCTGGACACCCTTATGAGATCAACATTTTTGCCAACTAAAGGAACACATGGTTACCGCCCCCATCCTGCAATACCCAAACTGTGAGGGTATCTGTGATGATCCACATGTTTGGTGGTTTGCAGGCGGGGCTAATATTGGCCAAGAAAAAGTTTGGTTGTTTGTTGAAGGTGAGCCTATAGGTAACATAGAACTACTAGGGGTAAGTAAGGTGAGCCTAGTAGGTAACATATGACTACTAGGGTAAGTAAGGCCTGTCTGGTAGGTAACAAAGGACTACCAGAGGCAGATGTTGCCTCCACCCAGAAGAAGGAATTGGCTGCTTGGGGCTATAGTGCTTCACCCTGCAGGAAACTGTGCCTGCGGAAGGGTGAAGACTGAAATAGCAAGCAGGGAACTTTGTCTGTCTGGGGGGAGTAGGTTTTGGACCCCTGGCAGGTAACGCAGGCTGCCAGGGAGAGGAAGAGCTCTGAGGGCTCTACATACCCTAATACGCTTACAGGAGGTCTGTGAGCAAGCACCCTACCTAACAGACTGGTAGGGTGTCCTCATTTATACCCCTATGGGAGCTTTGGGGAAACTCAAAGTGAGCATTGATGGGTATAGATTTGCTCAGAGGTGTCACCAAGGTGGCTTACTTGGGGAAGCAGGCTGCAGAACTTGGTGTGATTGGGCCTCTGGGAAGTAGAGCTGATTACTCTGCAACTGAAAGCCCAGACTTAATCACCTAGGTGAGTAAAGACAACACAGACATTGATCTATGGTTGAATGGCCTAAGTGGATTGCCACTTATGAGGGCCCAGTCAAACGCCAGTTTGATGTAGACTCATGCCTGGGTCTACAAGTTCTGGTAATGGGGACTGAGATAAAGAACCAAGGTGGTTCACAGAATTAACAGAGAAGACTAGCAGGAGGGACTGTTTGGTCACAGTGAAGGATAGTTGACTGATTGTTAATTCATATTGAATTGTGGGAACCAATATGGTTCAGTGTGCAGAGGGAACTAAGGAGGTTCCTAGTGAGGATTTATTGAGAACTGGTTGAGGACAATCTGAAGGACCAGAAGATTATGATGCAGGACTAGCTAATCATGATACAGGAGCTGACTGAAGGATCAGAAGATGATGAAGAAGAACTGATGGTCCGGAGAAATGAGCCAAGATTTTGCCAAACTGATTTGCCAAGGTGGTAAAATGTGGAATGTTTTGCCTTGGTTTAGTATTAAAATCAAGAAGGAATGTGGATAGAAGTGTGGGTAAGATATTTATTAAGTTCCTAGGATAGATGAAGGTATGTTGCTATGAGAGCTGGATACAAATTTGTTTTAGTGGGATGTTTTCCTTGGATTTTACTATATTTTAAATATATGAGGAAAACGTTGAAGAGGTCCATAAAGAACAATTTAGATAGTATTCTACTATTTAAATTGGTTCAGGTTGAATTCAGGGAAGACTGGTGCCAGAATAATGGACTGATTAACGCTTTGGTGCATGAAAAGTTGTCAATTTGAGCAGTTTGAGCTGTGGAAATTATTTTCATAGTTGGATCCCGGTGCAACTTCAGGAATGGTCTATTTATGCGCTCTGCATTTATTGGTTGAGTTCTGGCAGGTTTCCTGATGAAAATGATTGGTTGGAAGCCAAAAGCTTAAAGTATAAGCAAGGAAGTAGTGAATTAATACTTTAAGCTTTTGAGAAAGTAAGTATGTAAGCTTAAGTTATTATAAGAAAAAGTGAGCAGCAATGGTTTAAGCTTATAAAGAAAGCCATTTTGAAGGCAGAACCATTGGGAAAAGAACACTATAAGAAGGGGGCTGGCTGGAAAGTTACTGGGTCTTTTCAAGGTCTTTTGGAAGGCTTTTGGAGGTCTTTCTCAGGTCTTCTGAGTTTCTGCCAAGAGGTTTTGGAAGCCTTTTGATCACCAGCAGGAGATTGGTTGGACTGATACAACCCAAGATAACGGAGTAGGAGCCCAAGAATAAGAAGTTGGATTCTAAGCGCAACGTCGGAGTCCAAGTTTAAGGTGCCAGAGTCTAAGTTTAAGGTGCTGGAGTCTAAGTTTAAGGAGAAGATGTCCAAGACTAAGGTGCAGAAGTCCAAGACCAAGTACAAGGAGTCCAATATATTGTTGGAGGACTCCAAGTATTGGCAAATTCATATTGTTTCCTTGACCCCCTGGGCCATATACCAGAAGGTTTCTAAGGGGATCTTCCTTCTGAGAGTGAATAAAAGCCCATTTTGACCCCTATACATATTTCTGAGATACATTTCCCCTTACTAGAGAATGACAACCCCTTCCAGCCAGTCCCTGGCTACAATCCAGGACACACTTGGGGACTGGTGGGCAGGAACCCCACAGTATCTATGAGCTAGAAACCCACGCCTCCAACTATGCCATAGGAGGAGTCCTCTGCATCCAAACAGCCCAAAAGGACTTACTTCCTGTGGCATATGAGTCAAGGAAGTTATTGGATGGTAAACAAAGATACCCCATACATGACAAGAAATTGTTTGCCATCATACACTGTCTCATGAAATGACAATGCTATCTGGAAGGAGCCCAGACATTCAAAGTACTCACCAACCACAAGTTGTCAGGAATATTTCTGACAGCACTGTGGTTCAGGACAATATTTTGTGTACAATTAATTGTAAGAAACATAATAAAAAAATGGCAGCAGTTCCCCCTTGTTGGGGAAACTGCTGCAGGAAGCCAAGGCCAGAAAACAAGAATTAAAAATGAGAATTTTAATTCAGACGGGTTTTATACCCCGTCCGCGCGGCCACACGCCCAACTGCCAGGCGCCTGCTGGCCGCATGCCAAGCCTGCCAGCCCCTGCCTGCCCGCTCCCATCACCCCGCCGCCCAGCCAGCCCCCACCTGCCCACCCACCACCACCAGCCAGTCCCCCACCCAGGCCGCCAAATGGGGAAATTTCTAAAAGGGGAAACCCAAAAAGGCAATTTCCTCAAACCCAAATGGAGGGGGAACTGCTGCCCAAATTTGGAATTTGCCAAATTTGGGAGGGGCTGACAAGCTGCTCAACCCATCCATTCCTGCATTAACTGCAGAACTCAAAATTGGATGCATGAAAGTATCTAATGATACACCAAGCCAATGCAATCCCAGAGATAAAAATTCATTGCCTGCACTCCACTACCAATTCCCATCCCAAAAAGGAATTCCAGACAAGACCAAGTGTTTGGGATTCCCTGTCCAGTGTTTTAATCTATTCATGCCACCACCAGGATGATAGTATATAATAAAGCCAATTCACTTAATGATAGTTTGTGCTATCATTGAGTGAAATTACCCCTCAATAGTATCATATAAATCAATCAGAGCTTTTACTCTACAAGAAAGTTAAAGACACTAAGCTTTGTCTGCCCTTTCCCAGGATCAGAATATGAACCATTTAATCTTCTCAGCTGTACTCACAGCCTGCCTTGGGATTGGGGACCACCAATACACTCACCAGCATGGGCTGTACAATAAACCGCTCAACGAGTACTTCTACAAGGAGCCAGCACAGCTAAACTCCTCTGAGATGTACTCCTGGCCCACGCTGGTGTTGCCCTGCTCCACCCAGCATGTAGCTATATACACCTGTGTATTCTACGTGCTTACGTACTTTGCCGGTAATTTTGGAAGATTTAACTCACACACCAAGGTCTTCAGATGGATGATGACGGTCTACCCCATTGTGACAGCGCTCACAGGATTCCAAGTCACCAACTTGGTACCCTATTTTGCTAAAATACTCCCTCATTTTCTGGGGCTTTACACAAGTAGTTGATATTCTTCAAAACACAACAACACCTGTCAAGAAGACAAGTCAAATGGATGAGTCTCATACAGAGATACCCCATGCAAATTGAATACAAGCCAGGCAAGGAGATGCTTACTGCAGACACCCTGTCCAGGATATACAATAAACACATCCTCTGCACTGATGGCAACCACAACTGGCCCATGTTAATCATGGGAAATCTCCAGGAAGGGTTCCCACCTGGCACACCAATGTATATCCAAGAGAAAGTGCTCAAGAACAAACATATGTTCAAAAACATATATGATACCCTTCACCAAATACTTCCAAATGGTGACACTGTACCCTACATCCTGTCAAAACAAAAAATTGACACAATCCTCCAATATCACAGAGACCTGGGACATACCTGTAGCAGAAACTTGCATGAATATCTCAAGACACGCCACTGGTGGCCCAACATGCTAGATGGTATCAGAGAGGTACTGGAACAATGCAAAGTCTGTGAGAAGTATACCCAAACCAAAGCGCCACCCAAGTCAGTAGTACCTGTATCCATCACACAATCCTTCAAGGTATGGTTGTTGGATATTGTGGGACCTATTCCCAGTGAAAGCAAAGGCAAGAAGTACATCATAACAGCTATTGACTATGCAACCAGATGGCCCATAGCGCAAGCCACAAAAGAGCACAAAGGCAACAACATGAGACAATTCATTGGAAAAGAGATCATAGCAAAGTTTGGGAAACCTGACCTTTTGATCACATATGGAGGCACTGAACTTAAAGCTACTGATACCAATATCTACCTTGCCAAGAACAGAATAAAACACGTCACAGCCAGCCCATATCACCCACAAGCAAATGGTCACGTAGAACAACTAAACGGCTCTCTAGTGGAAGCCCTCAGTAAGATGTCTGCCAAAAATCCAAAAGCCTGGGTCAATATGCTACCAACTGCCCTTATGGTCTTCAGAACACAAGTCAACCGCAATACAGGCAAAAGCCCTTATGAACTTGTCTATGGTCAAAAGCCCGCTCTTGTTAGTACAACTGCAGGACTGCAATTACCTCTTCCCAAAAAGGTGCCAGACAACATTGATGCTAACATACAGCGTGCTAAGAAAGACCAGGAAGACATGGAACAAAAAAGAGTTGATAGAGAAGCAATCCCCCTACAACAAAAAAGATTCCAAGTCAAGGACAAGATTTAGGCTGTCAATCATAATCAACATAAGTTGGAACCAGGGTTGTATGGACCAGGCACTATAATGAAAGTCAAGCCCAACAGCACCTACCTTATCAAAGAAATTGGCGCATAAACTGAACTAAAGTGTATGCACCATGACCAACTCTGCCTGTTTAAAGTAAGAACAGCCCAATAAAATTCCAGACTCCCTGTTCCCAACGCCAAACTGGATCAATACCAAGCCCGCATCCCTGACACTCTAAAGAAAATTCCCAGGGCTCCGTCTTCCAGCACCCCAGGGGAAGATGTTGCTACATCTTTGATTACTCCCTCTTGGGGAATTAACACCCCAAGTAAATCACTGAATGGCTCACCAAATGGCTCACCGGCCAGTCAATAAACTGGTGGCACCATTATCAGTCAACCATCTATGACAGGGATCACTCAATCCAGGTCCTAAATGGAACACAACTTGATTAAGCCTCATGACTCAAGAGGAACATTACTCAGGTAAGCCCCATGACCTCCATGACGTACATGGACGGCATGTGGCTTGTCATAATACTATATATTATTATATATTCATATTCAATAAAGTATCATTCTCTTCTTAAATCTTCCCCTTATTTTGTTTATTATACTTCCCAGAAGTATAAACTCAACACTGGGTAGCATAACTACCACCTATATACATTAATATTGTCTATTTAATACCCCAACTTTAAACAGATACAGTAGTTTTAAAGGCTATGGCAACAAGCAAAAACAATCCAGATTTAAACAAAGTTAAAAATAAATGAATTTATTTTGGTTTACAATAGATTTGGGTTCATTTCAATTTCACTTAAATCTGAATCCATTTTGTCTAAATCTGAGTTCATTTTGTTTGTTGCCGTAGATTTTAAAACTACTGTAGTCAGTTCTATAATAGCCTTTTACCTCTATTATTTTCAAAATCTTAGTAAAAGAGCTATTGAGTGACACTTTATAATAAACCTGGTACAACAGCGTTCAAACCTATGAAGATGTTGAAATTAAGTCAGCCTAAAAGTGGACTCAGCCCAAAAATTAAATTAACTAAGCTCATACTGTACTTTTCACAGCTGTTGAGATGGACACATCAAAGTCAGATCAAAGTAAACTTAAATTGCACATAGAGCAAAATATAACATTAAACACATATTTTAAAGCATCAACAGAAATTCAGCATTTCATTAGCAAACCAAACCAAATATAAAACATTCATATCTGTCAGGATTCAGAATCCTGACAACATTTTATATCAATTTACTTGATTTTATCATGTTCAAACTCAATTTTAAATTGGTTTTATATTAACTTGATTCAATTGTGCCATTTCCAAGTGCTTTTGCAGTCCAATTACCTTTCAAACTGTCTTCTAGCACATAATTGCTGATCCTCAAAAAATCATATCTCTGCGGCTAGAGAACCAATCTCAGCGTTTAAAGGCATTCCTGAAAGCTGAGACCAAGAGAAATCTATTAAGCCATTATTGAACCCCTGTTACATGTTCCAATATACCTTTGAAATGCTATATCCCTCTTATAGCATACTTGATCCTCTCATTCAAGAATTGATTAGTATAAATTACCTTTCCCTTTCTCTTAACCCTTATCCATCATTCTCCTTATGGTGCTTCAATAAATCTTATGGTTCTTCACTCCTGTCCTTGTCTTTTAAATTATCTTGTCTTGTCTCTTTCTGAATCTTCTTGGATGACTTATAAGATAATTGGAGTAGTCAATAGTTTGAAGTTCTGGTGGCTCATGGAATCTTATTTCCATACTTCATTCCTGAAATATCAGACAACACAGCAAGCCACATATTAAGATCAGGATCTCAAAATACAAACAAATCAACTCACATAAATCCAATTTTCTACTATGTTTACTATGTTTTGATACAGGTGCAAAAAAGTTGCAAACTGTAACACAAAACTCACACACAAGAATCTGAGCAATAGCCAATCAAATTCACACTGCACAAAACCAAATATTAAACAAAGCATATTCAACACTATCTCTGTTCTAAATGGCCTAAATACATGCAATCTGAAACAAAATTGGATAACAATATTCTTAATTTCTTTTTTGGGTTTAAAAATTGCGCAAAATTAAAGAAAATTCTTAAAAGTGATAAAAATACTGTAAATTCAGAACCTGAATGTAAAAATGCGGGATTGTCAAATCCTTGGTCCAAATTTTGAATCACTTTTGCAGGCAACTCAGCTGAGTGAAAATTAAAAATTTAATAAAAGCAATCATTTAATTTGACTTTTTTTAGTTTATGTAAATTGGCAAATTTTGAATCTCTTGAGCAGATAACTCAACTAACAAAAGACAAAACACAACAAACAAATGCAGTATGCATAAATCAGAAATGCGGGATTCTAATGTGTGATTTGAGATTTCCTGATTGTCAAACAAATCATAGACATCATGTAAAAATTAAAAAATCTGAAATTGTGGGATTGCCAAATCCAAGAACCAAATTTCAAATCATAATTGTGAGGAATTTGAAATAAATATAATTTATGGGTGTCTCAAAAAGGATGTCAAAGGATCTAGAGTGGATTTGTGATAATTAGTTTAGGAATCATAGGCATACTCAAAAATTCCCCTATTCCAATTTAGGACAGCTAAAATTTTGAGCATAATATTCACCAACTTAACATACTTAACAATAAAATTGACTAAAATATACACATCTCTTTTTGAGTTTAAAATTTTTTAATAAAAATTTATTATGCTTTATTTCAATAACAACCAAGTCAACAAGCTGTTCCCTGGCCTTGACAAAATCATGCAGGGCTACGCTGGTCCTTCCAACAGTGAAGCCTCTGTCTATGGTCATTCCCAACCTGCAGGCCCCTCCACAAGCACTACCCAGGAGTCTGTTCTTTCTCCTGCAACTTCCAGCATGGCCCTGTTTGCCCACCATGCACAGGCAGCTGCCAACCCAAATCCCTTATCAACAATGGCATCTGGAACCAGCCATTTGAGCCATGGGGTCACCCAGAGAGCCCAGAACCCTGAAACAGCCAATCAGATGGCATTGACCAGTTCCCAAGATAGACACATCCCTCCCCCAGCCAATCAGCCTACAAGATGCAGAAGAAAATTAATCACTCCAGAGATTGTTCTCAAAATGGTTGAAAAGCAAGGGAAGCTTATGTCTCTGTCATGCCCTGCCCCAAAGGGCAGGCTCTTTAAATTATCATATTTGATGTTTAATTTTGATTTTAATCTTTCAGTATTTTTAATATTTGGAATTTTGAATTAGAAGTTAATATTTAAGTATTTTAAGTTAATTACCTTGTTTTTCTTTTTGATTCATGTTAGAATTGACGCAGTTGTCATCCACTGTCTTCCCAGATATTCAAATAGCTTATATTTCTCTACTTCAAATTAGATTAATTCTACTTTTTTGCTTACCTTTCAAAACTCCTTTTTCACATTGTTGCCGCTCTCCCCAGCCTATTCTGCTTATCAAACTTGAACTGGTCTTTTGTTTTCTTCTTTTTTGTACCTGATTGTCTCCAACTTCTCCAGTTGCTCCTCCTCTTGGCTGCTTCCTCCTGTTGATCATGCTCCAACTGAAAAGGCTTTCTCTTCTATAAATAAAGAGCTTTTGAAGAGTAGGCTTTAAGCCAAAATTCTAAGTGATTTCTTCCCCTTCAACTTTTACAATTTTAACTTCAATTTTGTCATTTTTAGAATTTTTTTTAATTTATTTTCTTAGTTTAGCTTTTCCCTTAATCAAAATGGAACTTGTAAAACAACAAGCCTCAGGCTTGTTGTATCCATTTTTTTCCCTTAAGGAATCTTTCAATAGTTATATGTATCAATTTTCAGATGGAGAATATCCTAATATTGGTATTCCTTTAGTTAAAAATTGTTCACTATTGAACACCTTATTCTATCTTCCTTGCTTAGGGGTTTTAAACTCTATTACTCCATTTGTGACACAATATAGGTTTTTAGCAGGTTTCTGTAAGATCATCTTACAGAAAGTACCTACATTCTTATATCTTTTAAATTTGAATCCCAATGCTTTGCATGCTGTAGTTTATAAACTTGCACTATTATGGGCAAGACCTTACAGTCTCTTGGGGAAATTGCGGCTGCAATGGGGTTTGCAAAGTCCACTGTGGCTGCAACCCTGCAAGCCCACGCCAACTGTGACCCCCTACCAAGAAGACCCCAACTGGTGCCTGTACTTCAGCCAAAGGTGACACAGCCCATCCCCTTATGATGGTCATTATGGAACATGACCTGCAGATGCCCCTGGTCCAGGTACGTCTCCAGTTGGGACTCCACGGCATCTTCACCAACAAAAGAACAGTTAATTTGTGGATGCACAGAGTTGTGGTTGCTGCTAGAATCTTGTCCAATCAAGTCCTCAGTGGCCTCATTTTGGTGGATATCAACCCCTACAATTCAATTATTATTAATTTTATCAAAGGAAGGGCAATGAGGGCCCGTAATGACGTCATCTTTCTGCTGTATGCAAAGATATCTGCAAGTATTCAAGACTATGGAGAAAAGCATATACAATCTGATGTGTACAAGCACAGCCCAATCTTTTATTGTTTTCTCGGGGTTTTATTGGAAGTTTCCCCATTGGCTGTCAATTATTACTTGGGAATATCAAACACTGCAGATGGGTATGCCTACCAGACGGAGCTCAAGGCCATGCTGGAGGAGTGGGCCACACAAAACGCTGTGCACACAGTTGTACTGAGTGAGGAGATGGAGCAGCAGGAATGGGATCCAAGAAATCAGGGCTGCAGGGCATACTTGTTGGTCCTACCCTGTCAACTACGCCAACATGCATCTTGCAGATGTATGTCTCTACAATTTTGGTTCCGCCCTCAGGCGCTTAAAGCCTGCTGCCTACAACAAACTATGCACTCAAATTGATAAGGGGTATGAGCTTTTTCCTTCTGCGTCCATCCAGGACTTATTTGATTTCATCATCTTCTATGCAAGTGATAAGTCCAGAAAAGACCCCTGCCTCCCCCCACACCAGTCCATCTGTTTTGTCAAGCCAGTATATGTGATGGAAGAAGAATTTGAGCAATTGAAGCAATCAGCTCTTGCTGCCCCTTCCCAGTCAACAAACCCTGTCTCCCTAACCCTCATCAAGCCACCTGCCTTCCAACCCTGACTCCCAAACCACCTCCCATTCCCTCACCACTATCTCTGATGCCTTCCCTTTCACAGGTGCATATGAAGGCAATGTTCATTCCGCCTATTCCCTCCCCTTCCTGTCCTTTGATGAGTAAATAAATCTTTTCTTTGTGACAACTTATTGAAGTCAATATCTCTCTTTCAATTAATAATTAATAATATTTTCTTTTACATTATCAACATTTCCCATAATTAATACAATGTTGTACATTTTATGAATAGCTTAAAATTATTAGCATATATATTTTTCATCATTATTAATAAATTAAAGACAATAAACGTAAATATTGAATTAGAATATTGCAATTAGACATCAACTCTTGATATTTTGATATTATGTGCATAAATCAATGTATTTGTTTAATAAAATCCATTGTAAACTTGGCCTTTTTCATTGTAATTTATTAAAACAAACTGTGTTTATATTAGAGAGCCATTAACGCTTAGTACAAATATTGATACATAGTGCATTTTATAGCCTGTATATTTACCTATTGGTAATAATTCTATAAACTTTTTAGTTGGATTTTGTGAGGTATTAATAATGTAATGTGTTAATAAATTACTGTTTATTGTCATTAATTGGCTGATTTTCTTTGCTGTGGCAATTGTGCATTTTCTGATATTTACGCACTAGTATCCAATTGGTTGGCTTCACATCAAATCACACAGGCAATAGGAAAACAAGCCGCCACCCCAACCACATCTGGTCTCAGGGTGGCGGCTTGTTTTCCTATCACCTGTGCAATTGGATGTGAAGCCAACCAATTGGATACTAGTGCGTAAATATCAGAAAATGCACAATTGCCACAGCAAAGAAAATCAGCCAATTAATGACAATAAACAGTAATTTATTAACACATTACATTATTAATACCTCACAAAATCCAACTAAAAAGTTTATAGAATTATTACCAATAGGTAAATATACAGGCTATAAAATGCACTATGTATCAATATTTGCACTAAGCGTTAATGGCTCTCTAATATAAACCCAATTTGTTTTAATAAATTACAATGAAAAAGAACAAGTTTACAATGAATTTTATTAAACAAAATGCATTGAGTTATACACATAATATCAAAATATCAAGAGTTGACGTCTAATTGCAATATTCTAATTCAATATTTACGTTTATTGTCTTTAATTTATTAATAATGATGAAAAATATGTATGAGTTGAAGATAGTACTATAAAAACCAGTTTTTTGATGGAATTCAAACAAAATGTCAACTATCTATAACTTGATAAATGAATTAGAAGTACACCTGCAAAAGTTTGTTGAAATAGAAAAAATATCAGGGAAATAGTGACAGGAAAGCTGGGTAACAAGGGCCAGCCACTAATCCAGTCAAAAGAAGATGCTATGAATAAACTAGGAAATATTATAGACAAAAAGAATAAAGAAGCATTACTAAATCTCCAGGGAACAATTCTATCAAGTCTGAAGTTCAACAATGTGGCCTACAATTTGTGGGAGTTCTGGCAGGGGGCCAAAGAAAATAATAAGAAGATCAAACTAATTGAAGGAAATTGAGTTCCAAAGGAATTTAACACCAAAGAAGAGGAAAATAATCAAATGGAAACAGACAAAAACAAAACAAGCAAGAAGCAGGAGCGCTTCACAAAATACAGAAACTTTATCAAATGAAAATCAAGAGGAAGCACAAGTTGCAAGAAAAATAAGAAAAATTAAGCCTAGGAAAATTAATGAAGAGCATCCAACACTCATGAAGTTCACCAAAGTGGCGCCAGTGGATGGGGGGGCCACAGAGGAAACAATTAGTAAGTCTTTTTATGTTTTACTTATATTTATTTTAGTCATCACCAGGAATGGGGATGAGGTCGCAGAAGTGGAGGCTTATACACCGAGTTTGTTTTACAGGGGTTAACAGTCACTGGTAGCCCCTGTAAAACAAACAAATAAAAACCAAATAAATAAAATAATTCAACAGAGTATGAATAATTTTTCAAGTGTTGAAGCTAAAAATAGGGAATATTTACCACACGTGGGGTGCTTGCCGTGGTTGAGGAAAGCATATGAAATAGGATCAAGTATCAACTTCAAAGAAATGAATGAAATTTGTGGGGATATCAAACTAAACTTTGATGAATATATATACAAAAGCATTCAAAGATTCCCCTTCACAAACATCAAAAAATATGAAAAGAACTTAATAAAAACTGACTTTCAAATTGGAACTGAATATTTAAAAACTGAAATATTTAATGAAGTATTTAAGGCACTGTCAAATAAAGTCGGGGATGCAGTCCTTGTGAATAATTTTAAACCTTTATTAATATTGTTTGCCAAGGCCTGGGGGCTGATTCAAGTCAGGCACCCTCTGGAACCCTCTTCAAGTTCAACCAAACATCCTATATCAATAGGTTAGTTCAAACATTCAAAAAATTATGCATGTTCTTGGAAAAGTATACCTTGCTAAGAATTCAAGTCACAGTATACCTGGGAATCCTCCTTCACTGTATATTAAAAACCAACGTCAAAAAGTTGGAGGATGTACCTATTCAAATGGATATTTGCCGCATAGCCCTTGACCTCCAGAAGACACCGCGGGGATATAGGACAGTTGAGCACATTATGTATGACTCATTTGCATTGGCAACGTTATACAGGTACTATGTGCCCCCTGAAAAAAATCTATTGATCAATTCACTCACCCGCCTTCCTTTTATCAAACAATCAACAACCACTGGGGTACAGGGCGCCACCCCTCTAGCAATTGCATCCAGGGTTGTCCACCACGTACAGAAGAGTCCATAAATCCAATTAGATGCTTAAGCCAAAAATTTAATTTTGGGGTATAATTCCCTGGAATAATTGCATTCCCTTTGCAATTAACATCCCCCCAATAAATATTTTTCCCTTGCAAATTAAATTTTTTTTAACTTTTTATATTTTAATACTAAAATTTTAAGATTGAACTATGTAATATTAAAATTTCACTATAAATTTTTTAATATTACATATTTCAATATTAAAATTTTGGTATCTAAAAGTTAATATTAAAATTTTAATAATACATATCATAATACTTAAATTTTTAATATCAGATATTTCAATATTGAATAAATCATTATTTAATAAAAATAGTTAAATTTTGAATATTTAAACTTTAATATTTAAATTTTAAGATTTATAATTATAATTTTACTTTTAATATTTTAGTTTTAATTTTTAAATTATAATAGTAATATATAATTAGGCTGATAATAATAAAGGGACAGTTCAATAAAGTGAACATGTTTAATAATAAAATATGATTTATAAATTTTTTTATTTACCAGCGCATCAAGTACAGGTTCATTTATTACATAAACAAACAACAAGAATTGAATTTATCTGCATCATGCTTCCCACTCCACTTATAATCTAAACAAGTGATTGTTTAGAACTTGAATTACCTTTCCCTTGTAATATGATTTGATAAACATATTCAATATGCTTGACCTGCGTCCTAAGTACTAATTATTAAGTAATATATGAAAATCATTGGTTTCTGTGTTGTGTGGCTATAGTGGCACTGAAATAACAAGGATCAGATGATGACCTGCAGGTCCAATTTGTGGCTTATAAAAGTCAAAGTACCATCAAGGATTCACAATTATTTAAATAAACTAATTTATTTTTATCTTTTTTTAATTTATTTATTTGTTACTGCAAAAGCCAATAATAATATTCAGTGCATTATAATAAAAATATATCTATCTTACCTAATATAATTAATTTTACTTACCTTTTCTATGTATTCTTATATGTCTATAATACAATCAAACATCACATTATTATATATAAATAATAATTTTTGAGTCCTAATAAAAAAACTAAATAAAAATAAATAAAACCTGGAGCGCCCATTTATCTGATTGGCTCAGAGGCCAGGGCTTTAAGGAGGAAGGATTCCAAGTGCTCATAGAAAGCTGCCACCACATTAGGTAGCATTGCAAATTAGCTGATCTTGAGAATGTTGAAGAGATCCTCAGTGTCCTGAGGGAGGTCTTGTTTCACCTTATTCTTGATCCAACTAAACACCTCCTTGATTGGGTTCAGAAATGGAGAATAGGGCAGAAGGAAGATGAGTCTCATTGGGCAGTCTGCAAGGCGGTGGCTGGCAGAATGGCTGTTTTTGTCAATGGGGGGGGGGAACTCGGACACAACCAGATCCACTTTGTGGAGCCCAACATTATCAAGCACAACAATGTTGGTTATGCCGCTGTAATTTATCCAAAGGTACTCCTTGACAGCTTGGAGAAAATCAAGAAATGTCCTGCTATTATGGGAACCCTTGATCATCTGATATTAATCTAACCCGCAAGGACCAAGAAGCGCTACCATTGAATAGATCTGGGAACAGATAGCTGCACAATGGGCTACACTGTCCTTGGACCCCTTCTTGACCCGCCCATGCCTAGACCTGAGTCAGGAGGAAAATGACAATTTGTCAATATAGAAGAACTGGATATTCCCAGTCTCCTTTAGTGCCAGATATGTCTTGGCATAAATGTGTCAATCCTTGATGGTCTTTTCACTATTCCTATTATACAGCAAAACTCCCAGTAATTTCCAGGAGAAGCCCAAATCAACCATAGTTTTGTAGACAAGGGTTTTGGAAACAGAAAGCCTAACTCTGTTGCAAGCATTTATTGAAAAGCAAGTGTGTCCAAGTGGCAATCCTTGGCTACCCACTGCTTGATTGCGTCAATGTGAATAGGCTGAAGGAGTTTGGGCTGTCTTTTTGCCTTGGTGGATTTGGCAATTCTCCTGGTATTGCCATACTTGTTGTTGATGTTGGCAATGTATCTGGCTGTGACACCAAATTGGGACGCAATATCACAAACTGCTATCCCCCTGTTTGAGAAGTTGAGGAGAGCTTCACGCTCACTATCTGTCAACTGACGCCGGCCCTTGGCAGGTACCACAGCATCCTGGCTACCAGGCTCAACACAGGGGACGGGGATCTTTTTGTAGAAGGTGGGATCACGCTTGCTTGCAGTGGTGCCATCAATAGTGGCATAAGGCACAGGTACAGATGGCTCCTCAGTTGTGGCCAATGGCTTGTAGGTGGTGTCAAAGACGCAGGGGCAGGAAGTAGCAACTCTTGGATCAATAGTGTGGGGCTAGGTGACAACTGGGTACACAGTAGAGGTGTAAGTAACCTCAGTGTTCCTGGTGACCCTGGTGTAGGAGACTTTGGTGGCAGGCCTTGAGAGCAGCTTCTGTCTGGGATTCAGGCTGGTTGATTGGGCTTGGGATGCAGGAGGTGGTTAGCTGGCGCTGACACCTTGGGAGGCCTGTGTATCAGCATAACTCCCCTCAAGTTGGGTTCTGGGTCTGTTCTTGGACCCTCTGGGATGCCCTCGTGGACAGGCTGCCCCGCGGGCTGGTGCAGGAGCTGATTGGGAATACAATTGACAGACCATAAAATAAAATAAAAAATATATTTTAGATTAAATATGTATTTATTTGGATTTATTGGTTTAGTTATGAGTAGTTGTTTTTCCTGATTTAGTCTTGAATAGTAACAGATTTTCTATATCTGTAATTTGAAGTGTATAATAATGTATCCTTTCCAGCTTTGGATGATTTTAAAGTTTAATCACTTTTTATGTCTAAACATGGTTATTGAGATTAAATTTTTAGTTTGATTTTAGTTGTGGTGGAGCTTCTTTATTTGGGTTGGTGTTTCCTAGTGTGCTTACTGTACATTAAATTTGGATTCCAGTTCCTGAAATTAATATCCGAGTTTACTAGTGCCATTCAAAAGTGACTTGAAATTTGGTTCTTGGATTTGACAATCCCACAATTCCAAAAAACATAGTAAACTTGATGAAAATGGTTGATGGATTTGAACGCTTCAAATCTGATTCCAGTTAATTCATTTTGTCTATTGGAAATATGCAGTTCAACTTGAACTTTGCAAAGTGTCTATGAGCTCCCACATTTTCAAATATTCAAATAAAAATACAAAGAATTCAATTTAATTAAAAAAGGCCATCCCGCAAAAGTGATTCAAAATTTGGACCAAGGATTTGACAATCCCGCATTTTCACATTCAGGTTCTGGATTTACAGTAACAAAAATGGGGCCAACTAAATAAAAAAAGAACCTTGATATAAATAAACAGATATCATGATAACAGGAGTAAAAATTTGATATTCAAAATAGTATAGAAAGCCAAAAATAAAGTAAAAAATAGTAGTAATAATTTTTATTTGATTTAATGAAAAACTTCACACAACTCAAACAATAAGCAAGTGCACTCAGCAGAGAGTGCCATGGTCACAGGCGCCCAAGATGGTCTACTAATAGAGTTCATGTATACAAGTATGACCAAGCAGTCAATAGCATGTCTATCAACAAAGAGAATGTGGCAACACAAACCTAGAGGCAGACTGTTTATACTGAAAGAGCAGAAAGTATCGATTCCAAGGTGCCAAAGCTTACTAGAAAGGCTCAAAAGATGATCACATTCAGAACTGTAAATAACAAAAACATATGAGAAAACATTTCTCTGGTGTACCCACCTGAATACTGCAAAGATGCATCTAGTGCAACTATGCATAATAAGTGTGAGGTTATACTTGACACTATATATTACATTCTGGGAGTAAAGTGGGTGTAAAGAAAGAGCCAGAATTTTACCACACTGTAAAAGGACAGAAGATGTTAAACAAGTTCATCAAATATTATAACCAAGCACTAATGCTCATTATCACCCAATCAGACACTGTTGCCCAGTGCACTCTAAGGGCTGGACAGCTCATCCCCAATACAAAGTGTATCATATTTATCAAAATTAGGAAATTTATGTCTGACTAAAAGAAGCCCACAAGTAATATCAAAATTTTCTCAACTCTGGCCAATTGATTATACCAATTCTCTAGAAAGACTATGTCTTGGCCCAGATTGCTCTCAGGAGATCCTTTGGTTGAGGGAAAGGGCCTGTCCTGAAAGACATAGTATATGACAGAGGTCATTATCATCACAAAATTAGCAGCATTAGCCCAAGGTCACCATGCTTTCATATGGGAAATCACTTTTCCAGTGAGCCCCAATATGATGAGATAGGCAAACCCAAGCTTTCTGTAGCCATATTATGGATTGGTGGTGACAAGGGGAAGTTCTCCTGCAGTGGCACTCATTTTCTTGCTCAGCAGAGCAAGATGAGAATCTGTGTCAGGATTGAAAATTCTTTACCCCTGGAAACCCAGTCCCAAGGGCGGGATTTGAACCCTGAATCTGAATTCCTGCAGGCCGCCCGCCCCATAGACCAAGGGCCCACCCGCATTTTTCTGAGATTGAGTCTCTGCAAGCTGAAGCCCCTGCTAAGTCCCAAAGCCAGAATACCAGTTCAGGTTCAATTATGATGGTGCCAGAGGAGAAGCTTCTCAAATTGCCTAATGGAGGCAGATAAATTTCCTCTGTGAACTTCATGAATCTGAAGTCCTCTCAGATGGCCAATCAAATTCCTCTGCCAAGAGAAATCACGGGCTTTAGGCCTAACCCCGTGACCATAGCCAAAAATCAAGAGAAAAAAGTGACCAATTTGGACAGTCTGACCAATGAGAGAGCACCCAGCTGAGGTGCCATTTTGACGCTCCCACACCTGGACCTCCTGGCCACCTGCCCGTATTTTTCCCAATGTTTTGATGAAACCATCATGAGAAATACTAAGTTTGAAGGCAGGGCTCTATATATGCCTATAGATCCTGCGCTCAAACCTTATTGCCATTATTTAAATAAAGGTTATGTTATTTTGGCTCACACAGTTATTACTGTTTATTGTATTTGCCATCTACCAAATCAGCTCCAGATCTTCTGGTCCTCCTGTCCCACTGCCTGTCAATTTCTGTCCTCCAGGTGCTCCCTTTGGCCCAGTCCATTTTGTGAGAGAGGGGGGCTAAACTAACTAAGTTTGGCTCCCATCCTGGTGAGACAAACCACCAGGATGCCGCCCAGTGGAGAACTGGGACAGCCGCTCAAAGAGGGGACCACAGAGAGGACACAGGGGATAGCTGAGGAAAATAGGCATTCAGTCCCATCAGCACCAAACCAGTGAGCAACCAGGGCGTACAGGTGGGAGTGGGGGGAGGCAACACAGGAGCGTGCAAGGGCACCAAATTGCTCACTTCCAGGTCAAGAAAGAAAGGCCTAGTTGCCTCCTCACCTGCAGCAGCAAAGGAGGTATGGACAGCATCATCCAAGTCCAGGTTGTCACAGGTCAAGCTCTTTACCACAGCCTCCCCAGAGAACAGGAGACCATTTGGAAGACTTAGGAGACTGGAAGGATTCTTGCCCATGAGCCGAGCAGAAGAGGCAATTTTAGACCACAAATCTGGCAAAGTCAACCATAAAAGCAGCAAGAATGGGGTCAGGGAAAGCACAAAAAATTTAAGACTGTGAGTATCATCTTTAAATTATCTGCAAAATTTGGTAAAGGTAGGAAGCTTTGTTATAAGAGAAAACAATAGAATTCTGGCAAGCAGGGGGACCCACAAACAAGAGACCAGGTGAAAAATGGTTGGGAGTCCTTACACAGCTTGGCAACGGGCTCAGATGTCTTTCTGGTGAAAATTGAAAGTAAAAGCAAGTTCAAAACAAGAAATTTAAAGAGAAAATTCAAAATAAAGTAAGTTTTTATAATGATTTTAACTAAGTTATTAAAGTTCAAACACATGTTTCAAAATCAAAAGCAAAAACAAGAGCAGCTATACACTTGAGCTTGTTTCAAGAGTTCCAGAGGAAGGAACGGGTTCAAACTGGGGCAATTTAAGGTAAGATTAAAGACGACAGCTAAAACTTTTAAAACTTTTAGCCAATAGGATCCAAACAAAGATCCAGTCAACTGTAAATTTGAAAAATATGTGTTATAAACCCAAACTTTAATAAATTGGAGAATTGACAAGCAGGGGACACAAAATCCCCTGGCATTGTTAAAAGGGGGTGGGTTGTTGGGGGGTGGTCACAGGACTAATTTGGCTTGCATTTGATTGGCTGGGTGATAAAATTTGCTGGCCAGAGCCAGGGGTGCTGGGAAGTTTCAGGGTAATTTCTGTGGATCCACCTGATTGGCTGGAGGACACCTCAACTAGCTCAGGTTCATTTAACTTTCTGGTCATAGATGTGAACCCATTTGATTGGGTGTTTCTAATTGTTTTTAAGAGAGGAAAATACCAAGATAATAAATAGTCCAAATTAATCAGCGTTTTTTCCCAGGCTGGGGCAACCAAAGCCAGGGGTTCTGCGGGGTATGCCAACACAAATCTCTTATCTACAGTGTGAGCTAAATCTTTGAGTGAATTAAGTGGTTTTGCTGGACTTTGAGCGGTCCTTTTTGTGCAACAAGGAAAGACAGTCCTATCCAAGGCCAAAGGGGGCAGTGAATTTACACATTTCACAGAATATCCTCTGAAGCTCAAATACTTTAACTTGATCCCCTGGCCCGGATACAATCAGCTGGCAGATACAACCGCCAAGGCTCATGAATTTTCTCAACTCCCAAGCTGTTTAGAGGCAGATTCAACTACCTTCCCGCTTATGACGTCCACATGGAGCCGCCTGTGACCCCAAAACCTATGACTGCTTCCTCCCCAGATCTCCCTACTGACCACACAGGTAAGCTGTTTGGGATTGTGTACATCACCCTCACTGGGGTGATTGACACTATAATCCTGGCTGCTGGCCCGTGGTTTTGGGTGGGGAAGTCCTTTTTCTATCTTTTCAAGTTAGCACCTCTCTTGTGTTGGGCTCTGCCCGCAAAAACCCAGCCCAAGTTATCCCTGAAAACAACAGGCCAGCCATCCACAATTGGTTCCCTGACAATCTGTTTAAAGCTTTATTATACCAATAAGGACACAGAGGCAAGATTTATCTTTTGATCCAGGAATCTGGCTGGAGGAACTGATACAAATATTGATTGGAATAAAGCTGCAATAAGATGCTCAGTCTCTCAGTGCTGGTGTTGGAGCTGCCAGTACTCTATGTTTGATAGTAATAACAGTATAAAGTTCTTAATAATGGAATTAAATCCTTCAAAGTTAAAATTCTCAAGTTGTATTAACCAACATATGTTTATTTAGATAGGTCAACAGAGAGAGTATTTTCAGCTTTACCAGATATATACTTCTGGGAAATTGGTTTCTAGCTTGATAATACCTCCTTATTGGCTGGCTGTTCACTCTTCAGCTTGTAATAGCATCATCTAGTTGGTTGCTCAGGGGAGGCAGCATGCTATTTTTAGGCCCTGGTGCTTGGCACAAACTTTGTGGTTCTTTTGATGACTTTTGGGGGCAAAATCTTCAAATTCTGGTCTTTTTGTGACAAATGGGGCCTGATCTCCACTTTGCCACAAAGACAATGGGCAAGGTGGACCAATTAAGGCCCTAAACACGGAGACTGTCACTGACAAGAACCAGCTTCTAGTGGAAGATGCCCAAAAACTCTGCAAGCTATTAAATAAAGTCAGAAAAATTGCAATAGTAAGTAAAATTATTTGAGAAAAGCTTAGATCAAGAATTTTCTCACAAAACAAGAAGAGAATGATCCTGAATAAAATTTATTTTTTTCAAAATTTAAAATCAATTTCAAAAATGTAAATTTTTATGCCAAAATGGGTGTTTTTTATTTACTCTGTTTTTTATTATGCAATTTAGGAAACCAAGATAACTCCCAGGAAAATATCATGATAGGTATTTGGGGAAAATTTAAAAAATCCATAATAAATATGAAATAAGAAAGATGATTGGATAAAGAATAAAAAAGAAAAACCCCATCATCCAATAGGGGGTTTTCAGAATCCAACTTTGTCAGTTGAATTTATTACAGTTTTAGCCAATTAAATTGCTTCTGACAGATGACACTATGTCTGTCAGGAATGTCCTTTCTGAAATTCCTGACAACAATTTATTCTTTGGCATAGGAGAAAAAATGTTCCCTCCTTTGGGTTCTACTGGGTCTCCTAAAATCAATGGGTTAGTTAGTAGTAACTGTTATTTATTACCTTTAGAGATTGGTTTGGATGGGCCTCCAGATCCAGTATTAGCATCAACAGGATTTGAACCTGGGTCTTCTTCTCTTCTAGATGCTCTTTTGCTTAAGAAAACAATTAGTAAAATTGTAAAGAGCAAATTGTTACCTTTAAAAACCAATTTCAGCCAATCAGACTTTACAAAAATCCTTTCAATGGATCTGCTTAGTCATTTTGATGACACTTACAGCTGTTTCAACTCTGTTCTTGCTCTGGCTTATCTGTTGGCCTCTAGTTCTGTTGTTGGTCCCTGCTCTCATTTCCTAGTTTTAACTGGGGAATAGCTGGGTCTTACCTGTTCTTGTCCTACCTGAAAGGCAAATTATGTTAAAGCTAAAATTGTTTTTTATCTCTGAGGTCAGTTTTATTGCTTCAGTAATGCAAATAGCTCTATCTTAAATTCCAACTGCCTAGGATCTCCAGTTTCCCTCCAAATTTCCCCAATTTAATCCCCAAGAGATTTGATCTTCTTATTTTTATCTCCAGACTATCATTTGGCTTCCATGCTATATAAAGCTGGTAATTTATGCTTGATTACTTATTCAATTAATAAAGTCTTCATTCACCCCAAGTGAATTATTGTCCATTCTTAGCTTGAAATAAACCTTTCTTAATCCTAACCATGAGATTACCCAAGACTTCTTTTATGGAGTCCCTTGGATATAAATGGATCTATTGGATGATCTTTTTGTTGGCTGTGTTTGCCAGAATTTTGATAGGTTCAGGTGCAGACTCTGGCACTTCTCCCAAAACTGAATTCTTAGATGGCTCTTGGCTCCAGGTAATCCCAGGAGTATGATATACTGCCACACCCTAGTCTCACAACCCGCCTTGGAAGGAAGAGCCTCAGAACTACTAGTCTGTACACAAAACCACAGAACCAAGGTCTTTTGCCCATTGGCCTCTGCCTTCCTCTTGTGCTACTTGGGAGTGTACTTCTTCCTTGGACAATTCAATCTGCTCTTAGGCTGGTATTGCCTAGTTGGGGAACTCTTTCATCTTGGTATGGTGTCTTTGTGTCAGGAATATTCCTGACATAAACCAGATTCTCACTGAAGGAAAATCTTGGAAAAGAATGAAGGGATTTTCCGTTAAAAATGCCCAATTTAATAGGGACTTTCCTTGTCAGGAATGAAAATTTGGATGCTCCTAAATCTCAAAATATGGAACCAGAGTCAAACCCTGGACAAAACCCTTCACAGATTGCCAGTCCCATATGCTGGGAACCCAATAACCCACTACTGATTGATAAAGTTGTTGCCAGCCCGCCAGGACCCAAACCCTTAGCCGTCCCGCAGGATTCTGCAAGCAAACCACCAGTGCAAGATGCCGGAAATTTCCCTGAGGTGCCAACGCCTGACACCAATGGTTTGCTTGGAAAAATGCACAAGTTTCCCAATGAGAGTTATTCCAAACTCCCCCAGAGCCCCAGAGGAGGCAAGGAACCTGAAGAGGCACCCAATACCCAAATTGACAAACAGAAGGATTTGAAGTCTTCTCGTCCTGAAGCAGCAAGTAGCAAGCCGCCAGTGCCAAGCGTCACACTGTCATCTAAGACCCAAGATGCCAACCCACCCAAGCTCAGAAAACCCAACCAGGAAATGAAGCCTGGCAGTGTGGTATAAATACCTGCCAGTACAAGATCAACCCCCATCATCATTTTTAAATAAAGGTTATGAGATATTGGTTTCCCCAATTATTGGCGTATTTTATTCTTGTCATCTGCCAGTTAACTCAAAGATCATCTGACCCTCTTGCCAGCCCTACATCTATGTACTGCCCTCCAGGTGCTCCCTTTGGTCCTGTCTATTTCACAAAGTACCCCTTAAAGCCTGAGTACAAGGACTACACCACCAACAACATACTAGCCTGGGATCCCTTGGCCAGAACTACAGAGTTAACCAGATACAACCAAGAAGGCCCTTGGTACGTTACCAGACCCTGCCTGTTCAGAGATAAATACAACTTCCTTCCTGCCTACCAAATGGACATAGAACCACCTCTCACCCCCAAACCAATGCCTGCCTCTGCCGCCAAACTCCCCCTGGACCATACCAACAAGATTTTTGGAATTGTATATATTACTCTCACAGGAGTAATAAATACTATTGTCCCGCTGCCGGTCCATGGTCGTGGGTGGGCAAGTTAATGTCCTACCTCATTAAGTTAGCACCAATCCTTTGGTGGGCCCTGCCCACCCAGTCCGCAACCTGCCAGTTCCCAAACGCCAGCAAGCCGGCAGATCAGGGTTGGTTCCCTGACATTCCTCCTTTAATTGGGGAAAATTTAAATCCAACAGAGGAAAAAATGGAACTTGATAAGCCCCAGAATAATTTATCATCTGGGCAGGCGCCCGCCACGCCCGCTAGCACCCCTTGCCAGCCCCCCAGCACTCAGTCAGCTGCCAGCAGGCCTCCTGCCAGTCTCCTGCCTGGCACCAGCGGACCTGCCGCCAGTCCCCTGCCAGCTGGCAGGTGGGGGACAGCACACCCCCCACAGCGGGACTGTCTACCCCTGCCAGATGGGAAAATTTCCAAATCAGGACTCCCAAAAAGGTAATTTCCTCAAACCCAAAAATGGGGGGAACTGCTGCCCAAATTTGGAATCTACCCAATTTGGAGAAAGTTGACAAGTTGCCCAGCACAAAAATTAATGCATTAACTTCAGAAGCCAAATTTGGATGTATGAAAGCATCCAATTATACACCATACCAATGAAAGCCAGAGAGTAAAAATTCATTGCCTGCACAACCTTTCCAATCCCCTACCCAAAAGGGAATTCCAGACAACACCAAGTGTTTGTGGTTCCCTGTCCATTGTTTTGCACTATTCATGCCCCACCAAGGATGATAGTATATAATAAAGATCAATCACTTGATGGTAGTTTGTGCTATCATTGAGTGAAATTACCCCTCAATAGTATCACATAAATCAATCAAAACTTTATCCTACAAGAAGTTAAAAAGACACTAAGCTTTTTCTGCCCTTCCCCAGGACCATAAGATGAACCATCTTATCTTCTCAGCTGTCCTCACAGCATGCCTAGGGATTGGGGGCCACCAATATAATCACCAGCATGGGCCATTCAACAATCCATCTGGGGAGTACTACTACAAGGAGCCAGCACAGCTCAACTTCTCCAAGCGGTACTCCTGGCCCACTCTGGTATTGCCCCACTTCACCCAGTCCGTAACCATATACACCTCTATATACTACGTACTCACATATTTTGCCGGTAATTTTGGACGCTATAATGTACACGCCAAAGTCTTCTGATTGATGATGACAGTCTATCCAATTGTGACGGCGCTCACAGGGTTCCAAGTTGCCAACTTGGTCCTTTTTTTTGCTAAAGTACTTCCTCAATTGTTGGGTCTTTACACTTGCCTATCCATATCCTTCTGGTTATACTCCTGCTACCTCAGTCCATCCATCCCGCGCTCTTGACTTGGAGTATTTTCACCCTCATCATCTGGATCTCCTACCTGCTATGAAGGAGATTCCTACTGCTCTCCCCCTACCCAATGCGCCTCCTGCCCAGGACTTCAGTAAGTTGGGGTTTGTCTATATCACAGTATTGGGGCTGGCCAACCAGGTTGTGCCCCATACTGGGAGTTGGTATCCCCTAGCTACTGCAGTTAACTACCTGGTCCAAATTGCACCTATTGTGTACATGGCCTTCCAAGCCCGGCCTGCCTCCCCTGTGGGAGTTCAGTCGAACTCTGGTATGAGCCGTGACACCTGTTGAGATAAACATATAATCTCAGTCTAAAAACGTATACAACTTAGTCTAAAAACAAAATTAAAAATTAAGGAATTTATATTAAATTACAATATATTTGGATCCACTTTGTTTTTTGTTTTTAGACTGAGTTGTATACGTTTTTAGACTGAGATTATACATTTATCTCAACAGGTTTGAAAACTACTATATTGCATAATCTATATTTAAATAAATTTGTCATTTATAGGTTAAAACAGATATGAATGTTTCAGTCTACAAATATAATAAAACTATATAATTATTATATTAAATTCAACTTATATATGTTCTTGGATGGATCAACTACCTAGCTGAATATATAGCCCACATGTAATCAGAGTAGTCACGCCACTTGCAACATTAACGGCTGTAGGTGGAACCAAAAGCAGCTACATTTAAAGAAGCTGAAAGTAGAATCAAAATCAAGTTGCAGAACAAAATAAATATTTTATTACCAGAACTTGAACAATATAAAGCTTACTGATAAAGATCATCTTTATTAGACATTGGAACTAAATTAAGATCACCTCGATAGCATATCTATATTTTAACTGAAATACCTGAAATCTATTCGGCTTGTTTTAAAGGTTAGGTCATTTCGACTCAGATATGAAGCCTTGTTGTCTGAGAAATAGCTGTATGGTGTAGAAAAAAATAAAAACCAATTAAAAAATTACTTTTAATTCAATCTACACGATTATGATGGTGTTTCAACATAGATTATATAGAACAATGAGCTCATTAGACTTATAGTTTTTGCTTCAACAAAGTACACAATCAGTTCAAATGATAAGTGACTTGGAACTTTTTAGTAATTGTTCAGGATAAAGTTCTCAGCCATCTCGTAAGCTTAAACTATTTTATTTTTACCTTTCACATATTCGATCGTAAGACAAAATTTATTATACTATTTAACTCTTTTAGACAACTTATTTGGATTCTTAAATCTCTTTTCAAATGGCTAGTCTACTTCCTCCTATAAACTTTAAAAGATGGATTGAAGAAAATAAGCAAAAGCTTCAACCGCCAGTTAATAATTACTGCATGCAGAATGGTGATTTCATCATCATGGCTGTAGGAGGCCCGAATGCACGAACAGATTACCATGTTAATGAAACTGAGGTATTTTTCAGCCTCCAAGTTACAGTCAATTCCAAGAATTAATTTTTTTGAATAGGAATGGTTTTACCAATTTAAAGGGGATATGATTCTTAAAATCGTAGATGGATCTGAATTTAAGGATGTCAACATTTGCGAAGGGGATATGTTTTTGCTTCCTGGTAAGACACTTTCGATTTTTTAAAGCTCATATCGCTAGCTAATGTCCCCCACAATCCTGTACGTTTTGCTGATACTATTGGTGTTGTAATTGAACGCAAACGTAGACCTGAGGAAATAGGTTTAATATTTTTAAGATGTAGCTCTAAATGATTAGATCGACTTAGGTGGTACTGTGATAAATGCAAGCATGTAGTTTACGAAGAGTCTTTCCATTGTTACGATCTTGGAACTCAACTTAAGCCAGTAATTGAAAAATATGCGTCTTGTAGTGAACTTCGCGTCTGTAAAAATTGCAGCCACCATAATCAAGCTAAGCCTATCTCTTGAGTTACAGAACGACCATCAATGAACAAGTATTTTTTCCCATATAATGCCGATGTTTGTTTTCAATGCTTTTATAGGCTCACTAGTTCTGAATAAAATGTCTCATTTTATAACTACTTAATTATAAAACTTGATAAGGACTGCTATAACTTTATGAATCTTACTTCAATTTAACTTACATCATTTGACTCTTTGCATGGCGAAAGGGCCCAGTAAGCAAACCCAGTTTTTCGATGCTTTTCCAAATACATTTTCTTAACAGCGCGAGAAATAATATGTCTATCTTACTTTTATGACGTAAACTTAATATTATTTGATCAGCTAATGAACTGCTGAAATTCACAAGGGTTAATTTGAGTATCCAGTAGATCTCTTTTTCAAAAACTTCACATTAACTCGCCCTAAATTTCGTGGTTATCCTTGAAATCTTTAAAGCCTACCGATAATTTAGCCTTCTTCACTATAGGCATCAAGTGCTAAGTTGGACCAGTGTATAAAGAAGTTCAAGTGACATGGTAGAGAACTTATGAGAGGAAAGTTCTGAGTTTGAACTAGCCAAAAGTTAAATAATCAGGGATGAAAAGAAAAACTTTACCTTAAGGCCTTGGGATAAATAACAGGATGTTATATTTGAGTTTTTGTCAGGAACTGCCCAACAATCTTGTGCTTGGTCAGTTGGTGGGCCAACTGGTGATCAATTGATTGGCAGGGCCAGGTAGAGGATTGGTCCCAACTTCATAATAAAGGATATTGTATGGCTGAGAGAAGTCCCTTTGCCCACATGTTGGGTACAGGGATCAATGAGGCCAGTCTGGGCCAGGTGTAATAAACTCAAATATTTAGGTGATAGAAGGTGAAAAAACCACCAGGAGAGGTAGGGCTTCCCAACTGAGGGCTGGGCAGGGGTGTAAGAGGGATAGTAGGCATGAACCAATTAGAATTTAGATTGCCATCTATGGAAGCTGGTCTGGGAATGTATCACTGGTTGTTATTTTTCCCCCAGGAGTAAGGTCCTTTTTATTTATCCTGGAAAACATCAGAAAGCGGTTGTCAGGCACCCACCCACTAGGAAGTAATCTCCCTAGGTGGTGAATAATTGCAGAGGAATTCAATCCTGTGACCAGAGATCCCACAGGCAAGGAGACCATCCTTAAATGGAATAATTCTCCAAAGAGTTGGTACCTGCCTATCAGGGAGTTAAAGCGCCCCAAGAAGAAGTACGCTCCCAGATAACACAATAAAAAGACTGAAGCCAAGGGACAGAAAACCTGGGGCTTGTGTCATGCCCTGCCCCAAAGGGCAGGCTGCTTAAAGATGATTAAGTTATTTTTCATTATTTACTTAATCTTTTGGGTTATTTATTAATTTCAAAAGTTAGGTCAAATTGTTAATAATTTATTATTTTAAAGTATTCTTACCTTTGTTTTACGTGATTTGCGTTCAAATTGTTGCTGTTGTTGTTGCTTTGACTACCTGATTCTTAATTTACATATATTTCTACTTTAAGTTAGAATATTTTCATCCATATTACCTTTGAAACTCCTGCTTGCGTTGTTGCCGCTTCCCCAGTTTTACCAGCAGATCTGCGTAGAGTACTGGCTTCTGTTTCTTCTTTTTCTTGCCTCTGGTTCTCCAAACTTCTCCAGTTGCTCCTCTTCTTGGCTGCTTCCTCCCTGGTGTTCATTGTCAACAGAAAAGGCTTTCTTACTATAAATAAAGTGCTTTTGAAGAGTAGGCTTTAAGCCAAAATTCTAAGTGATTTCTTCCCCTTCAACTTTACAATTTTTAAAACTTCAATTTTGTCATTTTTAGAATTTTGTTTTCTTTAAATTCATTTTCTTAGTTTAGCTTTTCCTTAATCCAAATGGAACTTGTAAAACAACAAGCCTTAGGCTTGTTGTATCCATTTTTTCTCTTAAGGAATCTTTCAATAGTTATATGTATCAATTTTCAGATGGAGAATATCCTAATATCAGTATTCCTTTAGTTACAAATTGTTCACTATTAAAAACTTTATTCTATATTCTTTGCTTAGGGGTTTTAAACTCTATTACTCCATTTGTTACGTAATATAAGTTTTTAGCGGGTTTTTGTAAGATCATCTTACAGATAGTACCTACATTCTTATATCTTCTAAATTTGAATCCTAACGCTTTGCACGTTTTAGTTTATAACCTTGCATCATTATGGGCAAGACCTTACATTATTTTGGCTTCTCATGGGATTGACCCAGGCAACACTTTTTCCATCTCTTCTATTATCTTTTTAGCTTTGTTTCTCTCTATTATTATTGTAACTTTGTTATCTCTAGTAGTTTTCTTACTTGGTTAGTTATATGATAAGTTTTTTGTAATAAAGAGGATCATACCCCCACTACCTACATCAACCAAACAGTAGTTCTCAATACCTTAGCCTATAGTTCACCACCCCCTAGTATTTTTAACACTTTAGCTTATGCACAGGCCCACTTTACTGCTTACAGGTCTGAGTTCTCCACCAACTCCCAGAAGGTCCTCTATCTTGCGGAGAAGCTCACTGGTCACTACAGAGATTGGTTTAGCTCTCATTCAATACGCAACCCAGGCATTCTCCAGAATTATGATCTCTTTGTCAGTTCACTCCTATCTTTCTCTGGAGAAGACAAGGAATCAACCACTCCCTCTGCTTCTTGGTTTGCAGGTCTCATAAAAGGTTCTCTTCCACTTGGCAAATATAACCAGAAGTTTTGCTCCCTCCAGTCAAGACTACAAGCCTCTCACGCTGAGGCTTGCAGCTTCTACAAGATAGGCCTCAACAGATTGTTCCAGGAATTTTTGGTCCACCACAATCTCCCTGAAAAAATAGAACCTCTTATCAGAGAAGTGGTTAAGTGGAATTGGAAATACCTTTCTTTGAAAACACACTCTCCTTCTAACCTATCCCCTACATCCTGGTTGTTTATTCCAGACAAGGCCTCACTCTCTTCAACTCCTCCACCTGGCACCAAGCCAAAGTCTGGGGGAGGTTTTTGCCTTACTGCCAAGGAAGTCCTTAGAAGAAGGAACAACAACCTTTGCTCTTACTGTGGATCAAAGGATCATCTTCTACCAGCCTGTGCTCTCTCCAAACGTCCTCCCTTTGCCAACAAGACCTCCACCCTCACTTTGCTGTCCCCTAACAACAATTCCAAGTCACCTACTGTCTTAGTGACCATTCATGGACCCTTGGGAAAGATCAAGGTGCTTTCTCTTCTTGACACTGGCGCTGATGCCAAATTCATTGAGAAGAAAATTGCCAAACTACTTGGACTCCCTGCCTTTGTATCTCTTGACGTTAAGGTGGGAAACAGTACTCTCATTGGCGCCACACCTATCCTCCAACCTGTCACCATTGACTTGGAGGGCTCTCCATTCCGCGTCACATGTAGCTCTTCCCCTAACTTATCCTTTCCATTCATCCTTGGATTCCCGTGGCTGTGAGATTCTTTGCTTAACTTTGACCACCCAAACAACAAGATATCATTTGCATGCAATGACATTATCAAATTGTTATCCCTTGTACCTGGTACCCTTGGCTTGACTCCCTCCAAACCAAACCTGACTGCTATCTCTAGTACCATCCCAGATACTCTTTCCTCCAAGGACAAAGATGGATTACCTTATTGTTACTCTGACTTCAAGGATTGTTTTTGTGAGGAGGAATGTAACCTGCTACCTCCTCATAGGCCCTACAATATTCAGATAAACCTTAAGCCAGGCACCATCCCCCCTGGGGAAGGCTTATTCCTCTCTCTGACTCCAACAACACTCTAATAAAGAACTACATTGATGAGGAATTCTCCAAGGGTTACTCTCTCAATCTACGTCTCCATGTTCTTCCCCCATCTTCTTTGTCAGTAAATATGATGGTTCTAAGCGCCCTTGTGTAGACTGTAGAGCCCTCAATGAGATCACAATCAAGAATAGATGCCCTATTCCTTCTGCTGAAACTTTGACAGATTGCATCACTGGTAGTTCTGTATACACCAAGATTGATCTCCAAAGCGCTTTTAACCAGATCAGAATCTCTCCTGGCCAAAAATGGAAGACTGTGTTCTGTACCCCATTTGGGTTATACAAGTACAATTTAATGACTTTTGGATTATGTAATGCTACTTCAACCTTCCAGGCCCTAATGAATGAGGCACTTCTGTCCTTCCTTAACGAGTTTGTTTTTGTCTATCTTGATGATATCCTTGTATACTTCCCTTCCATTGACAACCATTTGCCCACGTCTGCCAAGTACTCCAGAGACTTTGAGACCACAACCTGTTTGCAAAGTCTTCTAAGTGCTCATTCTTCTGCACCGAGGTTGATTTCCTTGGCTACGTCATCACTCAAAATGGTTTTGCTGTCTCCCCTAGCAAGGTGGATGCTATCCAAAGTTGGCCTGTTCCCAAGACTTGCTCACAACTTTGTGGCTTCCTTGGATTGGCAAACTATTGCCATAAGTTTGTGGAAAATTTTTCTTCTCTAGTTTTTCCACTCACTACCCTCACTTCTCCTTCCGTCCCTTTTGTCTGGACACCTGAGGCCCAGCTTGCGTTTGAGGCTACAAAGGCCGTCTTTGTCTCCACTCCCATCCTCCTGATGCCTGATCCCTCCAAACCCTTCTTGGTTGAGACCAATGCCAGCAACTATGCCGTTGGCAGTGTTCTCCTTCAGCTTGGGGGATGGGATGCAACATCCTGTTGCATACTTTTCTCAAAAACACCTTCCAGCTGAACAAAACTACCCTGTAAACGACAAGGAACTTCTTGCCATCATCAAAACACTCAAGCATTGGCATTGCTACCTTGAGGGACTTGACGAGCCTTTCCTCATTTACACGGACCATAAAAACTTGTTTTACTTCAACAAGTCATGCCACATTTCCTAAAGACACGCTAGATGGGTACTGGAGCTGTCAAATTTCTGCTTCAAGCTTGTGTACAAGAAGGGTGTACTTAATACCCTACCTGATGCTCTTAGTTGTCATCCTTCATTATCCAATGTTGACAAAGACTACAAACTTCTTAACACCAAGATGGTTCTTCCACCCGAGAGTTTTCTGAAACTTAATTTTATCAGTACTACAACCCCCAATATACTGAAGCAAATCCACAAATCTCAGCTTTCTGATAAAACTTTGTCTCAGATCATTGACGCTCTTACAAACAATAAGACAGTCACAAATTGTTCATTCTCCCTGCTGGATGGTGTGTTATACTTCAACAAACTTTTGGTAGTATCTTCTCTGGACCTTCAACAGGTTCTAACCATCACGTTTCATGACTCCCTTGCTGCAGGCCACTCTGGATACAAGAAAACACTTTATAAACTCCGCAATCACTTCTGGTGGCCAAAGATGTCCACCTTTTTCAAGTCATACGTCAGTAGCTGCCTAGTTTGCCAGAGAAGCAAACACTCCACCCAGAAACCTGTGGGTCTTCTATGCCTCCTCCTAGTCCCTGAAGGTCCTTGGCAGTCTGTCTCTCTGGATTATATTGTCCAACTTCCTCAGTCCAAAGGTTTTGACACCATACTGGTCATTGTAGACAAATTCTCAAAGCAGGCTATTTTTGCTCGCTACAATTCTAACATTACCACAAAGCAGACTGCTTCCCTCTTTGTCAAGAACGTCTTCATCCACCATGGCACTCCAAGAGATATTGTCTCTGACTGTGGACCACAATTCCTTTCCCTGTTTTGGAAGGAGTTTATGACTCAGCTAGGTGTTCACCTTTCCCTTAGCACCTCTTATCATCCCCAGTCTGATGGGCAAACCAAACGTACCAATCAGACATTAGAATGTTTCCTTTGCTGTTTTTCCAAAGAACAACAAGACAATTGGGCTTCTCACTTACCTTTGGCCCAGTATTCCTTCAATGCTACTCCTCATTCCTCTACTAAGATGACTCTGTTCATGGCAAATTTAGGCTACACTCCTGCCTTTTTTCCTTCTGTCACCTCTTCTGTCCGTTCCCTGTTAGCCAAGGAGTTTCTTGTCCAGCTAGAACTCATCCAGAATTCCTTAAAAGAGAATCTCTCTAAAGCTATTGAGGTTTATAAGGTCCAGGCCAACCGTCATTGTCAGGAGGGAAAGGGCATTTGGGTTAACAACCTTGTATATCTAAATACAAAGAATCTTTCTATCAGATAGCCTTCCCGTAAACTTGGCCCACGGTTCATAGGGCCTTTCTTTGTAACAGAAAAGGTTGGGAAGGTTGCATATTATGCGGCTTCTTCCAGGGTATTGCATTCATGACGTCTTCCACGTGTCTCTCCTCAAACTCCAGACTTCTCCTCACATGGTCCAAGGGACCCCTAAATATGAGGTTGACTCTATTATCAACCATCATTATCACTATGATAAGCTCCAATACTTGGTTCTTTGGAAGGGATATTCCGTTGAGGAGAGTTCTTAGGAGCCATTGGCAAACCTTGAAAACTGTCCTGAGGCCATTGATTCTTATATTCAAGCATATTCTGAGCTTGGATCTGGAGGGGGTAATGTCATGCCTACCCCCAAAGGGTAGGCTGCTTAAAGATGATTAAGTTATTTTTCATTATTTACTTAATCTTTTGGGTTATTTATTAATTTTAAAAGTTAGGTCAAATTGTTAATAATTTATTATTTTAAAGTATTCTTACCTTTGTTTTACGCAATTTGTGTTCAAATTATTGCTGTTGTTGTTGCTTTGACTGCCTGATTCTTAATTTAAATATCTTTCTACTTTAAGTTAGAATATTTTCATCCACATTACCTTAAAAACTTCTGCTTGTGTTGTTGCTGCTTCCCCAGTTTTACCAGCAGATCTGCGTAGAGTACTGGCTTCTGTTTCTCCTTTTTCTTGCCTCTGGTTCTCCAAACTTCCCCAGTTGCTCCTCTTCTTGGCTGCTTTCTCCCTGGTGATTATTGTCAACAGAAAAGGCTTTCTTACTATAAATAAAGAGCTTTTGAAGAGTAGGCTTTAAGCCAAAATTCTAAGTGATTTCTTCCCTTTCAACTTTACAATTTTTAAAACTTCAATTTTGTCATTTTTAGAATTTTTTTTAATTTATTTTCTTAGTTTAGCTTTTCCCTTAATCAAAATAGAACTTGTAAAACAACAAGCCTTAGGCTTGTTGTATCCATTTTTTCCTTAAGGAATCTTTCAATAGTTATATGTATCAATTTTCAGATGGAGAATATCCTAATATAGATATTCCTTTAGTTACAAATTGTTCACTATTGAATGCTTTATTCTATCTTCTTTGCTTAGGGGTTTTAAACTCTATTACTCCATTTGTGACACAATATAGGTTTTTAGCGGGTTTTTGTATGATCATCTTACAGACAGTACCTACATTCTTATATCTTCTAAATTTGAATCCCAACACTTTGCATGCTTTAGTTTATAACCTTGCATCATTATGGGCAAGACCTTACAGCTTGGTAAACTGGGTGGCGGAACCATAGACCTTGGTTTCTTCTTGGACAGGTGGGTTGTTTGATAGAGGAGTTGCAGTATACCAGACTCCTGGAATCACTCAGCACTAGGAGCTGTCAAGAAATTGAGACTCTGGCGTTGTACCCAAATCAGCGCATGAACCCATAGAATTGCTGGTAAACACTGTTGTTGTCAGGATTATCCAGAATAACTATTTATACCCAAGAGACTCCATAAGAGGAGCCTTGGGTAATTTCATGGTCTGGAATTTAGAGGTTTAAGTTAAAATTAAGATAAGCAAAAACAATTCACTTGGGTGAATGTAGACTTTATTGATTGAACAAAATAAAAGATCATAGCCTACCAGCTTATATAGCAAGGTAGTAAAAGATAAATTGAAGATAAGATAAAGGAGATTATTCCTCATGGGGATGAAAAGGAGAAATTTGGGGATCCTGTACAGTTAGAATTAAAACTAGAATTATTGTAAGTTACTGTAGCCAATATGCTCAACTCATTCTCTTTAAACAACCCTTGAAGTTTATCCATAACCATCAGGAAAAGCAGGAGATGCCTAGCTATTCCCCAGCTAAAAATGGGGAAGAAGAGCAGGAACTAGAAACCAAACTGGAGGACAACAGGCAAGCCATAACAAAACCAAGGTCAAAACTGAACTCTGCATCATTGGAATGCTTAAAAGGATCCATTGGAAGGATTGTTGTAACAGCTGATTGGCTGGAATTGCTCTTCAAAGGTAATGATTTGTTTTTATCAAAACTAACGGTTTCTTTATGTAATTGACAGCCCTTGCAGACAGAAGAAAGCCCGGGTTCAAACCCTGTTGTTGTATAATCAACAGTGGAAGCAAAAGTAAAGCCAATATTACCAGGTAAAGATGGGCAGTTACTACCAACTAACTCAATTATTTTAGGAGTTTCAGAAAACCTAAAAGGAGAAGCTATCTTCTTGTAAACAAAACAAAATATTGTTGTCAGGAGTTGTACCAAGAGCATTCCTGACAGCAGTGGCTTGGTGTAAAAGAGGCAGTTGTTACTACTTCTAGTAGGTGTAACAACAGGCACTAAATGAGGGGGGATTTTTCAGGAGCTGAAGTTTGAAAATAGGATTTGAGCTAAAAAATACTACCAGAAAATAGGGTATGATTCAACTGAATAAAGATTCATTAAATCTTTATTAGAAAATGATCATTTCAATCAAACAGGAAAAGTGAGGCTCTTATACTCAGAAATTGGGCTCTCAGCTCTCCCATGTTTTTTTGGGGTGAGATTTTCTGAGACCATTTGATTTGGGTATAGAATTTGTGTTTCTTCACTGGGAAAGCCCAAACCCTATAAGAAGAGTTTTATTGTAAGTGCATTATCTTTATGGGGAGTGTCAGGAGCTCACCCACTAGAAAACATACCACCAAGGAGGTGTATGACTGTGGAGGGGTTCAAACCAATAACCAATGTGCCAATGGGAACAGAGACCATTCCCATGTGAAATATCTCCCCAAGAGAGGATTGAATCTACCAAGGAAGAAGTAGGCTCCCAAGTAGCTGAGCAAGAAGGCCAAAGATAAGGGATGTAAAAAGATGGGTATTGGAGCCTTGTTGTTATCCATAAACATACATGGTTTTTCCTTAATAAGAGGAACTGGGGACAATGTTGTGGTGGTGTACCAGACGCCTGGTATCACTTGGTGCCAAGACTTATCAAGATACTGAGGAGGAGTGGAGGAACTAGAATACACTCTAGTTCTTAACAAAACACTGACTGTAAAGGCCTGCACCAGGAGTAACCAAACCAACCAGTTATATCCAAATGGCTCCCAAAAGGAGGACTTGGATAATTTCATGGCTTTTGGAGTGAGAAGAAAACAATCAAGTAAAAGTCAAGTTAGTTTAGGAAAATACTTTATTAACTGAACAAAAAATAAAGGCTAACTCTATCAGTCTTATATATCAACTGATGAGCAGAATTGCTGTTGATAAGGGGAGATATAAGTAGATTGGAAAAGTTTGGGGAGTCTGGGGAGTTTGGGAGTGAATAACCCAGAATGAAGCAACAGTTATTTTTAAAATATATTATTTTAAGAACCAATTTAGCTTCTTGTGGCCCCTGATATCCATATGGGCTTTTACCACAGCTTGGGATTATTTACCACTTGCCCCACAAAATCTGGGGCCAGGGCTGGGCCACAAACAACTCTCCAAGCCTCAGAAACATTAAAAACAGAGCTTGGTGTAACCAGGCCCAGTTTAAAGGACTTAAAAGTGGATTTTGCATTTAGCGTCAGATTTACATTCCCTGATTGGCTGCAATTAGTCAAAGGTAATAAATGATTTGAATCTTCATTAATAATAATTGTCTTTAGGTGACAGTTAACATCCAGAGGAGACCTGAGTTTGATTCCTGTCCCGCTCATCAAAGGTTTATGCTGTTGACCAAAATCAACCTTTCCAGGTAATAAAGGACTTATCTGTAAACTAATATTTCTTTTTTAGGGCTAAGATTAATATAAGAAAAGGGGGAACTAACTAAGCTGAAGGTATTAATTTCAGAGTTGGCAAGAAGCAACATATTGATGGTTCTGACAGGAAGCTTGGACTAGACAAGAATTATGGGTTTTTTGATTATAAAATGGCATTTGGTGTCACTTCTCTTTTCAGAGTCATAATTAATAATTTTAGAGCCATCAAAAAAGGGTGGCCCAGCCTCAGAAACTATATCAGAGACAAGGCCTTCATAATTGCTCATATTAGGCTAGTTGGGTCTAACTTCAGCTTTCTTAGCAGCAATTACCTCTGCTGAGGTAGTGTAAAGACACAACAATTGGGGGAGTATTTTAGCTAAGTAAGGGACCAAGTTGGCAACTTAGAGCCCTGTGAGCGCTGTCACAATTAGATAGACTGTCATCATCCATTGAAAGACCTTGATGTGTACGTTATATGGTCTGAAATCACTGACAAAAATATGTGAGTAAGTAGTATACTAGGGTGTATATGGCTACAGACTGAGTGAAGTAGGGAAAAACCAGCATGGGCCAGGAGTACTGATCAGAGGAGTTGAACTGCGCCGGCTCCTTGTAAAAGTACTCATCAGATGGATTGTTGAATGGCCCATGCGTTTGATTATATTGGTGGCCCCCAATCCCTAGGCATGCTGTGAGGACAGCTGAGAAGATAAGATGGTTCATCTTATGGTCCTGGGGAAGGGCAGACAAAGCTTAGTGTCTTTAACTTTCTGAAAGGTAAAAGTCTTGGTTGATTTATGTAATACTATTGAGGGGTAATTTCACTCAATGATAGCACAAACTATCATCAAGTGATTGATTTTTATTATATACTATCATCCTTGGTGGGGCATGAATAGTGCAAAACAATGGACAGGGAACCCCAAACACTTGGTGTTGTCTGGAATTCCCTTTTGGGTAGGGGATTGGAAAGGTTGTGCAGGCAATGATTTGTTACTCTCTGGCTTGCATGGGCTTGGTTTCTTATTGGATGTTTTCATGCCCCCAAATTCAACTTCTGCATTGAATACATTAATTGTTGTGCTGGGCAACTTGTCAACCCCCTCCAAATTGGGTAGATTCCAAATTTGGGCAGCAGCTCCCCCATTTTTGGGTTTGGGGAAATTGCCTTTTGGGGAGTCCCAATCTGGCAATTTCTCTATCCAGTGGGGGTGCGCTGTCCCCTGCTGGCTGGCAGTGGCCGCGCAGCCCGCGGCCAGGCTATAAAAGCCAAACTTAAAATTAAAAGATTTTTTAATTTCTTTTTGTTGCTCCTCCTGTTTTACAGCAGTTTCCCCAATTAGTGGGAACTGCTGCCATTTGTTGCTTTGATCTGTGGGACCCATTGTGGCCACAATGTTGTTTCCTACAGGGTTGATGTCAGGAATATTCCTGAAAGTGGCCTTTCCTTCTCCCTTTGATTACCCTACTTGCTGGCGGTAATGGGCAATGAGCTTAGGGGCGTTGGTGAGGTGTTTTTCAGGTTCCCACAAGTTTGATTCTGGTGGATACCCTACCCATGAGACAAGGTACTGGACTTGGTTGCGGACCTTTCTGTATTCTAGGATGACCTCCACCTCCCACTCTGGGGTGTGTTTTAGGATGGTTGGTGGTAGATTGCTGTCCTTAGTCTGATGTGTGTGGCCTTCCTCTCTCTGCCTCTAGTTTGGATACGTGGAAAACATTGTGGGCACTCAAATGTTTGGGGAGTTGTACTCTGTAAGTTGTATAAGAGATTTTCTGAAGTACTTTGAGTGGTCCAATGCGGTGTGGTCCTAACTTTCAACCAGCTTGGTTGATCGTAAGGTTTTTGGTATCAAGATATATGTTGGAACTTACTTCAAATTTGGGGTTGGCTTATTGATGTTTGTCAGCTTGGACCTTGTACTTCTTCTGGGTGTCTTGGAGGTTATCCTATAGGCATTTCTGGGTTTCCTTCAAGTTGTGAAATTACTCATTGGCTTGAGGTACTGTTCCTGGACATCCTTTGGTGGGGATTCCTTGCGGGGAGAAGCCATAGTTGGCCGTGAAGGGGGACATCTTGGCTCCCAAGTGGTAAGAACTGTTATAGCTGAACTGGGCCAAGGGTAGTAGATCAGACCAATTATCTTGTTTAGTGTTGATGTATGCGTGAAGGTAGGTTTACAATATCAGGTTAACCAATTCTGTATGCCCATCAGTTTTGAGAATGGAAGGCTGTCAACAGGTTGAGTTTCACTTGGAGTTATTGCATTATCTTGTCCCAGAATTTGGAGGTAAACTGGGTTCCTCTGTCTGAAACAATGTCTGTGGGAAGATTGTGGTGGCAGTAGATGTGGTTGAGAAATAACTGCCCGTGGCAGTGGCTGACATTCCAGAGGAGCAAGCAATGAACTCTTCTACTTTTTTGAGGCAGTCCACAATGACCAAGATCCCTGTGAAACCTTGACTAGGGGGTAGGTCTGTGATAAAGTCCATAGAGATAGATTCCCATGGCATGGATGGGATTGGGAGTGGTTGAAGCAAACCCTGTGGCTTCTGTGCGGAGTGTTTGTTCCTCATACATGAGACACATTGTGAAATGTAGTCTTTTACTTGGGGAAACATGGATTGCCACCAGTAACTGATTCAAAGGTGTGCCATAGTTTTCTTGATCCCTCCGTGACCGCCTAACAGGGAGTCATGTAGCTCTTATAGGACCTGATTCTGAATTGCTTCTGGGGGTACCACCAATCTATTGAGTCTGTAAAGAAAGCCCTTGTGGGTAGAGTAGTTGGGGTTGGGTTTTGCGGAGTTCATTTTAGCAATTAGGTCTTTGATGAGTGGGGAGTCCTTCTGGGCGTTCTTCTCCTTTTTCTCCAAGGATGAGAGTAGTTGGGAGGCCCCAAGGACAGCCATTAAGAACTGATTGGTGTCCAGGACTGGTCAGATGTTGAAGTGGCTGTATGACTGGTCTCTGTCATTGTGGTCTTCTTGTCTGCTCAGGGCGTCTGGTGCGTTGTTGGTGTGTCCTGGGATGTAACTGATCTTGAAGTCATAGGAGGCCAAATCCAGGGCCCATCAGTAAGTCATTGGTAGATCTTCCTCTTTTCTGTGAATTATAAAAGGTTCCTATGGTTGGTACAGACAATACAGTGTGTTTGGCTCCTTCTAAGTATTGTCTCTAGTGTTTGAAAGCTTTAACTATGGCCATGAGTTCCTTTTTGTACACATTGTAGTTTTGTTCACAATCCAACAGCTTCTTAGAAAAGTATGCCACAGGGTGGTATACTCCAGGCTCCCCTTCCTGAAGCAAGACTGCGCCTAAGGCAAAGTCTGAAGTGTCAGTCTCCAGAAAAAATTGGAGCTTGGGGTCAGGTTGTTGGAGTATCAGGGCTGTGGTGAAGGCGGTTTTGAGGGTCTCAAATGATTTCTGTGCCT
Organism: Entomophthora muscae; assembly: GCA_014839935.2. Lineage (NCBI taxonomy): Eukaryota > Fungi > Entomophthoromycota > Entomophthoromycetes > Entomophthorales > Entomophthoraceae > Entomophthora > Entomophthora muscae. The sequence continues at coordinate 62,669 of QTSX02002147.1, forward strand.
CCTCTGTCCAAGTGTAAGGGACACTTTTGGCAGTATAGGACATGAGGGGTTCTGCTATCTTTGCAAAATTCTTAATGAACTTACGGCAAAAGTTATTAACCCTAGGAAACCTCTCAGTTTTGATTGGGTCTCTGGGATCTGCCATTCTATTACCGCTGCAATTTTGGATGGCGCATTGGCAAAGCCACCTTTCCGGATTACATACCCCAGGAATTCTACCTCTGGTTCAAGGAATTCACATTTCTCCATTTTTGCAGTGAAGCTTGGCCTGGCATAAACTTTTCAGGATCTTTTTTAGGTCACAGAGGTGTGAGGCTTCATCCTTGGAATACACTAGAATGTTGTCTAGGTAAACCACTATACAGATATCCAGGAGGTCAAAGAGGATCTAGTTCATCAGGGCTTGAAAGGCAGAGGGTGCATTGCAGAGCCCAAAGGGCATGACCAGGACTTGTAAAGGCCAAAGACTGTTCTAACTTCTTTTTTCCACTTGTCCCCTTCTGCAATCCTGACCTGATTGTATGCATTGCAAAGATCCAGTTTAAGAATACAAAGGCGCCTGTCAGTCTGTCTGTGAGCTGTTTGGCCAATGTAACAGGGTATCGGTCTTTGACTGTGATGGCGTTCAGGGGGCTGTAATCCACACATGGGCGTAGTCCTCCTCCCCTTTCTTAACAAAGAAGAATGGTGATCAGAAGGAGGATTGGGATTGTCTCATGTGTCTTTTGGGCATTAAGTCAGAGATGTATTATTTTAGTACCAGACCTGTGCATGTATGGTGGGTAAACCTTTTCCCATTTTGGGGTTTCACCGGGTAGAAGGTCAATTCTGAGGTCACTTGCTCTTTGTTTGGGGAGACATTTCATTGGGACTTTGCTAAAGACGTTGGTGTACTCCTCCAACATCTCATCAAGGTAGGGAATCACCAATATGGGCATGGCCGTGCTAATGAGCGTGGAATTGCTCCCAAGTGGTGCTGTGACAGTCTGATCCAGACTGGAGATGTGAACCTAATGGGTGTCCCAATTGATGGTGCATTGGGCTTCCTGCCACCAAGGCATTCCTAGTATGATGGGGAAAGCAAGGTTCTCCAAGGAGAAGAAGTTTAGTTCAACCCTCATCCCCCCAATTTCCACAGCGGTTAGTTCCATGACCCAGTATACTGGGGGAGTGCTCCCATTGGCCAGCTTGGCAGTTCCTCCCGGTGTGGCCTGCTTACCAAGAATTTTCACCAGGAGGTGGTCAATAAAATTTACCATGGCTCCTGTGTCAAGTAGGGCAGCGGTGTGTATTTTCTAGGTGTTGGAAGCCAGGGTGATGGGGACTGTGGAGTAGAGAGAAGTAGTTGCTTTATTACCTCCTTCCTCAGCCGCCATAAGGGGCTGGGGATTTGAGGGAGGTTTAAAAGGGTTGGGTTGTGCGGTGGGACAATTCATCATTATGCAACCTGCAAGACTGCAGTACAAATAGAGACCTTTTGCCACGCAGAAGGCCTTCTATTCACTGGATAGCATAAAGCCCCCCAGGTCTGGGGATCACCCAAAGACCTGGGGGGGCTTTGGCATTGGCGGGTGGTCCAGCAACCTCAACTTGAACGGAGTTGAGGTGGGTGGCCTTGGCAGGGAGGATATTTTCATACCGCACTCCCCAAGTTTGGACATCGTGGATGACCTCATTGTAAGTCTCAGGGAGCTTATGGTGGATGAGGAACTCCTGGAATTAGGGTATGAGACCTGCATAATACAAGTAGCAGGCTGCATCACTATCTGGGTTGAGAGCTTCCTTGAGTTTTGAGAACTGTTTGGTGTAGTGGGCAGTGGTAGAAGTCCCTTGTCTCAGAGAGTAAAGTTTCCAACAGGTATTGTTTAGATCCTCAGGGGAGCTGACTGAGTCCAACAACTTCTGGCTGAAGGAGTTAAATTCATGGCATAACCCAGGTTCTTGTAGCACAATGGCAGCAAACCAGTCTTTCTGTTGACCGGTGAGATGATTTGCCATGTGAAGAACCTTTTGGACATTGGTGGTAAAGCAGACTGGCTCAGCTTTAAACAAGGTGTGAGAGAAGGAGAGCAAGGTGAATATTGCTTATTTCTTGGAGGAATGGATTATGGATTTTGAAAGTTGACTTAGGATAACATTCTGAACCTGGTGGGTATTAGTGGGTTGGGCGGCATCTCCTCTAGATTGGAGAGCCTGGAAGCAGCAAAGACATGTGTAGAAGAAAATTAGGAGGGATGTCAGGAATGTGAGGCATATCAAGGTGAGATATCCAAACATGGTTGAGCCTGAGGCCGTTGGTGTGAGCCCCAGTGGGGGTGCTATCATACTGTAAAGACCCAACAATTGGACAAGTATTTTAGCAAAATAAGGGACCAAGTTGGCAACTTGGAAGCCTGTGAGCGCCGTCACAATTGGATAGACTATCATCATCCATCAAAATACCTTGGTGTGCATGTTATAGCATCCAAAATTATCAGTGAAATACGTGAGTACATAGCATATACAGGTGTATATGGCTACAGACTGGGTGGAGTGGGATGATACCAGCGTGGGCCAGGAGTACTGCTTGGAGGAGTTTAGCTGTGCCAGCTCCTTGTAGAAATACTTGCCAGGTGGTTTGTTGAATGGCCCACGCTGGTGATTATATTGATGGCCCCCAATCCCTAGGCAGGCTGTGAGAACAGCTGAGAAGATTAGATGTTTCATCTTCTGATCCTGGGGAAGGGCAGACAAAGCTTAGTGTCTTGTTTTTAACTTCTTGGAGGTAAAGTTTAGATTAATTTATGTGATACTAGTAAGGGGTAATTTCACTCAATGATAGCACAAAATATCATCAAGTGATTTGGCTTTATTATATACTATCATCCTTGTGGGGCATGAATAGTGTAAAACACTGGACAGGGAACCCCAAACACTTGGTGTTGTCTGGAATTCCCTTTTGGGAGGGGAATTGGAAGTGGTGTGCAGGCAATGAATTATTACTTCTGGGCTTGAATTGGTTTGGTGTCTCTTCAAGCACTGCCATGCACCCAAATTCAGCTTCTGCAATTACTGTATTGGTGACTTTGCAGGATAGCTTGTCAGCTCCTCCCAAATTTGGTAGATTATAAATTTGGGCAGCAGTTCCCCCTCCTTTTGGGTTTGGGGAAATTGCCTTTTTGGGTTTCTCCATTGAGCAATTCCCCATCTGGCAGGGGTGCGCTGTCCCCCGCCGGCTGACTGGGTGGCAGCAGGCGCACACAGGCAAGCTGCCAGGCTTGGCGTGCAGCCTGCAGACAGCTGGAAGCCAGCCGCGCGGCCCACAGCCAGGGTATAAAACCTGTCTGTCTCAAAAACACATTTTTTAATTTTCAAATCTTTGGACCGGCTTTTTGCAGCAGTTTCCCCAATCAGGGGGAACTGCTGCAATTTTTTATTTTTGCTCTTTGAGCTCAATTGCAGACAAAAGATTATCCTGACCCAAGGTGTTGTCAGGAATATTCCTGACACAAATGGGGTACGGCTGCTCCAGTTTGCCAGCTGAATCCAATCTACCCCTGTAAGTTGATGTTGATAAATTGACATAACTTAAGGGTCACCAGATATGAACTTATTAATCATCATGGTTGTCAGAAATTGGTCACCAAAGGGTCCTTTGCAACCTGTAACAGATACTCACTTGACAATGTGGAAGAAATAGGAGCCCAGGATCCAGGTGGTATTGCTTAGTCAATTTTTGATATATATTAAATGATTTTTATTTTTTAACTCAAAGAGTTGACTCCTCCCAAAAATTTACTTGCATAAAAATCATATATCCCTTAGTCTAATTTACATTTAAAAAATGCTCCTGTTGTTTAGTTGTTTGCGCTACATTCCATACAATCTGATTCCAATCCAGATCATTAATGGAAGATGGGCCCTGAAGTTGGAACTTTGCTGTTGGCACCTCCCAATGTTAATTTCATTCCTGCCAATCTTAGAGTTGTCCCCTCATTATTGAAACTGAAAATTGTGTTGCATCTCAATGTCCTGGATTTTATTCTGAAAATACTTGGATGCGTTCACAGGCTATTTATCTTGGGCTACTTTGGTTAGGATTAATTATTTATACTTAATCTTAGTATCTCAATTGGAAAGCTCACAAAACAATATCTGAAGCCACATTGGTGGTTAATAATTAATTATATACTGGATTTGGGTGATAATTCCCCACCATTTAGAAACAGCTTCATACTATCCCACAATTTCTGTCACACCAAATGCCTGGGCCCAACTCCAGCTAATCAGATGGCTCTCTGGAAATAGATGTGAAACTCTCCAGCTCCCCTGACCCAGGTCAGAAAAATTTCTCCTCCACCCAATCAGATCCTAGCCTGATAGTCATGTGATGGAATTCTTAGCAAGCACATCCCTTAAACATAGCTAGGGGACTTTTGGTCCCCTGCTTGTTGATTCTCTATCTTATTAAAAGTTTGGAGTTTGTTTGCATCATTTTTATTATTTTTGAAGTCTCAAACTCTTTGTTTTGAGTTTGTCTCTAGATTTTGAAAGTGTTAGTCAATTCTCTTATAAACCTTACCTTTAAGCAGCTCTGTTTGAACCTGTTGGCCTTCTTGACCTCTGAGACAGAAGCTCCAGTGTATAGTGCTAGACTTAATTGCTCTTGACTTACAAAACTCAATTCAAATTCAAATTTTAAGTTAGTATTATATATAAAAACTTACTTGTATTTACTATTTATATTGCTTTTGCTTGTGTTCAACACGCTTCTACTATAATCATTGTTGAAGACACCCAAGACCATCTCCAAGGCTCCTAAAATCCCTTGGTCTGTTGCTTACAAATATTTGCCTTTAAGTACTCTGGTTACTCCAAATTTTACCAAAAAATCCTGAAAAGTACATCTTTGGACTCAAAATTCCCTGGAGCTCCTAATAATGCTGCACCCAGTCATTAAATTTGTGGGGTTTTCTCTGGTCCCATTTTTGATGCTTTTGTGGTCAACCTCTCCTGATCTTTGGTTTTGTCTCTCATCCTATGCGCATTTTGTGGGTGACAATCCCTCCAGTCTCATGCACCTACCTATCTCTTTCCTCATCTTGGGAGAGGCACTAGTCAAGAGTTTGACCTGTGACAACTTGGATTTGTCTTCAGCTGACCCCGCTTTGCTTGCTCCTGTTGTGGAGGAAACATTATCTTCCCCTTCATTTCAACTGAAAAGTGGCAACCCTCCCCTGCAGGCACCAGAGCTCCCAATTCCTGTTCCCTCTTGGGCACTGTGGTTGCTCACTGGCTTAATGCTGATGGGATTGAATGCCTACTTCCCTCAGCTGTCTCATTTGTCCTCTCTGTGGTCCCTCCTTTGAGCGGCTGTCCCAGTACTTTACTGGGCGGCATTCTGGTGGTTTTTCTTGCTGGGATAGGAGCCAAACTTAGCTGGTTTAGCCCCCTTCTCTCACAAATTCTCTGGCAAGGCTTTTCACAAAAGACCCATTTTCCCTTGAGTTAAATATCCTAGCATGTGAAGCTAAAAGATCAAGTCAACTTGAATTATCAAAAAAGGAAACACAAAAAACTATTAATCCAAATCAGGAACAAGCTTGATTTATCACCTAACTTATTAAAAAGGATCAAGCCACCCCCTACCCATCCAAAGAACTGATTAGTGGGTGTCTTGTTCCTTCTAAAAGATTCATCTAAACTATATATTCTTCTGAATTTTAATAAAGATGTTATCTAGCTTCTAATAATTTTCCTCTTGTAACTCTTCTAATACAACACAGTTAAAAAATAGAATAGCTTTCTGCAATAAATTATTATTAAAACAAAGAAGATTATGAGAATCAATAAAAACGTAAGGTTGAAGAGTTTGAATCTTCTTTCTTAAAAAATAGCATATTTGCAATATAATATGAATCTGATTACAATTTTCAAAAAGGCTTATACTACTCTATCTTTTTCAACTAAAAGCTTTTTTTCAGATAGTTCAATCACTTTATTAAATAGACTAACCTCTATAACACTTATTATTTTTTACTTTTGTTATATATAATTCTATATATGAAAGGGTAGTAAATATCCTTATTTATCTGCCAATAAACACTATTAAATTTTTTCAACTGAAATCAAAATCCTAGTTTCTACTGTTAGAATACTGCATCTCAGTTGGGGTTCTGTATGCCTCTGCTGCCAACTTACTTTGTTGGGAGGAGGAAAGGGCCCACCATAGGAGGTGTGCTAACTTGATGGGGTAAGATATTGAGCAGTCTACCAAGCCCATGGTCCAGTGAAGAGTCTTATGGTGTCAACTAATCCAGCCAAGGTAATGTAGACAATTCCTGTATATTGATTGGCAGTTAGGGGTGACAGATCATAGCTGGGAGACAGGGGGTCGGGTTTTGGTGTGGGGGTGCTTTCATATCAGTCTGGTAAGCAGGAAGATAGTTGTATTTATTGCAGAATATGGCGGCCAGGTGCTTGTACCAAGCTCCTCTGTGATAAAATGTTCTTGGGGTTCTTTTTATGGCCAGGTAATCAAAGCAGATGATATTATCCAAGGTGAACCTCTTGCATTCTGGCTTGAGAGGATATTCAGATAAATAGACTGAGCTAAAGGGAGCTCCTGGCAGACAATAAAATGTGGGCAGGGTTTAAGGAACTTCCTTGGTATGAGGGCTGTCAGGCCTGGATTTTCTGTTGGAACAGTAGTGAAATGAAAAACAACTAGTACTAAATATGGAATAAAATGGTAGAACCAAGGTCCCATAATTTTAGTTATTTCAGAATGGAAATACCATTTTACAAGTGTTCACTGGGTTTAAATAGCATTAAAAAATGCTAGGTTCTGCCTGAACCGTCATCTGATAGCTAAGTTGCTCAGTTTCTTCTGACCTGAGAGTTCTTTGCTCATATTGTACTCCTGGCCTGCCAATTCCTCTATTGATATGACCCCAAGCTAATAGTCTGTTGGTAACCCACTAATAGCTTCATCATTCTTAATAGTGTTCCTATCATTCTGGATTAATGGTTCCTCATAATATACTGGCTGGGTTGTTTTTAGCCCCATGAGTTGGACATATTCTAGAGTAACCTCCTGGTCACTGGCTGTAGAGCACATGACCAACCAGATGGCCCAAACTTCTAGCCAATCATATTCATTCACTTCAGAATTTGAACCTTCATGCTGAGCAGCAATCTTATTCTCAGACAGCCTGTCAGTTATGACAGAAATGAAAGTATAGGGGATAATGCCTTCAGTAATCTAGATTAGTCTGTATTAATCATCAGCCTATGACGCTCTTCTTTAATTTGTGAATTTTCAGCCAGGTAAGCCTGAAAATCCCTTGATTAATCAACTCCAAATTGCTATTTTTCCCTGCTTGCTCATTGGCTAGCTGTAAAAAACACAGGCAGACAGTCTGCAGGTTCTGCAGAACTATCATAGAAAGGTTCTGAGTTTAATTCCTCTAGTCAGAGTTTTTTGTTTCTTTTGGAAGAAATGTCATTCATTATAGCCACAGTATCTCATGATACACAGTGTAAAGCCTTGCCCAAAATGGAACAAGTTTATAAACAAAGGCGTACAGAGCTACTGGATTTAAATTTAAAAGATATAAAAACGTACAGTAGTTTTAAAAGCTATGGTGACAAGCAAAAACAATTCAGATTTAAACAAAATTAAAAATAAACAAGTTTATATTGATTTACAATATATTTGGATTCATTTCAATTTTGTTTAAATCTGAGTTCATTTTTCTTAAATCTGAATTGTTTTTGCTTGTTGCCATAGCTTTTAAAACTACTTTAGTTACAGTTTGCAGTAAAACCTTAAGAGGAACAGCTAAAAAATTAAAATTTGTGAAGTGTGGAGAAATGTTTTTGTAAAAAATCCCAAGCTTATAATTTAAGACAAAGTATTCACTAAATTTTGAGTGGTTACAAGTGGTATTTCAATGTTGGGAAAATCTCCATGAGAATAATAAGTCATCACTATATACAAATTTTCTTTAAAATTTAAAAGATTTTTAAATAAAGCAGCAGTTTGCTGAGTTGACATTTCCATTGTGACAAAATTTTACTCTAGATTGATAAAACTTACCTGTGTTATTTTTTAAATAAGAAAAATGATTTAGGCTTTAATAAAAAATGAATGAGTAAATTCTATAAAGAAAAACAAAGTGATATCAATAAATTGGTAAAAATGAATAATGAAATATCAAAAAGTAGAGTTAAAATTTTAATTTTTTGAAATTTATTCTTAAAAGATTAAAGTATAATAAAAAGATAAATTTAAGTTCAATGTTGAAAATTTAAGTAAATTTTAAAGATTGAGTTTTCTAAAAAAAGAAACAGGTAATTTTGAAGCCAAATTTTAAGTTTTAAATTTAAAGTGTTTAAAATTAAGAAGTTCTAATCTTAAGCAGGGGAAAAACTTAGAATTTTGGCTTAAGCCTACTCTTCCTTGTTGGGTTTATTTATATAGAAAAGCAGGTTGCAACTGCAACAAGAAGATATAAGAAGGAAGAGTTTGAGTAAACTTCAAACAGAAGCAGGGCATCTACAACGGTTTTGAAATTAAGAGATAACCAAGGTGTTTACATAAAGTTTGAGATATAATAGATGTTTTGTAAATCCACTGCCACCTTTGGCCTTGGATTTAACTGTTTTTCCCTGCCACACCAAAAAGGGCCCAAAAGTTACAGCCAAGCCACTTAATTCTCTAGGAGATTTAGCTCATACTGTTGATGAGAGATTTTTTCTGGCCTACCCTGCAGACCCCCCAGTTCTGGTTGCCCTGGCCTGGGAAAAAACACTGATCAATTTGGACTATTTGCTGTCATGGTGTTGACCTCTCTTGAAAACTATCAGAAGCACCCAATCAAATGACGCCACTTCAATAACCAGAAAGTCAAGTGAATCCCAAATGCTTGGGGTGACCTCTAGCCAATCAGGTGGCACCACAGAAATTAGCCTGAAACCTTCCAGTGCTCTTGGCCTTGGCCAGCAAAATTTCTCTTCCACCCAATCAAGTGCAGGTCACCATGGTCAGGTGACCATCCCTTAGCAATTCATCCCCTTTTAACAATGCCAGGGGACTTTGGGTACCCTGCTTGTCAATTTTCCAATATTATTAAAGTTTGGGAAGCTATTTGCACCTTTTTTGAATTTTAGACTTGATTTGGATCTCTGTTTGGTTCTTATCATCTGGAAAATTAAAGTGTTAGTTGTTTTATTTAACCTTACCTTGTGTCAGCCTGACTCAAACCTGGCACTTCTTCTGGGACCTCCAGAAGAAGCTTTGGTGTATAGTTGTTGCTTTGTTACGCTGTTGCTTTTGAAAGCAGCTCTCAAACTCAAAGTTTTAATCAATTTTCAATATAAAACCTACTCTTATTTTGAATTTTCTTTAATTTTCTTTACTTTTGAACCTGCTTTTACATTATTCACTGTCCCAAGCCACCCGAGTTTGTTGCCAAGCCACCCACACCTTCTCTGCCACTTATCAGCTTGTTCTTGCTTGTGGGCCCCCTGTCAGGGATCCAACCAGTGGGGGGTTCCTGAGAGCTTGCTGGCTGACAGCCTGTGGGCCCAGAAGGGAGAGCCCACCACAAGATTGGGGCTAACTTTACAATATAAGATAACAATTTCCCAAGGACTGCCCAAGGTCCGCTTACAGGCACCATAGAATCAATCAGTCCGGTGAGGGTGATATACATCACCCCAAATATCTGGGTGGAAGTGGATTCTTTAGTGGCAACAGATTCTTGTAGGCAGTTGGGCAGTTGGGCCGTGGGGTGAGGGGCAGTGTCATTGGAACCAAATATGCGGGCAGGAAATTATACTTGTTGCGGAATAGCAGAGGGGGCCGGATAATTTTGGTGCCTTCTCTGTAAAGGACTTATGTCTCTCTAGTTCTAGCTTCAGGGTTGTGAATTAGGATTTCCTCTAGGATAAACTCCAAATACGCCGGGTTGGGTGGGTACTTGGTGAAATGTACTGGGCCAAAGGGAGCTCCTGGTGGACAGTAAAGGTCAGGCGGCTGGTCCACGGTTTCTTGGGGTAGGTGAGTGTGGGGTGCAGAACTGCAAGACATAGGCTGTAAATTAAGTAGAGCCAATAACAAATAAGGTATGATCTGGTTGAACCAAAGGTTTGTGTCACTTTATTACTAGAATGGCAATGGGCATCTTCCTGGTGATCCAGGGTATAAGTATGCCCATCTGTCATGGTAAAACTTTCAAAAATTCCCTTGGCCCAGGGTTTCCCATTTACTAGGTCTTCCCAGTCCTTGGTGACATCTATTGCAGGGATTATTCCATTGGCTGGCTCAAACTGAGAATGCTTAAATTCCCTAGTTGGGTTGTGGGATTGGTTGTCTCTGGGTGGCCCGCGTTCTATGAGAAGGTTCTCTGTTTCCCCTTCTGCATGGGCCTGAGTTATTTTGGGATCTATGGCTGGACCTGCCCGCTGATTGGTCAAGTTAACATGAACCTTTAGCGTGGGAATTGTTGATGTAGGTGCATTTGATTCATCAAGCTTCAAAGGATTTTCTGAAGTCAAATCCTGCTCTGGTTTGAGCCCAAAAAACTGCGGGCGGCTGGCCCTGCGGACTGGCGGCCCGCGGGGTGTCAGAGTTCAAATCCTGTAGTTGAGGCTTTTCAATAAGCATAGTTGATAGGAGTTTGTCACTTGTGACACCCCCTTATTTGCACCAAAACTATTGCTTGATACCCTGGAAACCTTACCTAAATATTTGAAATTTTGTGGAGAACACAGCTATGATACTCCCAGCTCTCAAGTTTGTTGTGTTTTCCTTGGCCCTGTTTTTGTTACTTCCATGGTTGACCTTGCCAGACTTGTGGTCTAAAATCATCTCTTCTGCTTGGCTTGTGGGTGATAATCCTTCCAGCCTCTTAGATCTTCCCAGAGGTCTCCTGTTCTCCGGGGAGGCTGTGGTAAAGAGTTTGACCTGCAATGACCTGGACCTGGATGATGTTGATTTCACCCAGTCTGCTCCCACAGGTGAGGAGATGTTGATGGTCCCTATTCCCAGCCCAGTGAAGAGCAACTCAGTGCCCCTCCAGGTCCCCAAGATGCCTTCTCCCACTCCCACTTGTACGCCCTGGTTGCTCACCGGCTTAGTGCTGATAGGATTGAACGCCTACTTTCCCCAGCTGTCCCCCGCGTCCTCCCTGTGGTCTCCCCTTTGAGCAGCTGTCCCAGTTCTCCACTGGGCGGCATCCTGGTGGTTTGTTGCACCAGGATGGGAGCCAAACTTAGTTAGTTTAGCCCCCCTCTCTTACATGTTTTGCTTTTAACATCAAGAAAAAATCAAGTGTCAAAAAAGGGAAGGGGATTTAAACTCAAAATTACCAACTTAAAGATTTGAAATTTAAAAATACTAAAGGAACATCAATTTCTAAACTTTAAAGTCAAAATTTAAGCTTGGAGCATAACACACAGTGGGTACTCAACCAGTCATCTCACAATGGGTCTATGTCAGGAGTTAGAAGTTAACTCTCAACTGATATTTTTTTATTTTGTTGATATACATTCATAGCTCCTGTTTTGATTGTTTTTTATACTTAACCACCTTTGGTTGCCTACATTTCTGCAAATACCAAACCAGTTCAGTCTAAACTAATGTCAACCAAAAGCCCTTGATTCCAGCTTTCAGAATCTTACTGTCACAGTAGTGTCATTTTTCCTGGGATAGATTGCCCAAAGAAAAAGAATGTGAAAAGGAAAGTAGTAAAACCTTTGAAAGTATCAAATGATTTGAATTTAGTCATTGACAAAAAATGGGTTAAAGCTGCCCCTGTTGAGGGTGAAGGAATTAACCTGTATCTCCCTGTTTTTGCCTGAATAATTACACGTTGAAGATTACAAGATATCACTACCCAGTGATGCTTGGCAGTTGACCATCCAGTCACCCAAAAATATCAAATTATGACGTCATTGATGCTTTGGCAGAGGTCTCCAACCAAGAGATGAAAATATTTTCAATCAACCAATCAGATTCAATTTTCTCTCTCCCAGTTAAGCTATAGTCCCTCCCATCTACCCTCTGAAAACTTGTTTTCAGATAGTTTTACCTACTCTCAATAAAGTCATTTCCTAATATATGAAAGCTACCCTGGGGTCAAAAATACCCTCTTCTAAGGCCATGGCTGCTGCTGTCTTGGCATGGTTGAGAAAAGTCTCTACTCAAAGCCAGCAGGTTTTTTACCCCTTATCTCAAAACCATTTCTTTTTGCTGGTCCATTTACACCATCTGTTTCCTGTTTTGCACATTGTCTTTTTTTTCTGTTTTATTCCCTTCCTTTGTAGATTTGTAGGTTTAAAGCTTCAGTGCACATCTCTTTTCTCAGTTCTGATTTTAGTCTGGGCAATTTATCCCAATAACTTCTATTTGATCTTGGATCTAATTTACACTACTCTAACACTTACTCTTGATAATACATTTATGATTTTAAATTATGAGCTAATCTCACTTAAACATAATTCTCTTACCATCTTATTTTATTATAATTGGGTATAAACCTTTCACAGTTATATTATTTCAAACAATTCAATCTCAGCCTTCTTAGCTCATTAATAAGACTATTGTCTCAATTCTAGCTGTATCTTTATTATCCTTGGGAATAAGAATTTGTTGGTGATAGTTGAGCACAGGCTTTGATACAGCTGCAGCTGTTTTTGAAAAAGTCTTAAGTCTTACAGTCTAACCTCATATTCTCTCTCAAATCCTTGAAATGGTAGCATCACATAATTTTGTTGAAACCGCAGACTTGACCTGCCAGCAAGGTTCCAACCAAGCAGGTTTGTGACCTGCAATCCAATTACCTGGCCACTTGAAGCCAGACTAGGAAGCCAACTCAAATTGCCAAAACCAACAACATGAACAGATGATGATCCTTTATGGTGGATACCTTGTTTTGGCGCTTGACTCATTACCAGGATCAAGCCACTCCCTTTTCCATCCAGCCGTGTGATCACCAATCATGTTCCTGTTATCCTTGATTCACATGAACTATATAATCACTATCTCACAATAAAGATTATTATCTATCTCCTAAATATTTCCCCCGTGTAACTCTTCTAAAACAGCACAGTTACAACATTGGAGCACAGGTAGGCTCTCCATCCTAACTTATCTTGAAAAATTCCGCCTTTTACTCGCACACACTGCGGCTAACAAATCCTTGAAAGAATTATGTCTGGCCTCCTGCCCAACTGGACTCTGTACACTCCTGATACTGAGATACCCAATGGTTTTGTCCTATATCAGAACACAGTGATCCTGCTACCCGCCTTCAACGCCATGTCTGCACAAGGTTTCTTTCAGGCTCCCTCATTGATGCCGCAACCAGCCAAAAAAAACCACCATGCCTGCCTATGTAGCTCAAAGACTACAAAGCACCGCCTTGGAACCTTTTTCCAGGGCCAACAACAACAACGCTGCTGCATGGATCCAGTCCGCCCAGAGCAAGCTGGCTCAGATGGAATGCCCACAGCAATTTTGGATTGCAGAAATTTCCATTTTCCTGACTCATGACACTGGCACCTGGTGCAACAAGTGGCATGAGGAGCATACTGACAAGAACTGGAATACCTTTAAGCAAGACTTCCTGGCAAGATTTGCGCTCAAAGATACAGCGCTCATGATCATTTGCCAAGTGAAGAACCTGACCCAGACAGGCACTGTGAAGGAACTCACCTGTGCCTACAAGGAACTCTGTCTTTGTGCACCATCCAACATGGCTTTTGACACCCCAGCCACACACCTCATGTACTACAACACTCTTAAGTCACATGTGATGAGACATGTGAACCTGGATCAGGTGACCAACCTGCAAAGCCTGTACTGTGAAGCAGAGAAAGCGAAGCAAACATCCAACACACTGCATAAGGCACAGACTGGGAAATGAGAGAGACCCAAGGATTCCCATCCAGGTGGGCGCTCCTTTTGACCACCTCCTGGAGGCAATGGGAACAACTCCAACCACAAACCCACAAGTTCTAATGGGCATGGAAATGGAAACAATGGTCAGTTAAACCATACTCATTTCCGTGTCACTGCCACACAAGGCAACCAAGATGAGGGAAAAGCCTGGGGAGAGCACTAAGCAAGCCAAGCTCTCCCCATGCAACTCCCAACTTGCCCAACAATAAATACTGACCCAAGGATGTGGACCAATTCCCAATGATCCAGGTGCCCTTGGAGGACCCAGTACTGTACACCATTGCCAGACACCCCAATAAATTGATGTCCTATCTTTTCCGCTTTTGCAGTTACACAGGCTCAGCACTCCTGGACTTGGGCGCAGACCAAACCTTAGTCAACAGTAGCATTGTTTATAAGTTCAAGCTGGCCACTAATCCTTTGCGGATTAAAAATGTGGTCCTGGCTGATGAACACCACATTGCTATGACAAAGGAAACCACCCCCTTCTCTGTCATGCTTGAGAACCTCTATTCCACCATTCAAGGTCCTGTCATTGACTTTCCTAAGTTTGATATTGTACTGGGACTAGACTAGTTACGGAAGAGCAACCCTCATGTGTACTGGGCGATCTCAGTATTGACCATCAAGCGTGAAGGCGTCAACCACCAGATCTACCCTGATCTGTGGACCAACTGCTACGCGACCACGTCTTTGTACATATCACAGAGACCCAGGACAAAAAGAAAGACCTGAAGTCAATTGACTAGGACTCCTGCCAGTACAAAACCATACACTTCAAAGACCACCAAGATACCTCCATGCCTCAGGACCGCGACATTGTGGCCCGCCATCCAGAAATCTTTAAGGAAGCGTTACCTGGGCTGCCCTCTGAGAAGCATATTCAGCACTCTATCCAACTCAAGGAGGCTGTACCCAAGGCACACCCCATCTACAGGCTGACCCCAAATGAGGACAACACCTTATGCGCCTACCTCAAGGAGGCATTGGAAAAAGGACTTATCTGCCCCTCACAGTCTCCCTTTGGGACCGCCGTATTCTTTGTGGCCAAAAAGGTGGTACATTACTCCTGGTCACAGACTACTGCGCCCTAAACAAAGTTACCATTAAGAATTGTTACCCACTGCCACTGATTGACGACCTCTTCAATGCCTTGGGAGGAGCCACAGTCTTCTTCAAGATTGACCTAACTGCAGGCTACAATCAGATTTGTCTCAAGGAGGAAGAAATTCCCAAAATAGCCTTCCACACTAAATACAGCTCCTAAAAATGTGTGGTACTCAACTTTGGCATGACCAATGCCCCCTCCACCTTTTTAACCTTCATGAACAAAGTGTTTGCGCCCCACATAGGAAAGCATGCCCTAGTGTACCTAGACAACATTATTGTCTACAGCCCCTTGGTGGAACAACACCACAAAGACCTGAAGGCAGTTTTTGCAACCTTGGCATGACATAAACTGCTGTCCAAGCCCTCCAAGTGCCAGTTCTTCTGTGAGCAACTACCCTTCCTGGGACATATAGTCTCAAAGGGCAGCATCAAACCCGACAACCAAAAGATACAAGCCATCTGCAAGATACCACCATCCAAAGATAAGTTGGAACTCTGTATCTTCTTGGGAATGGTAGCCTATGTACAACATTTCATACCTGACTGTGGCGTCTTGACTGCCCCCTTATCTGCCATAACAGGCGCCAAGTCCAAGTTTGTGTGGACCCTCAACGTGACCTCTGTTTTAGACGCCTCAAAGAGAAGCTCACAACAGCTCCTATCCTGCAATACCCCAAACGTGACGGGGAATACCAAATGGAAACTGATGCCTCAGATGCATCCATTGGGGGGGGGTACTACAAATCAAAAATAGTGACAGTGACTTCCTGCCTGTAGCCTAAGAATCACAAAAATCGACAGATGGCAAGTGTTGATACCCTATCCACAACAAGGAACTGCTGGCTATTGTGCACTGCCTAGTCAAATGGCGTTGCTACCTAGAACGCCAGGAAGAATTCACAGCATTAACCAATCACAAGTCACTCATCTATTTCAAGACTCAAGAAAATCTATTGCGCCACCAAGCGCAGTGGATGGAACTATTGAAGAGATTTAACATGCTCATCCAGTACAAGCTTGGGGCCGAGCTTGCCATGGCAGACACCCTGTCCTGCCTGTATGTCTGTGCTTCAAGAGGAGAGAATGGGCTTGACCCAGACTGGCCTCTCTTAGTGCTACAAACAAAGGACAAAGGGTTCCCCCTGGCACAACCAACATAACCAAAGAATCAGTCATCAAGAATGAACACCTCCTTGCTGACAAATACGGGACTCTTCACAGAAAGATGACTGACGGCACAACCATTCCCTACATCCCCACACATCAGCAAGTTGACATTATCCTTTGATATCACAAAGACCTTGGACATAAAAAGAGCAGAAATCTATATGAGTTTCAAAAGCATAAAGCCTGGTGGCCAACCTTATACTGCAATGTCCAGGAAGTTCTTGACCAATGTGAGGTGTGCAAAAAGTTTTCCAAAAGCAAACCCCCTCCAAAGTCAGTACTCCCCATCTGCACACAACTACCTTTAAAAGTATGGGCTCTTGACATTGTTGGTCCCATGCCAGGGAAACATAATGATAAGAAATACATCATCACCGCCATTGATTTGCTACAAGATGGCCAGTAGCCCAAGCAGTAAAGGCACACACTGACAATGATGTGCAACAATTTATTGGCAAGGAGATAATAAGCAAGTTTGTAAAGCCAGAACTCCTGATAACCAATGGAGGCAAAGAATTGACCTCTGAAGACACCAATGTATACCTCACCAAGAACAGGGTCAAACACACTGTAACAACACCATACCACCCAAAGGCCAATGGACGCGTTGAGAGGCTCAATGGTAGCCTCATGCAAGCCTTAGCCAAACTCACTGCTAGGAGACCTGAAAACTGGTATAAGCAGCTACTGACTGCACTACTTGTGTGTTGAACCCAAGTGAACAGATCCACCAGAAAAAGCCCTTTTGAACTGGTATACGGCACACAGCCAAATATCATTCAAGCATTGACAGGATCTAAACTGGAAATTCCAAGTGAAGTCCCTCTGCGCTCAGACCCTCAAGTTTTAGAGGCTAACATCAAACAAACAGCCAAAGAGAATGAATGACTGGAAAAGACATTTGTCCCCATCTGTAATAGACATGAAGTTGGGGACAAAGTATGGGTCATGAATGTTGACAAGAGCAAGTTACAACCTGAAAAAGTGGGACCAGCAATCATTCTGACGGTAAACAACAATAACACTTACCTTGTGAAAGGACTTGGCAAACACAAGCAAGACAAAACCCTACACCATGATTGCCTACAACCCTGCAAAGCAAGACAGAAACAACAAGAAACTGCCCTGCCTGCCAAAGAACAGCAACTAGTTCAATATAGCGCCTGGGCTCCTGGCAACCTCCCCAACAACCTGCCCCCAGAGGAGGCTGACCTTCAGTTGGGGGGTGTCAAAACCACAGACTTGACCCGCCAGCAAGGTTCCAACCAAGCAGGTTTATGACCTGCAATCCAATTATCTGGTCACTTGAAGCCAGACTAGGAAGTCAACTCAAATTACCAAATCCAACAACATGAACAGATGATGATCCTTTATAGTGGATACCTCATTTTGGCGCTTGACTCATTACCAGGATCAAGCCACCCCCTTTTCCATCCAGCCGTGTGATCATCAATCATGTTCCTGTTATCCTTGATTCCCATAAACTATATAATTACTATCTCACAATGAAGATTATTATCTATCTTCTAAATATTTTTTCCCCGTGTAACTCTGCTAAAACAGCACAGTTACAACATTTTCTTATAAGGAAAATTCACAATTACAATATCAATCCCTAACATGACCTTAACTATCACACATTTAAACCTTATGTAGTTGTTGTAACTGAGATTACCCTCTTGCCTTCCAATGTATCTCACAATACACAGGAGGCACTTAATGAGTTGCCCCTTGATGTATCTAACAACATGGGCCATTCTGATAGCAATGTCAAGTTGCAGGCACTTCTTCTTAATTAAGCGTGCTGCCAATTTGACCTACTGATCCAACACAAGTTATTCCTTGGCTTCAATCTTTACATGGAGTGTGCCACCATGCCAGCCCTTGGTGGTCTTGTGGCTCTCCCCATATAATATATTAGTCACAATATCAATTTAATAAACCTTATCTTATTCTTCTTATTCTTGTCCTTTCTATTGGACTGTTATCTTCCCCAATCAAATGCTGAACTACCATTGGTTAAGTTTCAACAGTGTTAGCAGAAGTAGGTTCACAACCTACCTAAAAGAAAATTCCCCCAAGAAAGGACAGAGTATGGGCTGTATGGCTACTCCACACCAAGAAATCTTCCTCCCTATATCTGATGGGAACATCCCTGATGGATACATTATCTACCAGGTCCATTTGGTGCTTGCCAGTGTTTACAATTGGTTTTGCCTAGGGAAACACAATGCCAGTGTCACACTGCCACAGTTGGACCTCTTGCAATGTATGTTGAATCTCCAACTAAAGTCTTTTATGGGTGGTGTGAAAGGGGCTGATATTGTCAGTTGGCTCCACTCCACAGAAACCTGCCTCCACATTTGCTAATTACCTGAACCCATGTGAGTTGCCACCACTTTAAGGCGCCTCACAGGGCCTGCTGAATTATGGTTCACCAACTGAGCCAGTCAAGAACATGAAGTTACTTGGACCACATTCAGGAACGCCACCAGATCCCACTACAGCAGAACCTTCTTGCCTATTGTATAGGAACCCCTCTACTTGTATCAAGCGGACAGGCAGTGTCCCTGAGTACCTCACAGCGTGGCAGCAAGCACTTGCTGTGATGCCAGAAAAACAAGGCATGATGGTCTATTTCAGGACTATGTTACCTGTATAAATGAACCCTATGTAGTCATACACATTAAGGTGTATACATATATAAGTCCTCATCATTAACAATAAACAAGATCTTTTTAACCCACTTTGACCTACTTTTACCTCTTGATATATTGCACTTTGCACTTGGCTGGACATTTCTACTGTTTATATAGTGTCCTTTAACCAGGTCCTTCCTCTGGAAGCCCCTGATATTCCTATTGCAGAGACCAAATGTGACAGGAAGGTCCCCTTGCTATACTAGCATCCCTACCAGGCTAGTGTCCCAGGCCCAACCACAAGTGCTATGCCCTCCTTCTCCCTTGTGGACATAGGAAACCCTGGTGTATACCTGCCACCTCCCATTCTTCTGATAGAAAGAGCAAGGTCCAGACAGTCCTGTCTGTTCCCCTATAACTTATGCTATAGAATACCATTATTTCTATGAGTTATCTGTACTGTAGTATATACTATAGATACTCTACCAATATCTTCATAGATATAGATTACTGTATTGTTAAGATAGTGTTGCACTGCAGTAAGTCCCATAACCTATCTGTATTCCTTGCCAGAACACACCCTCCTGCCTCTATCCTCCAACCTCCTATCAGGTATACAAGACAGACCCCCTGTCTGCCTCATCTCATAAGTGCTATTGATTAGCACCTCCCCTCTCACTGCCTGCTAAGTTCTTCTGGTAAGGACTCCCCTGAGTTGACCTTAGAGACCCTGTAGAAAAGTACCACACTTGCCACCACTCCCAAAGCCATCACTGACAGTTCTTCAATTCTACGCACCCTCATTATCAGGGCCCAGAAGGCTCTGGACAACCAGCTGGCCTTCTTAGAGGCCAAGCTACCCACAGCCTGGAAACTCTCACAAATTGTCTCTCAGAGTGAGAAAACCCCCTTTAAAGTAACAAATATACTGGAATTTGAGAGGCACATAAGCCTTGAATTCCTAGCTTTGATTCTACTAATGAATTTGGGCCTCTTAATCATCAGGGAATGGTACATCAGGAGCGCAATTGTTTGATCACACAATCAGGTGCTCAATTGCTTGCAAGTTCTTTAAATAGCTTTGGCATCTTGGCATACTGCAGCTCAAGCAAAGATCCTGTTAAACTAACCAATAATATTTCCTCCCTAAGCTCTAGTGCGCAGTTCCCAGGTAAAATTTTCAGTTTGACTGAGAATGTTGCTGCCAGTTCCCTGGTGGCACAAAAAGCCACAGAGAATTAATTAAGTATAAGTAGTGAGGGGGAGAAGCCCTCCTCACTGTTGAAATCTTAATAAAGCAAGTTTATGCCCAGAAATCATTATTTTATTGCAGGAATTGTCTATTTTTGCTCAAATTTAATTATTTTCTTTGCATCCTTTTGGGAATCCACAACATAATACAAACTTGTATACCCATATCCTTCTGGCTACACTCCTGCTGCTCCTGTAAAACCACCCTGCGCCCTTGACTTGGAGTACTTCCACCCTCACTATCTGGATCTGCCACCTGCCATGACGGAGATTCCTACTGCTCCTCCCCTCCCTAGTGCGCCTCCTGCCCAGGACTTCAGTAAGTTGGACTTTGTCTATATCACAGTATTGGGGCTGGCCAACCAGGTTGTACCCTATACTAGGAGTTTGTATTCCCTAGCTATTGCAGTCAACTATCTGGCCAGAATTGTGCCTATTGTGTACTTGGCCTTCCAGGCCCAGATGGCCCCCTGTGGAAGTCCAGCCAGACTCTGGTATGGGCCATGACAGTATGTCAATCATATCAAACCTAGTAACCCTGGGCCCCTATTCTTCTTTGATTATAGGGGCATCTTGTATGCTTTTATTTTGACCTCAGCTTACTACCTAAGAATGCATATGACCAAGAAACAAGAAACAAACAAAAGCAACAGGGAGTTATCATCAAGCCTTCTCAGGTCCAGACTGTGACTATCTCCACCTCAAACCAAAATACTGCTGCTCCTACAACCTTTCCTGACCTGCCAAAAATGGACTTGTCTGGTTTCAGAAAAGAAATGATCATGATTAATTCCCTGTTCTGTGCCCACTACAAGAGCTTCAGAGACAATGTTCATAAGACTATGATGGTGGCTGCCCAACTGAAGGATGACGCTAGAGAAACCTTCTTAACCAGCCTGTAGGAAGACCAGGATCTCATACTCTCCTACAATCAATTCCTGGAGAGAATGAACTCTGGAACCACCCCTGCTGGAGCCAAGATCCAAGCCTACATGAGGCTCATCCGCCTGACCCAAGGAAGAGACACCCTAGAGACTCACATACAACAATTCCTACACCTGGAAGAGGCCGCCAAGATCCCTGACAACTTATCAGGCCTTCATTTCAGAAACGGTCTGAACCCACACCACGCCAGCCTAATGAGACACCATCAATGCAACCTCCCCAAAGACAAGCTCCTAGAAATTGCCAGAGGCATGGACTTCAGCCAACCACAAGGATATCACACTGGGCAACACCAGAATAACCAAACTCCTGGTGCAAATAGGCCCCGTTTGAACATGACCCCAAAGAGTACCAACACCACATCAGAAGTGGGATATGCTTCTATTGCCACCAGAGTGGCCACTTATCCAAGGATTGTACTAGCCTCTCCAACGGAACCCAAGGCGCCATCATTTCAGCAATAAACAATACTTCCCAGTCTTATCTAATCATTAACGTCACTTTATGTTACCATGATCATGAGGTGAACACTGTAGCTCTCCTAGAAGGTGGGACAACCCTCAACTACATGGAACATAGCCTAGCTGAGAAAATTGGTGTACCAATCCAGGGGAACTCCCAACTGGTAACCTTGGGTAACAAGACAACAGACCTGTCCCACAAATGCAAAGGGTCTGTCTCCCTGAAGCTAAATGGGAAACTCTTGCCCACCTGCTTCCACGTCATGTAGAAGCTTCCCAAACCTGTAGTGATAGGGTTTGAATGGTGGGTTGATCACCAATTGAACTTAGACTATAAGAACCATCAGGTGACTGTCACTCATGAGAACCAAACATTAAGGGTTCCCTGCTTGAACCCTCAGCAGACCCCTGAGCTAAAAAACATCACCATTGAATCCTGCAAAGCTGAGATCCCAAAATGTTTGAAGCCTTGGGAGTCCGTCTTCTCAGGAGAAGAATCCAATTTCTTGCCTAAACCCAGCCAGTTTTACCACGCTATTGACCTCCTCCCCAAAACTCAACCTAAGCATGGACCTGTCTACAGCTGTATCATGGAGGAACAAGGCAACTTAAGAAAGTACTTGGACAATATGTTGAAGAAGGGATGTATACATGTCTCCAAATCTCCTTGTTCATCCCTTTACTGTTTGTTAAAAAGAAGGGCAACAACCTACGTCCTTGTGTCAATTACCAGGACCTAAACTCATCACTGTGAAAAACAGATACCCTGTACCCAATACCAAAGACATCTTAGATCAGTTTTTAGGAGCCAACGTCTTCTTAAAAGTTGATTTGAGGGATGCCTTTAACCAGATCTGGATCAGGCCTGGTGACATATGAAAGACCACCTTCAAGACCAGACAATGTCTACAAATAATTGGTTACGCCATTTGGGTTGTGCAACGCGCCTAGAACCTTTCAAACTATGGTGGACGTGGTCTTGGGAGGACCCAAGGATCAGTGTTGTATAGCCTACTTAGATGACATCTTTATCTACAGTTGTATCCCTGAAAAACATGTTGAACACCTTCAAGCTGTCCTACAACACTTCAAGAAACACAGACTCTTTGTTAAACTCCAGAAATGTGATTTCTTCCAAGAGTTAGTAGAGTTCTTGGGTTACAATGTACTGAAAAAGAGGTTTTGCAATGACACCCAACAAAATAGAGGCCATGAAGTCATGGCCTGAACCTAAGAACCACAAGGAGATCAGAAGCTTCCTAGGCCTGGCAAACTTCTGCCAATAATTCATCCAAAAAATTTCTTCAATTTGCTTGCCCTTGACCCACCTTACCTATGATAAACACCCCTTTGTTTAGGATGACGCTGTCAAACCCTCCTTTGAGTTGCTGAAGAACGCCTTTGTTTCTGTCCCTGTCTTAGCAATGCCAGTTTACAATAAGCCCTTCATTGTGAAAACAGACACCTCCAACTTTGCGTTGGGAGGAGTGTTGCTTCAGGAGGGGCATGATAGTAAGCTTCACCCTGTAGCTTACTACTCAAGGAATTTCACCCCACCTGAATAAAACTACCCTATCTACAATAAAGAGATGCTTGCTATCATTCAGTCCTTGAAACATTGGAGAAGATACTTGTGTGATGCCAACCACACAGTGAGAATCATGACCAATAATAATAACCTGACATACTTCTTCAACCTGCAACAACTGAATCAGTGCCAGGCTATATGGGCCCTATTCCTAGCAGATTACAACTTATCAATCAGCTACAAACCTGGCAAGATCAACATTGTACCTGATGCCCTAAGCCAAAAAGAAGACCTTTTTCCTAGCACCAAAGAGATTAAAGAATTCAACACTAAGTCCTTGCTGTCTCCTAACATGATTGAGACAATGCTCCTATTCCTGGGACTAGCCAGCAGAAGAGAAGAAATCCAACTAGCTTAGACCTTAGACCAGCACTGCATCTCCATTGTCAAGGGTCTGGATGTACAAGCATTCTGGCTACTGCCAACCTACTTAACATCCAGCCATTGCATGATTTGGTGCCCTTCCAATATACTATTCAACATACCAAGAATGGTAACAAAACAATATCACATGACTGTCCAAGTATCCAGTGGCCCAAACGCATCTTGCACATGACCAACTCCTAGGTTCAATCCAATTAAATCTCCACCACAGCCCAAGCTATATAAGCCTAAAATATTATACAATAAAAGATACTTCTCTTCTCTCCTAATTCCATATTTGAAGCTTCCCCAAAAGGCACTCCTTATCACTGGTAGCAGCTACGGTTTTTCAACCACACCCATGAAAGAGAAAATGACTGACCAAAACCTGCCCACCTTTGCTCACGTGCTCAACAAGATCACATCCCAGGAGACCTGGAAAAGTACTTCTGCGCCCACAACATCAATGAAGATATACCTAGTGGATGCATTGTATTCAAAGGTCTGGTCATGCCCAAAGCATGCGTCAAGATAATTCAATACAATTGCTCTCTTCATCCACAAACAAATGCACAACCACCTACCACAGGTAAAATTACCAACACCAAATATATTGGTATTGACAAGCTCTTTGGTAAAAACAAGGAAAACATCATCAACTGGCTAGACCACTCATCTACTAAACTCCACGCCAGCCGCATCACCCATGAAAAAATGGGTCCAGGAAGCCAGCAAGCGCCTATACAAGGCTGCAGCTAACTGGTTTGCCACCTGGGTTGGCTCATAAACTGACAACCAGCTTGACAACTGGGAAGAGTTCAAAGCGGACATCACGCACAATTTCTGCATCACCAAATCCCTCCAAAACATTGCAATACAGCTCAGCAACCTTCCTCAGAAGACCACTATCACAGCTTACACCAACAAATTGAGGAAATATACTACAAAATCCAAACCCAGCACAAGCTGATAACATACATACTAGAGCCTCATTTATCAACAGAATGAAACCCTCTGTTGCTGCCCTCATCTGCCCAGAGGCCAACACCTCCATGCCCGCGCTCATTGCAGAAGCCAAGCGTGCAGAAAACTGTGCGAACATGAATATGCTGCACGCAACGGCAATTGCTCCTCAAACAACAATGGCAGATAAAACTCCAATGGAAAAGACTCCAGAACACCAATCATAGCAACAACAACTCCAATTTCAACAATGCCAATCACAGCCAAAGCGCAAACTGCTCCTGTCCCAAGAAAGAGGACACCGCCAAAGTAAATAATGCTGAAATAGCAACCCGCTATGAATCTGACCCCACATTCTCTGACCTCAAGGTCTCAAAACAGAGGAACAGGGAAAAGAAGAGGGGGAACAGGATTAAGTGCCTCTGTCTCCCCTCAACTTGACAAGAAATTGTACCAAGGCACAAACTTTGCTGCTTGCATCCCATGTGTCCTGCAATCTCCTATTTTTATGAACTTAAAAATTAAAGATTGCTCACAACTTCTTGTCTATCCATGCACTTACAAATCACATAAACAGAAAATTTTATTAACTCTGGTACACAACACACTATGGTTAGCAAACCATTTGTAACCAAGTACAAAATACCAGTTGTCAAATCCAACTTCAAATACGCCAGAATGGCAGACAAATCAAAGGTTCTACTCAAAGGCAAAACAACTCCCTTCAGAATTGACCTCAAAGGCATACAAACGTCCATAAAAGGACTTGTTATGAACAACATAAACTACATTATTGTAGCAGGCATGGACTGGTTTACCCAAGTGAATCCCAGTATTTGTTGGAAAATAAAAACCATGACCATCAAACGCAACAGAGTCAATTTTAACATTCTCAAAGAACAGAACAACCTCATTCTAAGAGACACAGTATTTGTCTAGGTCATAAACCAAGACAGCTCTGAACATCTAGCCAAAGACAGTACCCTTCACATAATGAGATCCATCAAATTCAATAATATACAAACAACAAAAATCCAATGCCCAGAACTTGCAGCACTCCTAAATGAATACATGCATGTATTCAAAGAAGAACTCACAAAGTTACCCCCCAAACAAGAGGTCAAACATGGCATTGACCTATGTAAAGCCATGCCTAAACCTGCACCTCTCTACAGAATCTCTCCCATGGAGACCTAAACCCTCAAAACACACATTGAGGACAATCTAGCAAAAGGATTCATTTGCCCATCTGAATCCCTGTGGGGGGCAGCAGTGTTCTTTGTAAAGAAAAAGGAAGGCACTCTGCATCTAGTGACTGGCTACAGAGTACTAAATACAAGCACATTAAAGAATAAATACCCTCTTCCACTTAAAGAGTATCTGTTTGCAAGACTCTCTGGAGCCAAATTTTTCTCCAAAATTTACCTCACCTCAGGTTACAACTAAGTTGAAGTAAAGAAAAGGACATACCAAAGACTGTGTTCCGTACACAATTTGGATCCTTTGAGTGTAAAGTAATGCACTTTGGGATGACCAACACTCCTGCAACGTTTGTCATCATGATGAACCAAGCGCTAAATGGTCTTTCAAACACATTATGCTACCTTAACAATATCATCATATTCTCAAAAACAAAAGAGAAACACCTCATGCATGTCTGCAAGACACTCAATTGACTTTCAAAGCACAAACTTTATGTAAAACCAAGTAAATGCCAATTTATGTCAAAAGAACTCCTGTTCTTGGGCCACATTGTCTCTGACGGTGGCATCAAAGCAGATCCAGACAAAATAAAAGCCATTAATAACATGCAATGCCCCACCCCTGTTAAACAAGTTAGATGCTTTCTTGAAATGGTAGGTTACCTAAGGAAACACATCAATGACTGAAGGAAACTAACTTCACCAATCAATGACTTAACCAAGGGTAATGCCAAAAAGAAATTCATCTGAACACCAGAATGTAACAAAAAATTCCAATTATTAAAACAAGCTCTTATCAAAGCACCAATCTTGCAATACCCTAATAACAACAGGCGCTACAAGCTCATCAGATGCCAGCAACACCGCCATTGGCGCAGTCCTGCACATCTGCCAGCCAGGGCAGCAAGACTTCCTGCCAGTATGTTACAAAAGTAGAAAACTAACCAACACTGAGCAGAGATACCCAATACATGACAAGGAATTGCTATCAATATATCACACATGCAAGAAATAGAGATGTTACCTAGAAGGACATTTAAACGTCTGAGTACTAACTGACCATAAATCCTTAATATATTTCAAAACTCAGAACACACTTGCACGGCAACAAGCCAAATAGATGTCTCTGCTAGAGCAGCTTAATTTGGACATCCAATACAAAAAGGGGGGCAGAGCTGGTCACAGCTGATGCTCTCTTTAGACTATGTCAGCCTAGAGAGGATCATTCTGACCACCTGGACCCTGACTGGTCAAACCTATACAACACTGAGTATAAAACCAAAAGGAAAGACCCCTCAACATACCAACTGACCCACAATACATTAGTAAGGAACAAAAAGTATTTACATGTATCAAATGGCACTGTATACCAAATCATTAACAACAAACATGTCCCTTACATTCCACTTGCACAAAGAGTTGACACCATATTAAGACATCACTGCCTACTAGGATATACAAAGGCTAACAACCTATTCCTCACATTAAAAGAGATAGTATGGTGGCCCAACCTCAAACAGGAGATATTTGATGTTCTGAAAAAGTGCACAGTGTGCAAGAAATACACCAGCACAAAGGCTCCCCAGCCAACGGTCAACCTGGTACCAGATCCTGAACTATTCAAGGTTTGGGGCTAGACGTAGTGGGCCCCTTCCCAGAAACAAAGACAAACCAATATTTCTTAATTGTAGCTATCAACTTTGCGACATGCTGGCCCATCTTCTTGACAACAAAAGAACATAAAGCATAAACCATAAACTGATTCATTAACAAAGCAATCATAGCCAACTACAGCACTCCAGACTACATAATAGCTGATAGAGCAACCAAGTTATCAGGTCACGTAGTAAACAACAACTTAAAATCCAAAAACATTAAAAATTCCACAACCTCTCTATATAGGCCATAGGCCAATAGCAGAGTGGAACGCCTAAACAGCAGCCTTATCAGGACCCTAGAGAAAATAATGGATGGCAAAGCCAAAGACACATGGCCACTATAAATGAAACATGCATTACTAGTATCCTGGGTCTACACCAATCAAGGGACAGGCTATTCACCACTTGAGCTAACCTACAGATAAAAACCAGAAATAATTACCCGCAACAAGCAGCCATACATAAAGATCCCCACAGGGAAACCCCCCCACAATAGAAAAAACACCAAATCTACAACACATACGCCTAAAAGCTAAAATAGCAGGAATAAAAAGGCTCAAAACACAAAAGGTAACCTCCACAGAGGAACCACTTCCCATCAGCTCCTCTGTCTGGGTTCTAGCTGGCAACAGAAAGAAACTAGACTCAGTACACAGGGGACCAGGAAGAATCATCAAGCACAGACCAGATCACAACACCTATCTAGTAAAATTCCAAGGATCCAAAACCCCAATTGTCAAGAAATATCACAGAACCTGTCTCCGCCTTAGTAAAGGAGAATACTCAACCAGACTGGTTCTAACTAGTAAACAGCTCCAGGAGCATCAGGCAGCAGCCGTTAAAACAAAGCCCCCTCCTGATGCACCAGAGTAACCCCTTAAGGGGGGGGTGTCAAGGGTCTGGATGTACAAGCATTCTGGCTACCACCAACCTACTTAATATCCAGCCATTGCCTAATTTGGTGCCCTTCCAATATACTGTTCAATATACCAAGAATAGTAACCAAACAATATCACATGAAAATCCAAGTATCCAGTGGCCCAAACCCATCCTGCACATGACCAACTCCTAGGTTCAATCCAACTAAATCTCTGCCACAGCCCAATCTATATAATCCTAAAATATTATCCAATAAAAGATACTTCTCTTCTAATTCCATATTTGAAGCTTCCCCAAAAGGCACTCCTTATCACCATCATGGAAGACTTAAAAAACAATATCAACAGTTGATACTACCAAACAGGGCACTCCTTACATGGAAACATATGCAGCTACATGGACGCACCTACATACTAGAAGGTCCACTGCGCTTAGAGATACTGAAGAAATACCACAACTCCCTCATGTCAGGACACCCTGGGAGTACAAAGACTCTCAAAGGGATCCAGAGAACCTACATGTGGCCCAGGATGAAGCCAGAAATTAAAGGATGCCTCAGTGGTTGCAAGACATGTGGATGTACCAAGCCTAAGCAAGGAAAGCCATAAGATTTTCTACAACCTCTTCAGATTGCAGAAGGTTCTTGGAAGTCAGTATCCATGGACTATATTGTGAAACTACCTAATTCAAAAGGATTCAATGTCATACTTGTAATTTTTGATTATTTCATCAAAATGACTCTCTTTTTCTAACAGCAACCAAAGTAACAGCAAAGAAAACTGCCACCATATACCAAAACCAAGTATTAATGAATCACAGACTCCCACAAGAAGTGGTCTTAGACAGAGGCCCACAATTCACCTGCTAGTTTTGGGCCCAAATCTAAAGGACTTGGGGATAAAAATATTGTTTTCTACTGCATATCATCCCTAGAGCAACAGAAAGACCAAGAGAGTAAACCAGGTCCTCAAACAGTACTTACAATGCTTTGTTAACTTGGAACAGAACAATTGGGTAATACACTCATCAATGGCTCAGTTTGCTTACAACAACCAAGACCACAGCTCCACTGGTATGTCCCCCTTCAAAGCAAACTATGGATTCAACCCCACATGAGATGCCCCCTATAGAGAAAGCCAACAACTCAGAAGGAAAAGACTGGGTCAGCAATATCCACGCGTGCCAAGAAGAATTTGCCCAGAGCCTGAGAAGAGCAGTACAAGTATATAAGGACTTTGCTGATAAGAAACAAAGCCCTGCCCCCTAATTGAAGTAGGAGATCTTGTGTAACTCAGTGCAAAGAACATCAAGACCACTTCCCTTTGCGCTAGCTTGAGCCCCCAACAAACAGGTCCTTATAAGGTCTTACAACACATTGGTACCATAGCCTACCAACTATAACTGGCCCCCAGATGGAAGATTCACAATGTATTCCACCGCTCCCAGTTATTAAAAAAAAGAAAGGACCTTCTCTCCTGCACCAGATAGTGAGAACAGCTCCCCCACCCATCAAAGTAGGAGGCTTCACAGAACACAAGGTCAAAGTCATCCTGGGCCACAAACTCTGATACCAAAAACCTCACTTCCTGATCAAATGGAAAGGGTACCCCAACAAAGATAATACTTAGGAACCAGAATCCAACCTAGAGAATGTCAAAACCTGCTGATGGAATACAAGTCTCAGGATAAAGAGTTGTGCTCTGCAAGCTTGACTATGGTAGGGGATGATGTCAGGGCCCGGATTGCCCTGGACAGTCAGCTGGTATGCCTAGAGGCAAAAAAACTCCACAGCTAAGAAACCTGTACAAAGTATCTCTTAGAGCAAGAAACCCCCCTTTTGGTTAAAAAATGGCCTGGGATTGAAAAGGAAAAATCCTCAAATCCCTGGCTTCAACTCTACTATCAAATTTGGCCTCTTAACTATTGGGAAATGGTACATTGTGAGCAAAATTATTCACTTATGCAATCAGGCGCTCAATTTCTTGTGTGATCTATAAATAACTGTGGCACCTTGGTATGCTGCAGTTCAAGAAAGGATCATATTAAACCAACCAATGGGCACTCACCCCCTGGCCCAAGTACGCAAATTCTAGTGAAAATTTTAAGTTCAACTGAAATTGATGCCATCAGTTCTCTGGTGGCACAAAAGGCCATCAAATTATCAGTAAGTATAAGTAATGAAAAGGAGAAGCCCTCCTCACTGTTGACATCTTAAAATAAAACAACTTTATGCTCAGGATTCCTTATTTCCTTGCAAAATCTGTCAGGATAACAGGAGTACCGTGAAGTTCCAGCAGGCTAGGGAGGAGTAGAAGCAGGTACTGGCATGGCCCATCAAATGATGGGACCTAACTTTACCAGGTAGGAAAGGGCCTTCACAGCCACAGCCCAAGGCCCAGCCTCTGGCAAGGTGGAGTCAATCAATCCTGTGAGCGCCAGGTAAGGCACTCCCAGGAATCAACTAATCTGGCCAGTGGCATCAGAAGTGGATGGGGTTGAGATGATTGATTTGGGTGTTGGAGGTGGTTTAATGGGGACCAGGTAGGAAGCAGGATTTTTGTACTTCCTGTTAAAGATCAAAGGGTAGATGGTGATTGCTTTGCTGTCACAGAAAATTTGGTAGGATTCCTTAGGTGTGTTTGGGTGGGTGTACCACAATAATTCTTCCAAGGTCCAGGGTTTGTAATCAGGATTTGGGGGATACTCAGGGAAATGCACAGGGCCAAATGGAGAGTTGGGTGGACATTAGTAGTTAAAGGCTTTAGTTTTGTCAACTGCAGTCTGGCCATCTATCTAGTGGATGGGTGCTGACGCTTGGGTTTATGCAGATAGAAGAGTATCAAAAATATGTATAGAAAATATTGGTGAATCAAAGGTTCATAAGAGTTTGTTTGGTAAGGATGACAATACAGAAATTTTTCAGGTGCTTCTGATTTATATAATTACTCACATGCAAGTGCCTCTGGGCATTCTTCTAGTGCTATCTGGGTGGCAAAGCTTGACATCTCATGTTCTGCTGTTTGGTTGGCTGCTTCATGGTCATTTTTGGGGTTTTCAGGAACAGTTGTTTGGCTTTTTGGTGATTCATCTTGGCTTGGCAGGCCTTTGGTTCTGGCAGGTTTGGCTTCTGGGGTTATGGGGGCTTTTCCAATTTGATCATCTTTTTTGGACTGGCTTGACATGCTTTCCTGAGGCCAAAGAACTTGATTAAAAAAGGGGTCCCCAATTGGGGATCCTAAATTACTTAATGTAGGGTGGGCTTGAAATGGGTTTACTGGGCAGCTAAAATTAGCCTGCCCAGGCCCAGTCAAACACATCAAGGCTTGGGCATAGCTTTTGGGGCCCAGAACAGGCCCCACAGCTACCACTAGGGCAGGAATGGTTCCTGCACCTGGATTTGCTTTGAAAAGCAAAAATCCAGGTGTGGGAAAATCTCCCCCACCTGCTAGCCCTGCCTGGTGGCTAGGAGCAGGTTTGATTCCGCTTGGGGCTTCAAACATGTTACTTCTATAACAAAATCTATCTACTTTTGCACCAATATAAATATTCTGTTTGCATTTATTCATATCTACACTACACTTTACAACCTCACGTATCTTCTCCTCCTGGCCACCAAGAGTGATTATTTTGCCCTCCATGCTGGAGATTCCTCATAATCCCCTCTGCTAACTGTGCCTCCTGCCCAGGACTTCAATAAGTTGGATTTTGTCTATATCACAGTATTGGGGCTGGCCAACCAGGTTGTGCCCCATACTGGGAGTTGGTGTTCCTTAGCTACTGCAGTCAACTATCTTGTCAGAATCACACCTATTGTGTACTTGGCCTTCCAGGCCTGGCCTGCCTCCCTTACAGGAGCCCAGCCAAACTCTGGTATGGGCCATGACAAATATGGTTCACTCTTTCAGTTTGGCTGTCTGTCTGTGGGTGGTAAGAGATAGATACACATTGTTTGATTCCCAAGTCTTTTATAACCTGTATCCAGTAGTTTGAGATGAATTGGGGTCCTCTGTCTGTGATAATTTCTTCAGGTTTTCCGTGCTGAGTGAGGGTGCGGTCATGGAAGTGTTGAGCTATCTCTGCTGCTGTACAATGGGTGTTGATTGGTATGAAGTAAGCCATCTTGGTAAAGCAGTCTACCATGACCAGAATTGCATTAAGATAGAGGAATGGAGGCAGTTCCACTGTATAATCCATGGAAACAGATCTCCAGGGTCCATGAGGTATATCCAAGGGTCTTAGCAGCCCTTCAGGCTTGTTTCTGTGAGTTTTGACACGTCCACATGTCTCACATCCCTTCAGGTATATGCTTACTTCTTGGTTTATTTTTGGCCAGGAAAGGTTTCTTCTGATGCTCTGGAGGGCCTTGAGTCTCCCTGGTCTCCAACCATTTTGGAATTATGATAGTACCTCAAGATGTTGGTCCTGATGTCTCCTTCTAGTACAAAGATCTTGTTGTGGAGCATTAGTGCTGTTCCTTTCAATGAGTAGCCTTTTTGGTAGTGGTTGCTATCCAGGGATTTGGAGAGGTCATAGATCATGATTTTAGTGAATTTTTCAAGTGTTTGGGCCTTTGGTACTTCTGGTTTTCTGGCTCTAATTTTCATTAATCCCAGGTGGATGCCTAGGCTAGCTGGGTCCAAGAGGACTTGGGTGTTGTGATTGTAAGTTTCAATGTGGGTGGGCACCGGGTCAGTTCTTCTACTTAGGGCATTAGGTACCATGTTTACTTTTCTTGGCTTGTAGTCTATGGTCAAGGTGTAGTTGACTAATTCTAAAGCCCATCTGGCCTGTCTCTGGTTTAGTTGTATGGGTTTGAAGAAGTAAACCAAGTTTTTGTGGTTGGTCAGAACTTTCACTGGTAATTCAGCGCCACATAGGTACTGGTGCCAATTTTTGAGGGTCTTCATGATTGCAAGCATCTCCTTATCATAAATTGGGTTTTTTTAGCTGACAGCATCTTCTTGGAGTAATATGCTACAGGATGTAGTATACTATCCCCTCCATTCTGAAGAAGGACCCTGCTTACTGCAAAGTCAGACATGCCAGTTTCCAGTAAAAAAGGTTTGGATGGATTAAGTATAGCCAGGACAGGGGCAGAAGTGAAGGCAAGCTTCAAGGCTTCAAAGACAGTAGTGCATTCTGGAGTCCAGACAAACAGGACCTTATCAGAGCAAAGACAGGTCAGGGGCAGGGTAATATGAGAAATTTTTTTGGATGAAATTCCTGCAATAATTTTCCAGGCCCAAAAAACTTCTTACATCCTTCCTGAATGTGGGTACCAGCCAGGCTGTTACTGCTTCTATTTTTCCTGGGCCATGGCAAGCCCGCTGGTCTTCACCATGTTTCCAAGGGATTTGGCCTCATACTGAAAGAACCCACATTTTTTAGTTTGGTGTGTAAGTTTGCCTGAGAGAGTTTTCCCAGTATAAGGTCCAGGTGGTTGAGGTGCTCTTTTTGTGACTTGCTGTAGATGAGAATGTTGTCCAAATATGCAACACAAAATTTGGTTGAGGTATTTGCCTAGGACAGTGTTGATCATCCTTTGGTATGTTCTTGGGGTGTTGCATAATCCAAACAGCATCACTAGGTATTTGTAGAAGCCATACCCTGTCTTGAAAGCTATCTTATACTCATCCCCTTCCTTGATGTGTATTTGGTTAAACGTGTTGCAGGGGTCATTTTTTAGTAGACTTGGGCACCAGTAAGTACATCACATAGGCCATTGGCGTTCCGGATGGGGTATTGGTTTTTTTAAGTAATGCCATTCAACTTTTGGTAATTCATGCATGGTTGCATGCCTCCATCCTTTTTTCTCACAAAAAGCATTGAAAATAAGCAGGGCGCTTTTTATACCCTGATAAAACCCTTGGCAATCATTTCTTCAAGATATGTCTTGAGGGCAACCTGTTCCCTGTGATTGCAGTTGTGGATGGGGCTGTGGCTAATTTGAGTGTTGGGCAGCAGCTCAATTGTGTGATTGTAGATGTAGTGCTCAGGGAGTTGGCTAGCCATGCTCTCATCAAAAACATGGTTCCACTTGGCCAAGGGGGGAGGAAGGGCGCCTACGCTGGGCTCTACTTATATGGTCATAAGTTATTGGGTTAGTTCTTCTGTGTTGGTGCAAAAGGATACAGTGTCAAGGTTTCCTTTGTCTCCCAAGGTGATGTTCTGTTCTTGGTAGTTGAGTATGAGGCCTTGTCTGTAAAACCAGGAATCTCCCAGGATGAGGGGGTGTGGTAGGTCTTTCATCAGGATGAGAGACAACAGGTAAATATTGCTCCCTTTAACTAGAGGCAGCTCTTGTTTGCATTTGTATCCCTTATCTTTAGTGCTATTACCCAGGATGATCTGTAGGAAGTTCTCAGATGCAGACAGGCCTAATTCTTGGGCTAGATTAGCATCAATGAAGCTCTTGTTGGCTCCTGTGTCAATGAAAGCCTTCAGTCTTTGTAGTGTTCCTTTGACATTGACTGATACTAGGATAAACTTGTAAGACTGGGTGGAAGCGTTTATTTGGGCCAAAGAAATGGGGGCAGAATATTTCTTAGGGCTGGCTCTGGTCAAGTGGGCAACAGCACCCATGTCAACACTAAAAATGTTGACAGTGGCCATGTAAACACTTTGTCAACATGTCTACTGTCAACTCAAAACTCAAAATCTGCTATGTTTTTTGCTATTTGCGCTAGCTTGATTCTTTTTTTAAAAGTGTTCAGGGGTGCAAACCCAGAGAACACGACAAAATTGTGGCCATTTTGACTCAATTTAATATTAAACTTTAGCAAAAACTTGATTTAACCAGATTTTCCCTTTACATTTACTAATAAAAATTAGTTTATTTTTTATTCATTTTCACAACGTAAAAGTGTCAATGTCAACACTTCTTAAGCATAAATTATTTTTAATAACAAAACTGAAACATCTACAATAAAAAGTTAAGCGTGTATTTAAAAATGTTTTTTATTAAATCAGTATATAGAAAAGGACATTGTGCATTTAGTAGATTTTTAAAATGTTCATCTTATAAATATATATGTGGCACTTATTCTGGCTTTAATATCATGAATGGATTGGTGGCTAACAGAGATCCAATAATTTAAGTGTGAGTTACCATGTAATTTACTATAGAATTTATTATTGAAAATAATTTTGACTCTCATAAATATTGTCTATTTGATTGTGACATCCACTGGGGTGAAGTTAAGAAAATTAGAGTGGCGCAATTAAGCTTAAATTAATATGCCACTTCATATAAAGAATGTTGTAAGTGACATTGTCAACACTTAACCCTTTTCATTATCTTAACTAACATGTTAACAACTTCTTATATACACAATGGTAAAATATCATATTAACACTACCCAAATATTATTTTTAATAAATAAATAAATAAAGAACTTTGATACTTTTTTACTTATTTTCCCATATTTTTTAATTTTACTATGTGAACAAAAACACACAGAAAACGGCTAATATTTGCTATCTTGTCTAAATTTAATTAAGTGTACTATGAAAAAAATAGTAAATTATCAAAAAAATGTTGACAGTGTTGCAACATCTCTGATTACTCACTCTTGGGGAATTAACGCCCTGAGTAAATCACTGAGCAGCTCACTAAGTGGTTCACCGCCCAGTCAATAAACTGGTGGCACCATTATCAGTTAACCATCTATGACAGGGATCACTCAATCCAGGTCTTAAATAGAACACAACTTGATTAGGCCTTGTGACTCAAGAGGAGCATTACTCAGATAAGCCCCATGATCTCCATGACGTACATGGACGGCATGTGGCTTGTCATGATACTATATAATATTCTATACTCATATCAAATAAAATATCATTCTCTTCTTAATCTTCCCCTTTATTTCGTTTATTATACTTCCCAGAAGTATAAACTCAACAACAGTGACAATGTTGTCAAAAATAATATCTACAATTTTTCTAATTGACAGTGAGAATTCAGCTTTTTTTACTAATTGTCACTCATAATGTCAACACTTTTCATTTCTCACATATAAAACTTTATATTTTACATAATAAAATCATCTGATTTTTTGATATGTTGTATTTTTAACTGTTTTTTTTCATATTTTCAAATTTTTAAAATAAAATCTATTTATAAAGCTAATGCTTTCACATAAATCTCTTAACTTTTAACTTGTTATTTAAAACTTTAATAAAATAAAAAAATACAAGTATTTTTTAACTTTTAAATGCCAATAAAAGGCATATAAAGTTTATTTTTTTATATATTATGCTTTTTAAGTTGTTAAGTTTGTTTTTTAAATACATTGCTTTATTTTAAACCATTTTACTTATTATTTTAGGACAAGAACACCTCTAAGCAGCCCAAAGGAACCAAGTGTCCCTCTAAGCCAACCAAATCTACCAATAAGAAGCCTGTCTCATCAAAGAAGGCCACTCCCAAGCCCTCCCCAAAGCCCTCAAATGAGCCCTCTCCTGAGAAGAGCGCTGCTCACTCCACTGGGGGAGAGGAAACTGATGGTTCCCTTTACAGATCACAGTTTCTACAACTTGGCTTCAGATGAGGAGCCAATCAAGAAGCGGCGCTCACCCCAAAAGTCCCCACCCAAGGATAAGTCTCCTGTACATGAGGAACACCACAAAAAGACCCCTTCTGCTTCCCCCCACGACCAAACTCCCCCCTTCAAGCTCATCTGGTGATGATTCAAAGCCCCGCCCCAATTACTTCCCTGGCTTCCGCCATGCTCCTGCTGGCCCCTAGGACCCTCTGTTGGCCCACAACATCTTCAATGTTGACGGCAAATTTAAGTTTCCCTCTTCCTTGCCCAAATACTTCCCAATCATGAGAGTAAAGGCTGGGCCAGCCATGGTGACCAAGGGTATATTTTCTCTTGCAACAATGCTAATTGGGGCTTCAAGAGCCACCATTACACCTGCAAGGACCGCTCCTGCTCAGTGCAGCTCAACACTGAGCGCTAGGACTTGGTCCAAACCATCAAGGGCTAGCATACCTACATCATGCCAAATACCACCATTGCCCGCTTCCTCAAGTGGTATCTTGTCCAGATGATACCCACCTCCAAAGATCTTTTCACCACCCAGCTGGCTGTGCTTGCTTGCAAGTACCTCTCCCCAACCAACTTAAATAGGGTGCCAACCCACAATCAGTTGGTCAAGTTTGTAAGTGATAGGCGCCAAGCCTCAAACCCCATGGTCAAGAGTGCCACCAATATCAAGGTCCTTATCCTCACAGATGCCCTCAAGAAGACAGAGGATGGTGAGATGTTCCTGCTCCCTGACAATGGGCAGGAAGTGAAGGATAAGATTATAGTCTGCACCGCAACCCAAAACCTGGAGCAGCTCAATACTGCTACCACCTGGCTGTGTGACGGCACATTTGCAACCTGCCCAACCATCTTCAAGCAGCTTTGGGTCCTGCATGGGCAATTCAATGACCAGGTCATCTCTCTTGTGTTCTTCCTCCTGCCTGGTGCTAAGAAAGAAGTCTACACCAGAGCATTCAAAATTGTCCAGGATGCTTTGAGCTCCCTTCCCAACAACCAGCTCCCCCCTCCCACTCACGCCATCAAGCAAACCCTTCCTCCGCCAAGAAGAATGATTCCACCATAGCTGCAGAGCAGCTAGCTTATGCACACTCACTTGGGCCAAAGGTGATCATAATAGACTTTGAGCAAGCTCAGTTCAGAGCTTTTGAGGCCACCTTCAATGGAGAAGTTCAGGGCTGCTTCTTCCATTTTAGGCAGGCCCTCATCAAAAATCTTGAGAGCAAGAAAGAGCTTTTTGACAAGTATCTTAATGATGGTAAAGGGAAGTGCTGCTTTTTCATCACCCAGTTTGCTGCCTTGGCTTTTGTGCAGCAAAGAACACTGGGCTTGGCTTGGAGGCTCTCCTAGAGGATGCTTATATGAAGAAGCACTCCATCATTTTCAAAGGCTACCTGGATTACTTTGAGCGGCAATGGGTAGGCAAGAAGGTGACCACCCGGAGAGGAAAGAGAGGGGCCACTGCCCCTTGCAATTGCCAGGGCGCCTGCCTCAAGGGGGAGATGAAGACCATCTCCAGCTTTGAGGTTTGGCACAAGAACTTGAAGACCAAGTTTAGGTCCAACTCCAAATACAACAAGTTCTTTGCCAAGCTACAGGAGGAGCAGGCCAGAAATGTCTCCAAGTTTTGCAACCTGGCCAACCAGGTGGCCCCCAAGAAGAGTAAAGATCAGGAGTACCAGGAGTGTTATCATCCCGCCAATGGGCCATAAGCTCAACACTCTTTTCCTCTCTTGCCCTTAAAGCCTCAATTTCACAATTTACCTTTGATTTTGCTTGCTATAAGATTTTGTCCCATCCTACTAACAGGTTCCAGGAATCCCACACATAGATTTTGTTTCCTTGGGAAGGAGAACATTCTTTTGCAAAGTAATTGGAGTATAACTCTTCAAACGCAGCCTTTATTCCACCCAGGACTCCTCAGGCACAGTCTTGGTGAACTCCAAGCTTGCCCAAGCTTCCTCTAACAAACTTGTAGGAACCTCTTTCCTGGCAGTAGCAGTTTTCACACAAAGTACTCCAAATTTGGCCCTTTCAAAATTTAACAAAGAAGACATAATAATTGAAAAGGTAGTTGAGGGGAAAACGTCAAAATCAACAATATATCTTTATTAAAGTTTAGCTGTTTTTGCTTATATACCATTTGGGGCATATTTGGCTGAAAACCCCTCTGGTTCCTAAATCAACCTATGATTCATCTCACATGGTCTATGACATTAAAGTCATCCAAACCTAGATCTTTACCTAAAAGATCACCAATATTACTCAATCTATGAGAATCAACCTACAATGGGAAGAAGTCACCTGGCTACATCCATCCCAATGTACCAATTCAGCATGGAGCTTCCTCAGCTCCTGGCGCCAAAACCCTGTGGATTAAACATCCCAAAGCTCAGCTATTGCTGTTCCAACTGGGAACCAGCTGATCAACCCTGAATTCCTAGACATCCTTGCCTTTATTTGGTTATCTTTGCATTTAATGGTTTTTTGCCTTAAAACCCATTAAAACACTTTTAAACTCAAACCCAGCGCCACTGCAGCGCCCAGGAACTTTCCCAGGCAGCGCCCCAGTGCCTGAAAAGATTTGATAGCGCCGCCTTGGCACTTCTCAAATCCATTAGGCGGCGCAGCAGCACTTTTAACCCAATGAGTTTGCCAACACAGCGCTTTTAACCCAAAATTTGGTGTTTACTTATGATTGACCTTAACCAAACTTCTTGACACAGTCAAGGCAATTTAACCAATATAATTAAATCCTCATTAATTATATTCCCATGTCATGCCTGCCCCAAAGGGCAGGCTCTTTAAGTTTATTATATTTTTTATTTTTGCTTGGTTGATCTTTCAGTATTTTAATATTTGAAATTTTAAATCAAAATTTAATATTTAAGTATTCTAAATTTATTACCTTGTTTTTTGATGCCATTTGCATTTGAATTGTTGTTGTTGTTTGCTCTGTTGTTTGCTCTTACTTTTATATATATTTCTACTTTAAAGTTAGAATATTTTCACCATCACTTACCTTTCAAAACCTGTGCTTATGTTGTTGCCGCTCCCCTAGTTTTACGTTGCTGATCTGCTCATAACACTGGCTTCTGTTTCCCCTTTTTTGGTTCTGGTACTCCAAACTTCTCCAGTTGTTCCTCTTCTTCACTGCTCTCCCTGATGATCAAACCCAACTGAAAAGGCCTTTTTCTTATATAAATAAAGAGCTTTTGAAGAGTAGGCTTTAAGCCAAAATTCTAAGTGATTTCTTCCCCTTCAACTTTTACAATTTTAACTTCAAATTTGTAATTTTTAGAGTTTTTTTTCTAAATTCATTTTCTTAGTTTAGTTTTTTACTTAAATCCAAATGGAACTTGTAAAACAACAAGCCTTAGGCTTCTTGGATCCATTTTTCCCTTAAGGAATCTTTCAATAGTTATATGTATCAATTGGCCAATGGTGAATATCCTTAATTTGATATTCCCTCAGTTAAAAATTGTTC
The DNA here is from genome assembly GCA_014839935.2 of Entomophthora muscae. Lineage (NCBI taxonomy): Eukaryota > Fungi > Entomophthoromycota > Entomophthoromycetes > Entomophthorales > Entomophthoraceae > Entomophthora > Entomophthora muscae. The sequence continues at coordinate 102,879 of QTSX02002147.1, forward strand.
ACTATTGAACACTTTATTTTATCTTCTTTGCTTAGGGTTTTTACACTCTATTACTTCATTTGTGACACAATATAGGTTTTTAGCAGGTGTCTGTAAGATTATCTTACAGACAGTACCTACATTCTTATATCTTCTAAATTTGAATCCCAACACTTTGCATGCTCTAGTCTATAACCTTGCACCATTATGGGCAAGACCTTACATTATTTTGGCTTCCCATGGGATTGACCAAGGCAATAATTTTTCCATCTCTTCTATCATCTTTTTAGCCTTGTTTCTCTCTATTATTATTGTAACTTTGTTATCTCTAGTATTTTTTTTACTTGGTTGGCTATATGATAATGTTTTTTGTAATAAGGAGTATCATACCCCCACTACCTACACCAACCAAACAGTAGTTCTCAATACCTTAGCTCATAGTTCTCCACCCCCTAGTATTTTTAACACTTTAGCTTATGCAAAGACCCACTTTACTGCTTATGGGTCTGAGTTCTCCACCAACTCCCATAAGGTCCTTTATCTTGCAGAGAAGCTCACTGGTCACTACAGAGATTGGTTTAGCTCTCACTTGATACGCAACTCAGGTATCCTCCAGAACTATGATCTCTTTGTCAGTTCACTCCTATTCTTCTCTGGAGAAGACAAGGAGTTGTCCACTTCCTCTGCTTCTCAGTTTGCAGGTCTCACACAAGGTTTTCTTCCACTTGGCAAATACAATCAGAAGTTTTGCTCCCTACAGTCAAGACTACAAGCCTCTGACGCTGAGGCTTGCAGCTTCCACAAGATAGATCTCAACAGATTGCTCCAGGAATTTTCGGTCTACCACAACCTCCCTGGCAAACTATAACCTCTTATCAGAGAAGTGGTTAAGCGGAACCAGAAATACCTTTCCTCAAAAACACACCCTCCTTCTAACCTATACCATGCAGCCCAGTCATTTGTTCCAGACAAGGTCCTGCTCTCTTCAACCCCTCCACCTGGCACCAAGCCAAAGTCTGGGGGAGGTTTTTTCTTTACTGCTGAGGAAGTCCTTAGAAGAAGGAACAACAATCTCTGCTCTTACTGTGGATCAAAGGACATCTTCTACCAGCCTGTCCTCTCTCCAAATGTCATCCCTTTGTCAACAAGACCCCCACTCTCACTTTTCTTTCCCTTAACAACACTTCCAAGTCACCTACCGTCCTAGTGACCATTCATGGACCTTTGGGAAAGATCAAGGTGCTTGCTCTTCTTGACACTGGCGCTGATGCCAACTTCATTGAGGAAAACTTTCTAAACTATTTGGAATCCCCACTTTTGGATCTCTTGGTGTTAAGGTGGGAAATAGTACTCTCATTGGCGCCATACCTATCCTCCACCTGTCATCATTGACTTGGAGGGCTCTCCATTTTGCGTCACTTGTAACTCTTCCCCTAACTTATCCTTCCTGTTCATCCTTGGATTCCTGTGGTTGAGAGAGTCTTTGCTTAACTTTGATCACCCAAACAACAAGATATCATTTACATGCAATGAAGTTGTCAAATTTTTATCCCTTGTACCTGGTACTCTTGGCTCAACCCCCTCCAAACCAAACCTGACTGCTATCTCTAATACAATCCTGGATACTCTTTCCGCCAAGGACAAAGATGAATTACCTTATTGTTACTCTGACTTCAAGGATTGTTTTAGTGAGGAGTAATTTAACCTGCTAACTCCTCATAGGCCTTAAATATTTCAGATAAACCTTAATCCAGGCACCACTCCCCTCTGGGGAAGGCTTATTCCTCTCTCTGATTCAGACAACACTCTACTAAAGAACTATATCAATAAGTAACTCTCCAATGGTTTCATCTCACAATCTATGTCTCCATGTTCTTCCCCCATCTTCTTTGTCAGTAAATCTGATGGCTCTAAGCACCCTTGTGTAGACTATAGAGCCCTCAATGAGATCACAATCAAGGATAGATGCCCTATTCCTTCTTCTGAGGCTTTGACCAATTGCCTTGCTGGTAGTTCTGTATACACCAATATTAATCTCTGAAGCGCTTTCAACCAGATCAGAGTCTCTCTGGCCACAAATGAAAGACTGTGTTCTGTACCCCATTTGGGTTATATGAGTACAATGTAATGCCCTTTGGATTATGTAACGCTCCTTCAAACTTCCAGGCCTTAATGAATGAGGCACTTCTACCCTTCCTTAACAAGTTTGTTGTCATCTATCTTGATGATATCCTCAAATACTCCTCATCCATTGATAACCATGTCACCCACGTCCGCCAAGTACTCCAGAGACTTTGAGACTACAACTTGTTTGCAAAATCTTCCAAGTGCTCATTCTTCTGCACTGAGGTTGATTTCCTTGGCTACGTTGTCATTCAAAAAGTTTTGCTGTCTCCCTTAGCAAGGTGGATGCTATCCAAATCTGGCCTGTTCCCAAGACTTGCTCACAACTTTGTGGTTTCCCTGGATTGGCAAACTATTGCCGTAAGTTTGTGGAAAATTTTTCTTCTCTAGTTTTGCCACTCACTACCCTCACTTCTCCTTCTGTTCCTTTTGTCTGGACACCTGAGGCCCAGCTTGCGTTTGAGGCTACAAAGGCCGTATTTGTCTCCACAACAGTCCTACTGATTCCCAATCCTTCCAAACTCTTCTCAGTTGAGACTGATGCCAGCAACTATGCTGTTGGTGGTGTTCTCCTTCAGCTTGGAGGGATTGGACGCAACACCCTGTTGCATATTTCTCTCAAAAACACCTTTCAGCTAAACAAAACTACCCCGTACACAACAAGGAACTTCTTGCCATCATCAAAACACTCAAGCATTGGTGTTGCTACCTTGAGGGACTTGACAAGCCTTTCCTCATTTACATGGACCATAAGAACTTGTTTTACTTCACCGAGTCACGCCACATTTCCCAAAGACACACTAAATGGGTACTGGAGCTGCCAAATTTCTGCTGTAAGCTTGTGTACAAGAAGGGTGTACTTAATACTCTACCTGACGCGCTTAGCTGTCATCCTTCATTATCCAATGTTGACAAAGACTATAAACTCCTTAACACCAAGATGGTCCTTCCACATGAGAGCTTTCTGAAACTTAATGTTATCAGTACTACAACCCCCAATATACTGAAGCAAATCCATGAATCCCAGCTTTCCAATAAAGCCTTGTCTCAGATCATTGACGCTCTTACAAACAATAAGACATTCACAAATCCTTCCTTCTCCCTGCTAGATGGTGTGCTATACTTCAACAACCTTTTGGTAGTCCCTTCCCCAGACCTTCAACAGCTCCTAACCACCATGTTCCATGACTCTCTTGCTGCAGGCCACACTGGATATAAGAAAACCCTTTCTAAACTCTGCAATCACTTCTGGTGGCCAAAGATGTCCACCTTTGTCAAGTCATACGTCAGTAGTTGCCTAGTTTGGCAGAGAAGCAAACACTCCACCCAGAAACCCGTGGGCCTTCTATGTCCCTTTCCAGTACCTGAAGGTCCTTGGCAGTCTGTCTCTTTGGGTTATATTGTCCAGCTTCCTCAGTCTGAAGGTTTTGACGCCATACTGGTCACTGTAGACAGATTCTCAAAGCAGGCTACTTTTGCTCCCTGTAATTCTAACATTACTGCAAAGCAGACTGCTTCCCTCTTTGTTAAGAACGTCTTCATCCACCATAGTACTCCAAGAGATATTGTCTCTGACCGTAGACCACAATTCCTTTCCCTGTTCTGAAAGAGTTTATGACTCAGCTAGGTGTTCACCTTTCCCTTAGCACCTCTTATTGTCCCCAGTCTGATGGGCAAACCAAACGTACCAATCAGACACTAGAATGCTTCCTTTGCTGTTTTTCCAACAAACAACAAGACAATTGGGCTTCTCACCTACCTTTGGCCCAGTATTTCTACAATGCTACTCCCCATTCCTCTACCAAGATGACTCTGTTCATGGCAAACTTAGGCTACACTCCTGCCTTTGTCCCTTCTGTCATCTCTTCTGTCTTTTCCCTGTTAGCCAGGGAGTTTCTTGTCCAGCTAAAACTCATCCAGAATTCCTTAAAAGAAAATCTCTCTAAAGCTATTGAGGTTTACAAGGTCCAGGCCAACCGTCATTGTCAGGAGGGAAAGGGCATCCAGGTCAACAACCTTGTATATCTAAACACAAAGAATCTTTCTATCAGATGGCCTTCCTGTAAACCTGGCCCTTGGTTCATAGGGCCTTTCCTTGTAACAGAAAGATTTGGTAAGGTTGCATATTGTATCCAACTTCCCCCAGGGTATTGCATTAATGATGTCTTCCATGTGTCTCTCCTCAAACTCCAGACTTCTCCTCCTCCTTCTCATCAGAACAATGAAGAACCTCCTCCTCACATGTTCCAAGGGACCCCTGAATATGAGGTTGACTCCATTATCAACCATTGTTACCACTATGGTAAACTCCAATACTTGGTTCTTTGGAAGGGATATTCCGTTAAGGAGAGCTCTTGGGAGCCATTGTCTAATCTTGAAAACTGTCCTGAGGACATCAAGTCTTATATCCAAGCACATCCTGAGCTTGGATCTGGAGGGGTAAAGCCATGCCCTGCCCCAAAGGGCAGGCTCTTTAATTTTATTATTTAGTATTTTTGCTGAGTTGATCTTTCAGTATTTTAATATTTGAAATTTTAAATCAAAAGTTAATATTTAAGTAATCTAAATTCATTATCTTGTTTTTTATGCCATTTGCGTTTGAATTGTCATTGTTGTTGTTTGCTCTGTGGTTTGCTCTTACTTATATATATATCTACTTTAAAGTTAGAATATTTTTACTATCACTTACCTTTCAAAACCCCTGCTTGTGTTGTTGCCACTCCCCCAGTTTTACGTTGCTGATCTGCTCACAACACTGGCTTCTGTTTCCCCTTTTCTTTGGTTCTGGTACTCCAAACTCTTCCAGTTGTTCCTCTTCTTAGCTGCTCTCCCTGATGATCAAACCCAACTAAAAAGGCCTTTTTCTTATATAAATAAAGATCTTTTGAAGAGTAAGCTTTAAGCCAAAATTCTAAGTGATTTCTTCCCCTTCAACTTTTAAAATTTTAACTTCAAATTTGTAATTTTTAGAATTTTGTTTTTTTAAATTCATTTCTTAGTTTAGTTTTTTCCTTAAATCCAACTGGAACTTGTAAAACAAAAAGCCTTAGGCTTGTTGTATCCGTTTTTTCCTTTAAGGAATCTTTCAATAGTTATATGTATCAATTTGCCAATGGTGAATATCCTAATATTGATATTCCCTTAGTTACAAATTGTTCACTATTGAACACTTTATTTTATCTTCTTTGCTTAGGGTTTTTACACTCTTTTACTTTATTTGTGTACAATATAGGTTTTTAGCAGTTTTCTGTAAGATTATCTTACAGAAAGTTCCTATGTTCTTATTTCTTTTAAATCTGAATCCTAATACTTTGCATGCTCTAGTCTATAACCTTGCACCATTATGGGCAAGACCTTACATCCCGTGTATTTATTCATTAATCTTCCTGATTAATTAAACCGTTTTTGAGACACTCAGTCTCCCAGATTGACTCAGCCAATCTTGACTTATGTTCTTTTATTGAACCTAGATATCCAGTTTTCAGGAATCTTTACCTTAAGACTTCCAATCCAATCAATCTACATGCAACAATCAGAAAAATAGAGATAACTTTATGTTTTGGAGCATTTATTTGGCTAAATACTCAATAGTGACTGTTGTACAGTCATAAGGAGGATGTCCAGAAGTTGGTGAAAAAGAAGTACAAGGTGGAAGAGATAAAAAAATACCTTGAAGATGCTGCAACTGCTCTTGCTGGTGGGTTTAATTAGCCAAATAAACTTTGCTTTGCTTTGCCTGGATTGTTTTTACTTTTGGATTTTTTTATATATTTATATATTACTAATCTTTTTAGGTATAAATGGTAAGTTTCAGATACAGTTTTAATGTGGTTTTGTAAGAGATATCTTACATTTTGTTAATTTATCTTTAAGGCATGAGATTTTTTCAGTTGTGCTTATGTAAAGTATAATAAATTTAAATTATAATTTTCTTATATTTAGTAGTTATTATGATATATAAAATATTTTTTATCTTTTGTTTGTTGTAATTTTAATTTTTATGGGAATAAAAAATAATTTTATAATAAAAAGTATAATTTACATAGTAAATTGAAAAATAGTTGCTTATATCTCCTTAATCTTATTACTTATGGTGATTTTTGCTTCATTTTTTAACTCTCTGAAACTATTTTAGTATATAAAAAAGTATTTAAAAACATATTTTTATATTAAAAAATGTTCAGGGTAAAGTGTGCTGTTACTTATAAAAGTGTTGACATCCAGGAGACAACATTATATAAAACTGGGTTATCACTTTACTATAGTGTTGACATTCAAAGTGTCAAAATGACCACTGTCAACATTTTTAGTGTTGACATGGGCGCTGTTGCTGTCAAGTGCTCTGCTTTGTTGCAGTGAAAACAGAGTCCTTCTCTATAGTGTCTCTGGAGTTCCTCAGGGGTCACCCCTGCTCTGTTGGGTGTGGGGGTCTGGGTCTGGCAGTGCTGGGCTGTAATAGTGTTATCTTGGTTCATGCTGAAGCCCTTGCACAGAGGGACCAGTTCTTCTAAGCCAAGAGTGGGGAGGTGTTTTAGCAGGTCCTTCATGGCTGGGTTCACCCCCTTTCAGAATATAATGGTTGCTAGTTTGTCCTCTAATTGGGTGTGGTTTTTCAATTTGAGGAATTTGTCAATATACACTTAAATGGTTTGAGAACTTTGTTGGATTTCTAGCATGAAGTTCAGGGTGTAATATCTGGTGTTGCAGTCTTCCCCAAAGCCATTAATTCTGCTTCAAACTTGACATAGTACAAGCAGAATTACACGTCTTCTGACGTGGCCTTGCCAAACCGGTCTAGGGTGTCTCTTGAGAGCATAGAAGCAACCCCAAGTACCTTCTTGGTGTCACTGGAGTAGGATGAGGTGTTGGCTTGGAAGTGTAGGCAGAGGACTTTCATAGCATGTTGAGCTTTCTTGAGTGTAAGTTTCCCCATCTGGAGCACTTCCACCTTTGTGAGGGATTGGTTGACAATCACATTTTTCACTTGAGAAGAGGGAGTCTTGGCTGCGTCAGCAGCAGCAGTATTGGGTTTCTTGGGGTTGTTCAGATTTGCAATCTTCCACATGGAAGGGTCAGGTTTGTGGTCATCTTATAGGTGTAATAAGTGATTATTAATAAAAAAAAGCATACAATATGTCCCAAGAAATAATATAATCTTGGGGCTCAGTGTCAGGGAACCAACCCTGATCTGACAGCTTGCTAGCATTTGGGAACTGGTGGTTTGCGGACTGGGTGGGCAAGGCCCAACAAAGGATTGGCGCTAGCTTAATGAGGTAGGACATTGACTTGACTACCCACAACCACAGACTGGCAGCAGGGACAATAGTATCTATTACTCCCGTGAGAGTAATGTATACAATTCCAAAAAGCTTGTTGGTATGGTCCAGCAGGAGCTCAGTGGCGGCAGCAGGCATGGGTTTGGGGGTGACAGGTGGTTCCATGTCTATTTGGTAGGCAGGAAGGAAGTTGTATTTATCTCTGAACAGGTGGGATCTGGTAACATACCAAGGGCCTTCTCAGTTGTATCTGCTTAACTATGTAGTTCTGGCCAAGAGATCCCAGGCTAGTATGCTGTTGATGGTGTAGTCCTTGTACTCAGGCTTTAAGGGGTACTCTGTGAAATAGACAGGACCAAAGGGAGCACCTGGTAGGTGGTACGTAGCTGGCGGGCTGGCAGGAGGGTCAGATGATCTTTGAGTTAACTGGCAGATGACAAGAATACAGAAATAATTGTGGAAACCAATATCTCATAATTTTTATTTAAAAATGACAATGGGGATTGATTTTGGCCTGGCAGATATTTTTACCATATTGCCAGACTTCACTTCCTGTTCAGGTTTTCTAGGCTCAGGTGGGTTGGCATTGGGGGTCTTAGATGGCAGTGTGGCACTTGGCACTGGCGGTTTGCCACTGGCTGCCTTGGGACAAGAAGACTTCAAATCCTTCTGTTTTTCACTTTGGGTATTGGGTGCCTCTTCAGGTTCAGTGCCTCCTCTGGGGCTTTGGGGGAGTTTGGAATAACTCTCATTGGGAAACTTGTGCATTTTTCCAAGCAAACTGCCTGTGTCAGGCGTTTGCACCTCAGGGAAATTCCCAGCATCTTGCACTGGCGGTTTGCTTTCAGAATCCTGTGGTACAGCTAAGGGTTTGGGTCCTGGCGGACTGGCAACAACTTTATCAAGCAGTAGTGGGTTATTGGATTCCCAGCCTATGGGTCTTGCAGTTTGTGAAGAGTTTTGTCCAGGGTTTGACTCTGGTTTTGTATTTTGAGATTTAGGAGCATTCAAATTGTCTTTCCTGACATCATCCCCTTCTTTCCCCAAAATTCCCCCTTTCAGGGCCTTCTTCCCAAGGTATTGTTGGATGGCCTGTTTGGCATTGGTTAGGTTGCTCAAGGGTTCCCAGGTGCTTTCTTCCGGGGGTAACCTAACCACTTGACGTAGTACTAGGGGGTCTTGTAGTGGACTTGGTTGCCGTGGAGGTACTCAACTCTGTACTCATTTGAGTGGTCCTTCCGGATTGGTGGGGGGCTAGACTTGATCTTCTGTTGGGGAAGGGAGTTTCCATCTTTTTTGAACAGCAAGGCATAGTGGAACACATTATGGATCTTCCACATGGGGGGTAGGTCTAACTTGAAGGCAACTTCTCCAATGAGCTTGGTTATCTTGTGTGACCTGCTTCTTCTGTGAACTAATTTTCTGCAAGGCACATTCAGGGGCACGTTCTGGGAGTCTAAATAAACCTTATCTCCAACTTGGAGGTGTTTACCAGGGGTCTGTTTTTGATCAGCAAAGGCCTTGTATGTCTGTACTGCTTGGTTCAGGTTTGCTAGGCATACAGTTTGGGTGACATGGATCTGTTCAATCCAGGCGCGTCCAGACAGGTTGGTTTCCTTGTTTCTAATGCTAGGGTCCCATGTGGGGTCAAACTTGTACTTGGCTTTGAAAGGGGACATTCCATTAGATGCATGGTCTTTGCTGTTGTAGGCGTACTGTGCCATGGGTAGCATCTCAGCCCAGTTATATTAGTTGGCGTTGGCGTAGCATATTAGGTATTGTTCAAGTATTTGGTTCACTTGTTCAGTCTGGCTGTCGGTCTGTGAGTGGTAGGAGGTTGATACACAGCGCTTTACCCCTAAGTTCTTCATCACCTGAGTCCAGTAGTTGTAAATGAATTATGGTCTTCTATCAGTGATGTTTTCTACCAGAGTGCCGTGTTGAGTTAGGATGTGGTTGTAGAAATGTCTAGCTGTCTCTGTAGAAGTGCAGTGGGTGGTGGTAGGGACAAAATAGGACATTTTAGTGAATCTATATACCATGACTAGGATTGCATTGAACAAATTATAAGGGCGCAGTTCCACAATATAATCCATTGAAACAGACTGCCAGGATCCCGCTAGTATGTCTAGTGGTCTTAGCAAGCCTTCAGGTTTGGATCTACAGGGTTTGGTCCTTCCACATGTCTCACAGCCTTTGATATAGGCGGCCACATCTTTTTCCAGTTGGGGCCAAGCATAATTCTTCTTGATTCCTTGGATTGTATGAGTCTGCCAGGGTGGTCGGCCATCTCTGAGTTGTGATAGTCTATGAGTACTTTGGTCCTTGTTTCATCTTCTGGTACATAGATCCAGTTGTGTAATAGCAGGGTGGTTTCTTTCAATGAGAATCCCTTCTTTTAGTGGCGGCTATCTGGGTCTGAGGTCAAGTTGGCAATGAGTTTTGCTGAATACTTGTCTGATTTCTGTATCTCAATTATGTCAGGCTTACAGACTATGATCTTCATGTACATCAGTTGGATGCCTAGGCTGGCGGGGTCAAGGAGTACATGGGTGTTGTGGTCCTTGGTCTCAGCTGTGGTGGGAATCATATCTGCTCTTCTGCTCAGTGCGTCAGGTACTATGTTGATTTTCTTGGGCTTATAGTAAATTTTCAGGGTGTAGTTGGACAGTTCTAGAGCCCATTTAGCCAGTCTCTGGCTAATCTGTCTGGGTTTAAAGAAGTAAATCAAGTTCTTGTGGTCAGTTAGAATTTTTACTGGGAATTCAGCACCGCATAGGTACCAAGGCCAATGTTTCAAGGTCTTCATTATTGCAAGCATCTCCTTGTTGCATATTGGGTAGTTTTTTTTGGCAGGCAGCATCTTCTTGGGGTAATATGCTACATGATGTAGCATACTATCCCCTCCTTCCTGAAGAAGGACCCTTCTCACCGCAAAGTTGGATGTGTTGGTTTCCAGTACAATTGGCTTGGATAGGTCAGGCATTACCAGGACAGATGCAGAGGTAAACACAAGTTTTAGGGCCTCAAATGCTGGTGTGCACTTGTCAGTCCAGGAAAAGGTGATCTTGTCAGAGCAAAGGCAGGTCAGGGGCAAAAAAAGTAATGTTAGAAAATTTTTGGATGAAATCCCTGCAATAATTTTCCAGGCCCAAAAAACTTCTCACATCCTTTCTGCATTTGGGTACCAGCCAAGCTGTTATTGCTTCTACTTTGTCCTGTGCCATGGCAACCCTGCTGGTCTTTACTACATATCCTAGGAATTTGACCTCAGACTGAAAGAACTCACATTTTTTTCAGCTTGGCGTGTAAGTTGGCCTGGGAGAGTTTTTTCAGTATAAGGTCAAGTTGTTGGAGGTGTTCTTTGTGCAACTTGCTGTATATGAGGATGTTGTCCAAATATGCAACACAAAATTGGTCAAGGTACTTGCCTAGGACAGTGTTAATCATCCTTGGGAAGGTGCTGGGGGTGTTGCACAGACCAAATGGCCTTACTAGGTATTTGTACAACCCATATCTGGTTTTGAAGGCCGTCTTGTATTTGTCTCTGTCTATGTCTTTTATTTGGATCTGGTTGAAGGCGTCTCTCAGGTCAATCTTTAAATACACCTGGGCTCTGGTCAGTACGTCACAGAGGTCATCAGCGTTGGGGATAGGATAGTGGTTCTTCACTGTAATATTGTTCAGTTTCAGATAGTTTACACATGGACACATTCTGCCATCTTTTTTCCCTACAAATAGCATAGGAGACAAGCAAGGGGCCTTTGACACTCAGATAAAACCCTTTTTGATCATGTCCTCTAGGTATGTCTTCAAGGCTACCTGTTTGCAGTGATTATAGCTGTAGATGAGGCTGTGGTGTGGTTGGGTCCCTGGTAACAGGTCTATTGTGTGGTCATAGATTGAATGGCTGGGTAGTTTTGTGGCTTCTTCTTCACTAAACACATGGTTCCATTTCTGTAGGGGAGTAGTTAGTATTCTGACGCTAGGTTCTATCTTTATGGTTAAGATTTTGTTGGTAGGGGTTTGTCCATGGCTCATGCAAAAAGGGACAGTGTCACAAGATTTGGGTCCGCCCAACGTGGAAGTTTGTTTGTGATAGTTCAGGATCAGGCCATGTCTGCCAGACCAGGAGTTGCCCAGTATAAGGGGGTGGGGTAGTCCTGGCAAAAGGATCAGGGACAACAAGTACACATTATTTCCAATTGTCAATGTAAGTTCTTGTTCACACTCATATCCAGTGTCCAGAGAGCTGTTTCCCATGACTACTTGTAGGCTATGCTCTGAAGCTGTCAAGCCTAGTTCCTTTGCCAGGCTGGCGTCAATGAAGCTTTCATCAGCTCCTGTATCAATAAAAGCTTCAATCTGGTGCTTTTTTCCTGATAGTTATATGGTCACTTGAATAAATTTGTAATACTGGGAAGAATTGTTTATTTGCGCCAGTGAGATTGGGGCAGTGTTCTTCTTAGGGCAGGCTCTGGTTAAGTGGCCTGCTTTGTGGCAGTGGAAGCAGAGTCCTTCACAGTAGTGCCGTTGGAGCTCTTCAGGGGTCATCCCTGCTCTGTTGGGGGTTGGTGCTTGGTTTTGGCGGGTCTGGGAGGGGCCAGCATTCTCTTGGTTCATGGTAAGGCCCTTGCACAGGGGAACTAGCTTGTCTAGGCTGAAGGCGGGTGGGTGGGTGGTGCTTCAACAGGTCCTTCATTGCTAGGTTGACTCCCTTTTGGAAGATGATAGCTGCCAGTTTGTCTTTCAGTTAGGTGTGGGTCTTCAGTTTGAGGGATTCATTAATGTACGCTTGGATGGAGCAGGCGCCCTGTTGGATTTCCAACAAGGAGTTCAGGGTGTAGTATCTGGTGTTGTGGTCTTCTCCTGTGGCCATCAACTTGGCTTCAAACTTGGCATAATCTAGGCAGAATTCCACGTCTTTGGCGGTGGCTTTGCCAAACCAATCAAGGGTGTCTCCTGATAGCATGGCAGCTACTCCAAACATCTTTTTGGTGTCACTGGAGTAGGACGGGACATTGGCTTGAAAATGTATTCAGAGCACTGACATGGCGCAATGGGCCTCTTCAAGAGTGAGTTTTTCCATCTGGGGCATCTCCACTTTGGTGAGGGATTGGTTTACTATCAAATTCTGAATCTGAGAGGAGGGTCCTTTGGCAGTTTTAGCAGCAGAGTCAGGTTTCTTGGGGCTGTTTGGGTTCATGTTTGCATTTTTCCATGCAGAAGAAATTAGGTTCTTAGTCATCATAAATGTGTAATAAGTGATTATCATTACAAAAAAACATACAAGATGTCCCAAGAATAATCAACATCTTGGGGCTCAGGGTACCAAGTTTAAAATAATTTGTCATAATGTCAGGGAACCACCCTGATCTGCCAGCTTGCTAGCATTTGGGAACTGGCAGGCTGCGGACTGGGTGGGCAGGGCCCACCAAAGAATTGGCGCTAACTTAATAAAGTAGGACATTGACTTGCCTACCCAGGACCACGGACTGGCAGCAGGGACAATGGTATCTATTACTCCTGTGAGAGTAACGTATAAAATTCCAAAAAGCTTGTTGGTAGGGTCCAGTGGGGGCTTGGTGGCAGCAGCAGGCATGGGTTTGGGGGTGACAGGTGGTTCCATGTCTATTTGGTAGGCAGGAAGGAAGTTGTATTTATCTCTGAACAGGTGGGGTCTGGTAACATACCAAGGGCCTTCTCAGTTGTATCTGCTTAACTCTGTAGTTCTGGCCAAGAGATCCCAGTCTAGTATGCTGTTGGTGGTGTAGTCCTTGTACTCAGGCTTTAAGGGGTACTCTGTGAAATGGACAGGACCAAAGGGAGCACCTGGTAGGTGGTACGTAGCTGGCGGGCTGGCAGGAGGGTCAGATGATCTTTGATTTAACTAGCAGATGACAAGAATAGAATACAGAAATAATTGTGGAAACAATATCTCATAACATTTATTTAAAAATGACAATGGGGATTGATCTTGGCCTGGCAGGTATTTAACCACACTTCCAGGCTTCACTTCCTGGTTGGGTTTTCTGGGCTTGGGCAGGTTGGCATTGGGGGTCTTAGATGGCAGTGTGGCACTTGGCACTGGCGGTTTGCCACTGGCTGCTTTGGGACAAGAAGACTTCAAATCCTTCTGTTTTTCACTTTGGGTATTGGGTACCTCTTCAGGTTCAGTGCCTCCTCTGGGGCTTTGGGGGAGTTTGGAATAACTCTCATTGAGAAACCTGTGCATTTTTCCCAGCAAACTCTCCTGGGTCAGGCGTTGGCACCTTGGGGAAGTTCCCAGCATCTTGCACTGGCAGTTTGCTTGTAGAATCCTGTAGGACGGCTAAGGGTTCAGGTCCTGGTAAGCTGGCAACAACTTTATCAATCAGTAGTGGGTTATTGGATTCCCAGCCTATGGGTCTGGCAGTCTGTGAAGGGTTTTGTCCAGAGTCTGACTCTTGTTCTGTATTTTGAGATTATGGAGCATCCAAATTGTCATTCCTGACACTCAGAGTACCAGGTTTAAAGTAAATTGCCATAATGTCAGAGATCCAGTCTTGGGCAGCAGCCAGTTGTTTTTGGGAATCATTAAGTCTGTGGTTTTTGCAGGTAAAGCCCACCACAAGAGAGGAGCCAACTTAAAAAGGTAGAAGAAGGACTTCTTCACCCAGGACCACAGACTGGCAACTGGGATTATAGTATCAATCACCCCTATGAGGGTGATGTACACAATCCCAAACATCTTGCCAGTGTGGTCAGTTGGGAGTCAGGTGAGGAAGCAGGCATAGGAATGGGGGTCACAGGCAGTTTCATACAGAGCTTGTAGTCAGGAAGGTAGTTGAATTTGCCTCTAAACAACTTGGGTGTTGATAATATCCAGGGGCCTTGACAGTTGTATCCAACTGTGTATTTTATGCGGGCCAAAGGGTCTAGTTCAAAGATTTTTTTCTGGGATGTACTCCTTATATTTAGGTTTTAGAGTGTACTCTGTGAAGTAGACGCAGCAAAAGGGAACACCTGGAGGACAGGAATCTGCAGGCAGAGGGCAGGAGGACCAGAAGATCTTGTACAAATTTGATAGAGGCAAAGGCAAAATAAGGCAGTATGTCAGGATTGACAATTCTTCCTCTCTAAAAACCCAGGCCCAGGAGCAGGGATCAAACCCTGAACCTGGATTCCTTTGGGCCGCCAGGCCTGTGGACCGTGGAACCACCTGCCTGCGTTTCTCTGGGATTGAGCCCCCACAAGCAATAACTGAGTGTATTGCCCCATGCGGTAAAAAGAGAAAAACCATAGAAATAATTGGCCAAATGGAAGATTAATCACAGCGCCTAATGGAGGCACTGATTTGGAAACTATTAGCTTCTCAAACTCAAAGTCTACACCAGCAACCAATCAAGAGCCAACCCAGGAAAGAGGCACGGGCCCGCAACCCGGCCCCATGACCTCGACACTAAAGCAAGATAATCAGACAGCCAAATCAAGATTCCTGACCAATGAAAGAACCCCTGGGCTGAGTGCCATTTTGCCACCTTTGGACCCAAGCACCCAGTTCCCCCGTCCCTGGCCTTCCCAATGCCCTGATAAACCCCCATGGAAAATGTTAAGTTTGGAGGGAGGTACTATATAGACCCAAGGACCCTGCGCTGCAAACTTATTGCCGTTTTTGAATAAAGATTATGATAATCTGGCTCATACAGCTATTGCCTTATTTTGTATTTGCTGCCTACCAATTCAGTTTGAGATCTCCTGGCCTTCCTGCCCCACTGCCTGCTGTTTTCTGTCCTCCTGGTGTACCTTTTGGACCCGTTCATTTTACCAACTACCCTCTGAAGTCTGAATACAAGGAATACACCCCAGAAAATATACTCAAACTTGATCCTTTGACCCACATACAATCTGCAATTAGATACAACCAACAAGGCCTGTGGATATTTTTAACACCCAAGTTGTTCAGAGAGAAGTTCAACTATCTCCCTGCTTACAACCTGCCCAGGGAACTGCCTGTGACATCAAAACCCATGCCTGCTTCTGCCCCCAACCTCCCAACCAACCATACTGGCAAGCTGTTTGGGATTGTGTACATCACCCTCATAGGGGTGATTGATACTATAATTCTGGCCGCCGGCCCATGGTCTTGGGTGGGGAAGTCTGCCTCATACCTTTTAAAGTTAGCTCCCCTCTTGTGGTGGGCATTTCCCGCAAAAAACCCAGCTCAAGTTACCCCTGAAAACAACAGACCGGCCGCCCAAGACTGGATCCCTGACAGTGTTGCAGAGGCAAAAAGGGCATCATGAGGTACTAATACAGCCCATATCAGGTTTTGAAGGCCGTCTTGTACTTGTCTCCATCCTTGATTTGGATTTGGTTGAACACATCCTGGAGGTCATATTTTGAGTACACCTGGGCTCCAGTCAGTACATCATAGAGGTCGTTGGCATTGGGGATGGGGTAGTGGTTCTTCACTGTAATGTTGTTCAGTTTTTGGTAATTCATGCATGGACGCATCCCACCATCTTTTTTTCCTACAAACAGCATGGGCAACAATTA
The DNA here is from genome assembly GCA_014839935.2 of Entomophthora muscae. NCBI lineage: Eukaryota > Fungi > Entomophthoromycota > Entomophthoromycetes > Entomophthorales > Entomophthoraceae > Entomophthora > Entomophthora muscae. The sequence goes on from QTSX02002147.1 coordinate 118,796, forward strand.
AGGGGCCTTTGATACCCAGATGAACCCTTTTTTGTCATATCCTCAAGGTATGCTTTCAAGGCCACTTGCTCACAGTGGTTGCAGCTGTAGATGGGCCATGGTGTGGTTGAGTCCCTGATAGTAGGTCTATGGCGTGGTTGTAGATTGAATGGCTGAATAGTTTTGTGGTTACTACTTCACTAAACACATGGTTCCATCTCTGTAGGGGGTGGGCAGTATTCCAACGCTAGGTTCTATCTTCATAGCCAATAGTTTGTTGGTAGGGGGTTGGTCATGGCTCATGCAAAAAGGAACAGTGTCACAGGATTCTAGTTGGCCTAATGTGGCGGTTTGCTTGTGGTAAATCAGGATCAGGCCATGTTTGTTGGACCAGGAGTCACCCAGTATAAGGGGGTGGGGTAGTTCTGGCAAGAGGATCAGGGACAGCGGGTATAAATTGTGTCCAATGGTCAACGGGAGTTCTTGTTCACACTCATAGCTGGTGTCCAAGGAGCTGTTTCCCATGATTACTTGTAGACTGCGCTCTGAGGCTGTCAAGCCTAATTCTTCTGCTAGGCTGGTGTCAATAAAACTTTCATCCTCCCCTGTATCAATAGATGCTTCAATCTTGCGCATGTTCCTGCTACTTCTATGGTCACTTGGATGAACTTGTAAGACTGGGAAAAAGTGTTTATTTGCGCCAGTGAGATTGGTGCAGTGTTCTTCTTAGGGCAGGCTCTGGTTAAGTGGCCTGCTTTGTGGCAGTGGAAGCAGAGTCCTTCACAGTAGTGCCGTTGGAGCTCTTCAGGGGTCATCCCTGCTCTGTTGGGGGTTGGTGTTTGGGGTTGGCAGGCCTGGGAGGAGCCAGCGTTCTCTTGGTTCATGCTAAGACCCTTACACAGGGGAATCGGCTTGTTTAGGCTGAGGGTGGGCAGATGGTGCTTCAACAGGTCCTTCATTGCTAGATTTACGCTCTTTTGGAAGATAATGGCTGCCAGTTTGTCCTTGAGTTGGATACAAGTTTTCAGTTTGAGGTTTTTGTCAATATACACTTGGATGGGTCAGGGACCTTGTTGAATTTCTAGCAGGGAGTTTAGGGTGTAGTATCTAGTGTCGCAATCTTTGCCTGTGGCCATTAACTCAGCCTCAAACTTGGTGTAGTCTAAGCAGAATTCTACATCCTCAGCTGTGGCCTTGCCAAACCAGTCCAAGGCGTCCCCCAATAGCATTGAAGCAACCCCAAGGATCTTCTTGATGTCACTGGTATAAGAGGGGGTGTTGGTAAGAAAATGCAGGTGGAGGACCAGCATGGCGCTCTAGCTTCTTCAAGCATGAGCTTCCCCATCTGAGGCATCTCCACCTTTGTGAGGGACTGGTTCACAATCATGTTTTGCACTTGGAAGGACAGAGCTTTGGTGGCGTCAGCGGTATTGGTGTTGGTTCTCTTTTGGTCATTCAGGCTTGTATACTTCCACATGGAAGAGATCAGGTTTGTGGCCATCTTATAGGTGTAATAAGAGATATCAATACAAAAGCATACAAGATACCCCAAGTAATAATAACATCTTGGGGCTCAGGGTACCAGGCTTAATAAAGATTGCCATAATGTCAGGGATCCAGTCTTGGGCGGCTGGTCCGTTGTTTTCAGGGGTAACTCAGGCCATATTTTTTTGAGAAATGCCCACCACAAGAGGGTAGCTAACTTTAAAAGGTATGAGGCAGACTTCCCCACCTAAGACGATGGGCTGGCGGCCAGGATTATAGTGTCAATCACCCCTGTGAGGGTGATGAACACAATCCCAAACAGCTTGCCAGTATGATTGGTTGAGAGGTTGGGGGCGGAAGCAGGCATGGGTTTTGGTGTCACAGGCGGCTCCATGGACAGGTCAAAAGTAGGGAGATAATTGAATATACCTCTGAACAACTTGGGTATTGAAAATATCCATGGGCCTTGTCGGTTGTATCTAACAGTGGATTGCATGCGGGCCAGGGGATTGAGTTCAAGTATCTTTTCTGGGGTGTATTCCTTGTATTCAGACTTCAGAGGATAGTTGGTAAAGTGGACAGGTCCAAAGGGTACACCAGGAGGACAGAAAACAGCAGGCAGCAGGGAAGGCAGGCCAGGAGATCTCAAACTGAATTAGTAGACAGCAAATACAAAATAAGGCAATAGCTGTATGAGCCAAATTAACATAACCTTTATTCAAAAATGACAATAAGTTTGCAGCGCGGGGTCCTTGGGTCTATATAGTACCCCCCTCCAAGCTTAACACTTTCCATGGGGGTTTATTTGGGCATTGGGAAGTCCAGGGCCAGGGGAATTGAGTGCTTGGGTCAAAAGGCGTCAAAATGGCACTTGGATTGGGAGTTCTTTCATTGGTCAGGAATCTCAATTTGGCTGCCTGATTACCTTGCTTTAATGTTGAGGTCATGGGACCAGGTTGCGGGCCCATATCTCTTTCCTGGGTTGGCTCTTGATTGGTTGCTGGTGTAGACTTTGAGTTTATGCTAATAGTTGCCAAATCAGTACCTCCATAAGGTGCAGTTACTAATCCTCCATTTGGTGCAATGATTTCCTTGATTTGGCTCTTTTTACTGCATGGGTCAACATTCTTGGTATCAGCTTGTGGGGGCTCAATCCCAGAAAAACGCAGGTGGGCAGTCCTGCAGTCCACAGGCCCGGCAGCCCAAAGGAATCCAGGTTCAGAGTTCAATTCCTGTTTCTGGGCCTGGGCCTGGGTTTCTAGGGAGGAAGAATTGACAATCCTGACAAACGCCCCCAGTACCTTCCAGAGGATGATCAACACTGTCCTAGGGGAATACCTTGACTGTTTTTGTGTGGCATATCTGGACAACATTTTCATCTACAGCAAGTCTCACAAGGAACATCTGCGCCACCTGGACCTTATACTGGAGAAACTCTCTCAAGCCAACTTACACGCTAAGCTTAAGAAGTGTGAATTCTTTCTGTCTGTAGTCAAATTCCTGGGATAAATAGTGAAGACTAGCAGCTTTGCCATGGCACAAGACAAAGTAGAAGCAATAGCATCTTGGCTGGTGCCCAAAAGCAGAAATTGACGGGAGAAGTTTCTTGGGCCTGGCTAATTATTGCAGGGATTTCATTCAAAAATATTTCTCACATTACCCTCCCCCTAACCCGCCTTTGCTCTGATAAGGTCACCTTTGCCTAGACTCCAGGATGTACCACCGCCTTTGATTCCTTGAAACTTGCCTTCACCTCCGCTCCTGTCCTGGCCATGCCAGATCCCTCCAAACCTTTTGTTCTTCAAACCAACGCTTCAGACTTTGCAGTGGGAGAGGTCCTTCTTCAGGAAGGAGGGGATAGTATGCTACATCCTGTAGCATATTACTCCAAGAAGATGCTACTTGCAGAAGGAAACTACCCAATATATAACAAGTAGATGCTAGCCATAATGAAGATCCTGAAACATTGGCGCTGATACCTATGTGGCGCTGAATATCCAGTAAAGGTCCTGACAGACCACAAGAACTTGGTCTACTTCTTCAAACCACTCCAGCTTAACTAACAACAAGCAAGATGGGCCTTAGAACTGGCTGACTACACTCTGACCATAGACTACAAGCCAGGAAAGGTGAATGTGGTACCCAACGCCCTAAGTAGAAGAACTGACCTGGTTCCTACCCACCTAGAAACCTGCAACCACAACACCCAAACCCTCTTGGACACACAAGCCTAGGCATTCATCTGGGATTGATGAAAATCAGAGCCAGCAAACCAGAAGTACTAAGGGCCCAATCACTAGACAAGTTCACCAAGACCTTGACCTCTGACCTCTCCAAATCCTTGTATAGGGCCCACTACTAAAAAGGCTACTCATTAAAAGGAACAACACTAGTGCTCCACAACAGGATCTTTGTACCAGAAGGGGACATCATAACCAACGTCTTGAGATACTACCACAATTCTGAGATAGCTGGACACCTGGTTAGTCTCAAGACTCTTCAGAGCATCAGAAGGAACTTTTCTTGGCCAAAAATAGACCAAGACGTAAGCGCATACCTGAAGGGGTCTGAGACCAGTGGGTGGACCAAAACTCGCAGAAACAAACCTGAAGGACTTCTAGAACCCTTGGATATACCCCATGGACCTTGGAGATCTGTCTCTATGGACTAAATTATGAAATTGCCGCCATCTCTCTTGTACAATGTGATCCTGGTCATGGTAGACCGCTTCACCAAGATGGCATACTTTGTACCAACCACCACCAATTGCACGGCAGCAGAAACAGCCCAACACTTCAATGACCGCATCCTCATGCAACACAGAACACCTGAGGAAATCATTGCAGACAGAGGACCCCAATTCACATCAAACTACTTGACACAGGTGATGAAAGACCTAAGAATCAAGCAATGTGTATCTACCTCCTACCACCCAAAGACAGGCGGCCAAACTGAACAAGTAAACCAGATCATTGAACAATATCTTTGATGCTACACCAATGATGATCAGGACAATTGGGCCAATATGCTCCCCATGGCCCAGTTTGCCTACAACAGTAAAGACCACGCCTCCACAGGAATATCTCCATTCAAAGCCAACTATGGGTTTGACCCCACCTGGGACCCCCAGATTGGCAAAAAGGAATCAAACACCACTGGGTGCTCCTGGATTGAACAGATTCACGACACACAAAAAACATGCTTGACCAACCTGAAGCGCACAGTGCAGACATACAAAGCCTTTGCTGACTGCAAATGAATCCCAGGCCAACCCTTACAAGTTAGAGACAAAGTATACCTAGTTGCCCGGAATGTACCCCTGAATGTACCCTACAGGAAATTAGCTCACAGAAGAAGCGTCCCCCACAAAATCAGCAAACTAGTTGATTAGGTTGCCTTCAAGATAGACCTACCCCCTCCTGGAAGATTCATGATGTATTCTAGTGTTCCCTGTTGTTCAAAAAAGATGGGAATTTTCTCCCCCACCAACAGATTAAAGCAGCCCCCCACCCATCCAAACAGGCCGCACTGAGGAATATGAAGTTGAATACATACACTGCAACCAAACTCACTACCAAAAACCCCAGTATTACGTCAAGTGGAAAGGATACCTACTAGAAGAAAGTACTTGGGAGCCAGTGAGCAACCTGACTAATGCCCAAGAAGCCGTCAAACTCTACCTGAACAAGAAGAATTGGAAGAGAGGGCCCTCAGGGGAAGAAGGGGATGGTATCAGGATTGACAATTCTTTCTCTCTAGAAACCCAGGCCCAGGAGCAGGAATCAAACCCTGAACCTGGATTCCTTTGGGCTGCTGGGCCTGTGGACTGCAGAACCACCTGCCTGCATTTTTCTGGGATTGAGCCCCCACAAGCTGATACCAAGTGTATTGACACATGCAGTAAAAAGAGTCAAACCAAAGAAATCATTGCACCAAATGGAGGATTAATCACAGCGCCTAATGAAGGCACTGATTTGGAAACTATTAGCTTCTCAAACTCAAAGTCTACACCAGCAACCAATCAAGAGCCAACCCAGGAAAGAGGCACAGGCCTGCAACCCAGTCCCATGACCTCAACATTAAAGCAAGGTAATCAGGCAGCCAAATTGAGATTCCTGACCAATGAAAGAACCCCCGGGCCGAGTGCCATTTGCCGCCTTTGGACCCAAGCACCCAGTTCCCCCGGCCCTGGCCTTCCCAATACCCTGATGAACCCCCATGGAAAATGTTAAGTTTGGAGGGGGGTACTATATAGACCCAAGGGCCCTGCGCTGCAAACTTATTGCCGTTTTTGAATAAAGATTATGATAATCTGGCTCATACAGCTATTGCCTTATTTTGTATTTGCTGCCTACCAATTCAGTTTGAGATCTCCTGGCCTTCCTGCCCCACTGCCTGCTGTTTTCTGTCCTCCTGGTGTACCCTTTGGACCTGTCCACTTTACTAACTATCCTCTGAAGTCTGAATACAAGGAATAAACCCCATAAAAGATACTCAAACTTGATCCCCTGGCCCACATACAATCTGCAGTTAGATACAACCAACAAGGCCCATGGATATTTTCAACACCCAAGTTGTTCAGAGAAAAATTTAATTATTTCCCTGCTTACTACCTGTCCATGGAACTGTCTGTGACCCCAAAACCCATGCCTGCTCCGCACCTGACCTCCCAACCAACCATAATGGCAAGCTGTTTGGGATTGTGTTCATCACCCTCACAGGGTTGATTGACACTATAATCCCAGCCGCCAGCCCATGGTCTTGGGTGGGGAAGTCTGCCTCCTACCTTTTGAAGTTAGCTCCCCTCTTGTGGTGGACATTGCCTGCAAAAAACCTGGCCCAAGTTACCCCTGAAAACAACAGGCGGCTGCCCAAGACTGGATCCCTGACACAGTAGCTGTGTAAGTCAAAATAACATAACCCTTATTCAAAAATGATAATAGGTTTGAAGCATGGGGTCCTTTGGTCTATATAGTACCCCATTTTCAGACTTAATATTTTTCAAGGGAGGTTCATCAGGGCATAGGGAAAGGCAGGCCTGGGGGTTCTGGGTGCTCTGGTTCAAAGGCAGAAAAATGGCACCTGGGCCAGGAGTTCTTTTGTTGGTCAGAGTTCTTGATAGTTTACTTGATTATCTTGCTCTAGAGTTGTGTTCATGAGGCCATGCTGCAGGCCTGTGCCTCTTTCTGGGGATGGCTCTTGATTGGCCACCAGTGTAGACTTCAAGCTCATGAAGCTAATGGTTGAAGTTTTGTTGCCTCTATTAGGTGCCTTGGTTACTTTTTTGTTTGGTGTGCTTATTTCTTTGGTTTGGCTTGCTTTACCATTTTGATCATCAATCTTGGCTTCAGCTTGCGGGGGCTGGGCCTCAGGAAAATGCGGGCAGGCAGCCCCTTGGTTCATAAGGCCAGCGGCCCATGGGGATTCAGGGTCAGGGGTTGAATCCCAACCTTGGGCCCAGGTTTCAAGAATAAAATAATTGTCAATCCTGAAACCTACCCATTAAAGCCATGGAACCCTTTGAACAGTGGGCTCTTGACATTGTTGGGCCATTACCTAAAGACAAGCTGGGAAAGAAATATATCATCACAGCAATTGACTACTTTACCTGTTGGCTGGTAGCATGAATAACCACCAATCATACTGCCACTACCATCACCCAGTTCATTGGCAAGGAGATTGTGACACAATTTGGACGCCCCATATGTCTCTAACCGACAGGGGACCTGAGCTTGTAGGTAAAATTATGAAAGCATATTATGCCAAGAACACCCTCTAACAAGTGGTCACCACACCATACCACCCCCAAGCCAACAGACGCGTAGAACTCCTGAACAGCTCCCTGGTACAACTGAATGCCAAGCTCTCACAGGAGCACCTAAATACTGCCTGAACCAAGTATCTCTCCACTTCTCTACTTATATTACATGCCAGGATCAATTGAGGTACAGGCTTCAGCCCCAGTGCCTTGACCTTTGGGACTCCTGATGGTCTGACGGTGGTGGAACAGGTAAAACTACAGTCCACAGTTCCTGCAAAACCTCCCCTTGTAACTACCCCCTCCCTGAGTCATTGGTGAGCCAAGGCCCGCAACATAGAACAAGAATGGATCAAGGGGGACTAGACACCTCAAAGCAAGGTATGTCATAGGTGATCCTGTCTATGCCCTCAATCCTAACTCTGCCAAATTGGAACCCAACCACCTAGGGCCCTTCAAGGTAGTTGTTGTATACAGCAATCACACCTACCAGCTTGAATACACCCAAGGAAACACCAAGACACTTCACCATGACCACTTGCGCCCCTGCCACACCATCCTCACACAAAGACTCTTTGTGTGGACTTTACCAGATCTCCCACAAGTTTCAATCCCGGTATTTGACAACAAACAGGGGGCAAGGGGGTATTGCAACCAAGATTCCCCTCTTGCCTTCCAATGTATCTTACAATACACAGTGGGCGCTTGAGGATTTGCCCCATGACATATCTAATGACATGAATCAGCCTTAGGGCAAGGTCAAATTGCAGGCACTATCTCCTAATTAGGAGTTCTGCCAATTTGACATTACTGATCCCACACAAATTATTCCTTGGCTCCAAATCTTACATGAAACCCGTCACTGAGCCACCCCCTGGTGGTCTTGTGGCTCTCCCCATTAATATATATAAAAGTGAGTCTGTCTGTCTGTAATGTTGCCTCAAGTGGGCTCAAGCTGTAAGGGATTTGAATGAATTGATTTTTACTTAAATTTGATTTTAAAAGTTGATTGTTAAGCCACAAGCTCAATTTGGCTCATCCTTACATCCAATCCCTTACATGCATCTTTGAGAGTATAAAGATTGAATTCAGTGGAGTGTGGTCTAAATTATGTTGAACTGAAATATAAGCCACTCAAACTTTAATAAATTTGTATTTGATTACTTGCATTTTAAATTGGTGGCTAACCCTATTCAACCATATCAAAGTGGCTTATCTTTATAGATTACCCGATTCTAGAATGGGTGGATTAAAACTGGAAGAGAAGCAGCAATTGTTTTAGATTGTTTTACACAATTGGATGGTTATGCTCTGTGCTGACAATAAAATTGATGATGAAAAGAGAGCTTGGTCAATTTAAAGTGATACGGTTTAAATTATAAATTTAAATATTAGTTTAAACAAGTAGATGGTTGGCTTGGACATTTCAAAATTCTTATCATTCAAGTAAAATAATAGAATATTCCAATTGGATGCATAACCTGATCCAAGTGGCTGCATATTGTTCAGAGTAGACCTTGCTTGACACAGCTTCATCCCAAAAGAACATCAGTGGAGTAAACTAACTATGATAAAGTTATGTTTCCAAATGATGATTTTCATGAAATTTAGAGGACATAGATCAATTTTTCAGATGATTCCGATCAAAATAGTACCAAACATGGTAGCTCTAGCTGCTCTAAATACTGGGATATATAGTTAAGCGCTGGAATCGGGTTCGCGTCATAATCAAAGGCTCGGACTCGATTTGCTATTATCTAAATTTACTTTTAATACACACTAAAAAACTAAAATCAATGTATCTCGGTGAATACTAAGCCGATTTTGATGTCCAATAGCTTATTTAAAAGCTGCGGATCAGCTCTACATTTTGAAGGGTTATAAATCAAATACTAAATTTTAAAATAATTAGTTTAGCTGTACTAATATTAATAGTGATACTATACTTATTTAGGTTTAGTTTTTATTTATACTTGGAGTATACAATTTTAATTTTAAATTTAAATAAATATAATTAAAATTACCTTTTAATAAAGCAATTAAATAAAATTTTAATTAAACATGCAATAAGTAATACAAGCCTAAAAAGACAATAAAATAAATTTAATTGATTTATTAAATTCAACTTTAATTCTGTCCTTGGACGAGGCAACCACCTAGTATAGTATATTAGTCATGATATCAATTAATAAACCTTATCTTATCCTTCTCATTCTTGTCCTTTCTATTGGACTGTTGTCTTCCTTAATCAAATACTGAACTATCATTGGTTCAGTTGCAACATAGTTCATATCACATGTGCCACTATTTCTTAGTGACCCATTGGCTTACTACATTGGTATAATAATTCTCATTAATTTTAATAAAAATTATCTTATTTCTATTCCCTTTCCTGTCCCCTTTCTAGAATTTTGTCTTTTCCAACACCAATAGTGAACTATAACTAGTTCAGTTGTAACATTTTCTTGACCCACAATGTATTTTTTCTCTAGCTTATCTTTAAAAATATATTTGCCCTGCAATTATTTTTATTATCTTCCTGGTTTGTTTTTCTTATTTTTTCTCTTAGACTTCACATAATTTTACTGCTATTAAACTGTGTACTTTTTATTATCACTTGTTTAAATTGGTTGCTTTTTGCTAATTTTTATAAGGAATTCATTTCTTTACTTCTTGTTAGCTTATATTAATTATAAAGGTTTTGAACAGAAAAATTTTAACCTCATTTTTTGCATTTTCAGGTTGGAATTCAACATGTTATTTGAATCCCAATTCCTTATTTTCCCACCAGGATTAACTCATCCAAAAGCTGATTAAAACAGTTCTGGAACCAAAAATAAACCCACATAAAAGCGCATTGAATTATCTGAAATAAAACAAGTGGATAAATTTGGTGAACTAGACTTAAAAATGATTGAAAAATGTGCATGCAAACCCTGAACCTTTTAAGTTTTAGTTTAAACCCAAAGTACTTGAAATCAAGTCCTTAGAATTTATAATCATCCAATCAGAGGATCAGTAGAACACTAGCAATTTGAAAAATAATTTAAAATTTACTTTAAAATTCAACAAGACTAAAAACAAATGTTTTTGGTTAACAATTGTCATATCTGTGAGAGAGGGGGGCTAAACTAACTAAGTTTGGCTCACATCTGGGCAAAACAAACCACCAGGATGCCGCCCAGTGGAGAATTGGGACAACTGCTTGAAGGGGGTACCACAGGGAGGACACAGATGACATCTGAGGCAAATATGCATTCAGTGCCATCAGCGCCATACCTGTGAGCAACCAGGGCGTACGGGTAGGGGCAGGAGGAGGCATCACGGGGGCATGTAGGGGCTCCAAGCTACTCTTCTCCAGATCAGGGGAGAAGGGCATTGACACCTCTTCACCCACAGGAGCAAGAGAGGCATAGTCAGTGTCATCCAAATCCAGATCATTACATGTCAAGCTCTTCACCACAGCCTCCCCAGAATAAAAGAGGTTGCTGGAAAGACTCAAGAGGCTGGGAGGATCTTCACTCATGAGTTGCGCTGAAGAGGAGATTCTTGACCACAGGTCTGGAGAAGTCAACCACAGGAGAAGTAAAAAGAGGCCCAAAAAATGCAACAAATTTGACAACTGGGAGTATCATAGTTGCGTTTTCCTTGGAATTTTGAAAAGAGTGATATGGTTTTTAGAATAAAATTTATCAGAATTGGCCCTAGTAGGGGTAACCACAAGCTGGTTATAAAAGCAACAGCAGAACGGGTCTGGAAGCCTTGGGGGTGGTTGCGGGTACCTGGGACAAAAGCGTAAATAGAAAGCGAGTTTGAAACAAGTAATTCAAAAGAAAACTCAAAGTTATAATAGAGATTATATTGAATTTTAAATGAAAATGTGAGTTTTAGTTGTGTTTTTGTAAACAAAAGCAAAAACTGAAGAGAACTATACGCTCAAGCTTCTTTGGAATGATACAGAGGAGAGGACAGGTTTGAACCAGGCAGCCACAAGGTAAGTTTATGTCAGGAAATTTTCCCCTGATTACATTAATTGTATATGTAATTTTGGCCTAAACACCAAAATAAAGAAAGACTGCAAACAAACAAATTACACTAGTAACAGTATTGGTTTCAACCCAGACAGGGATTGAACTCAGAACCCTAAAGACAAGGCAAATGTTAATTCAAATAAGACAGATTGGATTATATTACCAATTTATAAGAAACCTATTCATTTGACAATGAATTCTGACTTTGGCCTTGCTTCTGTAATTGTTAATAAGCCTCTATTAGACATCACTTACCGCTTGAAAGCTGATTGGCTGCATCCAACTTGGTTTTTGCTCTTGAAACCACTATTAATGATTAAGCGTCCAGCGCTGGCTTTGATCTTCCTGCTTAAAACCATTATTTTCAGATTAATTGCTTATCAACTTGAGGCTCTCTATACATGCTACTGGGTGCAACATATAATTTTACATAATATTTTGCCAGAAATTGATGCCCATTTGAAACAGATATTAATTTCAGCCTTGCAAACATTGAAATATCATGGAAAATCCTCTCATTTCACCTGATCCTCATATTTATGTTCCAGCCTCAACTTTGATGGTATTTAAGTGAACCATACCTTCTATTATTTCTTGTTCCAAAAATAAAGAATATCCTATTTCTGATACTTCTACCTTTTCTGATAACAACTTCATTTCTGAAGCCATGAAAGGAATTCTATTCCTATCCTGGTTTCTAGTTTACTTCTTGCCAGTGGTATCAGGCCTTGAAAAATCCAACTCCTACAACTGACTGGTACAACTCCTCTCCTGATGATGCTCACCAAAAGGAATCTCTTGCCAATGAATGGTTCATATACCCATCTGGACATTGGGGACACCAGTTCCACTATGGTTGCTTGTTTACTTCACCTCCTGCTGAGTCAACCCTTGTTAGACCTTACGCTTCCTTTTACCTCTTAGTGTATTTGATGGGTTACTATCTACTTGGTTGTTTCAGTTCTATGTTTGGAAGATTTGCCTACTTAGGGCATCTTGGACATCTTGCAATGGTCACGCTTCCTATTGGCTCGGTAATTGCAGGTCTGAATGTGGGGGCCTTGGCCCATCAGCTAGGGAGCTTATTCCCTGCCAAGTGGGTCCCTGACAGTTTTTTGTAACCCATCTTAAGCTTCTTGCTTAGAAGTTCAGAACCATCCCCTGCAAGCTACCTCCTTTTTACTGCGCTGATCAAGAGTTTTGCGGTCACCCTAGTTAGGACTATCATCAGCCTGACCACTTATTGTCTGGTTTGCCTCTTCCTGCAGACCAAAACTGCCGCTGCCACCAGTGCAACAGCTCCTCAACAGGTTCAGAACCAAACCGTGGTCCTCAATCAGATTTCAGCAGTATCTTCTGACAACAACAAAGATAACAAGATCCTTATGCTCCTGGCCTTCTCCCAATCATTGTTTGAAACATCTCTGGCACAATTCCAGACTGACGCACAGAAGGTAAATCACCTGGCTGAGAAGCTCACAGGCAAGGCTCGCGTCTGGTATGCCAAGGCTACCCTTCAAGGAGAGAAATTACTCAACAACTACCCTGCCTTTTGCAACTCCTTATTGGCTACTTTAGTGCCAGCACAGACCACCAAAGAACTCCAAGACCTCATAATGACCTTGTATCAAGTTTGAATGGCCACCAAGGACTATATGAAGAATTCTCTTGCCTCAAGGAAGCAATTGGCATGACAGACGCCAAAGCTTGTTACCTCTTCCAGAAAAAATTATCTCCAGAACTCAAGAACTTCCTAGCCCACCATGTACTACCTGACAAGTTTTCTGGGCTTACCAAAGAGGTATTGAAATGGTCCTCCAAGGTAAAGCAACTTTCTTCTTGGAACAACCTCAAGACTATGCCCGCCCGTGACTTACCATCCCCTGCCAAGGTTCCAAAGGGATTAGTTCCTAAACCCGGGGGAGGTTATCAGTTAGCCCCCAAAGAGAAACAATGTTGAGGCTGTGAAGGATTGTGCCTCTACTGTGGACAAACAGGACATTCTGCTAAGAATTGCCAGGCACTTTCAAAGGTACAATCCGCTTCAGGCCATCTCCTTTTGACCACAGATGCCAATAAATCTTCCACTCAGTCTTACACTCTTTTGCCCATTTTTCTAGACCACAAATTTGGCACTACAGCCAGCTACACACTGATTGACACAGGAGCAATAGGAAACTTCATTGACCAATATCTTTTGACTTCATTAGGGTTTGAGACCTCAGGGCTAGCCTCTGTAAGACTTGCTGAAGGTATCCCTGCCTAAGTAGGACGCCTAGTCAAACCCCTTCACGCTCAGGTGGGGAAGAACTCATACCACCTACCTACCTCTACGCTCTCCAACTTGGCCTTCCCGTTAGTCTTGGGTTTCCCCTGGTGTCAGGAAGCCAAGTTACAGTTCAATTGGGACACCCACTCTGTCACGCTTCACTTCCACAGACAACCAACCACAGTTCCTCTCAAAAAACTGTATCATCAAGTACCAAAGACTTCACGGTGTACTTAAACTCTCTACTTCTGGTGAGGAGCCCAACACCTGATCCTATTCTGGAGGAAATTCAAGACTTAAAAACAGCCTTTAGTGAGGAACTCTGCTCCGTCCTTCCTGAACAAAGACCATCTGATCTCAGAATTGACTTGATACCAGGCTCCTCACCCACCTGGGGAAAACTTTACCCCATGAACCAAGCACAGGGAATTGCGATGAAGGCGTACTTGGACAAAAACTTAACAAAAGGGTTTATGCGTCAATCCAACTCCCCATGTTCATCACCCATGTTCTTTGTAGGGAAAGCGGATGGTACCCTGAGACCTGTTGTAGACTTCACCAAACTAAACTCCATAACCATTAAGAACCAAAACCCCTTACCATCTGCAGAGTCCTTGACCAACCAACTTACTCACACCAAGGTTTTTTCTAAACTAGACCTCTGCAGTGCTTATAACCAGATACGTATTGCTGAAGGTCATGAATGGAAGACGGCAGTTTGCACTCCCTTTGGGCTCTATGAATACCTTGTGATGCCCTTTGGGTTGAGTAACGCCCCTGTAGACTTCCAAGGCTTAATAAGTGAGGTTCTTTTTCCTCTACTTGACGTCTGTGTTGTCATTTACCTTGACAATATTTTGGTATACTCACAGAACAAGGAGGCCCACACTAAGCACCTACAAGAGGTCCTCCAACTACTCATTAACAACTGTTTGTTCTGTAAGCTTGAAAAATGCGAGTTTTGTGTCACTGAGATTGAGTTTCTTGGGTACAAGCTTAACCCAGGAGGGTTTGCAGTTGCTCCTTCCAAGATTCAGGTAGTCCTGGACTGGCCTAGACCTAAGACATGTACCAAGCTTTGTGGCTTCTTGGGCCTTGCAAATTTTTGCCGCAAGTTTATCAAGGACTTTTCAGCTACTGCCCTCCCTATCACATACCTTACCTCCAAGAAGGTCCCCTTTGTCCGGGCACCTGAAGCTGATCTGGTGTTTGAAACTCTCAAGAAGCAATTCACCTTGGCCCCTGTTCTTCTCTGTTCAGATCCTGAACGTCAATTTTTTTGGACACAGACACCTCTGACTTTGCCCTAGGAGGGGTGTTGCTGCAGCTTGGGGAGGATAGTGAACTCCACCCTGTGGCGTTCTACTCCTATAAGCTGCTTGACCAAGAAAGAAACTACCACGTATACAAGAAGGAACTATTTGCCATTGTCAAATCCTTAGACCACTGGCGTCACTACTTGGAAGGAAGTAAATTCCCTGTTCAAATCAGAACCAATCATAAGAATCTACTCTACTTCACTGAGAAGAGAAATGTTAGCCCACGTCTGGCACAATGGGCTATAGATCTGCTTGCCTTTGATTTCAAGATTAGTTATACGCCAGGACACAAGAATGTAGTACCTGACGCCATCAGTAGATGAGAGGATTTGGATGATCCTAGTCATTCCTACGTTAAACACAATGAACGTACCATACTCTCTGAAGATCAGTTCCTCTCCCACATCATGACTTTATCCTATCTATCCACCTTGGACAATGACATCATAGCATCCCAACTCTTGGATAAGGAGAACGTCCCCACCGGGCTTACACTAAACAACAGATCTTGGTCAAAGAATGGAAGCCTTTATGTACCAACCAATGAACACCAACAAACAATCCTGGAAAGCTTCCACGACTCCCCTCTCACAGGACATGGAGGCATTTGCAAAACAATCAAGAGAATCCAATGAAGATACTGGTGGCCTAATCTGAATAAGACAGTTGCCAAATACATCACCACATGCGTGCTATGTGGCCACAACAAACCCTCCATCATGAAGCCCCAAGGACTACTCAAACCATTGCCCATTCCTCCACGACCTTGGTATTCCATCTCCATGGACTTTATTGTAGACCTTCCAAAGAGTGACAACATGACTGGCATCTTTGTTATAGTAGATTGGCTAACCAAATATGCTATCTTTACCCCCTTCAAGCACGCAACAGCAGAAGACACGGCCAACATGCTCTTCACTCATGTAATTGCCAACCACAGAATTCCCAATAACATCATATTGGATCAAGGTACTCAATTCACATCCAAGTTCTGGCAGTTCCTAATGAAGGCATTACATGTCAAAACTCTCATGTCTACATCCTTTCACCCTCAGACCAACAGACAGACAGAAAGGGTTAATCAAGTACTGGAAGGTTTTCTCAGGAATTATGTGAACTTACAACAGGATGATTGGGTATCTTTACTCCCACTGGTCCAATTGTGCTATATCACCAATCATCATGACTCAATTGGAGTATCCCCCTTCTTTGCCAACTATGGATATAACCCAGAAGACCTCCCGGACCCAACAACTGAAGACACAATTCTGTCAGCACATCAATGGGCAACATCATTACTCAAGAATCATCAACAACTCAAGTCCCAACTGGAAAACCCTGTCCTACAGCATAAAAACCAAGCTGATAAACATCAAAGAGCCCCAGAAGACATCCAAGGGGGAGATTACATGTTCCTCAGTGCAAATAATCTCAAACTGGATATTCCTGGTTGGAAACTAGGACCAAAGAAGATTGGCCCACTGTTGGTCATTGAACGACGCTCTGAGGTTAACGTCTGACTCAAACTTCCTGAAGGCTCCTCTGCTCATGATGTCTTCCACATTAGCCTGTTGTCTAAATTCAAGGGGTTACCCTCTGACATAGACCAAAGAGACCCTCCTCCTATCATCTTGAACCATACTCCAGAATGAGAAGTAGAAGACATCCTCAATCACCGCATCTCCTGAGGCAAACATCAATACTTGGTAAAATAGAAAGGCTACAAGGTAGAATCCAACTCCTGGGAACCAGAAGAGAACCTATAAAACGCACCAGAAGTCCTCTCACACTACAAGGATACTCAAGAAGAGAGGGACCTTCCTGGGGAGGATAGTGTTAGGGAATTTTCCCCTGATTACATTAATTGTATATGTAATTTTAGCCTAAACACCAAAACAAAGAAAGACTGTAAACAAACAAATCACACTAGTAACAGTATTGGTTTCAACCCAGACAGGGATTGAACTCAAAACCCTAAAAGCAAGGCAAATGTTAATTCAAATAAGATAGATTGGATTATATTATCAATTTATAAGAAACCTATTCATTTGACAATGAATTCTGACTTTGGCCTTGCTTCTGTAATCGTTAATAAGCCTCTAGTAGACGTCACTTACCGCTTGAAAGCTGATTGGCTGCATCCAACTTGGTTTTTGCTCTTGAAACCACTATTAACAATTAAGCGTCCAGCGCTGGCTTTGATCTTCCTGCTTAAAACCATTATTTTCAGATTAATTGCTTATCAACTTGAGGCTCTCTATACATGCTACTGGGTGCAACATATAATTTTACATAATATTTTGCCAGAAATTGATTCCTATTTGAAACAGATATTAATTTCAGCCTTGCAAACATTGAAATATCATGGAAAATCCTCTCATTTCACCTGATCCTCATATTTATGTTCCAGCCTCAACTTTGATGGTATTTAAGTGAACCATACCTTATATTATTTCTTGTTTCAACAATAAAGAATATCCTATTTCTGATACTTCTACCTTTTCTGATAACAACTTCATTTCTGAAGCCATGAGAGGAATTCTATTCCTATCCTGGTTTCTAGCTTACTTCTTGCTAGTGGTATTGGCCTTGGAAAATCCAACTCCTACAACTGACTGGTACAACTCCTCTCCTGATGATGCCCACCAAAAGGAATCTCTTGCCAATGGATGGTTCAAATACCTGTCTGGACATTGGGGACACAAGTTCCACTATGGTTGCTTGTTTACTTCCCCTCCTGCTGAGCCAACCCTTGTTAGACCTTACGCTTCCTTTTACCTCTTAGTGTATTTGATGAGTTACTATCTACTTGGTTGTTTCAGTTCTATGTTTGTAAGATTTTCCTACTTAGGGCATCTTGGACATCTTGCAATGGTCACGCTTCCTATTGGCTCGGTAATTGCAGGTCTGAATGTGGGGGCCTTGGCTCACCAGCTAGGGAGCTTATTCTCTGCCAAGTGGGTCCCTGACAGTTTAATAACCATTATTAACACTTCAAAATTTAAAACTAGGGAGACTCCAAACTGGGGACTCCACCACTATAAACTTCAAAATTTTAACTGAACCAAACTTTAATCTAATTGGAAAATAGACAAGCAGGGGACTGAAAGTCCCCTTGCTATGTTAAAAGAAATGGTTTGCAAGGACAGTAATCACATGACAGTTGGACCCAGATCCAATTGGTTAGGATAAAAACTTTGCTGGATAGGGTCAGGGGGACTGGAGAGTTTTACTCTAATTTCTGCGGCTCCACCTGATTGGCTGGAAGGCATCCCAACCATTTCAGATTCATTTTATTTTCTGGTTGTTGATGTGGCATCATTTGATTGGCTGTTCCTGATAATTTTTATGAGAGGACAACACCATGATAACAAACAATCCAAATTGATCAGTGTTTCTTTGCAAGCCAGGGCAACCAAAGCAAGGGGATCTGCAGGGTAGGCCAGAACAAATCTCTCATCAACAGTGTGGGCTAAATTTTCTAGGGAATTTAATGGCTTGGCTGTTGTTTTTGGCCCTTTTTTGGTGCAATGGGGAAAACAGTTTGATCCAAGGCCAGAGGTGGCAGTGAATTTACAATATCATACTTAATCTAACCAATCAAAGGAAAAAGATGAAGCAGATCCACATTCTTAATCAAAATATAGAACCCAAGTCATGTCTTGTATCCTAAGCTCTGAATTTAATGATATCTTTATTATGTAACCTGTAATTCTTGCTCTTGCAGGCTGCAGGCCTTGTTGCACCCAGAGTCAATGGTTCAAATTATGATCACTGGATTGATGAAGCATAAATATCCCTACATTTCTCAGTTGTTACTTAAATCTTTCACTTTTTTAAAATCAATTGCTCTAAATATATTTCAAATAAATCATCTCTATATGTTTTCTGGCTATATTAGCAGTTTTTATATTATCAAGGACTTTAGTTTTTCTCATAAAGCCAGTAATATTTTTCTCCCTCTTCTCAGTTCATTTTTCATTTTGACTCAATCAAATGTAAAGTTTTTCAACCATGTCAGAAAGCCAGGCATAGGTGAAGGCATTAGGTGACTCTGGACAGGGTACTGCCAGGCCAGTGAGTAATGCCCACCATAGAATGGGTGCTAACTTGATAATATAGGATACAGATTGCCCAAGCAAAGACCAAAGCCTGGAGTTGGGCACCATAGTGTCTGCAATTCCTGTCAAAGTAATATAGAATACTCCAAAAAGTTGAGTGAACGTGGCCTTGGCGGCAGTTGGGGGATCCATTGGGTGGTTGGGTTGCAGGGTTAAGGGCGGAGTCATGGGGACAAAGTATGCTGGTAGATAATTGTACTTGTCTTTGAACAATAAGGGTGGCACCTCAATCCTC
Organism: Entomophthora muscae; assembly: GCA_014839935.2. Lineage (NCBI taxonomy): Eukaryota > Fungi > Entomophthoromycota > Entomophthoromycetes > Entomophthorales > Entomophthoraceae > Entomophthora > Entomophthora muscae. The sequence goes on from QTSX02002147.1 coordinate 137,993, forward strand.
TTTCCTTTGTGTCCTATTTATTCAGTCTCTCTAGTTCTTGCCAAGGGGTTGGCATTAAGGATGGTCTCTAAGCTGTACTCTGAGTAGGCAGGATTGGGAGGGTATTTGGTAAAATGCACAGGTCCAAAAGGGACTCCAGGGGGACGGTATACTGCCTGATGTGGGTTGACAGGTTGGTCTCTGGAGGGGGTGGTTGCCTGATTGTCTACTTGGCTGGAGTTGAGATGAAAGATCACTAAGACTAAATAAGGTAGGATTTGTTCAAGCCAAAGGTTCATAAAACTTTATTACCAAAAATGACAATATGGTCATCACCATACCGCCAGGGCTTTTGTTGCAACCAAGTTTCCAGACTTGCCTGCCAACGTATCTTACAATACACAGGGGGCACTCAATAAGTTGCCCCTTGACGTATCTAACAACATGGGCCATTTCAATAGCAATGTCAAATGACAGGCACTTATTCCTAATTAGGAGCACTGCCAATTTGACCTACTGATCTAGCACAAGTTATTTCTCAGCTTCAATCTTTACATGAAGCATGCCACCAAACCACCCCCTTGTGGCCTGGTGGCTTTCCCATATTGTATATTAATTGCACTATTCAGCAATAAACAATACCTTATTCTTATTATTTCAGTCCTTTCTATTGGGCTGTTGTCTTCCCCAATCCAAATAATGAATTCTCATTGGTTCAGTTGCAACACTTTTATACTATGGGGTTTTGCTTATTTGATTCTTGCAGGGTTCAGGTTTGCAGACAAGGCACTGGCAGGGCATAGATCTTTGCTTAGAGTCTTGAGGAAAGTAGATCCAGGTTATTTCTGCTCTGGTGAGCAGAAGTGGCAATGCTTTGTTCCGCTGCTACTGTTCACTACATCATCTGAGCAGTCAAATTGTATTAACCATTCTGGACAGAAGACTGGCAGCTGCTGATGGTCATTGGCAGAGCTGGCAGTAGGCTTTGTTTTAATCTTCTTTAGACAAGCTACAACCTCAGAATAGGTCTGAATCTTTGTGTGAGAGAGGGGGCTAAACTAACTAAGTTTGGCTCCCATCCCAGTGAAAGAAACCACCAGGATGCCGCCCAGTGGAGAACTGGAACAGCTGCTCAAAGGGGGGACCACAGAGAGGACACATGGGACAGCTGAGAGAAGTAGGCATTCAATCCTATCAGCATTAAGCCGGTGAGCAACCAGGGTGTATAAGTGGAAACAGGAGGAGGCATCACGGGAGCATGAAGGGGCACCGAGCTGCTCTTCTCTAGGACAGAAGGTGGGGGCACCAAAATTTCCCCACTCACAAGAGCAAGCAAGGAGTAATCTATGGTATCCAAATCCAAGTTGTCACAGGTCAGGCTCTTTACTATGGCCTAACCTGAGAATAGGAGACCACTGGTAAGATCCAAGAGGCTGGAAAGGTTGTCACCCAAGAGCCAAGAAGAAGAGGAGATCTTTGATCATAGGTCTGGAGATGTCAACCATAATAACAGTAAAAATGGCGCCAAGGAAAATATCACAAATTTCAGAACAGGGAGTATCATAATAACAATACCCACAAAATTTGAATGAGATTGATGAATTTTTATAACCTGCAAGCAATAAAATTGAAGCCAAGTATGGCACTCACAAGTAAAGGCAAGCAAAGGGGCAACAGAACGGGCTCAGGAGCTTGGAAATGAACGTCGATGGCTTGGGCGGATGAAAAACAGAAAGCGGGTTCAAAACCAAGGAAATTATAGAGAAATATCAAAGTAAAGTAGATTTTATGTTGAATTTTAACTAAAACTTTTGGTTTAAAGCGTAAGTTTTGAGAGCAAAAGCAAAAAAAACAACAACTATACGTCTGAAACTGTTTCAAAGGTCCCGGAAGAGATGCCGGGTCTGAAGCGAGTCAACACAAGGTAAGCTTAAACAAAACAACTAACACTTTAATCTCTAGATGACAGAAAACTCTAAACAGGGGTCTCAACCAAATAAAAAAACTTAAATTTGTGCAACAATTTCCAAAATTTATTGATATTGAAAATAGACAAGCAGGGGACTGAAAGTCCCCTTGCTGTATTAAAAGGAGTGGGTTGCAAGGAGATGAAATCACATGACATTTGGCTCTGGAGCCAATTGGCTGGAAGAGAAATTTTGCTGGATAGGACCAGGGAGACTGGAGAGTTTCACCTTAATTTCTGCGGTCTAGTCTGATTGGCTAGAAGAGGTGCCAGGTATTTGGAGTTCACTTGAGTTGTTGAGTGTTGATGTGGCAACCTTTGATTGGCTAGCTCTGATAGTTTTTAAAAGAGGGCGACACCAGGCTAATAAGTAGTCTAAATTAACCAATGTTTCTTCCCAGGAGAGAGCAACCAAGGGCAATGGATCCGCAGGATAGGCTCACACAAACCTCTCATCAACTGTGTATGCTAAATTCTCCAAAGAATGAAGGGGTTTGGCTAGCGTTTTTGGACCTTTCTTGGTAAGGTGGGAAAAATTGTGTGATCCAATGCCAGGAGTGACAGTGAATTTACACTTTGGTGGCACAAGGTTGGCAGCAATCTGGTGACTATTTGAGACATTTCCTTAGGAGACTGGCAGATCTCAGAGTAAATCATTAACTCAGGTTTGCAAATCAGTGAGTTGGCAGGTTTTCATCCATCCTGGGTGACTCAATTAGCCTTTGGAGGGTTGGGGTTCAATTCCGGGGTTTCTAATGTTGATATTAAACTTCCAGTCTCAACACTTGACAGGCTGGCAGGGTCCTGTTCCTCTTGGTCAGGGCAAGGCATCTCTGGCGGGCCAGGGTTTGACCCAACTGGCAGTTGGGCGGGCTCCCATCTACCCTGGTCAACATAAGGCTTTTCCTGAGGCCCGGGGTTCAATTCTCGGGTTTTCAATACAAGTATTGAAATGTCATTCATGACAAACCAGATCTTACTCTTCCCAAACCACTCCATTTTTTTGCTTGATATATATTTGGCTCTTGATCACAACATTTTCTGTATGTTGAACCAGCTCAAATCTTTTCTTTGATCTATTCTCATATATCTTGCTATTTGTTAATCTACATTGTCATCCACTTCAGTCTTTGGCAACTCTCCTTTTATTGGAAAAGATTTTGTCTTTTGAGACACCAAAATAATGTTTCCATTGTAGGCATTCCTTTGAACTCCTCAATTAATTTCAAATTATGGGCCTTTTTCACCTTATTGATAAACTTTTCCAGACTAATGGGTCCCTGGCATTGTTTGAGTTTGGATTCCTTTTTAAGCCACATACTCCTAACAATATTTTTATTTTGGGGATGATTAAATCATTGATATGATTTAAAAAATGAAGATAGAAACTAAAAATATATCATTAAATGCAGAATAAACATCAGATTACCAATTTATACATATTATCCCATCTGGTTAAACCAAATATTATTTATTAAAGTAGTTACTTTAAACTTCATCATGTAATAGAAATGATATAAAGCTAGATAATTATTTTCCAGATTGGGTAGCACCTAGGGCTTTAGTTTATGTTTTATAAGGATTTAATTAAAAGCTGGAAGCCCAGGGTCCAAATAATGATTTAAGGGGGATTAAACCTTAATTTCCTTTAAATTATTTAGTTTAAAAACATATCACTTCTTGAAAATACATGATTCCCTTTATAGCTCAGTTGGAAGAGCAAAGGACTGAATGGAGAAGGAAGGTGGGATAGGACTTCTACCTGTTGCATATAATGCATGACGTCTCTGGGGAAAATCTTTCCTGGCAGGCCTGAACACGCACAAGTTGAGCACAGCAAAAGCTAGGACAATGAACTGGCTGGATAGCCTCTGCCCAATCCCTAAAGAAAATCAGACACTTCAAAATTACCTGGCTAAACATCAGGGAGTGGTAAGCAGAGGGACGACAGAACCATACTGGAGACGCAGCATGAGAGCCCTCAGACTTGGGGAATGGAATGTTTTGATTGCACCAAAGAACAACCCACACTGTCTTGCCAATGAGTTTATTAGAGCTCAACTGATGAACAAAAGAACAACGCAAGAAGGAAAAGATAAACTTCAAATTTTAGTGGACAACGCACTCCAACCTGTAACATGTAAGGGTATTAAAATCAACAGGCAAAACTTGGACAGAATCACCAAACGGGTGCCAAAGGCTCAATTTCCGCACTTGGTGAGCGACTGGGCTCTTGCAGGCACTGAAATTACGTTGACCCCAAAACAGATTTTAGATTTGATGCAGAGCAAGTTTACGCCAATCAAGAGTCAATCCACCAGCTGGCAAATTCTAAATAGAGCGTATAAGTCTGGGACCCACTGCAACGAGTTCTACTGGTACCGAGAGTGTAAAGTCTGCCCAGAGCCTATAGCGGGGGTAGAACATAGGTACTTCAACTGCCAGAGCAGTGCGGAATTCTGGAAACGAGCACATCACAAGCTACTGAGCCCTCAAGTGCGCAACATAGAAGCAGGCAAAGACGTCTTCTTCAATCGCACAATGGGCAATGCGCCTGCCCACCTTAAAGCGCTATATTATCACTGCACTCTCACACGGGTCCACTCGGCCAGGTGATCGTGGATTCTTGAAAACAAACCAATCAATGTAGGCATCATGATCCAGCAATGGAAACTAGAAGTTGCCCGCCATTTAGAAATAATTAACAAGTTTGGGAAACTCATCCCAGGAAAATTCCTAACCCGATGCTCCACAATTGCAAACTGCCAGTACATCAAGTACGACACAATCAGCAAACGCATCCAGCCTATCTGGCGTACAGAGTCTCCCCAAGACTTTAACTTGGTACCTTGATCGGCATGCCGTTTCGTCGGGCGAGTCCTTGGGACGTCCCCCATTCCCCCCACCAATTTCTTAATAAACTTGGTTCTAAAAAAATTGGAAAAGCGAAGGACTGTAATTTAATAGTTATCCTTAAGTCCCTGGTTCGATCCCAGATGAAGGGATTTTTGTTTCAAATTCCAAACGAGTGAGATTTACGATTTCTTTCTTTTTGAACCTATCTATCTTCTTATATTATTTGAGTGAAAAACAAAGGCTTTCTCCACTGATATTGAGTGTAGGAGACTTAAGTGTCTACTGTGCATAGATTCGATAAGGTACATACTTATGTAGGCCTCTTTACAAGTGATTAAGTGAAATTGTCTATGTTGTATAAAATAGAACTAAGTTATGATAGATTGAAGTGTAAGACATTTCCTAAATTATATCACATAATATTAGTTAGTCAGATAACGTTGAATTACCTTTTGATAATTCAATATTTTATATAGTTTCAAAAACATAGGAACATCTGTTTTTATTTAAATTAATTTACTGGAAATCAGTATAAAGAAGAATTCGAAATTTAATATTGAATGAATTAATTTAATCAGAATTGCGAGTAGATATTGCTATATAATTGACTGGAGGCAGGAGTGATCTTTGAGGATAGATAGAGTCACCAAGGTGCCAAAGCCCACGTAGAGGATTGAAATGAATATTTGTCATATTCTGAGTTGTCAATCCTGAAGTGTGCATCATATTTTTCAGTTCCTCGGGTGTTATGTATTTATCAAAGTGATGGGTTCCAACAGGAGTCAATCTTAAAACGTGTTCAGCCATGCCGATTGTCAGCAAATAGGAGAGTGGGTTCCGGTTAATAGTTGAAACAAAGACAGGTCCGTTTGGACAGACGAGTTCTTTGAGACAATGGATGAATTCTTGGGGCTGCTGAACATGTTCAATGACTTCAAGAGAGCAGACTATGTCAAACGCTCCTGGGCCGGTCTTTGCCAAAAGGTCATCTGAAAAATTAAAGTTAAAACTTCAGTTTGCGATCTGCTTACGGGAGGTCATGCAGAAATATTGTAAGCGGTCTGGGGTGTCATTTAGAAGAGGATCCTGAGCTTTGTGCAGCTTGGCAATGGCAATGTTTTGGTGAGAGGCATCAACTGCAGTAACCCTTGCTCCTAGTCGCGCTAGAGACTTAAATCTGGTTAGAAGGACTATTAAGCAATCAACAATATATCGCCTTAAGGTAAACATAATATGACTATCAAAAATTTGTGTAATGAATGCAATTATGATTTCTTATTTTAAAGGTAGCTAGCTCCTGAACTAAATACCAAATGAAGCGTATACAATTGAGTGTATTAGTTAAGTTGCTTTTGGAATCAGCTTGGTCTTGGCATAAGTGTGTATTATCAATCAAGCGCCAGAAGATACCCTTACAATTATTTAATATTACCAAATAATTTTTAATCTTATATAGTTGTTTAATTTTGAGAGACATTGTCATAATATTTTAGAAAACATTGTCACACGTATGGCCAAGTGGTATGACAAAGAGTACCAATCAAAATCCTTGATATTAGACAGTTCTTTCAAGCCAGAATATCAATCAGGAATTTATGTTTAAACAAATACAATAAATGAGTAAAAATATAAAGCTCGAAATAATCATCTAAGCAATATTGAAACACATTCTGCCCAAGCAAATAATTTATCGTCGGGTGCTCTTTAAATTTAGCAGTGTATTGAAAAATCATAAAAAATTAAATCCAAAACAACCTGGGGGTAAAGTAAAGAATAGATCATAGCTCCTGCGAAAGGAGTTTTGGTTTGCTTTGTTAAAATTTCATAGACGAAGCATATTGTAAAAAGGCTGTAGCAAAAGATCAGGATTATAACTATCAAAGAAAATAATACCTCTGATAGAATACCACCCCCACAACCGACATCCAGGACTTTTAGACCTTCTAATGGCTTTAAACTGTTAAATTTATCTTTCCCAATAAACTCATTTGAGTTCAGTTGACCGAGGATATATTCCACTCGGGGGAGGTTCATTGCATGGAGAAGCTTAAAGTTACCGGTGGGATCCCACCACTCTTGACTCATGGCGCCAATTTTGCAACTTCCTCTGCATCAACAGTAATATTTTCTTTGGTGGTATTTGAATCTGAGGCATGGTTGAATATTGAAGCTCTAGCATGAATACAAGAATTAGGAAGCCGAGTAAAAACAGGGAAAGCTTTCAATTGACGAAGGGCTATATTTAATAATCTAGAACGCAAAGCAAACGCTTCAATGCTGGGGAGCTGTCCCCTAACTAGCACATTCTTTATTGCCATTGTTCAAGAAGGGATTTACTCTTGCCAGGAAGATATGAAGCTATGACGTCTCAAAGCTGGATATTGTTACGGTGAATGCCTAATCGTTGATTATATCAATCAATTGATTCTTTACCCTCCTTTAAATTGTCGCTTATCACAAAAATAAAGGCGACTCTTTAATCCCAATCATTTACTACTTGTTGTTCACCGCAACAATATGAATTTGAATATCCACTCTCAATCCGACACCATGCAAAATTCCAAAAAGTATTATTGAGAGTAAAAATTAACCTTCGAAATAGGGGCTGTGCCATTAATTTACCAATTGTTCCTACAAACTAATTATTCTTAAATGTATGAAATTGATTTACTTCTTAATTTATAAAATGAGAATATATCAAATGTTCTTAGTAGCCACATACATGAAAACTGTACATGTTGTTGCAACTGAACTAGTTATAGTTCAGTATTTGGGTTGGAGAAGACAACATGTCAGGGAGAACAGGAAAATGGATTAAAGACAATGTGATCTTTCCTTAGAAGAGTGGGAGTAGGATGTGGCGGACCATTTGGGACTGTATTCCAGCTTTTGCCTTATTTTTAGCCGGCAAAACTAGATTCAATCTGGCTTTTTAGATTCTCAAAGCTCAAATAATCCAGCTTTTTCTGAAAAGTCCTGGGTGGATGGCTCAGTATCCATCTGGAACATGGTGCCACCCGCTTGACATCTGGTGGTAAAACCCAGGCTGAAATCCAGGGGTATAGTAATGTCACAACATCTTTGATTACTCCCTCTTGGTAAATAATTTCTCCAAAAAATGACTCAACCAGAAAGTAAGATGGCTGTGATACACCTGCTCCCCAGAGACCAACTGAATGTGTGATGGAACAAGGCCATGATCCAGCTGGGTGGGGGTATGATACTTCAGGTGAGCTAGTTCTGTAGAAAGGACATTATGCTATGCTTGCAAGAATGCAAACTCTTTCACTACCTTTCTAACAAACATTATTGCATCTGCTGCATATAGCATTAAATCTTCATGTGTGATCCCATTCTGAGGTTAGTAGAGCCCCTGAAACAACTATATAAACTCTTCTCAGAGGAACTCTTTCCCTCTTGGCAAAAGCTTTCATCTTTCATGTTCTTTAACCAGTCAATTGTCAGAGACCCACTTGATAGGAAACAAGTTTCCTACCTGGTGGACCAAAGCCCCTAAGTTGACGCCTGCAATTACTGACCCAATATGTAATACCCAAGTATTGAGGGTAAAACTTTAGTAACATAAGATGGCAGGCTAGGCGGCTCAAAGCCATTCAAGGCGTGGACAATGAGATAGAAGTTGACTGCCTGACGGAAGGCTTTGGCAAGGATGTTGCATTGTCTAAGGCTGACAGCAAGGTACAGTAGCGTAGCTGCGGGGATCACATAAGTAGCCAAGGTGGGAGTTGGGCGAGATGACGCCAGAGGTGTCCACAGGTTCAAAACCATTGATTTGAGATGAGTTGGCTCATTGTACAATATCCCTTTTGGTCCCTGTGGTTTAGGACCAAACTGAGCATTGGTTGGCTGGTGGCCCCCTATCCCAAGGTAAGCTGTCAAGACAGCTGTGAATATGATGTAGTTCATCTTCTGAATTGGGGAGGGGTAATGAGTTTAGTAAGGTTATTTGCTTAGCCTGGGTAAAGGATTGATTAATGTGATAATATTGAGGAGGATGTTCACTCAATGATAGCACAAACTATCATTGAGAGTTTTGTCTTTATTTATACTAGTGGACCTGCAAGGCATGATTATTGGAAGGCATAGCATTGGGGAACCAAGAGTCTGAGTTGCATCTGTTATTCCCTTTTCTGGATTGGCTTGGGTGGCTGGCAATTGAGAAGGTTTGGCTGGATCCAAGTTTGCATTGACATAGTGCAAGTTTGGTCTTCTTCATGCATCCAAATTCATTTACTAAATTTGGTGCATGATTTTCATTGTTGGATAGCCTGTCAGTCCATTTCCCATTTGGTAGGCTCCCAAATTGGGCAGCAGTTTCTCCCAAGTTTGGCTTTGGGGAAATTGCCTTTCCTGATTTCCTGATCTGGCTATTTCCCAAAGGAGTGGATGGGGCCTGGCCTGCTGGCATGGGAGGGCAAAGGCTGGCAGGTGGCTGGCAGGTGGCAGGCTGGCCCATGGGTGCCTGGTTTGAGAGTGGCTTGCAGGTGGGGCTGGCAAGAGTGGTGGGCGCCTGTGCAGTGGCAGTGGGCATCTGCTTAATGGCAGCAAGCATCTGTGTGTTGGCAGTGGGCATCTGCTTAATGGCAGCAAGCATCTGTGTGTTGGCAGTGGGCATCTGCTTAATGGCAGCAAGCATCTGTGTGTTGGCAGTGGGCAACAGCTTGGTGATGGCGGGCTTCTGTGTGGAGGTGGCAGGGGCCCGCACAGTGGCGGTGGACATCTGCTTGGTGGCGGTGGAGGCCTGCGCGGTGGCAGTGGGTGCCTGCACATTGACGGCTTGTTTGTGACAGGCTTCTGCGTGGTGGCGGCGGGGACCCGCGCAGTGGCAGAAGACGTCTGCTTGGTGGCAGCGGGTGCCTGCAAGTTGACGGCAGGCAACAGCTTGGTTGTGACAGAATTCTGTGTGTGGATGGCGAGGGCCCGCACGGTGGAGGTGGACGTCTTCTTGGTGGCAGTGGGTGCCTGCATGCTGACAGCATGTGACTGCTTGGTTGTGGCAGGCTTCCGCATGGTGGCAGTGTGTATCTGCTTTTTGGTGGCAGATGTCTGCACGTTGATGGCGGACGTCTGCTCGGTGGCGGCAGGCGCCTTCACGTTGGCAGCGGGTGACAGTTTATTGATTACACAACTGTAAGTGTCAGGAATATTCCTGACACAATAGGTACTGTAATCATGGCAAGATGGCTCAAGTGGCCCAAATAAGCAAATCTACCCACCATGGAGCTGAACCAACCCAATAGATAATACCCTACCAAGTATTTCAACAGGTAGAGAGATGCATTGGGTCTAACCAGAGAAGGTTCTACTAGAGGAGGAGTGGTGTTATGACCATAATGAAACTTTCTTCCCCAGTGGCCAGAGGGATAATTGAACCACCCATTGGCCAGAGACTCCTTCTGGTGGGCATCATTGGGCAAGGAGTTATGCCAGTCAGTGGTGAGAGTAGGGTTTTCAAGACTTAATACAACTGTAAGCAGGAGGACTAGAAACCAGAACAGAAATAAGATTCCTTTCATGGTTTCAAATGAGGGATCAAAAGATAAGTGTGGGCAGGGTAAAGTAATATAAGTCTTTATTGTTGGAACAATTAGAATTGATAAGGGTGGGCAACTTAAATAGCTTTAAATAAAGGCTGGCACATTTAAGTGGTTATTGGGAAAATGAGAGGGATTTTCCATGGATTTTCAATAAAACATGGCTGAAAATTAATACCTGTGTCAAGTGTGCATCAATTTGTGGCTTAATAATATATGTAATTACATAGCTACAAGAGAGAAACCAGGAAACTGCCACAAGATTGGAAACAATTAAGCAGGTAACAAGCTTAATATCAGGGCAGATCAAGTATGGAGCCATATTAACATATAAAACCAGTGGATCCAAGAGCGGCAACCAGGTTAGACAAAGCCAATCATCTTTTAACCGGTAAGCGATATGTATAAGTGGCTTTTCAACACTTCCAGAGGCAAACCTGAAGCTGGAAACCATTGTCAAATGAACTAAATCATTATAAATAGGTATTTTAACTTGAATTATAGTCTTTAAACTAACTGTTGAGTTAACTTTAGGGTTTCGGGTTTGATCCCTGTACTGGTCAATGTTTAACCCAGTAAATGATTCCAACCATAATTTGTTGTCTTCAGGGCGGTTTAAAGAAGTTAAAATTGGTTCCTCATTAATATACAATAAGTAATTGTAGTCAGGGAATAATTCCCTGACATCAATATATTACAATTGGCTATACATTAACAGCCTGAAGCTGTAAGAATCAGATGGCAAACTGAACTGTTTAATAAGAAAAGATGATGATAAAGAAAGTTTATTGTCAATTGCTTTAACAGCAGGAAGCCAAACTGGGAGAAAGGGATAACTAATTTTATACCAGGGGCAGTATAACATAAGCTGGAGTTAAAATTTAAATTAGGAAATTTACTTTCAAAGAGAAATCAGGGAAATAAGTCAAAGGAAAAGCTTGGTATAGAGCTGGCCAAGAGACAAACAAGGACTTGGTGTCAGGATCACTCCTGCCAATAACATTTCTAAACATTGGGAATTCAATCCACATCCAGAAACAAAAGAACAATATTCATCTTATCAAGTGGATTTTCCTGCCCTAACAACAGTAGATGTTACAAACACAGTCAACACAAATAAGTAGCATCAGGCAGGAATAACAGAACATCCAAAATACAGCTCTGAAGCTATAAGTGATGTCAATAGACAGATCAAGAACAGAAACATTCATCAGAGGCTAGATCTTAATGGCAATAACATTGAAAGCATCTCAGGACCCACCTGTAATCAAAGCAAAGACTCATATCCCAAACTAATGTCATCCACATTTGACATGAAATTTTAAGGTCTGAATCTTTTTAAAAGATGGTTATAAATTAATGTCTTAAGTCCTAGCATATTTTTGTAACTGTGCTGTTTTAGCAGAGTTATAAGAGGAAAATATTTAGAAACTAGATAATAATCTTTATTGAGAAATAGTGATTATATATTCCTTGTGAATCAAGGATAACAGGAACATGATTGTGTTGATCACACAGTTGGATGATGAAGGGGGTGGCTTGATCCTGATAACAAGTCAAGCAGAAACAAGACATCCACTGTGAAGGATCATCATTTGTTCATGTTGATGGATTTAGTAATTTGAGTTGACTTCCTAGTTTGGCTACAGGTCACTGGAAGGTTGAGTTGCAGGTCATAAACCTGCTTAGTCAGAACCTTGTTAGAGGGTCAAGTCTGCTGTTTTGACACCCCCCAGCTGAAGGTTGGCCTCCTCAGGGAAAGGTTGTCAGGAGCCTGGGCGCCATACTGGACTATCTGTTGTTCTGTGGCAGGTAGGACAGTCTCACACTGTTTCTGTCTTGCCTTGCAGGGTCTCAGGCAATCATGATGGAGGACCTTGTCTTTTCTACGTTTCCTAAGTCCTTGCACAAGGTAAGTGTTGTTTTTTACCTTTAAGATGATTGCTGGGCCTACTTTCTTGGGCGTAGTTTACTTTTGTTGATGTTCATGACCCAAACTTTGTCATTGACCTTGTGTCTGTTTTGGGTGGGGACAAATGTCTTTTTAGACGCTTGTTTTCTCTTTCTGCTTGATTGTCATTAACCTCTATGACCTGGGGATCTGAGCAGGGGGAGCCTTGCTTGGTATTTCCAGTTTTAGTCCTGAGAGAGCTTGGATAATATTGGGTTGTGTGCCGTAAACAAGCTCAAAAGGACTCTTCCCAGTGGATCTGTCAGGAATACCCTTCCAGACATTCCTGACAGCAACTTACTCTTAATTCAAGAGGGGGATTGGTGCCCCCCTTCATTTTTTTAGATTCTCCTAAAAGGGATGGGTTATTAATTAGTATTTGTTCTTTGTTACCTGATGTGTTTGCCTGGAAATGGCTTCTGGGCCAGTATTTTCAGCACCAGAATTCAAACCCGGGTCTTCTTTGGATTTAGTTTCAACAGATCTAGTTGAAAGAAGTGTTAAGTTGACTTCAAGCCAATCATTACCTTCCAATCAGGCCTCCAGCTAATCACAGCTTGACAGCATCAGTTTGAACCACCTTGTTTTTACGCTCAGTGACGTTGGCAACGCTGGGGACGCAGGTAACCTTCCTTGTCTGGGTTTGGGTCTGTTACTTGCATTCCTGCTTGTGTTGTGGCTAAACCCACCTCCTTGTCCCCAACTTCTGTGGAGTTAATTTAAGAACCTCCAAGCCATGTCTGCCAATAAGAGGATTAGTTAAGGAAAATATGTCACTTTTTTTGAGAGTAATTTAAAAACACAAGTAAATAATTTATCTTCCCCAGTTTCAAGATCCTAACTGTCAAATCTCCACATTCATCTCCAAATTTCCTAACCTCCTTTTCCTATATTATTTCTTGCTACCATGCTATAAAAAGCTGGTAAGCTATATTTCAGTATTTGTTCAATCAATAAAGTCTACATTTATCCACTGTGAATCATTTGATTACTTTTTCACTTTGACTTAAGCCTTAAAATCCAAAACCATGAGATTACCCAAGACTACTCTTATAGAGTCTCTTGGGTATAAATGGTTGTTTTGGATAGTCCTGCTGCCAGCTGTGTTGGCCAGCATTTTGATGGGACTGCATGCAGATTTAGGTACTTCTCCTGAATCCCAATTCTTAGACAGCTCTTGGTGCCGAGTTATTCCTGGAGTTTGGTATACTGCAACACCCCTATCACACAACCCACCTCTCAGAGAAGAGACCAAGAACTATAAATCCACAGCCCAGGTTCCCAAACCCCAAGTTTTCTGCCTTTTGGCTTCTGCCTCCCTCCTGTGTTATTTGGGAGCATACTTCTTCTTGGGATACTTCAACCCACTGCTAGGCAGATATCAAGTGTTTTTAAAGAATTATTCCATTTAGGCATGGTATACTTGCCTGTAGGATCCTTGATCACTGGATTAAATCCCTCTGCCATAATTCACCACCTAGGGAGATTGCTTCCTAGTGGGTGGGTGGGTGCCTGACAGATTGATTGAACCCATTTTTGAGCCCCTCTTTGAGACCTCAAGCCAGATCAAGACTTTAGAGCTTGAGTACCAGCTAGGACTAGTGAAGACCTTGGTGCTGGTATTTATTACCATCATCTTATGCCTTACCATCTATCTAGTGGCTGTACTACGTAAACAACCTTTGTTGCCTAAATCTTGCAAAAACAGCCAGGTTCAAACAGTAGTGCTGAACAGCATCTCAGTAGCTCAACTGGAGGACAAAGCTTCCAATGAGATCCTTATGCTCCTGGCCTTTTCCTAATCACTCTTTGAGACTGCCCCCAAGCAATTATACACCAATGCTCAGAAGGTCCATCATGTTGCCAAACAGCTCCAAGGCAAGGCCCGCCAGTGGTACGCCAAGAGCATTCTCAAGGGTGATAAACTTTTACACAGCTATCCTAATTTTTGTGAGCACCTTCTTGCCATTATTTTGCCTAAGCTCTTGTCAGAGGAACTTTGAGACCAAATATCTAGCTTTTACCAGGGTAAGATGGCAACTTTGGAATTCCTTGAGGAATTCACCCAGATCAAGAATGCTATTGGGATAGGTAATGAAGAAGCCTGATACCTCTTGCAGAAGAGACTCTTGCCCAAACTCAAGGGGTTCTTGGCTCACCACATCCTGCCAACCAACTAAAACAACCTTGTTCAAGAAATCTTATGTTGGGCTCCTTGGTTTAAGCAACTACCCCCTTGGAAACCCACGCCACGCCAGATGCCGCTGACCAAGAAGAACAATCCTGATACTCTCCCCACGGGCCTCATACATAAGGAGGGTGGGGGATACCAGCTTTCTGATAACAAACTCAAACACCACATTGACAAGGGCTGCTGTCTTTATTGCAGGAAGAAGGGCCATCAAGCTAAAGATTGCTTTGCGCTCAACCGTGTCCAGCAGACCCCATCAGCAGCTTTGGCAGCCGCCAACCCAAATAAATCTACCAATAAGTCTTACACCTCCTTTCCTGTTACACTCAAAACCCCTCAAGGAAGTCTTGACACCTTTGCACTCCTTGATACAGGTGCCATGGGCAACTTTCTTGACCATACTATTTTGAAGTTACTACACATTGAAGACTACACCCTGTCTTTGGTCCTGCTATCTAATAAGTCTTCAATTCATGTCAATCATATTTCTTGCCCCATCAAAACCTCCATAGCTGGATCTTCTTTCACCTTGGAATACTCCACCATCTGTGGTCTTGCCTGTCCTGTCATTATTGGCTATCCTTGATGTGAACAAGCCTGGATGAACATCAACTGGGACACACACTAAATTGAGTTCACAAAACTTGGAATCAACTTCTCAGTACCAATTGGTCAGTATAATACACATGGTCATACAAAGTTAGAATTCCTTTCCAGTTTAGGGCAGACCAAGGTCCATCAAAAGGGTTCACTTCCAGTCAATTTGCTTCATTATGAGAGCTTGTTTAGTGAGACTAGCTGTAACAAGTTACCATCTCACAAACCTTTGGACCTCAGAATTGAGCTGATTCCTGGAAGTGTACCAACCTGGGGCAAACTTTATCCAATAAACCAAGCACAGGGCATAGCCTTGAGGGAATATATTGACAAGAACTTGAAGAAGGGATTTTTACGCCATTCTAACTCATCCTTCTCATCTCCTATCTTTTTTACAAGAAATCAGATGGGACCCTTTGCCCGGTAGTAGATTACGCTAAACTTAATTCTATCACCATCAAGAATTGAAATCCACTCCCAGCTGCGGAAACATTGACAGACAAACTTACAGGCACCCATATCTTTTCCAAACTTGACTTACAAAATGCCTACAACCAGATCTGCATAGCTAAGGGCAACAAATTGAAGACAGCAATTCAAACTCCCTTTGGTCTTTATGAATACTTAGTTATGCCCTTTGGTCTCAGCAACGCACCTGCACCTTCCAGGGACTTATGAATGAGGTTCTATTTCTATTCCTGGACACTAGCGCTGTGTTTTACTTGAACAATATATTTATTTACTCCCTGGATGAAGAAAGTCATCTTAGGAACCTTAAGGAAGTCATGGAAGCCCTTACCAAGGCTAACCTGTTTTTTAAGTTGTCCAAGTGTGAGTTTTTTGCTTCAGAAATTGAGTTCTTGGGGTACTCCATTAATCCTGGTGGCTTTGCAATTGCCCCTTCTAAAGTTGAGGCAGTTTTGAGTTGGCCAGTACCAACCTCCTGCACCAAGCTCTGTTTTTTTTGGGTTTGGCCAATTTTTGCCATAAGTTCATTAAGGACTTTTTGGCTATTGATCTTTCTCTGACTGCCCTCACTTCCAGTAAGGTGCCATTTTACTGGTTAACTCCAGCCCAGGAAGCCTTTGACACGCTCAAGCATGCCTTCACCTTGGCTCCTGTACTGTTATGCCTGGACCCAGACCGCCAATTTGTTTTGGAAACTGACGCGTCCAACTACACGTTGGGAGTGGTACTTCTCCAGCAAGGAGAGGATGGTGAATTCCATCCTGTGGCCTTCTGCTCATAAAAGCTCTTGGATCAGGAACATAATTACCATGTGTATGAGAAGGAGCTGTATGCAATTGTGAATTCCTTGAAATACTGGAGAAGATACCTTGAGGGGAGCAAGCATCCTACAATCATCCACACTGATCACAAGAACCTCTTGCATTTCACCAAGAAGAGAAAGATTGTCCCTTGTCTGGTCAGATGGGCCATTGATCCTTTGGCTTATGAATTTTTAATAAAATATACACCTGGTAAATTAAACATAGTCCCTGACGCAATCAGCAGACAGGAAGACCTTAAGGACAATCCAGCTGCAGATCTTGACCACAATAACTGAGCAGTGTTATCTTCCTCACAGTTCTTGTCCAGCATTATTGAGATATCTGCCTTCACTGCCCTGGACCAAGAGATTATGGAAGTGCAGATGTCTTTTTCCTTTCAGGAAGAGCTTACCAATATGCTTAAGAAAACTCCCAAGGCAGTGACAGTTAACAATCAGGGGATCTCTTATGTCAATGGTTCCTTAGTCATTCCAGAAGATAACTTACAAACTCAAGCATTGAGCCATATGCATGAAGGACAACTGGCGGGACATGGAGGCCTTATGAAAACCTTGAAGAGACTAAGCAGAGGATACTGGTGGCCTGGCATGAAGAAGGACATTTGGGAATTCATTCTTTCTTGTGTAACTTTTGAAAGAAACAAGCCAGGAAACTCCAAACCCCAAGGTCTTCTCTGTCTGCTTTCAATTCTAACAAGCCCTTGGTCTTCTGTATCTATGGACTTCATAGTGGATCTACCAGTCAGCAGCGGGAATTCTGGGGTTATGGTAGTAGTCAATTGTTTCACTAAATATGCCATATTTATTCTGTTCTCATTCTGTACCGCTAAGGAAGTGGCAAATATGTTCTTTTCAAGAGTAGTATGCAATCACGGCTTGTTGAATGACATTACATCAGACAGAGGTGTTCAATTTACATCCCGGTTTTGGAAGGCGCTTATGGAACAAATGGAAGTTAAGGTCAACTTATTCACCTCCTTTCACCCACAGACTGATGGACAAACTGAGCAAGTCAATCAGGTCCTGGAGGGATATCTTTGGCACTACATTAACTCTTGTCAAGACAACTGGAGTTCCTTTTGCTACCTGGCTCAGTTATGTTACAACACCTCTTACCACAGTTCAATTGGAATGTCACCTTTTTTTGCCAATTTTGGGTTTGATTTGGAGAGTTTCCCAATTATCCCGTTGGAATCAATGTATCCTCAGGCAGATGAGTTGGCAAACCAAATGAAGGAAATTCACTTGGATCTGATTGTATTCTTGACCAAGGCCCACAATGAATATAAGAAATACACCAACTGCCTCCAATCTCCAGAGAAGGACTACATAGTGGGCTCCTATGCCTACCTGAATGCCTTCAACCTGAAATTAAAGATACCTAGCAAGAAGTTAGGTTGCAAGAAGATTGGTCCTCTCAAGGTTTTGGAGAGACTTTCTAGCTTGAACTACAGACTTGAGCTTCCATCAGGATCTAGTGTACATGATGTCTTCCATGTGAATCTTCTGACTCCTTATGATGGTGACCCCAAGAATCTTGAAGGAGGAGATCCCAATCCACATATTGTCTCCAACACCTTTGAGTGGGAAGTAGAGGACACTATCAACTCCCGCCAAGTCAAAGGGAAGTCACAGTTCCTGGTCAAATGGAAGGATTACGGCAAATAATCTAATTCTTGGGAACCTGAAGAAAACTTGCAACACTGTCCAGAAGTGTTAAAGGAATTCCTTTCTAGGGGGGAACTTCCCTTAGGTGGGGGTAGTGTCAGGAATACCCTTCCAGACATTCCTGACAGCAACTTACTCTTAATTCAAGAGGGGGATTGATGCCCCCTTCATTTTCTTTAGATTCTCCTAAAAGGGATGGGTTAGTAATTGGTATCTGTTCTTTGTTACCTGATGTGTTTGCCTGGAAATGGCTTCTGGGCCAGTATTTTCAGCACCAGAATTCAAACCCGGGTCTTCTTTGGATTTAGTTTCAACAGATCTAGTTGAAAGAAGTGTTAAGTTGACTTCAAGCCAATCATTACCTTCCAATCAGGCCTCCAGCTAATCACAGCTTGACAGCATCAGTTTGAACCACCTTGTTTTTACGCTCAGTGATGTTGGCAACGCTGGGGACGCAGGTAATCTTCCTTGTCATGGTTTGGGTCTGTTACTTGCATTCCTGCTTGTGTTGTGGCTAAACCCACCTCCTGGTCCCCAACTTCTGTGGAGTTAATTTAAGAACCTCCAAGCCATGCCTGCCAATAAGAGGATTAGTTAAGGAAAATATGTCAATTTTGTTGAGAGTAATTTAAAAACACAAGTAAATAATTTATCTTCCCCAGTTTCAAGATCCTAACTGTCAAATCTCCACATTCATCTCCAAATTTCCTAGCCTCCTTTTCCTATATTATTTCTTGCTACCATGCTATAAAAAGCTGGTATGCTATATTTCAGTATTTGTTCAATCAATAAAGTCTACATTTATCCACTGTGAATCATTTGCTTACCTTTTTACTTTGACTTAAGCCTTAAAATCCTAAACCATGAGATTACCCAAGACTACTCTTATGGAGTCTCTTGGGTATAAATGGTTGTTTTGGATAGCCCTGCTGCCAGCTGTGTTGGCCAGAATTTTGATGGGACTGCACGCAGATTTGGGTAATTCTCCTGAATCCCAATTCTTTGACAGCTCTTGGTGCCGAGTTATTCCTGGAGTTTGGTATACTGCAACACCCCTATCACATAACACACCTCTCAGAGAAGAGACCAATAACTATAAATCCACAGCCCAGGTTCCCAAACCCCAAGTTTTCTGCCCTTTGGCTTCTGCCTTCCTCCTGTGTTATTTGGGAGTATACTTCTTCTTGGGATGCTTCAACCCACTGCTAGGCAGATATCAAGTGTTTTTTAAAGAATTATTCCATTTAGGCATGGTATCCTTGCCTGTAGGATCCTTGGTCACTGGATTAAATCCCTCTGACATCATTCACCACCTAGGGAGATTGCTTTCTAGTGGGTGGGTGCCTGACAGTATCTGTTTACACAAGTTTGGCACACAAGGAGTGCAGTTGATAGCTGCTTATGCCAGTCCTCAGGTCTCCTGGCAGTGAGTTTGACAAGGGCTTGTACTAGACTGCTGTTTAGCCGCTCAACCTGTCCATTGTCCTGAGGGTGGTAAGGTGTTGTCACTGTGTCCTAGACCCTGTTCTTTGTGAGATACACATTGGTGTTTTTGGAGGTCAACTCTTTGCCTCTATTGGTGATTAGCAGTTCTGGCTTTCCAAATTTTCTAATGATTTTGTTATGGTAGAAAATCAAATGAAAGGGATAGTGTGTCCTTGTAAAACCAAAAACCAGCATAGAACTGCAGCCAAACCCTTAAAAGAAATAGACAACTTAAATGCTGTCATAGATAAAAAATGGGTCAAAGCTGGGGTTGCCCAAATAGCCCTGTAAATTCTGGACCTGCCTTATTTTTCCCTAAATAATTATGACAATAAAATTATGTGTTATTCTTTATTTGGGGATGGCAGCGCTTGACCCGCTGGTTGCCAGAATTTTGTCAAATTATGATGTCATTGACTCAAATTCCCATGCAGGACCACCAACTGCTAAAAATATTCTTGCCAGCCAATCAGATGCCACAGAACCCCCTCCTCTCCCATCCTGAACTCCCTTAAGACTTCCCCATTCCCCTCTAGAAACTTGTTTCTAGATAGCTTAATTTCCCTCAAAATAAAAGAAAGATTATCCCAAAATGATGGTGTATCTGGGGCTGGTTGTCCCTGTCCATGAAATATTAGCTGTTGTGGCATTTAAGGTTGCTGTCGATTCCATGGTCACAACCTGGTCTGCCCTTTACATGCCAGTTCCTTCAGATTCTTTCTCAAATGTACCCTTGCAGGTCATTTGTTTATTGACAATTTTGACCTCCATCTTCTGCTACACTACCATTGGATCTAAGATGTTGAAGCCATTCTCCCAATTTGGCCTCCTGCTTGTCAAGCAACTCATGATCTGTTTATTATATCCTCATTGTATTTCCTTGAATCATGCTACATACCATTTCACTCTAACAGATTTCTTTGCCTATGAAGCGCCACATGTCATTGCCAGGGTGTGCCCTGACCGCCTGCACCACCAGCCAGAAAGTGGCAAAGTCAATGGCTGTGATGATGTGTTTCTTGTTGTTATGTTTCCTGGGAATAGGGCCCACAATGTCTAGGGACCATCCCTTGAAGGGTAACTGGGAGCAGATGGGTAACACAGACTTAGGTGGGGTATCACTTCTTGCAAACTTTTCACATACCTCACATTGATTGAGGATTTCCTGAACGTCCTGATATAGTGTTGTCCACCATGCTTTGTGTTTGAGGAACTTGTAGAGGTTGTAGCTCTTGTTATGGCCCAGGTCTCTATGATAGCTTAGGATGGTGTCTACTCTTTGGTGTGTAGGAATATATGGGATGGTACTTCCACCATCATCTTGCAGTGAAGTGTTCTGTATATGTCTTCAAATAGGTGTTTGTTCTTGATACCATTTATTTTGTGATATTTGTAGTACCTGGAGAGAAACCTTCATCCTTAGTATGGAGAACTAGGAGGGACCAATCTGGGTTCAACCTGTTTCCCCCTCTTGTAGCTCTGACATATAGGCGGGAGAGTGCATCTGCCATAGCAAGTTTGGGCCCTGGCTTATATTATATGATCATGTTGAATCACTTGAGGAGTTATATCCAGAGTGCCTGGCGCCTGAAAATATTGGCTTGTGTTTTAAAGTATATGAGAGACTTATGCTTGGTTAGAGTGGTGAACTCCTCTTGGTGTTCCAAGTAGCAATGTCATTTAAAAAGACAGTGCACAATTGCCAGCAGTCCTTTATTATGTATGGGGTAGCGGCATTTGCTGTCTGTTAACTTGCGTAACTTGTAGGCTACAAGAAGGAAGTCACCATTGGTGTTCTTGATGCATAATACGCCTCCAATGGAGGCATCAGAGGTATCTGTCTCCATTTGGTACTCTCTGTCCTGTTTGGGATACTGGAGGATGGGTGTGACGGTCCACATGTTTGGTGGTTTGCAGGCGGGGCTAATGTTGACCAAGCAAAAGTTTGGTTGTTTGTTGAAGGAAGAGACCTATTAGGTAACATAGGGCTACTAGGGTAAGTAAAGCCTGGATGGTAGGTAACAAAGGACTACCAGAGGCAGATGTTGCCTCCACCCAGCAGAAGATATTGGCTGCTTTGGGCTATAGTTCTTCACCTAGAAGGGAACTGTGGCTGCAGAAGGGTGAAGACTGAAATAGCAAGCAGGGAACTTTGTCTGTCTGGGAGGAGTAGGTTTTGGACCCCTGGCAGGTAACGCAAGCTGCCAGGGAGGGGAAGAGCTCTGAGGGCTCTACGTACCCTAATACGCTTACAGGAGGTCTGTGAGCAAGCATCCTACCTAACAGACTGGTAGGGTGTCCTTGTTTATGCCCCTATGAGAGCTTTGGGGAGACCCAAAGTGAGCATTGGAGGGCATAGATTTGCTCAGAGGTATCACCAAGGCGGTTTGCTTGGGGAAGAAAGCTGCAGAACTTGGTGTGATCAGGTCTCTGGGAAGTAAAGCTGATTACTCTGCAACTGAAAGCTCAGACTTAATCACCTGGGTGAGTAAAGACAACACATAGGCATTAATCTATGGTTGAATGGCCTAAGTGGAGTACCACTTGCAAGGGTCCAGTCAAACGCCAGTTCAATGTAGACTCATGCCTGGTTCTACAAGTTCTGGTAATGGGGACTGAGATAAAGAACTGAGGTGGTTCACGGAATTAGCAGAGAAGACTAGCAAGAGGGACTTTTTGATCACAGAGAAGGCTAGTTGACAGACTGTTGATTCATATTGAATTGTAGGAACTAATATGGTTCAGTATGCAGAGGGAAATAAGGAGGTTCCCAGTGAGGATTTGTTGAGGAACTGGTTGAGAATAAGCTGAAGGACCAGAAGATTATGATGCAGGACTAGCTGATCATGATGCAGGTTGGCCAAAGGACCAGAAGATTATGATGTAGGACTAGCTGATCATGATGTAGGTTATCCAACAGAATAGAAGATTGTGTTGCAGGAGTAGCCAGAGGACTGATGAAGTTAATGGACTGATTGCTGGTTAAGCTGAAGAGCTGGAATATGAGTTGGCTGAAAGATACAAAGATGATGGTGAAGAACTGGTGGTCTGGAGAAATGAGCCAAGATTTTGCCAAATTGATTTGCCAAAGTGAAAAGATGTGGAATGTTTTGCCTTGGTTTAGTAATAAACTCAAGAAGAAATGTGGATAGAAGTGTGGGTAAGATATTTATTTATTAAGTTCCTAGGATAGATGAATGTATGTTGCTATGAGAGCTGGATACAAAGTTGTTTTGGTGGGACGTTTTCCTTGGATTTTACAAGATTTGTAAATATATGGGGAAAACGTTGAAGAGGTCCAGAAAGAACAATCTAAATAGTATTTTACTATTTAAATTGGTTCAGGTTGAATGAAGGGAAGACTGGTGCCGGAATAATGGACTGGTTAACGCTTTGATGTGCAAAAAGTTGTCAATTTGAGCGGTTTGAGCTGTGGAAATTATTTTAATAGTTGGTTCCCAGTGGAACTTAAGAAATGGTCTATTTCTGCGCTCTGCATTCATTGGTTGAGTTCTGGCAGGTTTCCTAAAGAAAATGATTGGTTAGAAGCCAAAAGCTTAAAGGATAAGCAAAGAAATAGTGAATTGATACTTTAAGTTTTTGAGAAAATAAGTATGTAAGCTTAAGTTATTATAGGGAAAAGTGAGCAACAATAGTTTAAGCTTATAAAGAAAGCCATTTTGAAGGCGGAACCTTTGGGAAAAGGACACTATAAAAAGGTGGCTAGCTGGAAAGTTACCGGGTCTTTTTTGAGGTCTTTTCAAGGTCTTTTGGAAGGCTTTTGGAGGTCTTTCCCAGGTCTTCTGAGTTTCTGCCAAGAGGTTTTGGAAACCTTTTGATCACCAGCAGGAGCTTGGTTGGATTGATACAACCCAAGATAACAGAGCAGGAGCCCAAGAATAAGAAGCTGGATCCTAAGCGCGGTGCCGGAGTCCAAGTTTAAGGTGCCAGAGTCTAAGTTTAAGGAGCGGGCGTCCAAGTCTAAGGAGCAGACATCCAAGACTAAGGTTCAGGAGTCCAAGACCAAGTACAAGGAGTCCAAGATATTGTTGGAGGACTCCAAGTATTGGCAAATCCATATTGTTTCCTTGACCCTCTGGGCCATATACCAGAAGGTTTCTAAGGGGATCTTCCTTCTGAGAGTGAATAAAAGCCTATTTTGACCCCTATACATATTTCTGAGATACATTTCCCCTTACTAGAGAATGACAATCCCTTCCAGCTGGTCCCTGGCTACAATCCAGGACACACTTTGGGGACTGGTGGATAGGAACCCCATAATGGGGGCTTGTTAAATTTTCTTTCAGACACTGGAAACAGAGGTCTCATTGTGGGGTCCATACAAACTTGGATTTGGTGCCAGTTATGGCTGATAAAGGTGCTGTCAGGACACCACAGTTGGGAATAAAGCATTAGACGTAGGCAACCATCCCTAAGAACATATGAAGTTTGGACTTGTCTTTTGGCGGTGGCCTTTTAAAAATGGCCTGGATTTTCTTGTCATCAGGTTTGATACTGTCTTTTGAGACTACATTCCCTAAGAATGATAACTGTTTGCAAAAAAATTGACACTTAGAGGGTTTGGCCAACAACTTGTGTTGCTCTAAGGTGGCAAAGACTGCTTCTAGATCCTTATGGTGTTTCTCCACTGAGAGGCTGTATACGATGATATTGTCTAAGTATACTAGTGTGTTTACCAATGTGGGGGGCAAAGACCTCATTCATGAAGGTGATAAAATTTGATGGTGCGTTTGTCATTCCAAAGTTAAGTAAAAAACACTTGTATTATCTGTATTTAGTGCAAAAGGCTGTTTTGGGTACGTCTTCTTCCTTAATACGGATGTGGTTATATCCTGCTATCAGATCAATCTTGGAGAAGACAGTTGTTCCGCCCAGGGCATCAAAGAGATCATCAATGAGTGGCAGTGGGTAACAATTCTTGATGGTGACTTTGTTTAGGGCGCAATATTTGATTACAAGACAGAAGGTACCATCCTTTTTTGCCACAAAGAAGACAGCAGCACCAAAGGGCAACTGTGGGGGGCAGATAAGTCCTTTTTTAATGCCTCCTTGAGGTAAGCGCGTAGAGTGATATCCTCATTTGGTGTGAGGCAGTAGATAGGGTGTGCCTTGGGTACTGCCCCCTTGAATTGGATGAAGTGCTGTATGTGTTTCTCTGGTGGCAACCCTGGTAGAGCTGTGAGAGAGGGAGGCTAAACTAACTAAGTTTGGCTCCCATCCAAGCAAAACAAACCACCAGAATGCCGCCCAGTGGAGAACTGGAACAGCCGCTCAAAGGGGGTACCACAGGGAGGACACAGATGACATCTGAGGCAAATATGCATTCATTGCCATCAGCGCCATACCTGTGAGTAACCAGGGTGTACAGGTAGGGGCAGAAGGAGGCATCACGGGGTGTGCAGGGGCTCCAAGCTGCTCTTCTCCAGGTCAGGAAAGGAGGGCATTGACACCTCTTCACCCACAGGAGCAAGAGAGGCATAGACAGCGTCACCCAAACCCAGATCATCACAAGTCAAGCTCTTCACCACATCCTCTCTAGAGTGGAAGAGGTTGCTGGGAAGGCTCATCAGGCTAGGAGAATTTTCCCTCATGAGCTGCGCCAAAGAGGAGATTCTTGACCACAGGTCTGGAGAAGTTGACCACAGGAGAAGGGAAAAGGGCCCAAAGAAAATACAACAAATTTGACAACTGGGAGTATCATAGTTGTGTTCTCCTTGGAATTTCGAGAAGAGTGGTATGTTTTTTAGAATAAAATTTGGTAAAATTGGCCCCAGTAGGGGTAACCACAAGCTGGTGGTGAAAAGCAACAGCAGAACAGGTCTAGAAGCCTTGGGGGTGGTTGCAGATACCAGGGACAAAAGCGTAAGTGGAAATCAGGTTTGAAACAAGAAAATCAAAGTAAAACTCAAAGTTACAATAGAGATTATATTGACTTTTAAAGGAAAATCTGAGTTCAAGTTGTGTTTTGTAAACAAAAGCAAAAACCAAAAAGAATTATACACTTGATCTTCTTTGGAATGAGCCAGAGAAGGGGACGGGTTCAAACTGGGCTGCCTCAAGGTAAGCTTAATAACCACTACTAACACTTCAAAAATTTTAACTAGGGAGACTCCAAACTGGTGACTCCATTATTGAAAACTTCAAAAGATTTAACTGAAACCAAACTTTAATCTAATTGAAAAATAGACAAGCGGGGGACTGGGGGTCCCCTTGCTGTGTTAATAGGGAGGGGTTTGGTCACATGATTTTTTGAGCTGGATCTGATTAGCCGGGGGAGAATTTTTATGGGACAGAACCAGGGGGACTGGAATGTTTCAACCCAATTTCTGTGGACCCATTTGATTGGCTGGAAGGGATCCCATGTATTTGAGGTTCACTTGAGTTGTTGGTTGTCAATGTGGCCACATTTGATTGGTTGGTTCTAATAGTTTTTAAATGTGGACAACACCAAGCCAACAGGAAGTCCAAATTGACCAAAGTTCCTTCCTAGGAGGGGGCAACCAAAAGCAACGCATCCGCAGGGTAGGCCATCAAAAACCTCTCGTCAACTGTATGAGCCAAATCCTCTAAAGAATTAAGGGGTTTGACTGGGGTTTTTGGACCTTTCTTGGTGCGGCAGGGGAAGATTTTGCGATCCAATGCCAGAGGTGGTAGTGAATTTACAAGAGCCTCCTTGAATATTTCTGGATGGCAAGCTATAATTTCTCTATCATGAGGTGTGGTGGTAACCTGGTGGTCTTTTAAATGTATGATCTTGTACTGGTAGGAGTCCCAGTTGATTGCCTTGAGGTTCTATTTTTTGTCCAGGGTCTCTGTGATGTGTACAAAGACGTAGCTGCGTAGGAGTTGATCCACTGAGTCAGGGTAGATCTGGTGGTTGACCCCTTCACGTTTGATGGTCAATACTGAGGTTACCCAGTCAATGTGGGGGGTATTATTTGGTAGCCAGTCCAGTCCAAGTACAATGTCAAATCTGGGGAAGTCAATGACAGGTCCCTAGATGGTGGAGTGCAGGTTCTCTAACGTGATGGAGAAGGGGATAGTCTATTATGTCACAGCAATGTGGTGTTCATCAGCTAAAACCACGTTCTTAATCCGCAAAGGATTAGTGGTTAACTTGAACTTGTCCATGAAATTGCTGTTGAGAAGTGTTTGATCTGCACCCAAGTCTAGGAGTGCTGAACCCGTGTAGCTTTGAAAACAGGAAAGGATAGGACATCAGTTTATTGGGATGTTTGGCAATGGTGTAGAGAACTGGATCTTCTGAGGGCGCCTGGATTATTGGGCATTGGTCCACGTCCTCAGGTTGGTATTTGACACTGGGCAAGTTGGGGGAAGTGTAAGGGATTCTATCCCTTACACAAGTCATTGCTCTATTGCTGGTTTTTTAAAACACAAATGGATCACAGGAAACAGAATTTAAATGCAGAAAACAGAATTAATTTCCAATCCAATTCATTTAATATAATCAATCTGAATCTACGTTCAAAATTGATAAATGAACACACTTTCAAGAAAAAAAGCAAAAGCAAACGCTCAAACTTAATATTCAATATAAACCCTAATTTAAATTTGAAAACATATCCAAGGATGAAGAAAGCAACAACAGCAATAAAAAACATTAAAAACAATCTCTGAACCCCCAAAGTCAGCCAATCAAACCAAAAATAAATGCAGATCAGCCAACCACCATTGTACAGGGGACCTGTGGTGAAACTCATCACCAGTTGGTTGCTTTAATTATGAATATCATTGGGTACTTTCTGATTGTACTAGAATCCTGATATCCCTTCCAATATAGTAGTTGCTCTTGATGATTATGATTTAGACTAGCTATTGGATCATCATACAAGTCTGACTAGCTTCTGGATTGCTCATCCACCCTGGCCTTTGGATAGGGACTCCACCAACTAGCTGTCATGAATGCTTCTTTAAACATTCTTGACAACAATTTACCTTTGTTTAAAGAGGCAGAATTGTTTGCTCCTTTATTTTCTTCTGAGTCTTCTAAAGGGAATGGGTCAATAAATAATATCTG
This sequence comes from Entomophthora muscae, assembly GCA_014839935.2. Taxonomy (NCBI): domain Eukaryota; kingdom Fungi; phylum Entomophthoromycota; class Entomophthoromycetes; order Entomophthorales; family Entomophthoraceae; genus Entomophthora; species Entomophthora muscae. The sequence continues at coordinate 165,591 of QTSX02002147.1, forward strand.
CTCTATATTACCTTTGTTTTAAAGCCAGAAATGGCTTCTCAGTCACTGTTGTCATCAACAAAATTCAAACCCGGGTCATCTTTTGACTTGATTAATATAGATTTACCTTAATAAAACGTTAATTTAACTTCAAACCAATCATTACCTCTCAAAATGGTCTGTAGCCAATCAATGATCACCAACAATGATTCAAATTGTTCAGGACTTACGCCTGGTGACGTTGGCAGTAATGTTGAAGCAGGCAACATTCTGTGTCTGGTTTTGGGTTCTTTGGTGGCTTCTCCTTCTGTTGTGCAGTCAATTCCACCTCCTGACCCTCCGGTTTTCTGTGGGTTTGACCTCTTAACAGCCAAAGCCTTGCCAGAGAATCAAATGTTAAGCTAAGGAAAATATAATACCTTGCTAACAAAGAGTTGAAAACTATAAGGAAATAAGTTATAATCCCCAGTTTTGAATTCCCAACTGCCAAATCTCCATTTTATCTCCAACTTGCCCAAACTATTTTTCCTATATTATTTATGCTACCATGCTATAAAAAGCTGGTAAGTTCCATTTTGTATTTGTTCAATCAATAAAGTCTACATTCACCCAAGTGATTGTTTTGCTAATCTTTTATTTGACTTAAAAAACCTTCTGAATTTCCAAAACCATGAAATTACCCAAGACTCCTCTTAGGGAGTGGCTTGGGTATAAATAGTTACTCTGGATAGTCCTGACTATGACGGTGTTTTCCATTGTTTCTATAGGTTCACACGCTGATTCAGGTACATTGCCAGAGTCTCAGTTCCTTGACAGCTCCTGGCGCCATATGATTCCGGGCGTCTGGTATACTGCAACTCCTCTCTCTAACAATCCACCTGTTTGGGAAGAAACCAAGATTTATGGTTTCACCACCCAGGTGAATAAGCCTCAAGTGTTCCATCCATTGGCTTCTGCATTCTCATTGTGTTATCTAGGAGTGTATTTCTTCTTGGGATGTTTTAATCCCCTGTTAGGCAGGTACTGGCTCCTTGGAGAGTTATTCCATCTAGGAATGGTCTCCTTGCCTGTTGGATCCCTGATGATGGGATCAAACTCCTCTGCCATCATTCACCACCTAGGGGGTTTACTCCCTAGTGGGTGGGTGCCTGACACTGGCTTCTGGATTGATTATCCACCTACCTTGGTTCCAAATTTGGACTTCACCAACTGTACGTTAATTCTATCAATTAATACAGTTCACCAACTGCAATTACAACTGACTGACTTCTCCATCCTTGAGCCCTCTGCAACCCCCTTGTGCCACTGGGGCTGTTTCCATCCTCCCTCAATTGTTGTGTCAATCCCTAGTGGTTTGACATTCATTTCCCCCCTCTCTCAATCCCCAAGCAATGACCAACTTACCTTGAGTTATCAACTAAGTTGTAGTATATAAACCCCTCTCCCTCTTCTCAATAAAATATATGATATACCCCCCCTTATATTGGCTACACCATTGAATACTTTGTTGAGTGTATAATCTAAGAACTGCAAAGGCTAGTCTCCTCCCATCAACTACACTGCCAACTAAGCTTGACTAGAAGTCACTTGTTGAGGATTTGCTTTCAAGTAGTTGCTGTTGCCACTACTCTAAACCCTTTGTTATTCTCTAGGCCCAGACACTTTTGTACTACCAACTACTTGTCTGGTTTCTGACTAGTAAAGTACCAAGGCTACCAACCAACCCTTAGACTATCACCCATCACCATAGTAAGAGTACCACAGGACCCTTCTAGCCAATCAATCAAGGCAACACAACCAAGCCAAAGGAATGCTGCTCATCCAGTCTCAGATTACAATCCCCACCAGAAGCCAGAAGAATACTGCAGCTCAATAATCCAACCTACCTCTTCTTGCATTGCAGGCTACAGCCTGATGCAGACCTGAAAGGCAATACTAGCCAAACTACCCTTGCAGAATCACCTGGTAACCACTATGCTCCCTCCTCCAACTACTTCAGTATTTAAACTGAATATTTTTCCTTGATAAAATTGCTCCAACAATTTCTCTTATTCCTATCAACCAATAAATCTATATTTTCAACCTCTAAATACTTGATTAGTAGATTTTAAAGGTCCCCCTTCCAACAACATGAAGTTCATATTCCTTATATGGACTTTTTGTGTGTTAATCAGTTATGGGCAAGCCAATGTGAACTTCAAAACCCCAAACCTACTCCTACCAAAAAATCAGATGACTCAATCTGGTATCATTTTGGACCACATCACCACCATGCCCCTTAGGTAGAAACAGCACAATTCCCACCTATTATCCACCCCAAGGCCCCCTGGTTGGTCTTGGGGTACACCAGTGTCTATTATCTTCTAAACCACTTCACTCCCTTATTGGGAAGATTCCACTTATTTGGTCACCTTCTACACATGTTAATGATAGGAATTCTAGTAGGGTCCACTCTAGTCAAATTCAACTTGGGAGCTCTCCTTCATTCAATTGGAGAGAGACTTACCAATGAGTGAATCCCTTACAGGAAGCTTGGGGAGAATTTGGCTTGCTTAATGCTCTTCCCAGGCTTTTCCCTTGTCCTGATTATCTTGGGTAGTGGTGACTCTGAAGCGCATGCATTTTGACTATCCATTGTTTCTGTTACCATGATCATTCAAGCTTGTGGGTTTGTGGTTTGAGTTATTGTTGTTATTATTGTTGCCAGGAGGAGAGCAGTTGGCACGTCCAGCTGGGTGAGAATCCTTGGGTCTCTCTTGCTTTCTGGTTTGCGCTCTGTTGAAATCATTGGGCATTTATTCTGCTTTCTCCGCTTCACAAAACAGACTTTGTAGATTGGTCACTTGGTCCAGGTTCATGTGTCTCATTACATGCAACTTGAGTGTGTTGTAGTGCATGAGGTGTGTGGCTGGATTATCAAATACTATGTCTGAGGTTAATTGTAGGTGTAGCTCCTCATAGGCTTGGGTGAGTTCCTTTACTGCGCCTGTCTGCGCCAAGTTCTTCACTTGATGTATGATAATAAGGGCTGTTTCCTTCATTAAAAATCTTGCCCAGAAGTCCTGCTTAAAGGTGTACCAGTACTTCTTGGTATGATCCTTGTTCCACTTATTGCACCAGGTTCCTGTGTCATGGGTCAAGTGAATGGAAATCTCTGCAATCCAGAAACATGTGGGGCATTACATTTGCGCCCATTTGTTTTGTGCAGATTAGATCCATGCTGTGGTGTTGTTGTCATTGACTCCAGCAAATGATCCCAAGGCGGCACTGCAAAGTTGCTGAGCCACATGAGCGGGCATGATACTTTTGTTGTTGACTCAAGGCATGCCATCAGGCTCCTGGAAGAACCCTTGGGCAGATAGTGTGTTGAAGGCAGGGACCGACATCACCATGTTCTGGTACAGTACATATTCTGGTATTTTGGTTCCTGGCAGGTAGGGCGTCTGGTCTATGGGGAGCTCAGACATGATTCTTTTGTATATTTGTTAGCCACAGCAATTACAGACAAAAGGCTTTTTTTTGAGAAGGAAGATAGGATGGAAGCCCTACCTATGCTATCAATGTTGTAACTGTGCTGTTTTAGCAGAGTTACAAAGGGGAAAATCATTGAAGACTAGATAATATTCTTTATTGAAGGATAATTGTTATATAGTCATTGTGAATCAGCTAGAGGGAACATGATTGTGAAGATCAGTCAATTGGATGGTTAGGGAGGTGGCTTGATCCTTGTAATGATTCAAGAGCTAAATTGAGCTATCAACCATAAGGGATCATTGTCTGGTCATGTTGCTGGATTTGAAAATTGATTCAACTTCCGCATTTGGCTTTGGGTCACTGGGAAGTCAGATTGTGGATCACAAACCTGCTTACTCAGAAAGTTGCCAAGGGGTCAACCCTGTTGTTTTGACAATGCTTCTGATCTTCTGGGGAGAATATTTTCAGCAGTTGGGAGGCCTGCATTGAAATTTGACTTGAGGCATCATGATGTTGCAACCAAGTTTACTCCCCTGGCTGCTAATGTATCTCACAATACACAGAGGGCGCTTGATGAGTTTTCCCGTGATGTGATTAACAGTACAAACCAGTCTGAGCACAATGTCAAATTGCAGCGCTATCTCCTAATTAGGAGCGTTGTCAATCCAACATGCGGATCTCTTGCTCAAGTTATTCCCAACCCAAACCTTATGTTGAACCCACCACTGAGCCACCCCCTGGTGGGCTTTGTGAGAATTTGGGAGCAGGTCAGTAGGGAATAAAACCAAGCTCTCCATTACAATAAAAGTTGCAGCTTTAGCATCAACCAAAAGGTTGTTGCCAACAATTCCTGGCTAGGTTAAAGGGGAAAAGGAGCCAACTGAACACTGCAAAGCAGCAGATAAACCCAAACAGCCAAAATTACTAACAAATTTCAAACTTTATTAGATTAGAGAATGATGAAGCAAGGTCTTTTACAGCTTCACATTCATTTGAGGGATGAGATAGGATTGGGGGTAGCTTAAATGTCACAAAACCAACCAACCAACAATATGAGCAGATATGAGTGCATTTCTTGAGGCATGAAGATACTGACAAATTTTGAATGGGCATGATCAAAAGGGAGACTGATCCAACTAAAATCAGGAAGTCTGATTTGGATGCAATTGCCACTGCTCCCAGACGCTCTTGCACATGATATTTAACCAGATGTGTCATGGCCCATATCAGAGTCTGGCTGGACTCCCACAGGGGAGGCAGGCTGGGCCTGGAAGGCCAAGTACACAATAGGCACAATTCTGACCAGATAGTTGATTGCAGTAGCTAGGGAACACCAACTCCCAGTATGGGGCACAACCTGATTGGCCAGCCCCAATACTGTGATATAGACAAATCCTAACTTACTGAAGTCCTGGGCAGGAGGCAAAGTTGGCAGGGGGGAGTAAGAGGAATCTCCAGCATGGAGGGCGGAATGATCACTCTTGGTGGCCAGGAGGGAGCAGATATGTGGGGGGCAAAGTGTAGTGAAGTTATGAATAAATGCAAGCAGAATAGTTATATTGGTGCAAAAGTAGATAGTTCTTGCAAGAAAATAATAAATCCTGAGCATAAAATTGTTTAATTTGAAGATGTCAACAGTGAGAGGGGATGCCAGTATTCCCAGCTATATCCTGCTGGGAAACTGCAATTGGACTTACTGGCAGCTCCTTATTGGTTGTCAATGAATCATTCTCAGGTTGGGTTCCATTGGTGACTCCTGATTTTTCAGTTAGATGGATCCTTTCATTATTTTTGCCCTGGGGAAGCTGGCAGGGAAATTTTGGGCCATTTGGCAACCCAAGTCCCCAATTCTGGGTTTCAGAGGGTATGGGCCAATTAAAATCTTTTCCACTTGGCTTTGAAACGGTTTTCAATTGTCCCCAGGCTTGGCATTTACCAGGTCTTAATTCTCCACTTGGAATTAAAGTTTCCTTTGGGTTAATATGTGTGATCAACAACGCAATTGTTCGGTTGCGTGATTGTTCTATTGTAGGCGTTGAACCTATGCAATATATGGGTTTGTCTGGCCCATTCTGGGCCCTGATAAGAGGTGTCTCTTGGGTAGGTTAGGTGAGGCATCTTTGGAATAATTCCACAAGTATTGATTCAAGGGCTTTTTCTGGGCTTTTCCAGTAACTTTTGGATAATTCTTCAAGCGCAATTTGGTGGAGGTCCCCAAAAATTTGGCAGGAATTGGAGTAAGGCCTAAGGAGGAGGCATAACTTTACATGCTTGTGGCTTTTTGATATAGTATATTAATTATGCTATTCTCCAATAAAATGATATCTTATTCCTATCATTATCCTTTCTATTGGACTGTTGTCTTCCTCAATCTAAATACTGAACCATTATTGGTTCAGTTGCAACAATGATCCAGAAATCTTTGGCAACCAGCAGGTCAAGCACTGCCCTGGCTAAGTAGTGTATAACAGGTGATTAGCTCATCACAATTAATTGGAAGAAAGAGGGAAAGGTCCAGATTTTCAAAGGTTATCTGGGCACTCCTGCTTTGACCCATTTTTTTGTCAATAACAGCATCTGAATTGTCAAAAATAGTCAGGTTTTAGCATATCTCCTTTGCTAGTTTCTGGTTCTGCAGGGGTGTACTATACCTGCCATTTGGTATTCTACCCTAATAGGGTATGTCTGGAATGCCTCTGTGGGAGTTCTTTCTTCCCTACCTGGTCCCTTCTTAGCTCAAGCTTTCACCAAAATCCCAGATACCCTATCTACCCCACCTCCTGCCTGGATATCTGATCACCAAACAATCAAGCCTGATAAACTCAGGGTTGGTGACACTTTGAGTAAGAGCATGCTCCCAGCTCCTGCTCTAAGGCATTGTCATGCTGAAGCAACCCCTGTTGTTGCAGTGCACCCCCTGTGATGACCGTGCATCATACCCTCACTCACCCATGAGGTGAAACATGGGTACATGGTCCATCAGTAAATTGGGATGATCTGGACAAATACTGGATGAAAAGTAGTCCTGCCTCTTCCTAGTTCCCTTCCCCATTCCTGCACAATTTTTAATGTGCAGGAATACTAAAATTATATCATGACTCTCTTTCTTAACAATAAACATACCTTTTACCAACACTACTTTGCACTTCAAGCTTGATCTTACTTTCCAATAAGTCTCAAGCTTTATACCAGACTCTATCAGACTCTGCTTTCTTGTTGCCTTTACTACTACAGGTAACAGGAAGATCTCCCTGCTGTACTAACAGTTTAGAGTTAGTACCCTAGGCCTGATCAAAGTATGATGTACTGTTCCCTGCCACTGCAGCCCAGTACTAGTAGTTCCCTTTAGCTTCTCTGGAAGAAGTTTACACGAGGTCCCCTTACCCTCAAACCCTATCTTCTGTGAGCATCACACACTGGTGCTCACTACAGGGGGCCAGCTTGCTGACCTCTTTGTCAATGTCAACCTAGCCTCTGTTAGTGGGACATTCCTGTTTATTCCTCTTTATCCCCTTAATAATCACCATGGTGACCCTGAGATCAGGTCACACCTACAGTCCACCAAGTAGACCCTCTCAACCTGCTGCCGGGACCAGATCTGGCTCTTCCCCTGTGGTAGACCCAAGTCCTGTCTTGGACCCACCCGGTCATAGACAGGCTCATGAGGAGGAATATCATCAAACCAAGAAAGCCTGAGGAGCTTCTGTTTGAGGTTCCTTGCTGTTGCAGGCCCTCCAAGCTGGCCGGACTGGCCAACAAGTTTGTAACCAGTCAGCCCCACCCAAGCAACCTGTCCAGCGGCTTGCTAGCAAGCCTCTCCCTGAGCTCCCAAGACTCACACCCTGTCTGAACTCTACATGGGCCCTGCGGGAACGCCTTGTGCCCCAATCAATACCCGAGGTTAACCCTGTTACCTACAATGGTGGTACTAGTACTACTCTAGTTGGTGATCCAGACCTGTCTGTCCTTCAAGATGGGAATCTTCACCGGGAGCTCCCTCCAGTTCATGTGTCCTCCCTGGTTCTACGGGAACCTACAGAGACACCAGAAGGAACGCCTGTGCAGCTGGCTGATGTGAGGGCAATGCTTGATGCTCTCAATTGCGGGCAACCCCTGGAGCGACACATGATTAACAATCCCATTAGGGTAGGTTCCTACCTGACTGGGGTATTCCACCCTTGCCTGGGAACTCTATCCAACCAGGTGGCCAATCTGGCTGACTCTGTGCGCTCCCAGGCTGAGTCTATCCAGAGTGTGAGAAATCATACATCTGCAGCGGTTGCTGATCACAGTTCAGTACTAGAGAGAATCAACTATAGACTGGCACAAGCAGCAGCCCTCTATCAGGAGTTACAGCGTGGTGTAGCCCTGCTGGCAGACCAGTCAAATAGATTTGTCTTGCAGAATTATGAGCCTTTATACCACACAGTTTGTGAGGTGGTTCAGTCGGACCTTCCCAGAGTGGCTGAGACACTGGGGGAACACCAAAGAGTCCTCCAGTCCTTAGTACACAACTCTCAAGGTCAGAACCAGGATTCAAAGAGCTTTCATCAATACTGCAAGGAACAACAACGGGTCCTGACCACGCACCAGGAAGCCTTGGGGCACCTTGACCTTAATCTGGTGAAAGTTGAGGAAACCCTGAGTTGGATGTCAGCAGCTGGGGATACTACAATGGGTATCCTCACTGACCTGGCAACACACATCTCAGAGAACTCCTCCAAGCTCACAAAGGAGACTGAGGAAATCACCTGCTTAGCTATCCAAGGAGATGGCCATCAGGTTAAGCTAAGGGACTTGAGGCAAAGCATAGCTGCCCTTAGTAATAAGATCAGCAGACTCAACCTCCATGTTCCTGAGGTGAATGACCCTTTGATAGTAGGAAGTATCCTTCACAATGGAATTTCAAAGGCCACAGGGGCCAACTGTACCCCCTTGGGAACTTGTCCCTTGCACCCTGAGGGTTCTGCCCTACCCTCTCAACCACCTAAGAGGGAGCCTCCCCACAAGGAATACCCTGCCCCACGCAGTGATCCTCCTCAAGCTTGGATGACTTGTAGATGGAAGTACTATTATACCTCCTCTACTGATTCCAGCAAGCTGTCAGAGGCTGAACCCTCTAGAGGTTGTCAACCAGCTTTCTTTACAAACCAAGAGGACTCTCCTTACTTGTGGGGCTTGTTCTGTTTGCGCTTTAGGCCTCGCAAGCCTAATTATATGTTCAAGACCAAGTTTGGTATGAAATCCCTTATTGATGTAAGGATGTGGCTGTCCACCTTTGAGTTGGCCAACCAAGGGTTTGATAAGCGCAAACTAGGACTGGCATGCATCTGCCTCCTGGAGGATCCTGTCCTAGCAGCTATATCCCAGTACTTGCCTCAACCCTACAAGTATTCAGATGTAAAAAAGACACTACTGAAGGTCTTTAACTCTAAGACCAAGGATTACATTGACAGAGACAATTTCCTGGAGTACAGGATCAAGAATCTGGCAGAATACCCAGACGAGTTCCAGCAGATGGTAGCTCGTCTGCAGCAGAAAGACCTCATCAATGTCAATAATGCCAGACAGTCCCTCTGCCACTCCCTCCTGTCACAGTTCCCCCAGCTTTGGGCTGAATTTTCTGGCCAATTAAATGGGTTAAATGACCTGTCAGAGATAGTGGACCAGGTGTACATCCTCCCAAATCTCCAGGCTCAGCTAGCCAAATACAGGACTGAGGGCTCCTCATTGTGCAAGGTGTTATACACTACCCCCGAGGGTGCCTCCGTGGAAAAACCCTACCATGAGAGACCTGGGTATGATGGATGCTTTGCCTGCCAGGAAAAGGGACATGTTCTCAAGGACTGTCCCTATGTTAAGGTTTTCCAAAGAATGCAGAATATGGGTAACAAGAAGCCCTTTTCTAAATTCCAGCGGAAGTGTCCTGGTGTAAATGTGGTTCTTCAAGAGGAGGAGCCAGAGGACCAGAAAGGATCTTCTGGTTCAGACTCTGAGGAGTCAAAAAAACTAGAGGGTGATGGGTGCAGGTAGTCTCCATCACCAGAACCTGAACCTCCCCCTACCAAAGTTACCAGCTCTGAGGACATATTTGCCATACTGTCCTTACCTGTCCCTGGTACAAAGGGTCCTCCTAGAAGATCTGAGAGGCTACAGGCTAGACGTGCTCTGGCCCAAGCCATCAGCACCACTATCAAGAACCCCACAGCAAACCTGTACCTCCTTCAGAGCATAGCGGCTGACAACACTGACCCACAGGATGACCCCAATAGCTCCAGCATCTTTATGAATGTCAGTATTCCTCTGCCGCTACAGACCATCCTGAAGGTAGTACCTGGGTTAAAGTCTGCTCTATCTTCACTAAGAGAGGCTTTTAACCCCCAGGGGGTTCATACAACTCTACCCATGAAGATGTGCAACCCTATCTCGCGTTTGTGCACCTGGATTGAAGTTACCATCTTTGATACACCCATCAGATTAGTACTAGACACAGGTGCACCTACCAACATCATATCCTTGTGTCTGGTAAGGAGGCTAGGATTTCTGCCTGATATTTCATACACAGAATCCTTCTTTACAGCTGGTGTAGAATCCATGAAATCTAATGGTGCCTACTCTAGTGTTCCCATGAGGTTTGGTGAGCTGGTGGTTACTTACCCAGCAGTTGTACTGTAGAGTGAGTCATATGATATGCTCATTGGTACAGACTTCCTCAGGACTTACCAGACTGAGATTAGCCACCTACATGGACATTTCTCCATCCTGGGGTATACTGTCCCTCTGCTCTTTAAGGATTCATCAGATGCGTTTCTGGTATCCAAAGAAGAGACAGGTAGACAGCATGTTTGCCTCTGGTACCCACATGGTGTCTTGGGCTTGCCTTACAGAGTGGCAAACACCTCTGTCAAGCCCTTACCAGTGTATGGCAACAACCAAAAAGGTCTCAAGCTGCAGTCAAATCATCTTGTCAGGATTCCCCCAAAGACTCAAGTTGCTGTGGACACAGGCTTGTACCTTGACCTCCCACCTGGCCTACACCTTGAGATCAGTAACATCAATGGTGTCTCATGCAAGGAACCTTTAGCTGCACCTGGGATACGTGACTCAGCTGCACAAGAAACCTTGAAGGTTCTTCTGCTCAATCCTCTAAGTACTTAAATGAAGGTTTCTAAGGAGCAGCATGTTGCTACCCTTAGGATAGGCCACAATGAGGAGCTGTCAGCCGTCAATTTCTTGGGTGGTCTGGAGGAACTGGGAATCAGTCTTCCTGACAAGCCCCTGGTGGCAGCTATAATTCCTTGAGATGACATGGTGGGCCTATCTGAGGACAAGAAAGATTCCTTCAAAGCCCTCTTGGATGAGTTCAAGGACATTTTTGCCACGTCCAATGAAAACCTGGGTTGTGCAGAAGGAGAACTCCATAAGGTTAATGTAGGTGATGCAGAACCTATCTCACAGAGAGCTTACAGACGCTCCCCCAAGGAAAATGCAGTAATAGGTGAAGAAATCCACAAACTCCTTGCTGCAGGACTCCTGTTGCCATCCAAGTCCCCTTGGGCCTCCCCACTCCTTCTGGTGAAGAAGAAGGATGGGACCAACTGGGTGGTGATAGATTACAGGAAACTGAATCTCATCACCAAGAAGGACAAGTACCCCCTGCCTAGGATTGATGAAACCCTAGACAAGCTAGGTGAGGCCAAGTACTTTTCTGCCATGGATCTGCTGTCAGGATACTGGCAAGTACCCATGTCTGAAGAGGAACAACAGAAATGTGCCATCATAACTGTTGAAGGCCTCTTTCAGCCTATAAGGATGCCCCAAGGACTGGTGAACGTGCCTGCAACCTTCCAGAGGATGATGGATAGTACTTTTGCGGACCTCAAGCTTAGCTACATCCTCATCTACCTGGATGACATCAATATTTTCTCAAGGACATTCACGGACCACCTTAAGCACCTGAAGCAGGTGTTCACCAGGCTATGCAATAAGGGCCTCAAACTCAAGGCATCCAAGTGCTCATTTTTCAAGGAGCGCCTTGAGTTCCTTGGGCACATCATCTTAGCTGAAAGAATAGCCCCGGTACCAGCAAAGGTTGAGGTTATCTCCAAGCTACCACCTCCCACCAATGTACGTGGAGTACAAGTAATCCTGGGGATGGCTGGCTACTATCGCAAGTTTATACCCAACTTTGCTGAGATAGCGCAACCCCTGTTCCACTTACTAAAGGATGACACTGAGTTCATCTGGTCTGATGAGTGTGACAAGGCATTTGCATCGCTGAAGGAAGTCCTGACCAGCAAACCACTGCTGGCATACCCAGACTTTGAGCGACCTTTTGTCCTACATACAGACGCCTCTATGATGGCTGTTGGTGCGGTGTTATCCCAGACAAATTTTTTGGGAAAGGAGCACCCTATCTCCCACCATTCCTGCACCCTCAACAAGCACAAGAGGAGCTACTCCACCACAGAGAGGGAATGCCTGGCTGTCCTGTATGCAATTACAGAATTCAGGCCATATCTACATGGTACCAGATTCACGGTGGTGACTGACCATAGCTCCCTCACCTGGCTAAAGAACATGAAGGACCCTAAAGGACGCTTGGCCAGGTGGGCAGCTAAGCTGCAGAACTATGACTTCAAGGTAGTACATAGACCAGGAAATAAGCATGGGAATGCTGATGCCCTGTCACGCCTCCCACTAGTAGCAGCTCTCCAGGTTGAGTTAGACTCAGTGTATGAGCTCATAGGCCAGCCAGAAAAGTGGACTGCCCTGGCTCCAGGACTAAAGGCTGTTCTTGAGAAACTCTCAAGGAAGACTAAGGTAGAGAAAGGTAGACTCTACAAATGCTGTGGAGATGTCTACCTACCCTATGTCAGGCCCTCAGAGAGACTGGATAAGTTGGCCAGCTTTCATAAGAGCACAGGCCACGCTGGTACCAGGCTTATGTATGATACCATGAAAGACTATTTGTACTGGGAGAACCTTGCTTCTTATGTGGACAACTATGTCAACTCTTGCACAAGGTGTGCACAGTTCCATAGGAAGCCACCTCCTCACTCTTACTGGTTAATCCTACCTAACTATGCTTTCCACACCGTGAGCATAGACGTGGTAGGACCCATGGGACCTAGCCCTACCTCCAGGAAAAATCAGTATATCCTGGTAGCCATCAACCACCTAACTAAGTGGATTGAATGTGCTGCTGTCCCAGGTCCAACCTCACAGAGGACTGCTAGGTTTGTCCTGACAGACATCATAGCCTGTCATGGTTGTCCAAGTGTCTTGCTAACAGACAATGGCACAAACTTTGTCCATTCTATCCTCCCAAGATTGAATGAACTCATGGGGATAGAAGGTGCTTCTTCTGCCCCCTACCGCCCAGAAACCAATGGTATGGTTGAACAGGCTAATGGCACCCTGGTAGGCATCCTCAAGAAGCTGGCAGCAGATAAGCCTTCTTCCTGGGATGACTATCTTACTTGTGCTGTCATGGCTTACAGGGTCACCTCACACACAGTAACTAAGGAGAGTTCCTTCAAGCTTCTGTATGGCAGACAAGCCGCCCTCCCAGGTTACCTAGTCCCTATTCCACCCAAGGCCAACAAGGTGAACTATTCAAAGGATGTTCTTGAGCTCACAAGACGCATTGCTGCTCTACAGGACAAGGCCTTTAAGAGCCTTGTTAACTCTTATGTACAGTCCTTCCTTAGGGACCAGGATGCCTTGCTCCCTCTACCTCAGCTTGAGGTGGGTGACCGAGTCCTCATGTACAGGGAACGTCTGGGTAGGAAACCTAACAAGCTAACAAAGCTTGTGGACTGAACCTCATGAGGTCCTGGAAAAGACTGGTATGGATGTATACACTCTTAAGGACCTTGTGCATTGGAACATCCTCAATAGGGTACATGCCAAGTACCTCAAGAGGGCCCCTATGGATGAACAGCCTACTGAGGTAGGTCTAGCTTCACCCATTCATAGGGATAACTAAGACTGCATAGTCATAGTGAGGTTTTCCTTTTATTATATTAAGAAAAAGATAAAAAGAAAAAAAATGAGAAAAAAAAAAATAAAAATATATATAAAGAAAGAAAGAAAGAGAAAACACAGTTTATTTCTTGTGGGAAAGAACTTTGGCTCTGGCACGTAGAAGATCTGCACATGCCAACTGCTTACGCAGCTGGCCTAGGTAGGTAGCAGCTACTCCTATCACGTTAAGATCCCTCTGGAGCAAGGCCACTGATGTACGGATGTCTACAAAAAATTGTGGCCACTGCACTCCTATGAGCCTGGCACCTGACAAGGAGGTTCCAAAAAGTGCAACCATTGCTAGTTGCCAGTATAGCAGGAGCTTGGCTATCTTCCTGTTCCCAGTCTTAGTTACCAGGATCTGGAGAGCAAGTGCCACGTTGGCTGGGCGCCCTTCCTCTGCCTCAATCTTGGACCAGGAATTATGACACAGGACCAGATAGAGCCCCCCATTATGAAGGCATAGAAGGAAGTTGTCTGTGGAGACTTCTGGGTTGGTGTACCCATCCAGGATCAGGTTTTGGGCAAACCGGAAGTTGTCCTCAGTACCTCGCCCCCTCCTGGTACGTAGTTTGTCTGAGATAGACCTCACAGGTGCCTTTCCCATAGCAATGGCTATGGCCTCAAATGCCTCCATGATGGTGCTGACTTCCCTGGGATGATACCGTGTAAGGTGGCGAACAAGCAACTCCCCTTTCAGAGCTTCCAAGAGACCTTCTTCAGTAACATGGTAGTACTGGTTACCAGCCATGGCTATGGCTTTGGCATATGTCTCCTCCATGGGTTCATCATCAAGAACCAGATGAATACTCTCCAAGCTGATGTGCTCCAGCGCCAGTGGACCCAATGCCTCTATGTGAGTAACTGGGTTGGAAGGCTAAGAAAATATTAGAGGAAGATAAGCTGGTCACTTACTTGAAAGGGAGGAAGGATTTTTAAAGTCATCTTAAATCTATCCTTGAGACCTAAGGAGCTGGCTCTCATTCTTGCAAGTTTGACCAGATTAGGAGCATTTTCCAGATTAGCATCCACCACCTGGTTGGGAACCTCTTCCTCCTCCAGGTAGGTAACCAGAGTTGGGGTCTTGGGTGTTGGTACCTTACACACCTTTTTTTGGGAATTTCCTCTTCATCTGAAGAAATTACTTCCAGACTCCCAGAAGCATCATTATTAGGATTTTTTGGTGAACATGGTGAATTTCCTGAATTTTTATCCCTTTTGATATGATTGGGAAGTTTATTGGGACCTTTTGAGTAATTGGGGGCTTCTACTGAATTTTCCTCACTTGGGTTTGCCCAGATACTGTCTTTTGAAGTACCTAGAAGAGAAAATAATTAATTAGTTTTAATTATTTATTAAAAGCTTACCTTGGTGGCCTACTGCAGCCGCGCGCGCTGCAGTAGCTGAATCGCTGCGTAGCGAGTCGCCACGCAACAATTCAATCCGCTACCCACCAGCGGATTGTTTTGCTGTGTAGATGCGCTACGCAACAAACCACTGTTGCATAGCGCATCCTCGCTGCGTAACGGCTCTCTGTTTGCTCCCCCCTGGTTGGTCGCCCTGGTTTCTGTTTTGGTCTGGTTGGCTGGCTTCGTTGTTTTCTCCTAGTTGGTGGCTTCTGTTTTTTGCTGGTGAGTGGTTTCTGCTCTCTGCTGGTTGGTTGTGTTCCTTTTCTGGTTGGCTGCTTTGTTTTCCTGTCTGGTTGGCAACCACCTCCCAATCACTGGTGGTTATAGGACTAAGTGCTCTTCTTGTTTCCCCCTGTTGCTCCCCACCAGGTGTCAGGAAAATGGGTGTTTGGCCCCCCTCCAAAGTCCCAGATGGATATTGTTCCTGGTTAATTGCTCCATCTTCCTGATTGGTGCCATCCTCATCTGCTGGTTCTAGGATCACCTCATCCATCAGGTCAGGCAATTCTTCTTGGGTGCCTACATTTATGACTCTGCTGGTGACCTGGCCTCTTCTGGTGCCTAGACCTTGCCAACCTTGCACCACTGAGAAGATTTTGTTGGCCTCATCCACCAGTTCTTTATTCTTCTGGTTCTCTCTTCTGAGGTATGCGTTCTCCTACAGCAACTCCTCCAGAAGCATCTTGAGCTCAAGGGTATTATCTCTGATGCCCTGTGTGGCCTTGTGGTATATGGCGCAATATGAAGACATGCATCAGTCATCAGCTTCTCCTTTCCTTATGTAGTCTTGTCAAGAGGGGGGATGTGTGATGACTGTGCATCATACCCTCACTCACCCATGAGGTGAAACATGGGTACATGGTCCATCAGTTAATTGGGATGATCTGGACAAATACTGGATGAAAAGTAGTCCTGCCTCTTCCTAGTTCCCTTCCCCATTCCTGCACAATTGTTAATGTGCAGGAATACTACAAGTATATAATGACTCTCTTTCTTAAACAATAATCATATCTTTAGTCATACTACTTCTGCACTTTTAGCTTGGTCTTACTTTCCAATATGACTCAAGCTTTATACCAGACTCTATCAGACTCTGCTTTCTTGTTGCCTTTGCTACTACAGGTAACAGGAAGATCTCCCTGCTGTACTAACAGTTTAGAGTTAGTACCCTAGGCCTGATTAAAGTGTGCTGTACTGTTCCTTGCCACTGCAGCCCAGTACTAGTAGTTCTCTTATGCTTCTCTAAAAGAAGTTTACACGAGGTCCCCTTACCCTCAAACCCCATCTTCTGTGAGTATCACACCCCCATTGGTTGGCAATTGGGACACCCATGTCTATCATGCACGGGTATTTCTCATAATTTACATGATCTACCCTGTTGGGTTGACCCCCTCTGGCTGGCCATTCCAGCTCTCCTCTGGATGGTATCATGGTGGTACTTCTCTCCAGGACGGGAACCGGGATCCATGAGCCTAGACTTACTTTATATATATCTCCTATTAGCACTCTAAAGTATGAAGATCAAGCACCAACCCTTGTAGTTGGGCATCAAACAGAACACCAACCATCTGCTTATTTTAGGCAACCAACCTTTATCTGGAAAGCATCAGCCTATGCCTGTAAGACAACTCCAGATGTGCTCTCCACCCCCAATTTGAACCGATATATGGGGTTAGGCCAGCGATCAGGAAAAGAAATGGCACACCTCATATTGCTGGCCCAAGGGATAAAGTGCCATCAGAAGAACACGGCCAAAGTTAAAAACAGTGAGACTCAATGCCAAGCTAGCCTAAGAAAAACAGACTGAAGCTCAATAAATCTTGGCAGCAGAAAATTTCTTCCCCAAGGGGACTTTCCCAGGTGTCGTATTATGGAATGGATCAGCCAAGCAGCATCTGCCTTATGTCTATTAAATAAAAGACTAGGTTTGTCTTAATATTCTATCTTCTCTAAAGGCTGTCACTGTACCATTGATGGGTAGAGTATTAATAAATAGGAGTCTTAAGCTAACCATCTGTAGAATCTTGGCGCCCAAGCTGCATCTTTTACGACATCATAGGCACTGGCTCCAAACTGGAAGCAATTGGACCCAGTCCACAGGGAGAATCATCTGATCCCTGCAACACCTACCTAGTGGGATTCAAGAAAATACCATAAAGAATTATGGCAGAGATTGCTATAGGGCCAGCAAGATGCACCTTCAGACAACCAGAAAAAGATGATCAAGCTATTGAGAGCTTACTGCCTGAAGGTACCCGTCATGAGGATCAGCTCTTTCGGACGGAGAGCCTCTTCAACTGTGGCATCATATCTCTGCTTGGCTAACAGGACAAACCCCGATTCCTGATCCGGCATGGGACGCCGATGAAATGCAATCCCAAACCATTGATAGGACCAATGCTGTATTCCTGATTCGTACCTCTCTACCAGCATGATACTGATTATTTTTCGGTAACCCGTGGGGGTCGGTTCTGAGCTTGCTTCCCATAAGCCCCCTCTCGATAATATTTAACACCCCATGGGTGGATCTCAGACCTGTGATTTGATAGATTTTGATTGGGTACGTTATAGGGTTGGAACCATATACGGTGGGATCGATATCTAGGTTAGGGGTGTTTAAAATTTTATATTGACCTCAGCACTTCAGGTAGATGTAGTACCCAGGGATTAATCACTTGCTACATGAAGGAGTATCGTCATGGGCTTGGTAACACGGCGGCTAACTTAACTGGCTGGTGGGGGTTGCTAGCTTAAAAATGACGTCATCTAGATCACGACGCATATCGGAAGGGTTAGGTTGTGCCGCTTAACTTGGAACCCCAGGGCAAATATTTATCTTTAGCCGGCTATAAACCCCCTTGCTTGGTGGTTCATGGTGCATTATTCGTCTTGGTGTTGTGAACAACAGATTTACTGGAGCTGAGCATGGGCATTGGATAACAAGGTTTAGTTGGTGGATACATTAATGACGTCAACTATTTCGTATGTGAGATATTATCTGCGCAGTGGCTTAATTAAAGCAGGATTAATGAAACATGATGTCAGTAGCCATTGGGCAAGCCCGGATCATAGACGAATAAGATGCCAGTTCCACTCGAGAGTGGATTTAATAAATTCAAAATCAATTGGGGATTAGTTTAAGGGGCTGGGCCAGCAAAAGACGAGCCTGGAGCATCTTCTGGAGTATGTCGATTAATTGAGGCCAGAGCCGAGGTTGTTCTGTGCATTGTTGGAACACAGCAGACCAATTAATTGCGACTGTCAATCTATTTATTACAATCGTGCATGGCATAATGGGGTGAAATGGATGTGTAGCCAATCAGATTGAATACCTTTTGCCGCTGATTGGTGGATATCGTCCCAGGTGATTTAAGAATACAAAGGAATTGGAATGCAGTTTGACAAGCTTTTATTAGAGGACGAGTGGACGAGGGAGGGGAATGAAAATACTAAGATTGAGTCTGGTGGGATCCCTGTTTGCGGTTGGGAGGGCGAGTAGGCTGTACGAGGTGAACTTGGCTTCGCCACCCAGTGTTGGGATTGAGATTGGGTATGCCGTCCAGAGCCAAATCTCGGACAGCACCTTTGCTGCCACATTGGACTTTCGGCTTGCCAAGAAGATTGAGTCGGGATGGCAGTTCGCGTTTGATTTCAATTCCACTCGCACCTCCATCAGCCAGCTTTCCTTGTCCTGGGTCATACAAGAGGGCAAGTCCGGGTGGGTGCTGATCCCGCCGCCACAGGCATCATCACCCTTGCGGTGCAAGCTAGAAATCCAAACCCAGGACTTTGGATACGGGCTATCTAAATTTGCTATCCAACTTCTACCCTCTCGCAAGACTAGCGCCAGGAGGCCATTGCTTGCCGAAGAGGATGACCCTTACGCCTATCAACTTGAAGCCGACGGTACTACACTGATTGGATTCCCCATTGGTCTCGTCATCTACATTCTAATCCTTACCGTAGGCTCTGCCAGCTATGCCATCGGCATCCGCACCCGCATCCGCCAGCGGAACCACTTCCGCTACTTGCAACAGCAGCGGATGCATATCACTGGCTACCTCAACATTTAACAAATTAAAATCCTTGTTTCTTAATAAAATATTTATCCTTGCGTACAGTTTCGATATACGCAGCTTCCAACCAATGATTCACTATCCGTTAGAAATCTAAAATTACTCATATTATGGACCAATCACATCAAAGTGATTTCATACCTACTCCTAGCTAGGGCTGAGACTAGTTGGAAGCAAGGGCAGTCCATATCTCAAGCAAAACTTAGGGCTGTACCTTTCCCTTGAAATAAATTCTGCTAAAAATGTTCAATTTCTTTAAACAACAGTATATTTTATGCCAGCTACACTTCTTTGCGTTCTCCAAGGACGAAAAGTCTCTCTCATATCCGCTTTTGATTAGTGACTGATAGATCCCAATAAAATACAAGGTCAATCCTTTCATTTACCGACAGGGACAAATCAAAAGGCTCTTTGCTTCCCATCACCCAATCAGATATATCCAAAATCATTGTCAACATTCTCAACTGCTCAAAAGGCTAGGAAGTGGCCATCCCGATAATAAGCAACCCATAGTTGGCAGATAAAATCAACCCCAAAGGATACAGCCCCCCAAACATCCTCTCTAGCATGCGTATAACTTTGAGAAAAAGACCAAGCTATACAGTAGTTTTACAGGCTATGGCGACAACCGAAATACTTCAGATTTAAACAAACTCGGATTTAAGCGAATTCCAACCATCAGTGTAAAATATCCCCTCTGCTAACAGGGATTTTGGGCATTGGTAGACAAGATGGGTCAACCCAGCAACAAAGTGCTCACCCTCCCAACAAGAATATTCAAAATATATGGATCCGCTAACAAAATGGGTTGGGTTGACCTTTAGCATACATATGTTTACTATGTAAATCAGCAACAAAATAAACTCACATGTGATGAGTCAAAACTCAATCCAAAAACAAAACACAATAGCAACTCAACATGTAAACAAAACCACTCAGTCGTTGTGTGGAATGGATCATTGACAACAGTGATACCTAGCTATCTAAAATCAGGCATGGGATCTGAAACATAAATTATAAACCTTTGGGCTGGGTGTTTCAATATGGCGTAAAGTCTGGGAAAATAGGGTGGAAGTTATTTTGGTCATTCTAAACCGGGCATTGTAAACCCAAAAACAACTAATTAGGAAACAAAAAATCTACAATCAGGTAGCTGGGTAGGGAAAATTCTAATTAAATAACCATATTCAGATAAAGACCAAAAACCAGGGCATAACTTAATTGAGTTTTGTTTACTATTTTATCAAGTTTTAAAATGAAACAAACCCAACAACAGAGTAACAATGCAGCCGCTGTGCACCATGATCAGGGACACTACCATGGGACAAAAATCAAGTTAGTGCAACACAAGTGCCAACTCAGGAAGGAGGTGAGAGAGAAGAGAATATTGGTGAGCTTGCACTGACATAACATGTTTGAGTAACTCAAGGTGCAAGGGCACAGAGCATAAACCCCAGGGCTCCAAAGCTAACAAGAATTTCTACCAAGGTTGTCACACCCAAAAAGTTAGAAACAAGGAAGTTGAGCTTACTTCTTTTGTATTTGACCCCATGTACCGCCAGGAAGCAGTCCCAGCAGCCATTATAAAGAAGGTTAAGCCTGTGCTTGACACCAGCTATGAGCCCTACATCAGTGATGACAACCAGGAAGACAACAATGAGACTGAGTTCTATAGAACCACAAAGGGGCAGCTAGTGCTCAAAAAGGTTGCTGCGTTTTACACCAAGGTGCCCATGCCTTGTGCACCAGTCACCAATAATGATCCAGGCTCATTTGCACCAAAAAAGGCCACCCAGAAGGCAATCCTCAGCATAAAGTGGATTATTCTTCTCCAGCTTATGCAGGAATCTGACAACTACAAGAAGGCTGTGGCCCTTGTTGGGGTGGATCCCAAATATGCCAGTAAAGTATTCAACAAGCACCTCAATACCGGGCAAGTCCTGGAAGCGGAGAAATCCTTGTGTGTGTTGACCCTGCTCAACAAGAAGCACAAATAGGCAATCTACCAGTGGATCAACTGAGACTGCCACCTCCAGCTAGAAAATATGCAGTCAATAGTAAAGTTCACTTTTGGGATTAAGGTCTTAATTTTCTTTTACTAGCATGTGGTCAAGGGGCTTAGGTTTTCATAGAAAAAACTCAGGGTATCTGTAAAGTTACGCCTCTCTCTTAGGCCTCTACTCTAATTTCTGCCAAATGCTTGGGAATTTCAACCAAATTATGTTTGAATATCCATCCAAAAGGTTACTGAAAAAGCCCAAGAAAAGCCCTTGATTTAATATTTTAGAATTATTCCAAAGATGCCCCACCTAACCCACCCAAGAGACACCCCTGGTTAAATATCATGTGCAAGAGCGGCCAGGAGCAGTGGTTATTGCATCCAAAGCTGATACCTCAATTTTTAGTTGAGTCAGTTTTCCTTTTTGATTCTGTCCATTCAAAATTTGTCAAGATCTTCCTGCTTTGAGAAATGCACTCATATTTGCCCATATCATTGGTCAATTAGCTTGATGACATCCAATCTCTCACCCCAATTCCCTCCCTCCCCTTAAATGAATGCAAGAGTAGTAAAAGACCTTGCTTCATCATTCTCTACTTTAATAAAGTTTAAAATTTGTTAGTTTAATTTGGCTATTTGGCTTTGCTTGTTGCTTTTAGTGTTCAGCTGATTCCTCCCCCTTTGTCCTCCCAGGAATTGTTAGTGGCAACCATTTGGTTGTTGCTGAAACTATGATTTTATTATGGTTGAGAGCATGGTTTTATTCCCTACTAACCTGCTCCCCAGTTCTCACAGAAAGCTGTTATTGCTGGCAACAAAGGATTTTTTTGGAAGAGGAACCAAGAAGAAAAGTTAGAAGAGAAGAGAAAATTTGATTAAAACAATTCATTTGAATTCTGAGCATATATTATTGTGTTTGATCCTAGAAAGATATTGTGATCAAGGGTGGGTAGAGGGGGCCATAATGGTTGGTTACCAACATGTCTTTGATTGAGATAAGGGAAGGGAAGGAAAGAATTTGGTAGATCAAAAAACAGTTTGGATGTTTCAAATCCATTTATATAATACAATTAAATCTTATGAAGCATGCTCCTTACAAGTAGATAGATTTGGTATCATCACACAACTTTTTAACCTCTGATAGGTTCAAAATTTCGTGCTTGGGTAGCAGAATAGTTTGATAGAAAATTTACTTTTTAAAATTTTACTTTTGAAACTATGCATTTTATTACTGTATATAAAAGTGGATTTTAAAAACAATTTAGTTTATTTCCTTTGCTCTAGTGCTGAAGTTTGAAAGTAATATCCTTGCATTTTTAAACGTTAATCGAGAGCAAATCATATGTTAAATCTCCAGATAAATTATGCTTATATTTGCTACTTTAAAGTATATAGGTTATTTAAAATGCATCAAATCATACGATGTAGCAATCAGTCCTATCATTTGGGTGGTATTGAATTCATATTATCTCAATGGAAATGTGATGAGGAAAGCGCACCACTGAAAGCGAAAGATATCATAACTTTTACTTTTGGAGTATGAATGAGAAAGTCTTACAAGAGTGTTGAAAGTAAGCAAAGCAGATCAAGCAGACTTATTATGTATAATTAGTGGGCCTGATTCAGAGTAATCTAGCTTTGTGATATGAAGCTTTGGATCTTGGAATACATACTTTAGAAATTAGCTGTTGATTCACATTTAGAGTTTACCTTGGCGGTGATTGTACTTCCAAGCATTGTTGCAAGATGTGGGTTTCCTTTCCATTTAGAAAAATATTCTGGCATTGGGGTGACCTTGATAGGAGTAGATTGGCTCAGACCACTGTTTTCTGTAATAGGCATCCTGGCTTGGAGAGCTTGCTCAAGGCTTTTCCCAAGACCTACAGAGTTAAGGAGGACTTAAGCGGTGAGTACCTTTTGCACACGAGAAGCCACCTGACAAGGCGATGTTATCCCATAAGAGAGAACGCTTTTCAGGATCGCACCTTTCGATCGCCTGGAAGATACCATCTATTAGTTGCTGAGCTAACGAAGGCATGTTTTTTAAGGAAGTCGCAAACACGCACTCGCTGACTTCCAATAAAGCTTCCTTGACTTGAATCTACGGATGAGAGAGAACACATAAATAAGCTACCGTAGTTCCGTTGTACTCGATTTTGACCGTGTTCTGGGCCAAGTCAAAGTTGGATTTCGAGGGCGAGACTCGACTAGAGCCGTCATTCAGGACCCCTTCTTTTTTAATGAAACTTAAATACCCTGCCTCTCTTAGGTACTGAACCAAATCAAGATCAAGCTTGACTTCCGAAAACGTAGACTGGAGTTCAGTATTGCCCAAAATATACTCAAGAAGAAGCTCGTCGAAATCTTTGGTTCCAAAGGCAAGTGTACTGTGGCCGTAGCCAATTACACAGCAGTCAATAATGGGCGTGAGCTCTAACCTGTTCAGCATAGAAATAATAAACCTTTACTTGTAGAAGAATACCCGATATCAACTACTAAGCCGTTGCTTACTCCGTAGCCATAAAGCGTCGCAAGGGGCTGAGGTAAAATGAACAAGGCCGGCGAGTTGAGATTTTCAAAACACAACTGCGACAGGTGCTCCAAATCAACCTTGGGCCAAGAGAGCGGCACTGCTACCAGCAAAGCTGAGTCATTGTCATCCAACGCTATTTCAAGTTCACAAGCAAGAAGATGAATCCTAGATATCATATAAGCAGCTAATTCCTTAAGGCATCAAAAAACTTTTGGAAGGAGTGGTGTTGAGCTTACAGCAGAAGTTTCAAGCAGGACCAGTCTATTATACCATCTTCGTTTAGGGTATCGAATACCTTGATGGGACCCTTTTCGGCCGATGGTTTATCGGCAGAAAAATATTTGGTTAATTCAGAGCCCAAAACTAGTTTTCCTTCTGTAAAAGCGCTTTTAAGGTTTTCATCTGATATCCTCTTGGAACGCGGGGCGTCCTCTTCTTCAACAGACGTCAACAGATCAGATGGAATCCCGATTTGGGAGCGGATTTCCTAAAGCCAAATATTTGGTATATTCTCTTGGTTAAGACTTACCAAATTAGGCAAAGAGCCAACATCATCAGTTCCAACTTTCAACTTGATGGAATAGGTACCAAACTCAAGCACCAAAATCTTATCTTCAGCAATACCCGCCATGAATCCTTATTAACAACTATTAATTTATTTTAGAAGTTGGGAAGATTAAAAAAAGTTCAAGACGATTAACATAAAACTGAGAGTCAGGGATAAATAAAGTGACTCTAATTAAAGTGTTGGTTTAAAAAAGACTCAAAGCCCAAATTGATGTTGCGTGAAGCTTAATTTGGCTTCAAAGAAGAAATACATTTAATTTTCTACGAAAGACCAAAAAGTAAACGGTAAAAAATTAATTGGCATTCTAAAAGGATCAAAAGTAAAAAACAAACCAGAATTTTAAATTTTTGAACAAACCATATTTAAAAGGATGCAAAAAATATTTTAAATGATAAAATTCTCTCACTAGAGAAGAAAATAACTTTTCAAAAAAAGGAGTCTACCACACATTTTCACGCAATAAAATTAGCAAAAACACCCTTATAGATCCCTGTGAACCTAAATAAATACAGCTGAAATGGAATAAGACAATTACCAAAATCCGAAGAAGTTACTTGGGAACTAATTTACAAAAACAAAAAGTCCAGACCAGTCCTTTTATTTATTCAGGCAGATAGAGCTGAGTGAAAAATTAATTACTTGGATCCAAAGGCAAAAATATTTCAATGTATGGTAAGCACAAGATCAACTGAGCTTAGAATTTTGAGGCCAGGTCGTATCAATTAACAGACCACAACTTGATTCTAACTGACTTTCTCATGCAAGTCTGACTACCGATTTTCATCGACCAAAATAAATTTAACTAGTATCATTATTTTTAACCACTAGGTGGTTGCCCCGTCAAAGGACAGATATAAAGTTGAATTTAGAAATCAATTAAATATATTTCATTGTACTTTTAGGCTGGGATTGCTTATCATATATTTCATTGAATTTCTATTTAAAATGCTTTCTTAAAAGTAATTTCAATTCTATTTATTTAAAATTAAAATTGCATATTTAAGTATAAACAACAAATAAATCTAAATAAGTGGAGTTTTACTATTAAGTTAAGTAAAGATAAATAATAATTAAATTTTTTAATATTTGATTTTATAAAATTTATTAAAATATAGAGCTGATATGTAGCTTTAAAATAAGCTATTGGACATTAATATTGGCTTTGTATTCACCGAGATATGTTGTTTTTAGTTTTATATAACCAAGCTCTCTTTGCCAATCAATTCAATCCTCAGCAAAATTTTAGCATCTAATCATATAAAAGTACTGTAAACAATTGATTGTGCCACTTCCAATTTTGATCCACACATTCTAAAGCTGGATAAGCTACACAGATAAGCCACTTCTCATTAGTTGAATTATGATTTGAAAAATAAGAAATTAAATAAATATTTATAGTAGTTCAAGTAGCTTATATTGTCAGTTCAACATAATTTAGACCAAACTCAACCAAATTCAACCAAATTCAACCTTCATAATTTCAGCAATTATGTAAGGGATTGAATGTAAGGATGAGCCAAATCAAGCCTTTGGCTTGCTCATCAACTTTTAAAAATAAAATTTAAAGAACATTGGTTCAGTCAAATCCCTTATGGCTTGAGCCCACTTGATATGACAAAAATCACAGAATAATAAGAAGCTGTCTCCGTGTGGTGGGGAATCACCCACCAAATCCACATAGAGTTAATGATTAACCACCAACGCAGCTTCAAATACTGTTTTGTGAAATTTTCAAATGAGGTACTAGGGTTAAGTAAAATAATTAACCCAACCAAAAAAGCCCTAGATAAATGGCCTACAAGAGAATCAGAGTGTCTTCAGCATAAAATTTAGGATATTTAGATAGCACAAGAGTTTCAGCTTTGACGGTAGGAGGAACAGCACCAAGATTGACAGGCATTGAATTAACATTTAGCGGTGACAACAACAAAGTACCGACAGCAGGCCCCCATCTTCCCGTAATAATCCGGCTAAGGATTAAATTGTAGGGGATGTAGCGCAAAAGGCCAACTACAGGATGCATTTAAAATAAAGATTAGACCAAGGGATAATTGATTTTTATTGAGTAAATTTTTGGGAGGACTCAACTCTTAAGAGTTGAAACAGTGAAAATTATTCAATATATACAGTAGTTTTAGAAGCTATGGCAACAACTGAAAATACTTCAGATTTAAACAAAATGATTTCAGATTTGAACAAAATCCAAGTTGCGCAAGATTCAGGATTCAATTAATTTAAAAAATTTCAGTTAATAAATGAACTGTCAAACAAAAAACAGAATTTCACTAGCCCATTATACAAAATATATCAAACATCAAGCAGTGTAGTTTAAACCACAAACAAAATGAACTGACACAACAAGTGAAATGGATGGATGATGTTCCAGAGTATATTATAATCCAATCAGGATTCATATGAGGCACCGACAGAAGGACTAAAAAGAAACAAAATTGGAGCAATCTAGAAGCAAGATTCCACAAGCATGAAATAAAATGAACTCACACAAGATGTGTAGTATGAGGGGCAAGTGCCTAAAGTCAAAGTGTGGAGATCAAAATCTCCAAATCAATGAATTTTTGAATCTCTGTGTTAGGGATCCAGTCTTAGGCGGCTGGCCTGTCGTTTTCAGGGGTAACCCGGGCCGGGTTTTTTGCGGGCAATGCCCACCACAAGAGTGGAGTTAACTTTAAAAGGTAGGAGGCAGACTTCCCCACCAAAGACCATAGGCCGGCAGCCAGGATTATAGTGTCAATCACCCCTGTGAGAGTGATGTACACAATCCCAAACAGCTTGCCAGAATGGTTGGTTGGGAGGTCGGGTGAGGAAGTGGGCATAGGTTTTGGGGTCACGGGCGGTTCCATGGACAGGTTGTAAGCAGGGAGATAGTTGAATTTCCCTCTGAACAACTTGGGTGTTGAAAATATTCACGGGCCTTGTCAGTTGTATCTAACTGCGGATTGTATGCAGGCCAGGGGATCAAGCTCAAGTATCTTTTCCGGGGTGTATTCCTTGATTCAGACTTCAGAGGGTAGTCGGTAAAGTGGACAGGTCCAAAGGGTACACCAGGAGGACAGAAAACAGCAGGCAGTGGGGCAGGCAGGCCAGGAGATCTCAAACTGAATTGGTAGACAGCATGTTAGAGCAAAACAGTGAGCTGCATGATTCAAGGACAAATAATGAGGATACAGTAAACAAATTGTGAGTTGCTTGAGCAACAGGAGACCAACTCAGGAGGTCAGTTTAATCATCTTGGCACCAGTGGTTGTGTAGCAGAAGATAGAGGTCAAAATTTTCAGAATGCAAATGATTTGCAGGGGTAAATTAGAGAGAGAATCAGAGGGCGTCAGCATGTAAAGGGTGAGCCAAGGCGCGGCCATGGTATCAACGGCAGCCTTGAAGATAGTAAACACTAGTCTTTCAAAGACAGGGGCAAGCAGCCCCAAATGAGCCAACATTTTTTTGAAAACTTTCTTTTATTTCAGTGAAATTAAGCTATCTAGAAACAAGTTTCTAGAGGGGAATGGGGAAGTCTTAAGGGAGTTCAGGATGGGAGAGGAGAGGGTTTGGTTGCATCTAATTGGCTGGTAAGAATATTTTCAGCAGTTGGAAGTCCTGTGTTGGAATTTGAGTCAATGGCGTCATAATTCAGAAAATTCTGGCGACCAGTGGGTTGAGCGCTGCCATCCCCAAATAACGTATAACACATGATTTTCTTGTCATAGTTATTTGGGAAAAATAAGGCAAGTCCAGATTTTCCAGGGCTATTTGGGCAACCCCAGCTTTGACCCATTTTTTATCTATGACAGCATTTAAGTTGTCTATTTCTTTTAAGGGTTTGGCTGCAGTTCTTGCTGGTTTCTGGTTTTACGAGGACACACTATTCCTTCCATTTGATTTTCTACTGTAACACAGCAAATACAAAATAAGGTAATAGCTGTATGAGCCAAATTAACATAACCTTTATTCAAAAATAGCAATAAGTTTGGAGCGCAGGGTCCTTGGGTCTATATAGTACCCCCCTCCAAACTTAACATTTTCCATGGGGGGTTCATCAGGGCATTGGGAAAGCCAGGGCCGGGGGAACTGGGTGCTTGGGTCCAAAGGCGGCAAAATGGCACTTGGCCTGGGAGTTCTTTCATTGGTCAAGAATCTTGATTTGGCTGCCTGATTATATTGCTTTAGTGTCAAGGTCATGGGACCGGGTTGTGGGCCCGTGCCTCTTTCCTGGGTTGGCTCTTGATTGGTTGCTGGTGTAGACTTCAAGTTTATGAAGCTAATAGTTGCCAAATCAGTACCACCATTAGGCGCTGTGGTTAATCCTCCATTTGGTGCAATGATTTCTTTGGTTTGGCTCTTTTTACCGCATGGGTCAACATTCTCGGTATCAGCTTGTGGGGGCTCAATCCCAGAAAAACGCGGGCGGGCAGTCCCGCGGTCCACAGGCCCGGCGGCCCAAAGGAATCCAGGGTCAGGGTTTGATTCCTGCTCCCGGGCCCAGGTTTCTAGAGAGGAAGAATTGTCAATCCTGACACTCTGCGCTTTTTTTAATAAAAAAATTCCCCAAAAAATTTAATATTTTTCTTAAATTTGACTTTTCTTAAAATGTTTTTACTAGAAGCTAAAATCAAAAAACCAAGTTTGAAGTGCCCAAATTGATGCAATTTAAAACACACCTTAATTTAATTTGGCTTTTGAAATTGAATTTATTTACCCCTTTGAATAGAGGGGATAAAATCAAAAGTGCAAAAATCAAAGTGCAAAAAAATCTTCAATTTAATATTTAATACATCAAAATTAAAAAAATAAAATTTAAATTTTTTTCTATATGTAAAAAAGAGATCAAGAGCTAAAAAAAGCTTTTTTAATTTTAGGCAAATTTTTTAACTTTTTTTGTTCAAATATTAATATAAAATACTATTATAAACTTTTTATTTTTAAAAAATAAAAATTTTATCTCATAAAAATTTATTTAAAAATTTACATATAGTTTCTTAATGGGTGCAGAAATCAAAAAGTAGTCAAATCAAAATCCAAAAAGGTGCCAAAAAGCTAGGTCCACTTAATATTAAATTTTTGCAAAAAATTAATATTTTATTCATTATGTTTTATTAAGTTCCTCAAATCAAAAGTGAGGAAATTGAAAATCAACTTTTTAGATTTAGTCACACTTTTTATAAGCTTATAAAATTTTAAATAATGAATAAAAACTCTTGAACTTCCTCATGTAGATTCTTTAAGACCTGATATTTAAATATATAAAAAAGAAATAAAGTTTTTTGGTAGGTTTTTATTTTATTGCAAATTTAATAAATTGGTGTGTTTTGGAGGAAATTTCAAAAAATATTAAATTAATATAATATTGTACTATGTTTCCCTATGTTATTTCAGGGGACAAAATTGAAGTGCCCAAATCAAAGTGCACAAAACAAAGTGCAGAAGTCAAAGGGCCTAAATCAAAGTGCAATAAGGTCTTGGTTTTTTGGAGGTTTCTCTTTTGAATTTTCTCCTTTCTCACCTCTCATTCCTCCTCAAATTTTTTTAAAAAATTTCTGCGTTGTCAAGAGGGTGGATTATATAAAATCTGATACCAAGTAGAAAAAACTTTCTTTTTTCCTTCTCTTCTCCTTTTCTCTTCTCTTCTATTCTCCTTTTCTTTTCTTTTCACTCTCCTTTCTTATCCTCAATTATCTTCTACTATCCTCTTTCCATTCTAACCCTTGATTATCTTCTATTATCCTCTCCATTATTACCCTCAATTATCTTCTACTATATCTTTTTACTATATGTATTAGAGTAAAATAAGATGTATAAAATGTTTCTTTTTGGTATACAAATTTGCTCTATCCATATCATTTTTAGTAGAAGTACAGTGTTTTTAACATAATAATGTTCAAGTCTTCATTTTATGATATGTAAGTGGCAGATTCTTGATATCTTTGAATATTGTGACTTATTAAAAATAAGATATAAGACTGTATCTTTTATTAAGTATAAAATTGTATAGTATAGCTTTAATAAGAAAGTAATTTAATTTGTATTATTTTAATGATAGACTTCTATAATTTTTATCATTGAAATAAGATCACTAATAAACCAAAATACCTAAAATCATATGCTTGTATCATGCAGGAAAAATCCTTTATTTTGCTTATACTGAAGTATTATTATAGCTTTACATAAGCTGGAAATTAAATTAACTTTTTTTATTAAAATTATAGTTTATAAAGCAGTTTTTTTGTGTAGTTTTATTTTTTATATTTAATTGAATACAGTTACATATAAATTCTAGTCTAATTTTGCTTTTGAAACCAAAATAAACTTTCTTTTAAAAACAGCTATTTTAAGAATATTTTTAGTATCTAGTATATATTTTTTATCTCATAAATGAATTTCTTGGAGTCTTTTTAGTCTAAAATAGATTCAAAAATATATAGTTTTATATTATAAACTGTATTTTATTCTGCTTCAAAGTTAACCTCTGGAAAATCAATTTTTGCACTTTGATCTTTGATATTTTTGATTTTTGCACCCTACATAGTGTTTTGAGTTTTGCACTTTTTGGGGGTCCTATTTTTGCACTTTTGACCTTAGGAACTTCAGCCTAAGGAACTTGCCCAGTATGAGCAGCCTAAAATAGAAAACCATCAATTTAACAGCCAATCAACAGCTATCCAATTTAGGAACAGAGGCATTTTATTAATTTTCATGACTCCTGATTTGTATGAAATGGTTTTGAGAACCTTCCAAATATGGACTCAAGATTACAATAAAAACAAATCATTAAATTTTAAAATTTCTACTTTTAGTGATTTTATCCTAGGTTTTTTTTCAATGTGGTTTTCAACAGCAACATCTTCAACAGTGCCAGCAGCCAAACCAGCTTCAATGGAGGTGAGGCTCAGGGCGTGGAGGCACCCATTTATACCCAAGCCTTTGAGACAGGTAACAAGGAAGCTGACCTGTACCTGACCATTGACCCCTATGGCTTTGACTTGTTCAGTAGTCACACAGTGTCTAGCTCTGCCCCTGCTCCCTACCCACCCCCGCACAAGCTGCCTGCCAACCAATCAATCAGGATGACAACCTTGATTTGGAACATCTTCCTGCCACCACCCAACCTGCCCCCCTCAGCCAATCAGGCTTTAGCTCCCGCGGCCCAGCGCCCCAAACAACAAATCATCACTGCCCAAATTCTCCAGGAAATTGTGGCACTGAACCTACAGGGTCTGTCATGGGACCAGATTGCCACCCAGTTGCAATTTACCCAAGCTACTGTCATGCAGGAATTCAACAACATGATGAATAGGGGGAATCTGATCAGGACAGCCAAGAAGCCAAAGAAGGCCCCCAAGTCCCAGATAACCAAGGCCTACCTAATAATGCTTGACCTCCTCCAGCGGGACCCCAAGCTTCCCCCAACCCAGGTCTGCAAACAGCTCACGCACCATAACATATGGGTCTCTAAGCGCATGGTGCAGCTCTGGATGCACGGAAAGGTGGCTTTAATACAGGTTCTTATCAATTTTTCCAGCAATCAATGGGATGGCGCTGAGGATTCCCTGTATAATATTGACATTGAGTCAACCCTGGTCCAATGCCTGACAAGTTTGTCATATGACATCATTTTCATCTCTTACTATAAGCTATCCATAGCTTTTGACAATTTTGGCGCCCAAGGAATAGCCACCACACAAAAAGGGAGGAAGAAGGTCAAAAAGGGGACTTTAATTGATGCATTTCTGGCTGTTTCAGCCAAGGGGTTTGTCTACTATCAGACAAACCCAGATTTCACCAATGGCTACAAGTACAGCCACATCCTCGGTGGATTACTCAACTCCTGGGATGGCTCAAATTCAAAGCATTGGGTTTTCTTGAGCCACCAAATGGAGGGTAGCTCCACCGCCCTCAAGGTCATTCAGGGACATGGGCACCAGGCCTCAGTATATCCCGCCAGCCACGCAGACATCCATCTGGCTGACTTGTTTACCCAAATTGTCTTTCACGTGAACATGGGAAACCAATCACGCAAAGATAAGCGCCTCCCACCTTGGGCCACTGCCACCTACCAGCCCATCCAGCCAATGACCAATGAGAAATACAACAAGCGTTATATGGCAGCCATCACATGCAATCCTCCTACCCCTACCTCTGCCACCCCCCACTTTTCAGCCCCACCCACCCAATCCCAGACCCCCCCCAGGCCAGCACTGCCTCTACGTCTTCCTTCCTGTGCTATTCTGCCTACTAGGCATCACTCTTCCCTGCCCCAATAAACCCCCTGTTGCCAAACATTTTCTATTTATATTATCTTTTTTTTGAATTTTGATTGTCCATGTTCCCTTTGTTTAAAGTTGGTTTTATTTTTAATGTTCAGCTTATTTCTATAAAATCATATATTTACTATGCCATGTATCTAGATCCAGAACACAGTTTTTTTTAGTACCCAAACACAGCCTCTTGTGAAAATATTAACAACAGTTTGGTGATCAACTGAATTTAAATTAGAAAATTATAGGTTAATTGTATTTAGATAAAGTTGTTACTGATCCGAATTCAAAACCTTAATGATAAACTTTAAGCCAATCAGGAGCCAAGTGATAAAGTGATTTTTGTGACATAAAGGGTCATTCAATAATTCTTTGATGCATGTGCACTAATTAATATGATTGGCTGGATGTTTTGCCATTGTACGCCATTGCCGCTGTGGCAAGTTGTTGATGTACTAGTGCCCAATCAGCTGCTGGGTTAGCACTAGTCCACCAACAACTTGCCACAGCAACAATGGCGCACAATAGCAAAAGATCCAGCCAGTCATATTAATTAGCGCACATGCATCAAAGAATTATTGAATGACCCTTTATGTCACAACAATCACTTTATCACTTGGCTCCTTATTGGCTTAAAGTTTATCATTAAGGTTTTGCATTTGGATCAGTAACAACTTTATCTAAAAAAGTTAACCTATAATTTTCTAATTCAAATTTAACTGATCACCAAATTGTTGTTAATATTTTCACAAGGAGCTGTGTAAAGCACCAAAAATAATATGGCAATTGAGGAAAAAACGCCAATACAAAGCAAACAACACATATTGAGTGAGCGTAAAACATATACACAATGGCTAAAAAAATGGGATAATTTAGTAATGGGAAAACAAACAGTAATAAACAAAGAGGCAATAGTATAAGAATAACACAGAGTTTATTGGGGGTATAGCTATAAAAACATATGGAAAGGTTAGCAAAAAAATCAAGTGAGAGAACTTGAAAAACTACTCAAAGACCTCAACTTGGCAATTACCAAAATCAAAGACATTGGCCGCAAGGTCAAGGCAAAAGTCAAGGCCGCCGTTCTTACAGGGGATAAAATTGAAAAGGTGTCTGTCAAGTCACTCATGGCCAAGATGCCAGACACCCCCAAAATAACAATTGAGTGTCTTCTTAACGTTCAAAAAACTGTAGTCAAGGGCCTCCAGTTCAAGTCGTTTGCCCTCTCTGCGCCATCCGTCTGGGTCAACAATCCTGAGATGTATGAAAATCTCAAGCCAGCCAGCCAAGCAAGTAAGAACTAAGGATACAGAATTGCCCGCCCAACTGCTTGCGCCAAGAATGGCTAAGCCTGCTGAAGTTGCTGGCAAAGAGGAAACACAAGAAGGTAACCTAAAAAATAAAATTAGTAAAATTTTCAAAAAACTTACCTTTTTTTAGAAAACATTGACGGTGAACTCTGCCAGGTCCTGGTCCCCTTTGTCCCTGCCATGTTCTACGCCAACTACACAAATCACATGGCTAGGCAGCTCTATCTGTCCCCCCTGTCTTGCAGGAGCTCAAAGACAGAATTCACAGGTCCTTCCCAATGACAAGGGTCGCGCTAGCTGGGCTGACACATTCTTAGGGGGCATCTGAGTGGGAAGTTACTGCATACAAAGATGCCCAACTGGTCTGTCTTGACCTGGTGGTCTTCAGTGGAGTTTACTGTGTAAACTTTATTGAGCTTGTTTGGGACTTCTTGGAGACGCTCCCATTCAAGAATGTACCAGAGATGGGCTGGGCCCATGCGGCTGCTTGCTTCTGCTTTCTGGTAGAGCATACACTCTCTCACCTACTGGAGAACTTCTGGCGCGCGGTAGGAAAACTGGCTGTTGCAGATGCAATAGCTGTGAAGAAGACCAAAATCCTCCTTGCTGACTTTGTGCTGGCCTGGAGTGTCAACAAGACGGGGGTCCTTCTAGCAATGGAGCTCACGTTTGCCAAGACAAAGCACAAGAAGAAGATTATTACCGTGTATAATAAGCTCTGTGAGTTTACAGAAGCCTTTGCTGGGCAAAGGCTTCACCTTGTTGTTTACCTGGGGTTCCTCTTTTACTTTGGGATGGCTGCGTCTGTAGAGGACCTGGACAGGGTCCTCCTTGGAATTGACAAGGCCTGGCTCACCTTGGATGGGAAGAAGGTCCCCCCGGATATGACTTGGTGGAACACGTCATCCAGGACGCCCAGGTCCTGGCTGGAATTTACGGGTTTGCAGCCCTGCCAGAGAAGCTGCTGCTTCACTCCCACCTGACCGTACTCCCTTTCACCAGCAGGCAGGAGTATTTTAACCAGGGTGTATCTACTGTCCACGGTGTGGCGGTGGAGGTTGTGCACCACCTCCATTGCGGGGTGGGTACATACTGCCAAACCCATTATAGGTGTGCTTAATTTTTTCTATATATCAATAAACATCTTATATACTCTAGATTATTTTTATTATAAATAATTTTTCTAAGTCTCATTTTAGCAAGCAAGATTTGCAAAATATACCCCAGATAAGGTCTTAATAAAAGCATAATAATATATGCCAATAAAATCTACTTCTAATTTGTACACTTTAAATTTAATTTTTTTAATTTGATTTTTATATTTATTCAACAAAAGTGATATAAATATATTTGTGTAATCCAGTATCAAGCGTTTGGGATACCCTTAGATGTCATAATAAAAAATGATTTTAAATAAATAAATTACTAACCTTCATTGATGGTCCTGCTGAATGTGATTGCAGGCTTGGAAACATCTAAATGTAAAATGATAATTAATAAATCTTGAATACTATAAATTCAGAACCTGAACGTAAAAATGCAGGATTGTCAAATCCTTGGTCCAAATTTCAAATCACTTTTGCAGGGTGGCCTTTTTTAATTAAATTGATTTTTTTGTATTTTTATTTGAATATTTGAAAATGCGGGAACTCATAGACACTTTGAAAAGTTCAAGTCAAACTGCATATTTTCAATGAACAAAATGAATTAAATGGAATCAGATTTGAAGCGTTCAAATCCATCAGCCATTTTCATTAAGTTTACTATGTTTTTTGAAATTGCGGGATTGTCAAATCCAAGAACCAAATTTCAAATCACTTTTGAATGCCACTAGTAAACTCAGATATTAATTGCAGGAACTGGTATCCAAATTTAATGTACAGTAAGCATACTAGGAAACACCAACCCAAATCAAGAAGCTCCATCACAACTAAAATCAAATGGAAAATTCAATCTCAATAAACATAATTAGACATAAAAAGTGATGAAACTTTAAAATCATCCAAAACTGGAAAGGATACAATATTATTCACTTCAAATCACGGATATAGAAACTCTGCTACTATCCAAGGCTAAATCAAGAGAAAACAACTACTTACAACTAAACCAATAAATCCAAATAAATACATATTTAATCTAAAATATAATTTTTTATTTTATTTTTATGGACCATCAATAGCATTCCCAACCCGCTCCTGCACCAGCCCGTGGGGCAGCCTGTCCACAAGGGCGTCCCAGAGGGTCCAAGAACAGACCCAGAACCCAACTTGAGGGGAGTCATGCCAATACACAGGCCTCCCAAAGTGTCAGCGCCAGCCAACCACCTCCTACATCCCAAGCCAGAACTACCAGCTTGAATCCCAGGCAGAAGTCACTTTCAAGGTCTTCTACCAAAGTCTCCTACACCAGGATCACTGGGAACACTGAGGTTACTTACACCTCCACCGTTTACCCAGTTGTCACCCGGCCCCACACTCTTGATCCAAGAGTTGCTACTTCCTGCCCCTGCGTCTTTGACACCACCTACAAGCCATTGGCCACCACTGAGGAACCATCTGCGCCTATTGTGTATTCAACCATTGACGGCACCACTGCAAGCAAGCGTAATCCCACCTTCTACAAAAAGGTTCCCGTCCCCTGTGTTGAGCCTAGTAGCCAGGATGCTGTGGTACCTGCCAAGGGCCAGTGTCAGTTGACAGATAGTGAGTGTGAAGCTCTCCTCAACTGCTTGAATAGGGGAATGGCGGTTCAGGATATTGCGTCCCAATTTGGTGTCACAGCCAGATACATTTCAACATCAACACCAAGTATGGCAACACCGGGCAAATTGCCAAATCCACCAAGGCTAAGCGGCAGCACAAACTCCTTCAGCCTGTTCATATTAATGCAATCAAGCAGTGGGTAGCCAAGGATTGCCACCTGGACACATTTGCTGTCCAATCAATGCTTGCCACAGAGTTTGGGCTTTCTGTTTCTAAAACCCTTGTTTACAAAGCAATGGTTGATTTGGGCTTCTTGTGGAAGATGCTCAAGTTTATCTGTACAATAGAAACAGTGAAAAGACCATTGAGGATTGACTCATTTATGCCGAGACATATCTGGTACTAAAGAAGACTGGGAATGATCAGTTCTTCTATATTGACAAATTGTTGTTTTCCACCTCACTCTGTGAGAGAGAGGGGCTAAACTAACGAAGTTCGGCTCCCATCCCGGTGCAACAAACCACCAGGATGCCATCCAGTGCGCAACTGGGATGGCCGCTTGGAGAGGGGACCACAGGGAGGACACCAGGGACAACTGGGGGAAGTAGGCGTTCAAACCCATTAGAATCAGGCCGGTGAGCAACCAGAGAGTGCAAGTAGGAGTGGAGCAGGCCACCTTGGAGGACCTGGGGGGCACCACATTCTTCTGAACCATGGAGGGGAGAGGAGGTATGGGGGGCACTACCTCTTCAGAACTAGGCAAAGCAAGCTCCACAACGTCCAGGTCCAGATTGTCACACGTCAGGCTTTTAACCACAGCCTCTCTGGAAAAGAGAAGACTGCTGGGGAGGTCCCAGAGACTGGCAGGGCCGCTACCTACCAGACGGGCTGATGAGGAGATTTTCCCCCACAGGTCAGGGGAGGTGGACCACAGAAGCAAGAGAAACAGAGCCAGGGAAAAGACGGCAAATTTAAGAGCCGGCAGTATCATAGAAAGAACCAGCACAAAATTTAGGGTAGGATGGTATAGTTTCTGGAGAAAAAGGAGAGAAAATGGCAAGACTAGGGCAGTCTTTGGCAAATCTTTGGGAAAACAGCAGAACGGGTTTGGGTAGCCTTGCTGTTGTCTTGGGAGCCTTGGATTATAACTGCAGGCAAAAGCGGGTTCAAAACAATGATTTTTAAGGAAAATTCAAGATAATAATATAAATTATAGGAAAATTTAATTGAAATCTTGAGCTTCAAACTTTAACTTTGAAGGCGAGGGCAAAAGAGACAACAACTAAGTGAAAGAACACTTGTACAAGGAGCCAGAAGAGAAGCCAGGTTCAAAACCGGCTGGCCAAAGGTAAGCTTAGGGCAGGGGCTACACTCTAATATTTTGAGCTTTAGGGACACAACTGGTTTCAGACAACTCAAAATTAAGAAAATTAAGGTGCAGGTGACTCCAAACTTTAATGTAAGTGGAAAATAGACAAGCAGGGGACTGAAAGTCCCCTTGCTTGGTTAAAAGAATGGATTGCAAAAAACTGGTCACATGACAGTTGGGGGTGAGCCTGATTGGCTAGGTACAAAACTTTGCTGGATGGGCTCAGGGGGACTGGATAGTTTTACTCCAATTTCCAAAATAAAATCTGATTAGCTGGAAGGGATGCCAGACATTTGGGGGTCAACTGGGTTATCAAGCGTCAATGTGGCAACACCTGATTGGGTGGCTCTGATAGTTTTTAAAAACAGATGACACCAGGATAATAGGTAGTCCAAATTAACCAGGGTTTCTTCCCAGGAAGGAGCAACCAAAGGCAGGGATTCCACAGGATAAGCCAGCACAAACCTCTCATCAACAGTGTGAGCTAAATCATTCAACAAATGGAGGGGTTTGGCAGGCGTTTTGGGACCTTTCTTGGTACAACGGGGAAAGATTGAGCAGTTCAAAGCCAGAGGTGGCAGTGAATTTACATTATCCTTTCCTTTTTCCTGGGGTCAGATTCTTCCCTGGGGAAGCATAGCCACTGAGAAGTTCTTGTGTGCCTTGGGGATCTTGAGTGCCAGAAGGGACTTAGGGGGGCCAAGTGCCAAGGGGTTGTTCTTATGGAATTCCTTTACCAGGTCCCAGCAATTTCTGCAATTGGAAGAGCTTACCCAGCTGTTGTTGTAAGAGGGATAACCTTTCCAAGATACACAATACTGAAGTGACTTGCAAATCCTACGTGAGGCTACTATGGCTTCTACCTCATACTTGGGGGATCCATCCACCAAGGTGGGGTCCAGGGTACTGGGGAGGTCCCCCTCAAAAGGGGACAGGCAACAAGCGTTGAAGGTACTGTGGATCCGATAGGGAGGGGGGAGGTCTAACACAAATGCGCTGTTACCCTTGTCTTCTAGAACCTTGAAGGGACCCAGCCTCTTGAGAGCAAACTTCCTTGAGGGGACCTTCATTCGGATATTGGTGGCATCCAACATCACAAGAGAGCCCACCAGATAGTGGGGGGCAGGCTGTCTATTCTTGTCTGCCGCTTTCTTGTACGCTTCAATGGACTTAGTCAGGGTGCTTTGGACTTTGAGATGAATGGCTTTGAGGTGAGCCACCATGTCTGCAGCAGCTGGTACGCTTGCCTGGAGTGAGGGACCTATCACAAATGCTGGGGAGAACCCCAGGGTAGCCTGAAATGGGGACACCCCTGTTGAAGTGTGCACAGTATTGTTGTAGGCAAACTGGGCTAATGGGAGATCATCCAACCAGGAGTCCATTGAGGCATTTGCATAGCAACAGATGTGCTGCTCCATGGTTTGGTTGACTCTTTCTGTTTGGCCATCTGACTGGGGATGGAAGGAGGTGGACCTGCATGGCTTAATGTTTAGGATCCCCAGCAGGGACTCCCAGAACATGGACGTGAACTGGGGACCCCGGTTGCTGATGATTTCCTGTGGTAGACCAAAGTTGGAGAAGATGTGTTTTACAAACAGTTTTGCCATCCCTACTAAGTCCAGAGTGGTCAGGCATGGGATGAAAACTGAATATTTGGTGAACCAATCCACTACCACCATGATGGAATCAAAGCCTCCCAACAAGGGGAGGACCACCACAAAGTCCACCAAGATGGATGACCATGGGCCTTGAGCCTGCTGTAGGGGGTGGAGAAGACCATTGTTCCCTGAACAATCTGGTTTGGAGCGGGCACAAGTGACACACTTCTTGATCCAGGGGCCTACTGCCTTAGTTATCCTGGCCCAGCTGTAGGTACGCCTGATGAGTTCAAGCAGCTTCTTGGTACCAGGATGACCAAACAGAGGGGGGTCATGATGTTTAGTCATGACACGCGGCCGCAATTCCTTTGGAACCCACACCTTATCATTTTGGTAAATTATCCTATCCTTGAGAGTATAGGGACCGTTGGATGCGGAGTCCGGAGACAGCTTAGCGCAGATATCCTGGCCGTCCAGTGAAGAGTGCTGGGCTGTCAGGACGTCATACAAGAGTGTTCCAGGGAGAGCCAAGGGTGGGGGTGCCGCCAGGGAGGGGGCAGGGCCAATGACCAGGAGCTGGGGGGTAGGGACCGGCACCGTGGCGGGGGTGTGAAGAGGAGGTGAACCGGGCGGCGGGAGGACTAAAGACTCTGGGATGACAGTGACTTGAGGATCCTCATCACCCCTCACTGGGTACATTGCCAGGTTGCAACTCAGCAGGTCAGGGAGGATGTTAAGTTCCCCTTTCACAAACTCATATTTGAATTTGTAACCTGAGAGCGTCTGCATGACATGTGCCTGGCAAGGGAGTAGCTTCTGAGGCTTGAGGAAGTAGCAGAGGGCTTTGTGGTCTGTGCGGACCACAAACTTGTGCTGAGCGCCCTGCAGATGATGGCGCCAATGGGTGATGGCGTCCACCACAGCCTGCAGCTCCTTGTTGAACACCGCCCAGGAGCACTTGTTGGGGGAAAACTTCCTGGAAAAGTAAGCAACCGGGAGCTCCTGACTGTTGTGTTCTTGAAGGAGAACCGCCCCAGAGAACACATTAGAGGCATCACAAGCACAATGAACTTTTTGCTTGTGTCAGCGTGACAGAGGACTGGGGTGGAGACAAAAACCCGCTTGATGGCCTCAAAGGCTTCCTGACATGCCAGGGTCCACACAAAGGAGGCGTTCTTGCCCGCTAGGGGGTGTAGGGGAGCAGCAAGCTCTGAGATGGCGGGAGAGAACTTCTTGAGAAAGATCACCATACCCAGGAAGCAGCGTAGTTCCTTCTGATTTTGGGGGGTAGCCCACTCCTGAAGGGCCTTGGCCTTGTCAGGAGAGACTGCGTGATCATCCTTCAGGACTAGGTTGCCCAGAAAGGTAACCTCAGACTTGAAGAACTCACACTTACTGGGCTTGATGAAAAGCCAAGCTTTGTGAATGGCAGCCACCACAGCCACTAGGTCCTTAGCGTGCTGCTCAGGGGTGGGGGAGTGGATGAGAATGTCATCAATGTACGCCACAACACAAGAGAAGCAGAGGTCTCCCAAGGCGTCCTCAATGACTTGCTGGAAGATTGCAGGAGCATTCTTCAAGCCAAAAGGCATGACCTTGAATTGGAAGCAGCCGCATCGAGTCTTGATGGCAGTAAGCCACTTGTCCCCCTCTGCCACACAAACCTGGTTAAAGGCATTAACAAGGTCCAGTTTTGAAAAGACACAAGACTTGGCAATGGACTGAGCAATTGATGCTTCCAAGGGGAGGGGATAACAGTCCGGAACGGTGACGTTGTTGAGGAGGGTATAATCAACGCACAGCCGGAGGGATCCATCTGATTTCTTAACAAAGACTACCAGGGAGCTCACCAAGGAGGCCTTCTTGACTATCCACCCTTTAGCCAGCATATCATCCAACCACGCGCCCAAGGCCTTATCCTCCAGTTCACTGAGGGGGTACATTGGGGCGTCAATCTTCACAAGGCTAACTGTTGTCTTGAAGGTCAAATTGTGACAAGAGTGTGGAGGGAGGGCGCAGGAAAGGGTAGCATCAAAGGCGTCCTTGAAGGGAGCCAGTATGGCTGGCAGGGAAAAGGGTTTGGGAGGAGAGACTGGAGAAGCCGCAAGAGATAGGCATGACTCTGACGGTTCCCATCCCGGGGGAAGGAGGGGGAATGACCCAGGACACCCGTCCAGCGAGAAGTGAAGCTTGTTGGTGAGGTAGTCAATCTGAACCAAGTGGCGCCGCCACCACCCCACGCCCACAATTACAGGATACAGGAGGTCCTCCACAGCGGAGAATTTACTCACAAACGTGGGAGCCTGTACAGTAACTAAGTGGGTTAGTGAGGGGGTAACTAAGAACCGGTACCTGGCTAGCAGCAATCAGGCTCTGGGGAGGAAGCAGGGACAAATCCAAGGACTGAGCCAGTGCCGGGTCCATAAAGTTGCCCGCAGCACCTGTGTCTACCAAAACCGTAGCCTTAGCCTGGCGAGATTTGGTATAGAAGGTTGCAGTAAAAAGGAAATAGGAGAGATCTTCTTTATTCTGCAGGGTCAGAATGGAGGTGGCAGGATTGCAGGAAGAGACCTCAGGAATGGCAGCTGAAGCCGCAAAGACAGGGAGGGAACCTGTGGAGGTGGGCCAGTTAGGAGCCTGGCAAGGGCGGCACATCACGTTGATGGCGGGCGTCTTGGGGGGCTTAGCCGCGGGCGTCTTTCCCTGGGCAGACTTAGAAACCGGGAGGTGGGCCAATACACCAGACTTGGGCTGATAAGCCGGCTTAGTGCCAAGCTTGCAAGCTAACGCAAATGCCTTCTCAAGAGAGGTAGGAGCCGGATCCCACACACTCTTGTCAGCCAAAGCAGCATCTAAGGAGTTGCAGAACATGGCCACTGCCATCTCAGTAGGGAGGTCCAGTCAGGCAGCCTTCACTGCAAAACACTCAACATGAGCGGCAAGATCAGGGGCAAGGCCCTTGGAACAGAGAGTCTCAAATATTACTGAGGCCTTGGAACCCAGGGCAGCTACCGCTGAGGAGACCAATGTGAGGAGGGAGGAGGTGTCCCCAAGCTCCTGGCTTTGACGGAGGAGGGTGCGCACCCAGAGGCGGGCGTCTCCATCAAGTGCATCCAAGAGGGTCACTGATCTTTGTGCGTCAGAGATGGGGGTGTCTGTGGAGGCTGAGTCCACAGAGAGGCAGAGCTGCAGCTCCCCAAGAGCATCCAGCACCTTCTCACAAACGGCCACGGAGGGGGGGGTACAGGGTGACACCAGGGTAATATTTACCG
This sequence comes from Entomophthora muscae, assembly GCA_014839935.2. Lineage (NCBI taxonomy): Eukaryota > Fungi > Entomophthoromycota > Entomophthoromycetes > Entomophthorales > Entomophthoraceae > Entomophthora > Entomophthora muscae. Next base: position 208,176 of record QTSX02002147.1, read on the forward strand.
CAGATGCGGCCAAGGAAGCTGTGGAGGGAGAGGCAGACTTCTCGGTGATACACGACTTAAAAGAGGACAGAAGTGACCACACGGCCCACACTGAGAGGAATCCAGCAAGGAGAGATCCCAAGCTGGCTTGGATGAGGGCAAGAAGTAAGCTCCACACCCAGTAGCAAAAGGCTTCAAAGGCAGAAGAAATTGGCTTTTCTATTATGTGAGAGAGAGGGGCTAAACTAACTAAGTTTGGCTCCCATCCCGGTGCAACAAACCACCAGGATGCCATCCAGTGCGCAACTGGGATGGCCGCTTGGAGAGGGGACCACAGGGAGGACACTGGGGACAACTGGGGGAAGTAGGCGTTCAAACCCATTAGAATCAGGCCGGTGAGCAACCAGAGAGTGCAAGTAGGAGTGGAGCAGGCCACCTTGGAGGACCTGGGGGGCACCACATTCTTCTGAACCATGGAGGGGAGAGGAGGTATGGGGGGCACTACCTCTTCAGAACTAGGCAAAGCAAGCTCCACAACGTCCAGGTCCAGATTGTCACACGTCAGGCTCTTAACCACAGCCTCTCTGGAAAAGAGAAGACTGCTGGGGAGGTCCCAGAGACTGGCAGGGTTGCTATCTACCAGACGTGCCAATGAGGAGATTTTCCCCCACAGGTCAGGGGAGGTGGACCACAGAAGCAAGAGAAACAGAGCAAGGGAAAAGACAACAAATTTAAGAGCCAGCAGTATCATAGAAAGAACCAGCACAAAATTTAGGGTAGGATGGTATAGTTTCTGGAGAAAAAGGAGAGAAAATGGCAAGACTAGGGCAGTCTTTGGCAAATCTTTGGGAAAACAGCAGAATGGGTTTGGGTAGCCTTGCTGTTGTCTTGGGAGCCTTGGATTATAACTGCAAGCAAAAGCAGGTTCAAAACAATGATTTTTAAGGAAAATTCAAGATAATAATAGAAATTATAGGAAAATTTAATTGAAATCTTGAGCTTCAAACTTTAACTTTGAAGGCAAGGGCAAAAGAGACAACAACTAAGTGAAAAAACACTTGTACAAGGAGCCAGAAGAGAAGCCAGGTTCAAAACTGGCTGGCTAAAGGTAAGCTTAGGGCAGGGGCTACACTCTAATATTTTGAGCTTTAGGGACACAACTGGTTCCAGACAACTCAAAATTAAGAAAATTAAGGTGCAGGTGACTCCAAACTTTAATGTAAGTGGAAAATAGACAAGCAGGGGACTGAAAGTCCCCTTGCTTGGTTAAAAGGAATGGATTGCAAAAAACTGGTCACATGACAGTTGGGGGTGAGCCTGATTGGCTAGGTACAAAACTTTGCTGGATGGGCTCAGGGGGACTGGAGAGTTTTACTCCAATTTCCAAAATCAAATCTGATTGGCTGGAAGGGATGCCAGACATTTGGGGGTCAACTGGGTTATCAAGCATTGATGTGGCAACACCTGATTGGGTGGCTCTCATAGTTTTTAAAAACGGACGACACCAGGATAATAGGTAGTCCAAATTAACCAGGGTTTCTTCCCAGGAAGGAGCAACCAAAGGCAGGGATTCCACAGGATAAGCCAGCACAAACCTCTCATCAACCATGTGAGCTAAATCATTCAACAAATGGAGGGGTTTGGCGGGCGTTTTGGGACCTTTCTTGGTACAATGGGGAAAGATTGAGCAGTCCAAAGCCAGAGGTGGCAGTGAATTTACACACTCAGCTCTAGGCATGGGTGGGTTGAGAAGGGGTCCAAGGACAGCGTAGCCCATTGTGTAGCTGTCCATTCTCAGATCTATTCCATGGTCACGCTTCTTGGTCCTCACGGGTTAGACCAGTATCAGATGATTAAAGGCTCCCATAACATTGGGACCTTTCTCAATTTTTTACAATCCATCAAGGAGTACCTTTGGATAAATTACAGCGGCACAACCAACTTCATTGTGCTTGATAATTTTGGGCTCCACAAAGTGGATCTGGCTGTGTCCAAATTCCCCTCATTGACAAAAACAGTCATACCTCCAGCCACCAACTTACTAATTGTCCAATGAGACATCTCTTCCTCCCGCCATATTCCCCATTCCTGAATCCAATTGAGGAGATGTTTGGTTGGATCAAGAATAAGGTGAAACAAGGCCTTCCTCAGGACACTGAGGATCTATTGAATATTCTTGAGATCAGCCAATTTGCAGTGCCACCCAATGTGGTGGCAGCTTTCTATGAGCCCTCGGAATCCTTCCTCCCCAAAGCCCTGGCCTCTGAGCCAATCAGATAAATGGGTGCTCCAGGTTTTATTTGTTTTTATTTTATTTAGTTTGTTTTTATTAGTACTCAGTAATTATTATTTATATAAATTAATGTGACGTTTGATTTTATTATAGACATATAAGAATACATAGAAAAGGTAAGTAAAATTAATTATACTAGGTAAGATGGAAATATTTTTATTATAATGCACTGAATATTATTATTGGCTTTTGCGCTAACAAATGAATAAATTAAAAAAATAGAAATAAATTAGTTTATTCAAAGAATTGTGAATCCTTGCTGTAACTTTGGCTTTTTTAAGCCACAAATTGGACTTTGCATGTCATCATCTGATCCTTGCTATTTCAGTGCCACTATAACCACACAACACAGCAACCAATGATTTTCATGTATTGCTTACTAATTAGTACTTAGGACGCGGGTCAAATATATCAAATATGTTTATCAAATCACATTCCAAGGGAAAGGTAATTCAAGTTCTAAACAATCATTTGTTTGAAACATAAGTGGAGCAGGCCACATGATGCAGATAAATTCAATTCTTGATGTTTATCTATGTGATAAATAAAACCTGTACTTGACAAGCTAGTAAATAAAAACATTTTTAACTTAATTTTAATATTTGACGTGATTGCAACTTTAACTAATGTCTTGTAATATATTTAGATATATTATTATTATAATTTACATACTAAAATTTAAAATAAAAATAAAAATATTAAAATTAAATTATAATTATAAATTGTAAAAGTTAAATATTAAAGTTTAAATAATTGAAATATAACAATTTTATTAAATTGTGATTTATTCAATATCAAAATATTTGATATTAAAAATTTTAATATTGTAATATGGACTATTAAAATTTTAATATTAACTTTTAGATACTAAATTTTTGATATTTAAATATGTAATATTAAAATTTTTATAGTAAAATTTTAATAGTACATATTACAATATTAAAAAATTTTAGTATTAAAATATAAAAAGTTAAAAAAATTAATTTGCAAGGGGGAAATATTTATTGGGGGATGCTAACTGCAAAGGGATGTGATTATTCTGGGGAATTATACCCCAAAATTAAATTTTTGGCTAATGTATCTAATTGGATCCACATACTCTTCTGTACGTGGTGAACAACCCTGGATGTGATTGCTAGAGGGGTGGTGCCCTGTACCCCAGCGGTTGCTGATTGTTTGATAAAAGGCAGGCAGGTGAGCAAATCAACTAGTAGGTTTTTTTTGGGGGGGGGGCACATAGTACCTGTATAGTGTTGCCAATGCAAATGAATCATAGAGGACATGTTTGACTGTCCTGTATCCCTGTGGTGTCTTCTGGCAGTTGAGGGCTACACGGCAAATATCCATTTGAATAGGTACATCCTCCAACTTTTTGATGTTGGTTTTTAATATGCAGTGAAGGAGGATTCCCAGGTATACCGCAACGTGGATTCTTTGCAAGGTATACTTTTCTGAGAACATGCATAATTTTTTGAATATTTGTACTAACCTATTAATATAGGACATTTGGTTGAACTTGAAGAGGGTTCTGGGGGGCGCCCAACTTGAATAAGCCCCCCAGGCCTCGGCAAATGAAATAAATAAAGGTTTAAAATTATTCACAAGGACTGCATCCCCGGCTTTATTTGATAGTGCCTTAAAAACTTCATTAAAAATTGAAGATTTAAAATATTCATTTCCTATTTGAAAGTTGATTTTTATTAAATCCTTTTCATATTTGTTGATGTTTGTGAAGGGGAATTGTTGAATGCTTTTGTATATGTATTCATCAAAGTTCAGTTTGATATCCCCGCAAATTTCATTCATTTCTTTGATTTTGATAGTTGCTCCTAGTTCATATGCTTCCCTTATCTATGGCAAGCACCCCACAGGTGGTGAATATTCCCTATCTTGAGCTTCAATATTTGAAAACTTATTCATATTCTGTTGAATTATTTTATTTATTTGATTTTTATTTAATTGTTTTACAGGGGCCACCAGTGACTGGTAACCCCCATAAAACCAACTCGGCGTATAAGCCGCCACTTCCGCGATCTCATCCCCATTCCTGGTGATGACAAAAATAAATATAAGTAAAACATAAAAAGACTTACTAATTGTTTCCCCTGTGGCCCCCTCAGCCACAGGCGCCACTCCAGCAAACTTCATGAGCGTTGGATGCTCTTCATTAATTTTTCTAGGCTTAATTTTTCTTGCAACTTGTGTTTCTTCTTGGTTTTCAGTTGATAAAGCTTCTGTATTTCTTGAAGCGCTTCTGCTTCTTGCTTGTGTTTCATTTTCATCTGTTTCCATTTGGTCAGTTTCATCTTCATTGGTGTTGATTTCCTTTTGAATTTCTGTTCCTTCAATTAGTTTGATCTTATTGTTTTCTTTGGCCCCCTGACAGAACTCTCACAAATTGTAGGCCACGTTGTTGAACTTAAGACTTGATAAAACTGTTCCCTGTAGATTAAGTAATTTTTCTTTATTCTTTTCATCTATGATGTTTCCTAGTTTATCCAGAGCATCTTCTTTTGACTGGATTAGTGGCTGGCCCTTGTTACCCAGCTTTCCTGTCACTATTTACCTGATATTTCTTTTTATTTCAACAATCTTTTGCAGGTATGCTTCTAATTTGTTGATCAAGGTATAGATTGTTGACATATTGTTTGAATTCCATCAAAAAACTGGTTTTTATAGTACTATCTTCAACGCATACATATTTTTCATCATCATTAATAAATTAAAGACAATAACCGTAAATATTTAATTAGAATATTGCAATTAGACTTCAACTCTTAAAATTTTGATATTATGTGCATAACTCAATGTATTTTGTTTAATAAAATCCATTGTAAACTAGGTCTTTTTCAACACAATTTAAAATAAATTGACTGTGTTTATATTAGAGAGCCATTAACGCTTAGTACAAATATTGAAAATTAGTGCATTTTAATGCCTGTATATTTACCTATTGGTAATAATTCTGTAAACTTTTCAGTCAGATTTTGTGAGTAATAATAATGTAATGTGTTAATAGATTACTGTTTACTGTTTACTGTCATTAATTAGTTGATTTTCTTTGCTGTGGCAATTGTGCATTTTCTGATATTTACGCACTAGTATCCAATTGGTTGGCTTCACATCCAATTGCCAAAGCAAAGAAAATCAACCAATTAATGACAGTAAACAGTAATCTATTAACACATTACATTATTATTACTCACAAAATCTGACTGAAAAGTTTACAGAATTATTACCAATAGGTAAATATACAGGCTGTAAAATGGACTAATTTTCAGTATTTGTACTAAGCGTTAATGGCTCTCTAATATAAACACAGTCGATTTATTTTAAATTGTAATGAAAAGGCCAAGTTTATAATGGATTTTATTAAGCAAAATGCATTGAGTTATGTACATAATATCAAAATATCAAGAGTTGACGTCTAACTGCAATATTCTAATGCAATATTTACATTTATTGTCTTTAATTTATTAATGATGATGAAAAATATGTATGCTCATAATTCTAAGCTATTTGTAAAATGTACAACATTGTATTAATTATGGGAAATGTTGATAATGTAAAAATAAAATATTATTAATTATGAATTGAAAGAGAGATATCAATTTTAATAAGTTGTCACAAAGAAAAGATTTATTTACTAATCAAAGGACTGGAAGGGGAGGGAATGGGCGGAATGAACATTACCTTCATCTGCACCTGTGAAAGAGGCGGCATCAGATATAGTGGGGAGGGAATGGGTGGTGGTTTGGGAGTCAGGGTTGGAAGGCAGGTGGCTTGATGGGGGGTTGGGGAGGCAGGGTTTGTTGACTGGGAAGGGGCAGCAAAAGCTGATTGCTTCAATTGCTCAAATTCTTCTTCCGTCACATATACTGGCTTGACAAAACAGATGAACTGGTGTGGGGGGAGACAGGGGTCCTTTCTGGACTTATCACTTTCACTTGCATAGAAGATGATGAGATCAAATAAGTCCTGGACAGACGCGGAAGGGAAAAGCTCATACCCCTTATCAATTTGGGTGCATAGTTTGTTGTAGGTGGCAGGCTTTAGGCGCCTCAGGGTGGAACCAAAATTGTAGAGACATACATCTGTAAGATGCATGTTGGCGTAGTTGATGGGGTAGGACCAGCAGGTATGCCCTGCAGCCCTGATTTCTTGGGTAGCCCATTCCTGCTGCTTCATCTCCGCACTCAGTACAGCTGTGTGCACGGTGTTTTGTGTGGCCCACTCCTCCAGCATGGCCTTGAGCTCCGTCTGGTAGGCATACCCATCTGTAGTGTTTGATATTGCTGAATAATAATTGACGCCCAATGGGGAAACTGCCAATAAAACCCCAACAAACCAATACAATATTGGGCCGCGCTTGTACACGTCAGACTGGATACGCTTCTCTCCAAAATCTTGGATACTTGCAGATATCTTAGCATACAACAGGAAGATTACATCATTACGGGCCCTCATTGCCCTTCCTTTGATAAAATTAATAATAGTTGAATTTTAGGGGTTGGTCTCCACCAAAATGGGGCCACTGAGAGCTTGATTAAACAAAATTCTAGCAGCAACCACAACTCTGTGCATCCATAAATTCACCGTTCTTTTGTTAGTGAAGATGCCATGGAGTCCCAGCTGGAGACGTACCTGGACCAGGGGCATCTGCAGGTCACGTTCCATAATGGCCATTATAAGGGGATGGACTGTGTCACCTTTGGTTGAAGTACAGGGACTAGTTGAGGTCTTCTTGGTAAGGGGGCCACAGTTGGCGTGAGCTCGCAGGGTTGCAGCCACAGTGGACTTTGCAAAACCCATTGCGGCTGCAATTTCCCTGAGGGACATAAGCTTCCCTCACTTTTCAACAATTTCAAGAACAATCTCTGGAGTGATTAGTTTTCTTCTGCATCTTGCAAGCTGAGTGGCTGGGGGAGGGATATGTCCATCTTGGGAACCAGACAATGCCATCTGATTGGCTGTTTCAGGGTTCTGGGCTCTCTGGGTGACTCCATGGCTAAAATGGCTGGTTCCAGATGCCATTGCTGATAAGGGAATGGGTTGGCAGCTGCCTGTGCATGGTGGGCAAACAGGGCCATGCTGAAAGTTGTAGGAGAAAGAACAGACTCCTGGGTAGTGCTTGCGGAGGGGCCTGAGGGTTGGGAGTGGCCATAGACAGAGGCTTCACTGTTAAGAGACCCAGTGTAGCCCTGCATAATTTTGTCAAGGCCAGGGTACAGCTTGTTGACTTGGTTGTTATTGAAAGAAGACATAATAAATTTTTATTAAAATTTTAAACTCAAGAAGAGGAATGTATATTTTAGTCAATTTAATTGTTATATATGTTAATTTTGTGAATATTATGATCTAAATTTTAGCCGTCCTAAATTGGAATAGGGTGATTTTTGAGAATGCCTATGATTCCCAAAAGAATCAGCACAAATCCACTCTGGATCCTTTGGCATCCTTTTTATGACACCCATAAATTATATTTATTTCAAATTCCTTGCAATTATGATTTGAAACTTGGTTCTTGGATTTGACAATCCCGCAATTTCAGATTTGTTAAGTTTTACATGATGTCTATGATTTGTTTGAAATACAGGAAATCTCAAATTGTACATTAGAATCCTGCATTTCTGATTCATGTATCCCGCATTTTTTTGCTGTGTTTTTTTCTTTTGTTGGTTGAGTTATCTGCTCAAGAGATTTGAAATTTGCCAATTTAAATAAATCAAAAAGTCAAATTAAATGTTTGATTTTATTAAACATTTTATTTTTCACTCAGCTGAGTTGCCTGCAAAAGTGATTTGAAATTCGGACCAAGGATTTGACAATCCCACATTTTTACGTTTGGGTTTTGAATTTACAATATGTCACCTCATATAAAGAATGTTGTAAGTGACGTTGTCAACACTTTACCCTTTTCAATTCTGAAGACAACCTTCTTAACAACTTTACATATACACAATGGTAAAATATCATATTACCACTACCCAAATATAATTTTTAATAAAAGAATAAAGAAATTTGATAATGTTTTAACTTATTTTCATATGTTTTTTTAAATTTTTATTTGTGAACAAAAATACACAGAAAACAGTTAATTTTTGCTAGCCTGGGTAAATTTAATTAAGCGTACTATGTTTTTTCATAGTAAATTTTCAAAAAAATGTTGACATTAAGAATTTTGTCAAAAATAATGTCTACAATTTTTGTAATTGACAGTGAGAATTCAGCTTTTTTTACTAACTGTCACTCATAATGTCAACACTTTTCAGTTCTCACATATAAAACTTTATGTTTTACATAATAAAAACTTCTCATTTTTTGATATGTTGTATTTTTAACTTTTCTCTTCCATATTTTCTAATTTTTAAAATAAAATCTATATATAAATATAATAATTTTGCATATTTCTCTTAACTTTTAACTTGTTATTTAAAAATTTAATAAAAGAAAACTATACAAGTATTTTTAATTTTTAAATGCCAATAAAAACCATCTAAGATTTAATTTTTATTTATTATGCTTTTTAAGTTGTTTTGTTGGTTTTTTTACATGCATTGCTTTATTTTAAACCTTTTTACTTATTATTTTAGGACAAAAACACCTCTAAGCAGCCCAAAGGAACCAAGCATCCTTCAAAGCCAACCAAACCCACCAGGAAGAAGCCTGTCTCATCAAGGAAGGCCACTCCAAAACCATCCCCAAAGCCCTCCCCTGAGCTCTCTCCTGATAAGAGCCCTGCTCACTTCACTGGGGTAGAGAAATCTGATGGTTCCCTTACAGACCACAGTTTTTACAACTCGGCTTCTGACAAGGAGCTAACCAAGAAGCAGCAGCAAGGCAAAAAGACCCCACCCAAGGATAAGTCTCCTGCACATGAGGAGCACCACAATAAGCCCCCTTCTGCTTCCCCCCACCACCAAACTCCCCCCTTCAAGCTCATCTGGGGATGATTCAAAGCCCCACCCCAATTACTTTCCTGGCTTCTGCCATGCTCCTGCTGGCCCCTGGGACCCTCGGTTGGCCCACAAAGTCTGCAATGCTGATGGCAAATTTAAGGTTCCCTCTTCCTTGCCTAAGAATTTTCCTATCATGAGTGTAAAGGGTGGACCAGTCATGGTGGTCAATGGTTATATTTTCTGTTGTAACAACGCCAACCGGGGCTTCAAGAGCTGGCACTATATCTGCAAGGACCGCTCCTGCCCAGTGCGGCTCAATAATGTGTGCTGGGACTTGGTACAGACCATCAAGTGTGAACATGCTTGTGTGATGTCAAATACCACCATAGCCTGCCTCCTCAAGTGATATCTTGTCCAGGTGATGCCCACTACCAAAAATCTTTCCACCACCCAGCTGGCTGTGCTTGCTTGCAAGTACCTATCCCCAATTAACTTGAAGAGGGTGCCAACCCATACCCAGTTGGTCAAGTTCATAAAAGATAGCATCAAGCCTCCAATCCCCTGGCCAAGAGCGCCACTACAATTGAAGATCTGGTCCTCACAGATGCCCTCAAAAAAACTGAGGATGGTAAGATGTTCCTGCTCCATGACAATGAGCAGGAAGTGGAGGATAGGATTATAGCCTACGCCACAACCCAAAACCTGGAGCAGCTCAGTACTGCTACCACCTGGCTGTGTAAGGCACATTTGCAACCTGCTCAACCATCTTCAAGCAGCTTTGGGTCCTGCATGGGCAGTTCAATGACCAGGTCATCCCTCTTGTGTTCTTCCTCCTTCCTGGTGTCAAGACTGAAGTATATACCAGAGCCTTCAAGATTGTCCAGGATGCTTTGAGCTCCCTTCCCACCAACCAGCTCCCACTCCCACTCCCACTCACACCACAAGGGCAAATTGCTCCTCTGCTGAGAAGGATGAGTCAACCCTAGCCGCTGAGCAGCTATGTCATGTGCGCTCACTTGGGCAAAAGGTTATCATAATGGACTTCAAGCAAGCTCAGTTCAGAGCCTTCAAGTCCACCTTCAATGGAGAAGTAAAGGGCTGCTTCTTCTATTTTAGGCAGGCCCTCATCAAACATCTCAAGAGCAGGAAGGAGAATTTTGACAAGTATCTTAATGATGGTAAAGGGAAGTACTGCTTTGCCATCACCCAGTTTGCTGCCTTGGCTTTTGTGCAGCCAGAGCACACTAGGCTTGGCTTGGAGGCCCTCCTGGAGGATGCTTATGTGAAGAAGCACTCCACCATTTTCAAAGGCTACCTGGATTACTTTGAGTGGCAATGGGTAGGCAAGAAGGTGACCACCTGGAGAGGAAAGAGCGGGGCCACTGCCTCTTGGAATTGCTAGGGCGCCTGCCTCAAGGGGGAGATGAAGACCACCTCCATCCTTGAGGTTTGGCACAAGCACCTGAAGGTGAAGTTTGGGTCAAACCCCAAATACAACAAGTTCTTCTCTAAACTTCAGGAGGAGCAGACCCATAATATCTCCAAGTTTTGCGACCTGGCCAACCAAGTGGCCCCCAAGAAGCAAAAGTCCAAGGACCAGGACTACCAGGAGGATGTCTAGAAGGTAGTGAAAAAGAAGTACAAGGTGTAAGAAATAAAAAATACCTTGAAGATGTTGCAACTGCTCTTGCTAGTGGGTTTAATTAGCACAATAAACCTTGCTTTACTTTGCCTATATATTTTTCACTTTTTAAACTTTTAATTTTTTAATTTATTTATATTTTAATAATATTTTTAGGTATAAATGATAAGTTTCAGATACAGCTTTAATATGGTTTTGTAAGAAATATCTTATATTTTGTAATTTATCTTTAAGGCATAAGATTTTTTCAGTTGTGCTTATATAAAGTATAATAAATAAAAATTAGAAATTTCTTATATTTTTTAGTTATGATATATAAAATATCTTTATTTTTTGTTATTGGAATTTTAATTTTTATGGGAATAAAATATAATTTTATAATAAAGAGTGTAATTTACATAATAAACTGAAAAATATTTGCTTATATCTCCTTATTCTTATTACTTATAATAATTTTTTATTGCATTTTTGAACTCTCTGGGTTCATTTTAGTATAATAAAGTATTTTAAAATATCATTTTTATATTAAAAATGTTTAGGGTAAAGTGTTTTGTTAATTAAAAAAGTGTCAATATCCAGGAAACAACATTAAGTAAAACCGGGTTGTCACTTTACTATAGTATTGACATTAAAAGTGTTGACATGGCCACTGTCAAAATTATTATTGTCAACATGGGCGCTATTGCCAAACAAATCAGTGTGGCCATAGAATTTGGCCACGGTCTCAGCTGGGAGGGTGTGGATCCCGGCCTGCAGCAAATTAAAGAGGCTCTCGGTCCCAGTTGGGATTCCTTGCTTGACAACTTGCTTGAGCCGCCCAAAGACTTCCTTGATGGGATTTAGGAAGGGCAAATAAGCAGGGAGGAAGAGAAGGCGCAAATTTGCCGTGGCCAATTGCTGGGGGCCCACTGCAATGCTGGTGTCAATCATTGGAAATTCCTCAAGAATATCAGCCTCCTTATGGAGACCAACATTGTCCAGCACAATTACATTGGTGAAGCCCAGGTTTGTGCGCCTCAGGTGCTCCTGGACCAATTGGAGGAATGCTAGAAAGGTAGGCTGTTATGAGAGCCTAGTATCATTTGATAGAGCTCAACCCCCTTTGGACCAAGGAGATCCACCATCAAATAGGCTGTGGCGCAGACTGCAGCACGCTGAGCCATCCCATCATTGGAGTCTTTTGGGACATACCCATAGCTATTTCACATTGACGAGGTAAATGCTGATTTGTCAATGTAGTAGAATTTGACTGTCCCCATGGCTTTGAGAGCAGTGTACGCCTCAGCGTATTTTTCTGAGTCTCGATGTTGGTTGGGCTGTTTCTATTTGTCAGGATTCAGAATCCTGACAACATTTTATATCAATTTACTTCATTTTATCATTTTCGAACTCGATTTTAAATAGGTTTTTATATTGACTTGATTCAATTGTGCCATTTCCGAGTGCTTTCACAGTCCAATTACCTTTCGAACTATCTGTCTTCTTGCGCATAATTGCTGATCCTCAAAAAATCATATCTCTGCGGCTAGAGAACCAATCTCAACGTTTAAAGGCATTCCTGAAAGCTGAGACCAAGAGGAATCTATTGGTGCCAAAGTTGAACCACTGTTATATGTTACAATATACCTTCAAAATGCTATATACCTCTTGTAGCATACTTGATCCTCTCATTCAAGAATTGATGAGTATAACTTACCTTTCCCTTTCTCTTAACTCTTATCCATCATTCTCCTTATGGTGCTTCAATAAATTTTATGGTTCTTCACTCCTGTCCTTGTCTTATGAATTCTCTTGTTGTGTCTCTTTCTGGATCTTCTTGGATGACTTATAAGATAATTAGAGTAGTCAATGGTTTGAAGTTCTGGTGGCTCATGAAATCTTATTTCCATACTTCATTCCTGACACTATTATAGGGAGATACCCTGAGCTTTTTTCAGGAAAAGCACATTCCCTTGAGCAGATGGTAGTAAAAGGAAATCAAGGCCTCAACCCCAAAAGTAGATTTGACCATGGCCTGTATATTTGTCAGTTCAAGATGGCAATCTCAGGTTATCCACTGGCGGATTGCCCATTTGTGCTCCTTGGTAAGTATGGTTGACACGTGCAAGGATTTCTCCATGGCAAGGACTTGGCCTGTATCAATGAGCTTGTTTAAAGTCTTGCTAGCGTACTTGGGATCCACTCCAACAATGGTTGCAGCCGCCTTGTAGTCACCAGATTCACACATTAGCTTAAGCAGGATGATGCGTTTGATATCTGGGATGCACTTCTGAGCAGGCTTAGTGGGAGTAGTTGAATTGGGATCCTGCTCAGAGACTGGCTTGCAAGGCATGGGTACCTTGTTGCAAAAGGCTGCAACTTTCTTTAGCACCAACTGTCCCTCATCAGTTCTGAAGAACTCAGGCTCCTCGTCCTCTTCCTGATTGCCATCACTGACGTAGGGCTTGTAGCTAGTATTAAGTACAGGCTTCACCTTCTCCAGCATGGCTGATGGGACCAACTCTTGCCGGTACACAACATCAAACACATGCAAAGTAAGTTCTACCTCCTTGTTTCTAACTTTCTTTGTAGTGGTGATCTTGGTGGGCTTCTGGGTCAGCTTGGGGACCCAAGGGTGATGCTCTGCACTCTAGCAGCTTGTGCTCCTTGAACCAGATGTGTCAGTGCAGCATCACTATGGAACTCTCCTCTACTGCCTCCCTCCTGAGTAGGCACTTGGGTTGCACTAACTTTGTTCTTTGACCCGCGGGGGCAACCGCAACTGCAGCGCACAACAGGTGCAATGGTAGTCTGTTGCTGTGTTCCTTCCATTTTGAGAATTTAATAAAATATTAAATAAATTTCAATTATGTTATTCCCTATTTTTAATTTTTGCTTTTATCTGAATATGGATATTCAATTAATATTTTTTCCCACCCAATATCCCAATTAAAGATTTTTTATTTCTTAATTAGTTGTTTCTGGTTTTACAACACCCATTTTTGAATACCTAAAATAATTTCCACCCATTTCTCCAGATTTTACGCCAAATTAAGCACCCAGCACAATATTTTTAAAATTTATGTTTCAGATCTTGTGCTTTATTTTAGATACCTTGGTATCATTCTTGATTACAATACATTGCACAAACTGATTGTGTGATTTTGTTTACATAGTGAGTTGCTATTGTGTTTTGTCTCTTGATTGAGTTTTGAATCACTGTGCTTGGGTGTATTTTGTCACTGATTCACATAGTAAACATATGTACACTGAAAGTCAACTCACACCATTTTGTTTGTGAATCCATTTATTTTGGATTATATTTTGAATGATTTTGCTTTGCGCGTGAGCACTTCTTTGCTGTGTTGACCCATTTTGCCCATTAACGCCAATAAACCCTGTTAACAGAGTGTATATTTTAACCTGATAGTTGGATTTTGCTTAAATCTGAAATCATTTTGTTTAAATCTGAAGTATTTTTGGTTGTCGCCATAGCTTTTAAAACTACTGTTACAAAATTTGACTAAGAAATATCACCTGAATCCTGAGCTCTTATTCCTTCCACATTGTCAAGTAAGTATCTAGTCCAGTTTGCAAAAAAACTTGAGTGACCAACTTCTGATGATCATGCTGATTAATAAGCTAATATATGGTGACCCTCAAATTACGTCAATTTATTAACATCAGCTTAAAAGAGGAATTTGGGTTCAGCTGGTAAACTGGAGCAGCCGTAACCCATTTTTGATCAACTGTTTGATTTAAGTCTGTTAAATTGATAAATTTTGTTAAAGGTTTTCTGGATTTTCAAGCCTTCCTACTTGGACAAATAATTCCCAGCATTATAGAATCTACTGTGACACTTGAGGTGACATTACATCCAGACAGACTCACTTTTATATATATTAATATGGTGAAAATTCAAACTCCTTGATCATGGCCCATACCAGAGTCCAGCTGGACTCCCACAGGGGAGGCAGGCTGGGCCTGAAAGGCCATGTACAAAATTGTGTCAGGGATTCAATCTTGGGCGGCCGGCCCATCAGTTTTGGGGATCACTCAGGCTGGGTTTTTTGCAGGTAAAGCCAACCACAAGAGAGGAGCTAACTTAAAGAGGAAATATAAGGACTTCTTCATCCAGGACCACAGGCCAGCAGCCAGGATTATAGTGTCAATCACCCCTGTGAGGATGATGTATACTGTCATGGCCTGGTTGACTCCCAGGGGAACCTTCAGTCAAGGGGAAGGATCAAGCCTGGAAGGCCCACTAGATGATGGGGCCCATTTGCATCACATAATTGGAAGCTGTATCCCAGGGACGCCACACTCCCATGTGGGGTATCACTTGCTCAGTGAGCCCCAGCATGGTCAAATAGGCAAACCCAAGCTTACTGTAATCATATGATGAAGCAGAAGAAACAATAGAAAGTTCTTCTGTGGCAGAACTCATGGTTGGGCTTGGCTGGGCAAGTTGTTGAAGCAGAGGGACACCAGAAAGGGAGAGACACAGTGCAGAAGCAGGAATTATTTCTTGGTCCAGCACTCTAAGAGGTGGGGTAAAGACCGGCAGTGGTTAGTTAGAGGCAGCAAGAAGTTGTTCTGTTTCCCAGCGCTGATGTTGGTACTGGAGGTACTCTCTGTTTGAAAGCACCAGCAGTATAAAATTCCTGATAATGTAATAACCCCTTCAAAGTATAAATGCTCAGTGTGCATTAACCAACAAAAGTTTATTAAATGAAGATGTCAAAAAAGAAAGGGGATGACAGTGTTCCCAGCTATATACTGCTGGGAAACTGCAATTGGACTTACTGGTAACTCCTTATTGGTTTTCAAGGAATTATTCTCAAGTTGAATTTCATTAATGACTCCTGATTTGTCAGTTAGATGGATCCTTTCATTATTTTTGCCCTGGGGAAGCTATCAGGGAAAATTGGGCCATTTGGCAACCCAAATCCCCAATTCTGGGTTTCAGAGGATGTGGGCCAATTAAAATCTTTTTCACTTGGCTTTTGGGTGGTTTCCAATTGCTCCAGGCTTAGTCTTGACCAGGGTTTAATTCTCCACTTGGAATTAAAGTTTCCTTTTGGTTAATCTACGTGATGGATAGCACAATTGTTTGATTGCGCAATTGCTCAATCGCAGGTGTTAAACCTATTCAACATAGGGCTTTGTCTGGCCCATTCTGGGCCCTAAAATATATAATACCAAAAAGCTTGCCAGTGTGGCCAGCTGGGAGGTTGGGTGAGGAGGCAGGCATTGGCTTGGGAGTCACAGGCGGTTCCATGCAGATTTTTAGGCAGGCAGGTAGTTGAATTTGCCTCTAAACAACTTAGGTGTTGATAAAATCCAGGGCCCCTGACAGTTGTATCTAACTGCAGATTGAATACGGGCCAATGGATCTAGTTCAAGGATCTTTTCTGGGGTGCAATCCTTATATTCAGGTTTTAAAGGGTACTTGGTGAAATGAATGGGATCAACAGGAGTATCAGGAGGATGTAAATCTGCAGGTGGAGTGGCAGGAGGACTGGAGGATCTTGTACTGATTTGATAGATGGGAAAGACAAAATAAGGCAGTAGCTGTGTAAGCCAAAATAACATAACATTTATTCAAAAATGGCAATAAGTTTGGAGCGTGGGGTCCTTGGGTCTATATAGCACCCCACTTCTAAACTTAACATTTTGCACAGGGGTTTTTTCAGGGCATTGGGAAATATGGGCCCAGTGGATCTGAGTGCTTGGGTTCAAAGGCGGCAAAATGGCACCTAGGCCAGGAGTTCTTTCATTGGTCAAAAGTCTCAAATTGGCTACTTGATTATCTTGCTCTAGAGTTGTGGGCATGGGGCTGGGCCACAGGCCTGTGCCTTCTTCTGGGGGTGACTCTTGATTGGCGCTAGTGTAGCCTTCAAACTCATGAAGCTAATGGTTGGAATTTTGTTGCCTCTATTAGGCACCTTGATTGTTCCATCATTTGGTGCAATGATTTCTTTAGTTTGGCTTGTTTCATCATTTGGGTCATCATTATTGACTTCAGCTTATGGGGGAAAACCCCAGGAGAACGCAGGCAGGCAGCCTCTTGATCCTCAGGGCTTGTGGCCAGCAGGAATTCAGGGTCAGGGGTTGAATCCCGCCCTTGGACCCAGGTTCAAGGGGAAAAGAATTGTCAATCTAACAAATTAGTGCAATATTGACAATATAGTTCACAGCAGTAGCCAGGGGTCACCAACTTCCAGTATGGACACAGCCTTATTGGCCAGCCCCAATACTATAATTTAGAAAAACCCCAAATTACTGAAGTCTTGGGCAGGAGTGTCAGGATTCCTTTTTTATACTACTGCTATTATGCAGCTCAACCTGACTATTTTTCTTTTCCTTAACTTGCAAATCATTCCTTTATGTCCCCTTATGCTTTTCCCAACTCTGGCTCTCTTTTAATCTAAAAGCTTAAGGTTAATAATTTTTTGAAGCTTACCTTGCTCTTGGACAAGTTTCAAACTTGGAAACTATACACTTTTTTTAGCAATTGTTCAATCTGAACTTTACCTTCAATTTTCAGCTTAAAATTAAGCTCAGATGTGTTTTTTCCCTGGTTTTTGCTTGTCTTTGTCTTAAGAGCGTCAATTTCACCTGCCTTTGCTCTTTCTTCTTCTGTTTCCTTGCCTACAACCTATTATTTTTAAGTTAAGATTAAATCTCTTAACAGTCTTCAAATTTCCCATGACCAAATTAACTTATGTTGATTAAATTCTCATCTCCTTTACCTTTACCTCAATCACTCAAGTTGAATAAAAAGGCTTGGGTTTCCAGTCTCAACTTTAAGTTGAGATTGTTTGACTTGCACCACAACAGGTACTTGTTAGGTTTTATGGCTTGTGTTTTATTAATAATCTTATTTAATTCTTACACTATACCTTCTTTTTAATTCTGATCTTATGCTTCTCTTTGATTACATTTTTCATCAGTTAGGAAATTTTTACAGTGGAAACCACTCTTTAATTGTTAATAGCTTCAACCTGACAGCTAGTGCTGATCATTACCCTGACTTAGAAATTGACTTTTTGACCCAATCTTCAGTCATTAAGACTAGTCTCTATTTCACTTTCTTAGGCTTAATCAATTGTCTTAGCTCCTAGTTTACTTCATATAAACTTTTAGGAGCTTTAGTGCAGTTATTGTTGAAAACCTTACCCACATTTTTATACTTAACAAACATTAATGTTCTTGGGTTAAAGGATTTAGTCTACAATAATTTACCCCAAGACTTCAGACCTTACAAGGAGGCACTTTGGGCAAGGGGTGAGTGGAAGGGATCTCTTTCATGATAGTTGGAATTAGGCCTCTAGAATGGCCAGGAGGAAGGTCCATGTGATGAGGGTGGAAGAACTCCAAGTCAATGATGTGAGTGGAATTAACCAAATGAACAGGAGCAGAACCAGGAGGGAATGAATATGAGCAGTTATATTGTGTAGTAGATTCACAAAGAGATGCAAATAGAATGATTATATTGGTGCGAAAATAGATAATTCCTGCAAGAAGATAATGGGTCCTGGACATAAAATTGTTTATTTTATGATGTCAATAGTGAGGAAGACTTCTCCTCCTCACTACTTATACTTACTGAGGAATAATTAGCATTTTGTGCCACTAGAGGCCTGGTGGCATTATTTTCAGTGATACTTGTGAAATGGTTTGTAAATTGCACACTGGGACCTGAGATGTAAGAGAGGGGGGCCAAACTTACTAAGTTTGGCTCCCATCCTGGGGGAAGGATCCACTAGGACACCATCCAGTGCAGGACTGGGATGACTTCTCAAAGGGTCTTCCATAGGGAGGACATGGCGGATAGACGGGGGAAGTATGAATCCAAGCCTATCAATAAAATCCCATCAAGCAACCAGGGAGCACACTTGGGACCCAACTCTTGTCCAACCAAGTCCTCTTCTGGGGCCTGTGAGACTGGGATCTCCGAAGGAAATGGGGCCGGACTAGGGGTCATGGGTGGAAAGGAATTGAGGGCAGAGGGCTTGAGGTTATCTCATGTCAAGCTTCTTACAACATTCTCACTGATGGCAAAGATATCCTTGGTGCAACCGGTGATGTTCTCCAGTAAGTGCATGAACAGATCTGGATGGGCACCAACATGGTGAATAGAATGGGAAATACACCCTCATAGATCTGGGGTAGTACACCATATCAACACCAGAGCTGGTGCCAAGGTGTAAACAACAAACTTGACAAGAGACACCAACATTTGTCTCAGCTTTAGGATCTAGGGTCAGCAGCAGTAGGGCTTGTCCCTCTAAGTTTTCTCTTAATTTTAAGGTTAGAAACAAAAAAGGCAATCAAAGGTTTGGAAGAACAGGATGAGAAAAAGGAGTACAAGGGGAGCAAGAATGGCAGCCACGTGACAACGGCAACTCTCAAAAGTGGGTTTATTAAATTTAAAGCATATAAGAAGCAAAACACAGGTTGAAAGCAAAAGGACATAGATTTCAAACTTAAATTAAGTAATTATAGTGATTTCAATACTAATTTTAAATTTTGAATCAAATTCTTGAAAGCAACTAAGGTAAGTGTAAGAAACAATACTAACATTAACTTTAGGGGCTTTGAAAAGGATGCCAGGAACCAGGGAAAGACCAGTAAGGTAAGAAATGATAGAGTAAATACTAACAAGGTCAAAGACAATAATGGGCCAAGAAAAGGGACCCAAAAAGTTCAATAACCTTAGTTTGAAAGTATAAACCTTTAATGATAAAGAATGAGTAATGTGGGGACCAAAAGTCCCCTGTTTTGCTTTAAGGGAAGTCATTTGAATTTGCAAGGTCAGGTGACCTCAGCCAGTCATTTGATTGGATGAGATAGAATTTTTGCAAGTAGTTTTAGGGAGTTTGGATGGTTTCTCTCCAATTTCAGACCCAACCTCTGATTGGCTAGTGCCTAGAGGACACTTCTGGATGCCATTAGTTTCAGTTGGAATGTATTTTTTTGATTTAACCAAAACGCAACCTGGTTGATTAGACCTAATCAATTCTAGATGCGGGCAAGCCCAAGCCAAAAAATAATCCAAATTGATCAGAGATTCCTCCTGTTGTAAATTTTGCAATTAATGCTATTTCAATATGGCCTTCAAATATTGATAGCTGCAAAGATTTGCTGGGTTCACTTTCAATTTTGGATATTCCTTACCTTCTGTAAATGGGCCTGGTTCAATATCCACCCATTCTGGATTATTTTACCTGTCTATGAATGATCCTGGTATGATCTCATCCCAACATGACCCCCTCAGACACTCTGTCTTCCTAATGAGTGATCACTGTTCCTTGTCTACTATTCAAAGTAGAATCATTTCTCCTAATAAAGACAAGTTTATCCAAATTTGTGTTGGCTTTAATAATCTTCAAGCTTTTTCCTGTCCTTTTTGCCAAAAGGACTTTCTCTTCTTGTTTCCAGGAAATTAAGGTACATGCCCTTAATTTTGCCCTGAAGAGCTAACCCAAGGCTAGCTTCAAACCTCAAATATTTTGTTATAAAGATTTCCTGCTGTGTCCTCCTGGATGTTGTCCCCAGGAGCCAAACACAACAAAATTGTGCTCACTACAGGGGATGCAAGCCCCTTGGTTACCCTGTTCCCATGTGCATTCTCTGGTCCTTCTCCCTTTGTTTCCAAAGTACCCAAGCAACCTAAAGTTTCTAGTCCCCCTCTAGAAGAAGACATCACTAATGCCCCCTCAACTCCCATGGTATTGGTTCTGTCTCCCAGGCCCGCATGGGCCCCCCTTCCAGCTTTCTCTCTCAATTAAAAGCAGGCTTGTGCTGCCAACTGCTCCCTTCTCCATTCTGGCACTGTGGCAATGCACACTATCCCTGGCCTCTGTCCTGGGTACGCTTCTGAAGACCTGTACTCCTTTTTTTTGGACTTTGGTCTCCCCCCGTGTTGATGGAATCCATGGATACCATTGGCGTGTTGATCAACCAGTTCATTCAACCCGCCTTGGTTCACCATCAAATTGCATTAGGATCCCAGAATCAACTATTTAATGCTGTAGCCACCGCTGTCTCAAACAACCATGCTCAGAATATGGCATATCAAGAATTGTCCCACAGTCTCTTTGTGTGTATTTCCAACAACCAGTGCAATTTACTGGCATTGCAGAAGTACTTAACCTCCTCCCTGAACTCCCTTTGTTCCTTGCTCCCTGGATACATCAAGGACCAACTATGCAAATTAGATGAACATCAGGCAGTGTGGCGTGAGCAAATCAAGGACTTTCTGCTAAACCATTGCCAGGATTTTGAGACTCTGGTTAGTGAAATTAATCAATTCAGGGAGCATGTCAACTTGCAACTTGAATTAGTGGGAGCTCATGTTGATACTTGGGGCCGCCATCTGCAGCATCAATACAGTCTGGATAAGGCTGCACTAGGCAACACTCTATACCAAGTGAAAAATTATGTGGATGATAGGGTAGCATCTATTGAGGTGACTCCTCCCGCTCCTCCTGTTGAGGCCCCATCTGATTTTGAAGCCAAGGTATGGGAGGTAATTGTCAAACTCAAGGCTACCACTTGACTTCAAGCTTCTGTTCAGAACCCCCCTCCTGTCAAACCAATGCCTGACCCTTGTATTGCCTCCCTCACTGATCAGGTGGCTACCTTGCAAGGTGAAATTGAGTACTTAAGACAGCGCCTCTCTAATTCTGAGGATTTGTCATCTGAATCTGAATCTGAAGAGGAAGGTGAAGTTGTTAATACTCCCGCTCATGGCAATCATGGTTGTTGCCCTGGTTTGGAAGGTCAACCCTAGGTCAACTGCACATGTGCACTGGATCAGCTTGCAGAAGTAACAAATGATGTTGCTGATAGGCAAGACATATTAGAAAGAGAGGTACAAAACCTCTCCTGCTTTACCGAGACACTGAATGGACAAGTTGTCCCCTTGATTGTTCAGACCACTTCCCTAACCACTTGCCTCAATGGGATCACTAGCACCTTGGCAGTACAACAAATTAAGATTGACAAATTTGGAACTGCTGCAGCCACTGCTAGGGATATTAGTGGACATAAAAGCTCTACCTTGGATACCCTAGAGGAAAGCCTTTGACTTCTCTGGGCCAGACAACCTGCTGCTGAATCCAAGTTTGAAGGCAACCCTCATATTAATGTCCTCAACCCTGGTGAAAACTGTGAGAGAGGGGGGCTAAACTAACTAAGTTTGGCTCCCATCTCAGTGAAACAAACCACCAGGATGCCGCTCAGTGGAGTACTGGTATGGCTGCTCAGAGGGGGGACCAAAGAGAGGACGCAGGGGATAGATGAGGGAAGTATGCATTCAACCCCATAATCACCAGCCTAGTGAGTAACCAGGGTGTGCAGGTGGGAGCATGAGGCAACCCCACAGGAGCCAAGAGGGGTACTGGAGGGCCTTTGTCCAAGCCAAGAGTAGTAGGAATTGATACCACCTCCAATGTGGGAGCTGGCACAGTGAAATCTGCAGTGGAGAGTTCTAGGTCATCACAAGTCAGGCTCTTGACAATTGTCTTGCCCAAAACAAGAAGCTTACCCGGGAGGCGCAAGAGACTATAGGGGTTGTCTCCCACAAGGCAGGCAGAAGCAGATAATTGTGACCATAGATCAGGGGCAGTTGTTCAGAGTAGAATTAAGCAAGGAGCCAAAGTGAAGACCGCAAATTTTATGATAGGGAGAATCATAATTGAAAAGCCTGTAAAATTTGGAATCTTTTGGTGCAATTTTTTGATTTCCAAGTTATAGAAAATTGGGAGAGTGGGCTGCAACAAGAGGAAATTGAGTGGGAGGCAACAGGCAACACTTGGACACCTTGGTAATGGTTTTGGGTGGCTTGGGCAGGCGTAAAATGCAAAGCAGGTTCAAAATCAACAAAATTCAAGTAAAATTTAGATCTTAGAGTAAGATTTATAAGAGTTTTTAAATGAAACTTAGAGTTTGAGCAGTGCTTTCAAAAGCGTAAACAGCTGGCGTAACAATTAAGTGATAAGCCAAGCAAAAAGGACTTCAAAAAGATGACCAGGTTAAAGCAGGATAACGCCAATGTAATATTTAACATAAAAATGTCTAACACTTTGGTTTAAAATCTAGGGAGACTCCAACAGAGTCAACTACTTAAGAATTTGATGACAAAGTGTTTAATAGCAAATCCTATGTCTTTAATAATTTGAGAATTGACAAGCAGGGGACACAAAGTCCCCTGACCTTGTAAAAAGGGAGGGATTGCTAGGAAATGGGCACATGACCACTTTGGCTTGCATCTGATTGGCAGGGAGAGAAATTTTGCTGGGCAAGACCAGGAACACTGGAAGGTTTCAAGTTAATTTCCGCAGATTCACCTGATTGGTTAAAATCCAACCCAGGCATTTGGGATTCACTTGATTTTCTGGTTGTTGATATGGCATCATTAGACTGGCCATTCCTGATGATTTTTAAGAGGGGATGACACCATGATAACAAACAATCCAAATTTATCAGCGTTTCTTCACAAGCCGGGACAGCCAAAGCAGGGGAATCTGCAGGGTAGGCCAGAACAAATCTCTCATCAATAGTGTGGGCTAAATCTTCTAGGGAATTTAATGGCTTGGATGTTGTTTTTGGCCCTTTTTTGGTGCATCAGGGGAAAACAGTTTAATCCAAGGCCAGAGGTGGCAGTGAATTTACAAAAACAGTCAGTACTTGTCCTTGTCCACCAACCTGAACACACACCAACCTTCAAGCAGATATTCAATCCTAAAACCTCTACCATTGCCGCCTTTCTAACCATTTACAAAACTGCATTGCGTAGGGCTACTGATGAGCTCAAAAAGGAACATATCTTCACCTGTCTCCATCCCACTTGCCAAGAAGTAGTAGTCCCCAAGCTCCCCTCCATTGTCACTTGGGAGGACATGAAGCGCCTCCTTATTGAGGAGTTTGGAGGAGATCTCAGCTTGGAGGTCAAGAAGGATGCATTTATGCACATTGCCTTTAAGCCCAAGGAAACCCTGGATGAGTTTGCGGATTGTTTCTACATTAAAGGCCAGCAGTTAATCACTAGTCAACAGTTAACTCCCTGGGAAGCCTACACGGCTTTTTAAAATGCTTTGAAGGTGAACCAGCTTCTATGCCTATACTTTAAGGCGCACAAGGCTTCACTCACTTCAATGAAGAGCATTAAGATGCTCTTGCAAGACATGCATTTGACCCATGGAGGTACAGTGGTACGTGAAAATAAAGCCATCAATGCTGGTACTACCTCTTGTACGCCGCACATTATGACCCTGGGTGCAGGTGGACAGGCTAAGAGGTAAGGGTGGCATAACTGTGGCCAAATAGGGCACCACTTGCGTACTTGCAGTAATCCCCAAGTGGAAGGTTATGACCCCAAGGAACAGGCAGGAAAAGAGAGGTCAGCTTAGAAACAGAGATGCTCTCTGCTGACCAATCTCCCCCTGATCCTCCTTCTGATGAGGAAGCTCCCTCTTCCTCTGGCCCAACTATCCTTCATTTATTTCACAATCTGTCCAGTGATTCAGACCCTGAAGATTCTGATAGTTATGGCTATTCTGCCTTGGATGTTCCAGAAACTATCCCTGTCCCATACAAGCTTTGCTCTGGGAAGACTACCACCACTTCCTGAGTACCTGAAAGTGAAGCTAAAACAATGGTGGCTTGCCCTTACCTAGCTCAAGCCCATTGACCTCCCATCTTGGTTGATTCTTCTGTGGAAGCAGCCAAGCTAGCCAAAGCTCTCTTCCAAAACATAACTGTATCTCTCCCATTGCAGACTGTGTATAAGGAGATTCCTTCGTTACAGTGCATGCTAGCTAAATGGGAAAAAGAGCTAGAGGCTGCGCAAGATGTGTTGGCAGTCTTGTCCCCCTTTGGGAAAGATACAATCCGTGTGAAAGTATCAATCCAAAAGGTTAAAATCAAAGCCATCCTGGACACGGGTTCTCCAGTCAACATAGTATCTTTAAAATTAATGAAGAAACTTAAGCTGGCCCCTGACCTTGACTACACTAAGTTGTATGGCACTGCTGGCATGGCACAAACACAGGTCATTGGTGCCTACTCTGCTCTACCCATGAGGCTTGGGAAACTCCTTATTGCTTCCCCCGCTATAGTACTTGAGAACAAAAGCTATGACCTCTTGGTTGGTACTCAATTCCTCCGAGAATATAATGGGATTGTAAACTTACAAGATGGATACCTTTTGCTCTTAGGATATGAGGTTTCTTTGATTTTTGAGGAACCTCTGCGCCTCCCAGGAAAATGTCTTAAAACTTGCGTGCTTGAGTACACTATGGGTATCTTCTCTCTCAAGTATAGGACTCACTCCTCCAACATGCGTACCCCTCCTCCTTCCTGCCCTGCGGAAGAAGGGGTACCTGTGGGGTTCCTGTCCACCAGTCCCCAAGTGTGTCCTGGATTGTAGCCATGGACTTGCTGGAAGGGGTTGTCATTCTCTAGTAAGGGAAAATGTATCTCAGAAATATGTATAGGGGTCAAAATGGGCTTTTATTCACTCTCAGAAGGAAGATCCCCTTAGAAACCTTCTGGTATATGGCCCGGGGGGTCAAGGAAACAATATGGATTTGCCAATACTTGGAGTCCTCCAACAATATCTTGGACTCCTTGCACTTGGTCTTGGACTTCTGCACCTTAGTCTTGGACGTCTTCTCCTTATACTTGGACTCCTGCTCCTTAAACTTGGACTCCGGCACCTCACACTTGGACTCTGGCGCTGCGCTTAGGATCCAGCTTCTTATTCTTGGGCTCCTGCTCCGTTATATTGGGTTGTATCAGTCCAACCAAGCTCCTGCTGGTGATCAAAAGGCTTCTAAAAACTCTTGACAGAAACTCAGAAGACCTGGGAAAGACCTTGAAAAGACATCAAAAAGATCCAGTAGCTTTCCAGCCAGCCACTTTCTTATAGTGTCTTTTTCCCAACGGTTCTGCCTTCAAAATGGCTTTCTTCATAAGCTTAAACCATTGCCGCTCACTTTTTCCTATAATAACTTAAGCTTACATACTTACTTCCTCAAAAGCTTAAAGTATTAATTCACTACTTCCTTGGTTATAATTTAAGCTTTTGGCTTCCAACCAATCATTTTCATCAGGAAACTTGCCAGAAATTAACCAATGAATGCAGAGCGCATAAATAAACCATTCCTGAAGTTCCACCAAGATCCAACTGTGAAAATAATTTCCATAACTCAAACAGCTCAAATTGACAACTCTT
This sequence comes from Entomophthora muscae, assembly GCA_014839935.2. Classification (NCBI taxonomy): domain Eukaryota; kingdom Fungi; phylum Entomophthoromycota; class Entomophthoromycetes; order Entomophthorales; family Entomophthoraceae; genus Entomophthora; species Entomophthora muscae. The sequence continues at coordinate 234,215 of QTSX02002147.1, forward strand.
TGCGCACCAAAGCGTTAACTGGTCCATTATTCCAGCACCATTTCTTCTTGAATTCAACCTAAACCCATTTAAATAGTAGAATACTATTTAAATTGTTCTTTCTGGACCTCTTCAACGTTTCCCCATATATTTACAAATATTGTAAAATCCAAGGAAAATGTCCCACCAAAACAACTTTGTATCCAGCTCTCATAGCAACATACCTTTGTCTATCCTAGGAACTTAGTAAGTAAATATCTTACCCATACTTCTATCCACATTCCTTCTTGATTTTAATACTAAACCAAGGCAAAATATTCCACATCTTCCCACTTTGGTAAATCAATTCAGCAAAATCATGGCTCATTTCTCCAGACCACCAGTTCTTCCCCATCATCTTTGGCTCTTTCAGCCAGCTTATATTCCAGCTCTTCAGATTAACCAGCAATCAGTCCATTAACTTCTTCAGTTCTCTGGCTACTCCTGCAACACAATCTTCTGGTCCTTTGGCCAACCTGCCTCATGATCAGCTAGTCCTGCATCATAATCTTCTGGTCCTTTGGCCAACCTTCATCATGATCAGCTAGTCTTTCATCATAATCTCTGAGCCCTCAGCTTATCCTCAACCAGTCCCTCAACAAATCCTCACTAGGAACCTTCTTTGTTCCTTCTACACACTGAACCATATTGGTTCTTTCAATTCAATATGAATTAAAAGTCCATCAACTAGCCTTTGCTGTGACCAAACAGTACCTCTTGCTAGTTTTCTCTGTTAATTCTGTGAACCACCTTGTTTCTTTATCTCAGTCCCCATTATCAGAACTTGTAGCCCCAGGCATGAGTCTACATTGAACTGGCGTTTGACTGGACCCTCACAAGTGGCACTCCACTTAGGCCATTCAACCATAAATCAATGTCTATGCGTTGTCTTTACTCACCCAGGTGATTAAGTCTGAGCTTTCAGTTGCAGAGTAATCAGCTCTACTTCCCAGAGGCCTGATCACACCAAGTTCTGCAGCTTGCTTCCCCAAGCAAACCACCTTGGTGACACCTCTGAGCAAATCTATGCCCTCCAATGCTCACTTTGGGTTTCCCCTAAAGCTCCCATAGGGGCATAAACAAGGACACCCTACCAGTCTGTTAGGTAGGGTGCTTGCTCACAGACCTCCTGTAAGCATATTAGGGTACATATAGCCCTCAGAGCTCTTCCTCTCCCTGGCAGCCCGTGTTACCCGCCAGGGGTCCAAAACCTACTCCCCCCAGACATACAAAGTTCCCTGCTTGCTATTTCAGTCTTCATCCTTCTGCAGCCACAGTTACCTGCTAGGTGAAGAGCTATAGCCCAAAGCAGCCAATATCTTCTGCTGGGTGGAGGCAACATCTGCCTCTGGTAGTCCTTTGTTACCTACCAGCCAGGCCTTAATTATCCTAGTAGTCCTATGTTACCTACTAGGATCACCTTCAACAAACAACCAAACTTTTTCTTGGCCAACATTAGCCCCGCCTGCAAACCACCAAACATGTGGATCATCATAGTACCTCTACTAGCGCCAGCGGCTATCACCATTCTCCCAGGCTCTCAATTGGTGATTGATTCCCAGATTTCTTATGAGCTATCTGAAAAGTTGTTCTTGGAACTCTACTCACCTGAATCCCTAAGCTGTAAAGAACCCTGCCTGTGTCCCGGGATTCTAGATTGAACCCACAAAGAGCCCGTACAATTACTGCTTGCCAACCTGACGGCCCTGCTCATGCAGGTGACCTGAGGCCAGGTTGTAGGGCATGGTTGTATACTGGGAGTGGAGCAAGTGGCCTCCCTCTACCCCTTTGAAACTTTTGGTGATTTCAATCTACCTGAAGACAATCATCAAGTTCTCTCCTTGTTCACCACTGCTGATTTCCCCCAACTGTCCCCTGTCCAACAAAAAGACTTGTTGGACCTGCTCAATCAGTTTAGCGACATCTTTGCCTCTGGACCTACAGATTATGGCCTGGCTAAGGGAGTCATCCATCAGATTGATACTGGGGATACACCCCCTTTTTGTGCCAAACCATACCGCTGTAGTAGGGTGGAGGATGCTCAAGTGTCTAAAAACTCAAGCAACTTCTGGATACTGGGTTACTGGCTCCTTCCCAAAGACCTTGGGCTTCCCTGTTACTGATCCTCAAGAAGAAGGATGGAAAACATTACATTGTAATGGACTATTGCCGCCTGAACTCCCTCACTAAGAAAGACTCATACCCCTTGCCCAGAATTGATGATGCCCTCCAACAGCTGGGTGGTTCCAAGTTTTTCTCAGTCATGGATCTAGCTTCTGGTTACTGGAAAGTTGACTTATCTCCAGAAGATAGAGAAAAGGCTGCGCTTATCACCTCAGAAGGCCTTTTTGAACCCACTTGTATACCCCAGGGACTCTGCAATGCTCCTGCTATATTTCAACGGGCTATGAACTCCATCCTACGAGACCTAAAGCTCTCTTGTGTCCTTGTGTACCTTGATGACATTACTGTATTCAGCGCTACCTTTACCAACCACTTGGAACACCTCAAGGCTGTCTTCATCAAGATTTGCAAATCTGGATTGAAACTCAAACCCTCCAAGTGCTCCTTCTTTAAGAAACGTCTGGAATTCTTAGGTCATGAGGTCACTCAAACTGGAATCCACCCCATGAATAACAAAGTGGAAGCCATCAACAAGATGCTACCTCCCACAAATCTTTGAGAGGTTCAAGTATTCCTTGACATGATGGGCTACTACTGAAAGTTCATACCTAATTTTGCTGAACTGAGTGAACCCCTTGTCCAATTGCTTCACAACGTCCCCTTTAAATGGACTGACAGCCAACAACAAGCATTTGAAGTGTTGAAGGCCAAGCTCAAAGTGGTACCTATCTTGGTCTATCCTGATTATGATAAAGAGTTCATCTTGTATACTGACGCTAGTGGCGTAGCTGTGGGTGCCATCTTAGCCCAGCTTGACAACAAAGGTGTGGGCCAACCTGTAGCCTACTCTTCACAGGTCCTCAATAAGCACAAGAAGAACTACAGTGTCACTATAAAGAAATGTCTGGCGGTGCTGCATGCTATAAAAAAGTTCAGGTATTACATCTATGGGACTCACTTAACAGTGGTCACAGATCACTCCTCCCTCAAATGGCTGCAACAACTAAAGGAACCTGAAGGTCAACTAGCGCATTTGACTCTGCGTCTACAAGGGTACAATTTCACTGTGATACACTGTCCTGGGGCCCAACATCAGAACGCTGATGGCTTGTCAAGGATGCCAATACTAGCTATCCACCCCGCTGATGCTGATTGCCTATACAAATCAATAGGGTACCCTAACTCCTGGACTACTGAGCCAGAAGACATTTGCCTGGCGCTACAAACCCTATCCAAAGACACTGTAATTTGAGATAGGCAACTCTTCAAAAAAGTTACCAATGCCTACCTACCCTATGTTTGCCCTAGCATGAGGATAGCCATTATCCTCCAAGCTCACATTGACACTGGGCATGGGGGTATAGCCAAAACTCATGACTGGTTATGCAAGAACTTCTACTGGGAGAACATGCACCTTCTGATCCCTGATGTTCTTGCCTCCTGTCATTTGTGTCAACTCCAACGTCCTCACCCGTCCCAACACCAATTCAAACTCATCCTCCTAAGCACGCTTTCCACACGGTGAGTATTGATGCTGTTGGGCCTTTCCCCCGGTCTAGGTTGGGGTGTCAATTTATCTTAGTTGCCATAGACTATTTTAGTAAATGGGTTGAAGCCAGAGCAACAAAAGATATAACTGCCAAGACCACAGCTACTTTCTTGCTGAAAGACATCTTCTATTGAATGGCTGCCCTCAAGTCCTGCTTTCTGACAATGGCACCAACTTTAATGCTCGCCTCATCACTTCTATTATCAAGGCTATGGGGACCCACTAATTGTTCTCCGCGCCATATAACCCCTCAACCAATGGAACTGTCAAACAAGCAAACTCCACCTTTGTGTCCATAATGAGGAAGCTCAAGCTCTCTGAAACTGCCAATTGGGATATGTTTCTCCCTGCTGCTCTCTTTGCTTACTGCCTCAGTAGACACCAAGTGACTGTTCAGTCTCCTTTTGCCATGCTATATGGGCATGAAGCCACCACCCCCTCAATCTTGGAACCCCCCTTGATTGAAGTTAATATGCCTGCAAATTATGAGGCCCATGTTAAAGACTTAACCAGTTGTATCATTGACATCCAAGCAACAGCTTATTCCATTGCTTACAAGGTCAAGGCTCTGGAGCTCTCCCTGTCCAATGCTGCTAGAGCCCCCCTACCTGAGTATCAAATAGGCAATTTAGTTCATTACTACCAGAATTGTACAAGTGGTAGAGCTCATAAGCTGGATTCCCTCTGGGTTGGGCCCTGTGAGGTCACCTTTAAAAAGGGTGTCAAGTATACCATGAAACTACTGTCTTCTGGTTATCCTTTTGCCCGTGTTCACTCCAAATTTCTCCACAAATATCAACTCCCTGTGTTCAATCTTGAGGAGGGAGATGTCGTAAATTGCGCAATTAATGCTATTTTGATATTGCCTTCAAATATTGATAGCTGCAAAGATTTAGCTGGGTTTGCTTTCAATTTTGGATATTCCTTGCCTTCTGTAAATGGGTCTGGTTCAATATCCACCCATTCCAGATTATTGTACCTGTCTATGAATGATCCTGGTATGACCTCATCCCAATGTGACCCCCTCAGCCACTCTGTCTTCCTAATGAGTGATCACTGTTCTTTGTCTACTATTTAAAGTAGAATCATTTCTCCTAATAAAGACAAGTTTATCCACATTTGTGTTGACTTTAATAACCTTCAAGCTTTTTCCTGTCCTTTTTTCCAAAAGGACTTTTACATCTTGTTTTCCAGGAAATTAAGGTATGTGCCCATAATTTTACCCTGAAGGCTAACCCAAGGCTAGCTTCAAACCTCAAATATTTTGTTATAAAGATTTCCTGCTGTGTCCTCCTGGATGTTGTCCCCAGGAGCCAAACACAACACCTCCCAAGTAGGAACAGAATTTAAAACATCAGTATTTGCCGCCTGGGAAGGGTATGCCAACACAAATCTCCCATCAACTGTATGGGCTAAATCCTCAAGAGAATTAAGGGGCTTGGCTGGCTTTGGAGCAGATTTTTTTGTGTGTTGCAGGAAGATTGTCCTATCCAAGGCTAAAGGAGGGAGTTAATTTACAGTGAAGGGAAAGTAATTAGCTTTTTCTTCATGGTCATGGGTTTGGCTGCAGCATGCTGAGGTGCCACAGCTATCATTAGAACCCACAAGCATTCAAGTGCCTGATCAAACAATTACTTTCACAATTTACCATTTCCTGATAGCAAAGGGACCCAATTTTGTGTTTAATTTTGGTTCCAGAGTTTTGTGGCATATGGGCCTTGCAAACCCCTGGCCATCTGCAGTCAGAAAGGGGGGTTTTCTTATAGGAATGCAGTTGACAATGGCTTCCACACTGTTGGTTGTTTTATTTCCAGGCAGGCTAGCTAATTGTCTAGGGAATTTTGGGCCTTGAAACCCTTCCTCTAACATGGCTACAAATTTTAACAATCCCAATATTTTAAAATGACAAGAATTAATTGAATAAACCATCATTCTAGATTTTTAACCCACAACTTATCTTTCAACCAAAAATGTGGTACCTGCTTCAATTTGACACCTTTTTTCTAGGAACAGAAATGCAGCATTATGACATCATTTTATATAATTTGAATTAAAAACTATATTAGAAATATTTGGAATATATGTCATATATTGGATTTATGTTCCTAGAAAAAAATGGTATCAAATTGAAGCTGGTACCAAAAATGTAGTAAAGAGAAATACAGTCAGTCTATAAATAATCTGGGCATCAACATTTTTTAAAAAATGAAAACCTTAAAAAATTAATCACTGAAATTGCCATGAATAAATGTACACAAAATTCTTAACATGTAAAAAAATACATAAAGAAATAAAAGTGCTGCAACATCTACAATTACTCTCTGTCAGGATTTTGGGATATTGACTAATTAACAGATTCAACCAATTAACGCAGGCCAGCTATCAATCACTCTTAGGAATGGTTTCAACAGAATGATGCGGGCTGCAGGATCAATCAATCAACAACCAAATCATGTCCTGACATTAAAAATTCCATGTATTCCTAATTAATAGTGAAATATACAGATATTGTGCAATTAATTAGTTCACCTCAACAATCACATCAAATATGCTTCTCATAATAATTACTATTCTAAACTTTAAATTATATTCTAGAACAAGAGCCATCATAAGGGCCATCATCTGAAACACTTCTAGAAGAGCCTAAAATAGACTGGGCTGTTGGGCCAAACACTCTAAGATAAAAGGCTTTGAGCCTATTGTATTAGATTAGCTCTGATTAAGTGAAGAATCATGTCCATCAACTAGTAGCCAGCCAGGCTAGCTAGCCACCTGGAACGTGGTCCAGGTTCACAGCTACCTTGCTCAGATTGAGGGATAGTTGCACAGCTTCATAAAGGATACTGAGCTTTGGAAGTTGTCAAGCAAGCTTCTGTCACAAACTGCACGCACTCAAGGTTGGGCCAGAGCTAACTCAGATAAACGCGGGCAGCTGGGCCAGCCTCAATATCAGCCTTCTAATAAAGAGATGATATTTCAAATTCTTTCCTAGTTTGATTCTAATTAAGTGGAGAGCAAAATATTGTACTGTTGCCATACAGTATTAATTCCTATAGTAAAATATGGAGACAACAACTTATGAGCCTATATTCAGAAGTAGGAAGAACTTTCCCAAATTCTTTGGGCATTGGGCCCTGTCAGACTTGCTACTTCTGATGACAACAAAATATTCTGGGCCAAAGGTTACACCAAAGTCACAGGTTCTCTGTACTTTCCTAATGTTAGAAGACTTAGGATATCATATGGCAGATGACAAAATACCATGGTCTGCAATTTTCTGACACTCTCTCTTAGGAAACAATTCCTCAAGAAGCAACTTGATTAATGAATAATTGGTGGTACTCTTATCAGACACTCATGCTGTATGAGATCAACCATTTATAATACTAAGTGGAACCTTATATGGACAAACCTCATCACTAAAATGATCTACATAGAAATTATGTGGCTTAAAACGATACAATATAATACTGTCAGGAATTATAATTTTCCTCTCTCAAAATCCAAGAGTTGGGACAGGATTTGAGCCCTGGCCAATGTGGGCTGCAGGCTGCCAGCCCTGAGGACCAGACACCCAACCACATTATTTTAGGGATTAAATCATCCTGAATTTTATCCACAGATGCTCATAGCTGCAAAGAACACCACAAAAAATACCAGAGATGGCCTCATTAAAGCCCTACAACCACTGGCCTATGAGGAGGAGACCCTTGCCATTGGCCTGGTGAGCCTGATGCCCACCCTATCAGCCAATTGATTTCCCACTCATGAAAAGGATACCAACTAACAGACTGCCCACAAAAATGCCACCCCAGAACAGAAGGGACTTGTAACCCTTCTACTAGAATCAACCAATGAAAGCCTGTCCTGCAAAAGTGTCATTTGCTGCCCCAAAACCAGGGCAACCCACCTGCCTAATTTGTCATTTCCTAATTCTTAGACCCCCAGCCATTGGGGTTAAAGTCTGGCAAGGGAGTAATATATGAACCCCTGGATCCTGCGCTAGGCTTTGTTGCCATTCTAAAATAAAGGTTATAATGTAAAGTTACTCCCCCCTTTAGCCTTGGATAGGAAAATCTTCCTGTGTTGCACCAAGAAAACTACTCAGAAACCAGCCAAGCCCCTTGATTTGATTGAAGATTTAGCACACACAGTAGATAAGAGATTTATGTTGACATACCCTTCCCAGGTGGTAAATATTGATGTGCTGAACTCTGTTCCAACTTGGGAGGAAACTCTGATCAATTTGGATTATTCTTTGGCTTGGGCTTGCCCGCACTTGAAATCAATTAAGTCCAAACAGTCAGGTTGTGCTACTGTTAAATCACCAAATCCCAATCCAACTGGATTAAATGCTGATTTAAATCACTCCAGCAATTCCAGCCAATCAGAGTTGGAGCCGGAAATTATTGCAAAACCCTCCAACCTAATGGATTTGCCTCTGCAAAATTTCTCTGCCAGCTAATCAAACCCATTGCATGGGTCAGGCAATCTCTCAATTTGAAGTCAGTCACCCTCAAAGCAAGACAGGGTACTTTTGGTCCCCTGCTTGCTCATTCTTTCAAAAATAAAGTTTTAACTTTCCCAAACTTGCAGTTTAAATCTTGGGGTCCTTCTTACAGCTCCCCTCTTACTCCTAGATTTGTTAGTATTAAAATCTTTGTTGTTTACCTCCCCTGCCTTTCCCTGGCTTATGGAGTTGTTTTTTGAAGCCTCTATAGTTAGTGTTAGTGTTAGTATATACACTTACCTTAGTTGCTCTCAAAAAACCAGTTCAAACTTTAAAACTAGTTTATAATCCCTATAATTACTTAATTCAAGTTTGAAATTGTTGTCCATTTGCTTTGAGTTTTGCTTATAATTGATATACTCTCACCTAGTTCTTCTCCTGCTAGTGAAAAGTGTATAGGCCGCAGACGCCGCATTTCTGTCTTTTGCGCATATCAAGACCTCCACCTTTACCACCCCCTTTTTAATTTTGACATGTTTTCTTTTGAAATAAAGAAAGATTTTTAAATCCCCTCCCGCTGTGAGAGAGGGGGGCTAAACTAACTAAGTTTGGCTCCCATCCTGGCAAAATAAACCACCAGGATGCCACCCAGTGGAGGACTAGAACAGCTGCTCAAAGGGGGGACCACAAGGAGGACACTGGGGACAACTGAGGGAAATAGGCATTCAAGCCCATCAACATCAGTTCGGTGAGCAGCCAAGGAGTGTGGGTGGGAGTGGGAGGGAACACCTCAGGAGCCACAAGTGGTACCAAATTGCTCTGGGCCAAACTGGGGAGGGAAGTCATGGAAGGCAATTCCTCCTCAGAGGCAGGCAAGGTGTAATTGACAATACCCAGATCCAAGTTGTTGCATGTCAAACTCTTAACCACAGCCTCTCCATAAAAGAAAAGACCACTGGGAAGATTCTAGAGACCAGAAGGATCTTCACTTACAAGCCGGGCAGATGAGAAGATTTTCCCCCACAGATCTGGGGAGGTAGACCACAGAAGCAGAAGAAATGGAGCCAAGAAAAACACAACAAACTTGATGACTGGGAGTATCATAGTTGTAATCTCCACAAAATTTGGAAGAGATTGATAGGTTTTTCAAAAAAAATGACACTAAAAAAATGCCTAGGCAGGGTAACCTTAAACAAGAAGGCAAAAGGAGCAACAGAGCAGGTCCAGGCAGCTTTACAGTGATCTTGAACGCCTTGGTATTTACAGCAAGCAAAAGCGGGTTCAAAGATAATAGTTTTAAATGAAAATTCAAAATAACAATAGACATTATAATGAAACTTAATTAAAATTCTCAAGTTTGAACTTTGTTTTTGAAAGCAAAAGCAGAGAAGAAAACAACTAAGCGTAAAAACTCTAGTATATGGTCCTAGAGAAGAAGCTGGGTTCAAAACTGGTTGGCACAAGGTAAGCTTTAGAACAGCAACTAACACTTCAATCTTTAGGGTGTAGAAACTCCAAACCGGGTTTCCAACAGCAATAAACTAAAATTAAAGTGCAAATAGCTCTAAGAATTTTAATATTATTGGAGAATAGACAAGCAGGGTACTGAAAGTCCCCTTGCTGTGTTAAAAAGGAATGTATTGCAAAGAAAGTAATCACATGACAGTTGACCCTGGATCCAATTGGCTAGGGGAAAAACTTTGCTGGATAGACTCAGAGAGACTGGAGAGTTTCACTCTAATTTCTGTGGCCTGATCTGATTGGCTATAAGAGGTACCAGGCATTTGGGGTTTAACTGAGTTGTCAAGCGTCAATGTGGTGGCCTTTGATTGGCTAGCTCTGATAGTTTTTAAAAAGGGCAATACCAGGCTAGTAAGTAGTCTAAATTGACCATTGTTTCTTCCCAGGAGGGAGCAACCAAGGGAAAAGGATCCAAAGGATAGGCTAGCAAAAACCTCTCATTAACTGTGTGTGCTAAATCCTCTAAGGAATGAAGGGGTTTAGCTAGCATTTTTGGGCCTTTCTTGGTGCGGCAGGGGAAGATTGTGTGATCCAATGTCAGAGGTGGTAGTGAATTTACACCCGCCCTTTATCCAAGAACCAATGCTGGCCTCTTCTGTGAAGTTTTTAGTATTCACCCTGGCTCCTGCTCTGGTACTGATATGGTCTAAGTCTCCATGTAAAGTTACGCCTCCATCTTGGGCCTCTACTTCAATCCTCATCAAATGCTTGGGGATCTCTGCCAACTTACGCCTGGATATTTCCCAAAGATTTACTGGAAAACCCCCAATAAAGGTCCTCACATTATTAATTTCATAATTAGTTTGAAAATACCCCCACCTAACCCAACCAAGAGACACCTATGGTTAAATACCATGTGCAAGAACAGCCAGGAGCAGTGGAAATTCATTCAAGACAGGTTCCTCAATTTTTAGTTGAGTCAGTTTTCTCTTTGATTTTGTCCATTTGGATTTTTCCAGATTTTCCTGCCTCAAGAGACACATCCATATTCCCTAATATCATTGGCCAATCAGATTTGGACATTCAACTTCCCATCCAAATTCCATCCCCTTTCTTTAAATGAATGCAAGAGTTATAAAATAGCTTGCTTCATCATTCTCTACTCTAATAAAGTTAGAAATTTGTTAGCTTAATTTGGCCATTTGGTTTTTTCTGTTGCTTTTGGTGTTCAGATAATTCCTCCCTCCCCTATGGCCTCCCAGGAATTGTTGGCAATGACCTTTTGGTTGTTGCTGAAACCACAATTTTTATTGTGGTTGAGAGCTTGGTTTTATTTCCTCTTAACCTGCTCCCCAATTCTCACACTCCAGATCTTTGGACTTGTATTTCCTATTCCTTTTCCACATTGGAAGTAACCCCTCTCAATTCTTGCATATGTTTGAGGACATTCCTGGACAAGCCCAGGAAATTCTGGTCACTTTTGAGAATGTTGTGAAGAGTCTTACCTGCAACAATATTGAGCTTTTTGCCCTCAAATTGGCCCCCCTGGGCCACCTGGTCCAGTATCCCCTGTGTTTTCCCTCTCTGAGGACCTGGTTATTCCAGACCAAGAAGCAGAATCTGACGCCCAAGAGCACTCTCCCAAGCACACAACCTGGCTGCTTGGTGGAATGGTTTTAATGGGTCTGGATTCCTACTTTCCCCAACTGTCAACTATGTCCTCCTTGTGGACGCCTCTTCAAGCGGCCATACCAGTATTGCACTGGATGGCATCCTGGTGGTTCCTTCCCCCAAGATGGGAGCCAAACTTAGTTATTTTAGCCCCCCTTTCTCACATATACACTATTGGTTCTCCCAATTGTTTCTGTATTATATCAGAGCCTTTTGCCATTTAAGCACTGCTCCTCCTAGTCTGCCAGCCCCTCTGCCCACAGTTTTCCATCTGCCATGTGCTCCTTATGGGCCTGTGCATTTTACTGAATAATTCTTGAAGCCTGAATTAAAGGGCTGTATCACTGAAAAGATACTAGTAATCAATATCCTGGACTGCATCAAAGAGTTTACCCAAATTACTTGTAAAAGCATTTGTCATACTGTTGTAACTGTGCTGTTTTAGCAGAGTTACAAGGGGAAAATATTTGGAAACTAGATCATTATCTTTATTTGGAGATAGGAATTATATAGTTGTGCTGAATAATCTTAAGAGGAACATGGTTGTTATGATCAATCAATTGGCTTAGACAGGGGGTGGTTTGATCCTTATAACAAGTCAGGGGCCAAATCAAGTCATCCACCATATAGGATCATTGTTTGTTCATGCTTCTGATTCTGGTAATTTGAGCCAACTTCCTTGTTTGGCTGCAGGTCACCAAGAAGTTGGATTTTGGCTTTGAACCTGCTTAGTTGGAACCTTTTTGGTAGTTCAACCCTGCTGTTTTTACAATACAGTAGTTTTAAAAGCTACAAAGTTAAGAAAAATCAACTCATATGCAAAAAAAATCAATAAATCTCAAAAAAATAGCTGAACCCAAATCTATTGTTAATCAATAAAAGTTCATCTCTTGAAATTTTGTTTGCATCTGAGTTGATTTTTCTTACAGATGAGTTTTTTTGCTTAGCGCCATAGCTTTAAAGACTACTGTATTGCTGAACCCTGCTTATTCAAAGATAAATAAAACTTCATCCCTGTCTACCAACTAGACATGGAGACATATCTAACCCTCAAACTGATGCCTGTTTCTGCCTCTGAACTCTCCCTAGACAGCTCCAATAAGCTGTTTGTGTCATGACCCAGGTTGCTCTCAGTGGATTCTTTGGTCAAGGGAAAGGGTCTAGCATGAAAGGCCCAGTAGATGATGGGGCCATTCTCATCACATAATTAGCAGAAGTAGTGTCAGGGAACCAACCTTGGGCGGCCAGCCTGTCATTTTCTGGGAACACATGAGCTGCAGGTTTTGCAGGCAGAGCCCACCACAAGATTGGTACCAACTTAATAAGATAGTACATTGATTTTCCCACCCAGGACCACAGGCAGGCAGCCATGATTATAGTATCAATCACACCAGTGAGGGTGATGTACACTATCCCAAACATTTTGTTTGTGTGGTCCAGGGGAAGTTTGGAAGCAGACACCGGCATTGGCTTAGGGGTGATAGGTGGCTCCATATCCAACTGGTACACAGACAGGGAGCTGTATCTATCTCAGAATAGTCAGGGTTCAGTTACGTTCCAAGGACCTTGTCTATTGTATCTGGTCAACTATTTTGTTTGGGTCAAGGGATCCTTCTCTATTATTTTTTCAAAGATGTAGTCTTTGTATTAAGGCTTTAAAGGGTAGTCTGTAAAGTGGATGGGTCCAAATGGGACGCCTGGTGGATGATAAACTGTGGGTGGAATGAAAGGCAGGCAAAAAATTTGAACTGAGTTGGTAAATAATAAAGATAAAATAGGGCAATAATTGGGGGAACCAATATCTCATAACCTTTTATTTAAAATGGCAATAAAGTCTTAGCACAGGGTCCATGGATCTATATAGCACCCTGCCGCCAAACTTTACATCTATCATGGGAGGTTCATCATAGGTTTGGAAAATATGAGGTCAGGTGGCCAGGACGCCTGGGTTTTGAAGCAGCAAAATGACACTATTGCTGGAAAGTTGCTCATTGGCTGTATCTTCAAGAAGGGTTGCTTGACCCTTCTGTTCTTGAGTCATAGTCATGGGGGTAGCCTTCAAGTCTGCATTTTTCTTAGGCGGTGAATCTTGATTGGTCATCTGGGTATACTTCAAACTCATGAAGCTAATGATAGGGATTTATTTGTGTCCATTAGGCAATTTGTCTTGTCTTTCATCAGGCGCTGTGGCTTTCAAGTTTTTGAGGGGTATCTTTGTCCTTAGAGGCATTTGTGGCCTCAGCTTGAAGGGTATTGATCCCAATAAAACGCGGGCAGTTAATCCCTTGATCATTGGGGCTGGAAGTCTGCAAGTGGTCAGGACCAGGGTTTGAAATCTGCTCTTGGGCCTGGGTTTTGAGGGAAGTAAAATTGTCAACCCTGAAAAGTAGCCCAAGAATGCCATACTAACATGTGGGAAATCACTTATTCAGCAAGCCTCAGCATGGTGAGATAGGCAAACCCAAGTTTGCTATAATTATATGATGAAATGTTGATGACAAGGGGGAGTTTTCCTGCAGCAGCGCTCATGAGCTGGCTTGGGAGGCAAGTTGGTAAAGCTGGGTGATACCTTAAAAGGAGTTGGGCACAGAGACAGGAACTATTTTCTGATCCAGTGCTCTGGAGGGAGATACAGAGAAAAAATTTGATTGAACAGAAGCAGCAATAAGTTGCTCACATTAGAGCTAGATGGTGTTGGAGCTTCAAGTACTCTCTTTTTTACATTACCAACAGTATAAGATTTTTAATGATGTAATAAACTCTTTAAAAATCAAATGTTCAGATTGCATTTACTAACAGTGGTTTATTTAGAGATGTCAAAAAGGAGGGAATTTACAACTTACTCAGCTATATACTGCTGGGAAATTGACTTTTAGCTGGGTAAGACATCCTGATTGGCTTGCTGGGCACATACCACCATTTTTTTGACAATGTCATCATCTGGTTGGTTGTCCAGGAGTGGCAACACACTATTCTTAGATCATAGGGTTTGTTAAAACCTTGTGGTTCTTTTAGTGACTTTTTGGGGCCAAATTCTCAACTTCTGAGGGGGTTGACCAGTTAGAAACGTTTCTGATAGCTAAAAATGCTTTTTGGGGTGTCTTCAGGTGCAGGTGTCCCCAGGGCATTGATTCTAAATTTTGGGAGATAGAGGCAGAAATTACTGAAACCTTTTTTTAACCCAATTGGGCAATTGCAAATTTTCATCCCTTTGATTTGATATTGTTTAATTTCATGTCTGACTCATATCAGGCCCTGATAGTTTGGAATAGTTTACATCACCCTCTATTGGGTGATTGACACTATAATCCTGGCTTCTGGCCTGTAGTCTTGGGTAGGAAAATCATTCTGTACCTCTTTAAGGTAGCACTGATCCTATGATAAGCTCTGCCCACCCGGCCTGCAGCCCTTCAAATCCCAGAAAATGACAGGTTGGCTGCCCAGGGTTAGTTCCCTGGCATTAAAAATCTTGGTCATGGGTTGTGCTATCATTAAAAAAATTACCTCCTATGTTATATCACATAAAACAGGGTTATAATTTCCAGTTAAAATTATTAATCTTAGGAGCTACACTAACAATCTTCAATTCTCCTTCCCCAGAAAAAAATGTGCTAATTCATCTTTTCTGTTATGCTAACAGCTTGTCTAGGGTATGAGGCCCAACAATCTACTACTGAATTTGCAGAAGCCCACTCAGAGGGTACCAACAACTGGTATTATGAAGAACTACCACAACTTAATTCTTCAAAAACCTCTTTCTGGTCAACCCTGGTGTCCTCTTGCTCCACCACATCCTTAGCCACATACACTGCTATGTACTATCTTTTGACATAATTTTACAGAAACTTTAGTTAATTTAATGTCTATGCCAAGGCCTTCTTCTGGCTGATGACTTAATACTTTATAGCCACAGCCTTTACAGAATTTTTACTTGGTAACTTGTTTCTTCACCTATCTAAAGTAATATCCCACATCCTTGGGTATTACAATGGACCTCTCTTGCAGAAATGCTACATAGTGCAGACATTAACATCAGAGGATCTCTTTCCAGTGTCTTTCCTTTATCTTGGTTCTTCTTTGGTTAGTGCTATATTCTCCCTTGTTAAAGACCCAACAATTGGGGAAGTACTTTAGCAAAATAAGGGACCAAGTTGGCAACTTGGAAACCTGTGAGCGCCTTCACAATTGGATAGACTGTCATCATCAATCAAAAGACTCTGGTGTGTATGTTATAGCATCCAAAATTACTGGCAAAATACGTGAGTACATAGTATATACAGGTGTATATGGCTACGGACTGGGTGGAGTGGGGCAATATCAGCGTGGACCTGGAGTACCGCTTGGAGGAGTTGAGCTGCACCGGCTCCTTGTAGTAGTACTCGCCAGATAGATTATTAAATGGCCCATGCTGTTGATTATATTGGTGGCCCCCAATCCCTAGGCATGCTGAGAGGACAGCTGAGAAGATTAGATGATTCATCTTCTGATCCTGGGAAAGGTCAGACAAAGCTTAGTGTCATTTTTAACTTCTTGTAGAGTAAAGTCTTTAAATTGATTTATGTGATACTATTGAGGGGTAATTTCCCTCAATGATAGCACAAACTACCATCAAGTGATTGAGATTTATTTTATACTACTGTAAATTCAGAACCTGAACGTAGAAATGCGGGATTTTCAAATCCTTGATCTAAATTTTGAATCAATTTTGCAGGCAACTCAGCTGAGTGAAAATTAAAATATTAAATAAAATTAATCATTTAATTCAACTTTTTTTGGTTTATTTAAATTGGCAAATTTTGAATCCCTCAAGCAGATAACTCAACTAACAAAAGACAAAACTCAGCAAAAGAATGTGGGATACATGAATCAGAAATGTGGGATTCTAATGTGCAATTTAATATTTCCTGTATGTCAAACAAATAATAGACATAATGTAAAAATTAACAAATATGAAATTGTGGGATTGTCAAATCCAAGAACCAAGTTTCAAATCATAATTGCAAGGAATTTGAAATAAAATAACTTATGGGCATCTCAAATAGGAAATCAAAGGATCTAGAGCGGATTTGTGATGATTCTTTTAGGAATCATAGGCATTCTAAAAAATCACCCTATTCCATTTTAGGGCAGCTAAAATTTAGATTGTAATGATCACCAACTTACCATATATAACAATAAAATTGACTAAAATATACATTCCTCTTCTTGAGTTTAAAATTATAATAATTTTTTATTATGTCTTCTTCTAACACCAACCAAATAAACAAGCTGTTACCTGGCCTTGATAAAATCATGCAGGGCTACGCTGTGTCTCTAAACAGTGAAGCCTCTGTCTATGGCCACTCCCAACCCGCAGGCCCCTCTGCAAGCATCACCCAGGAGTGTGTTCTTTCTCCTGTGTCCTCAAGCATGGCCCTGTTTGTCCATCACGCACAGGCAGCTGCTAACCAAAATTAAGCAGCAACAATGGCATCTGGAGCCAGCCATTTGAGCCATGGGGTCACCCATAGAGCCCCAAATCCCAAAATAGCCAATCAGATGGCAATATCTGGTTCCCAAGATGGACATATCCCTCCCCCAGCCAATCAGCCTGAAAGACGCAGAAGAAAACTAATCACTCTGGAGATTGTTCTTGAAATGGTTAAAAAACAAGGGGTGCTTATGTCCCTTGGGGAAATTGCAGCTGTGATGGTGTTTGCAAAGTCTACTGTGGCTGCAACCCTGCAAGCCCATACCAACTGTGGCCCCCCTACTAAGAAGACCCCAACTGGTGCCTGTTCTTCAACCAAAGGTGAAAAAGCTCACCCACTCATGAAGGCCATCATGGAGCGTGACCCGGGGATGCCCCTGATCCAGGTCTGTCTCCAGCTGGGACCCACAGCATCTTCACCAACAAAAGAACAGTGAATTTGTGGATGTACGGAGTTGTGGTTGCGGCCCAAATCTTATTCAATCAGGTCTTCAGTGGCCCATTTTGGTGGACACTGACCCCTATTATTGTACTGTTGTCAATTTCATCAAAGGAAGGGCAATGAGGGCCTTTAATGACAGCATCTTCCTATCATACGCCAAGATCTCAGCCAGTATCCAAGACTTTGGAGAGAAGTGTATCCATTCTGACGTGTACAAGCGCGGCCCAATCTTGTATTGTTTTGTTGGGGTTTTATTGGCAGTTTTCCCATTGGGCGCCAATCACTACTCCACTATATTGAACACTGCAGATGGTTATGCCTACCAGATGGATCTCAAGGCCATGCTGGAGGAGTGGGCCACACAAAACACTGTGCACACAGTTGTACTGAGTGCAGAGATGGAGCAGCGGGAACAGGCTACCCAAGAAATCAGGGCTGCAGGGCATACCTGTTGGTCCTACCCCATCAACCACGTCAACATGCATCTTGCAGATGTATGTCTACAATTTTGGTTCCACCCTCAGGCGCTTAAAGCCTGCCACCTACAACAAACTGTGCACCCAAATTGATAAGGGTTATGAGCTTTTCCCTTCTGTGTTTATCCAGAACTTATTTGATCTCATCATCTTCTATGCAAGTGATAGTGATAAGTCAAGAAAGGACCCCCACCTCCCTCCATGCCAGTACATCTGTTTTGTCAAGCCTGTATATGTGTTGGAAGAAGAATTCAAGCAATTGAAGCAAACTGCTCTTGCTGCCCCTTCCCAGTCAGCAAATCCTGCCTCCCCAACCCCCCACCAAGCTACCTGCATTCCAATCCTGACTCCCAAGCCACTACCAATCCCCCCACTATCTCTGATGCCGCCCCTTTCACAGGCGCAGATGATGGCAATGTTCATTCCGCCCATTCCCTCCCCTTCCCGTCCTTTGATTAGTAAATAAAGCTTTTCATTGTGACAACTTATTAAAATTAATATCTCTTTTTCAATTCATAATTAATAGTATTTTCTTTTTACATTATCAACCTTTCCAATAATTAATACAATGTTTTATATTTTACAAATAACTTAACATTATTAACATACATAGTTTTCATCATTATTAATAAATTAAAGACCATAAATTTAAATATTGCATTAGAATATAGAAATTAGACATCAACTCTTGATATTTAGAAATTATGTGCATAACTCAATGCATTTTGATTAATAAAATTCATTGTAAACTTGGCATTTTTCATTTAAATTTAGTGAAATGGACTGTGTTTATATTAGAGAGCCATTAATGCTTAGTACAAATATTGATACATAGTGTATTTTACAGCCTGTATATTTACCTATTGGTAATAATTCTGTAAATTTCTGGTCAGATTTTGCAAGGTAATGATAATGTAATGGATTAATAAATTACTGTTTATTATCATTAATTGGCTGATTTTTTTGCTGTGACAATTGTGCATTTTCTGATATTTACGCACTAGTATCCAATTGGTTGGTTTCACATCCAATTGCACAGGCAATAGGAAATCAAGTCACCACCCTGAGACCAGATGTGGTTGGGGTGGCAACTTGATTTCCTATTGCCTGTGCAATTGGATGTGAAACCAACCAATTGGATACTAGTGCATAAATATCAGAAAATGCACAATTATCACAGCAAAAAAATCAGCCAATTAATGGCAATAAACAATAATTTAATAAAACATTACATTATTATTACCTTGCAAAATCTGACTGGAAAGTTTACAGAATTATTACCAATAGGTAAATATGCAGACTGAAAATGTACAATGTATCAATATTATACTAAGTGTTAATGGCTCTCTAATATAAACACAGTCAATTTAAATAAATTACAATGAAAAAGGCCTTGTTTACAATGAATTTTATTAAACAAAATGAATTGGTTATGTATATAATATCATAATATCAAGAGTTGATGTCTAATTGCAATATTCTAATATAATATTGACTTTTATGGTCTTTAATTTATTAATGATGATGAAAAATATTCACGCGTTGAAGGTATTACTATAAAAACCAGTTTTTTGATGTAATTCAAACAAAATGTCAAATATTTATAACTTAATAAACAAATTAGAAGCACACCTGCAAAAGATTGTTGAAATAGAAAAAAATATTAGGGAAATAGTAACAGGAAAGCTGGGTAACAAGGTCCAGCCACTAATCCAGTCAAAAGAAGATGCTCTCAATAAACTAGGAAATATTATAGACAAAAAGAACAAATAAGTGTTGCTCAATCTACAGTGAACAATCCTATCAAGTCTGAAGTTCAATGACGCGGCCTACAATTTGTGGGAGTTCTGGCAGGGGGCCAAAGAAAACAATAAGAAGATCAAACTGATTGAAGGAACTGAAATCCCCCAGGAAATAAACACCAACAAAGAGGGAAATAATCAAATGGAAACAGATGAAAACAAAACACAGTCAAGAAGCAGGAGCACCTCAAAAAACAAAGAAAATTCAACTAATGAAAATCAAGAGGAAACACAAGTAACACAGAAAATAAGGAAAATCAAACCCAGAAAAACAAATAAAGAGCAGCCAACACTCATGAAGTTTGCTGAAGGGGCGCCTGTGGCTGAGGAGGCCACAGGGAAACAATCAGTAAGTCTTTTTATGTTTTATTTGTATTTACTTTAGTTATAACCAGGGATGGGGACAAGGTTGCGGATGTTAGAGCAAAGTGGTATGTGGCATGATTCAAGGATATATAATGAGGATATAATAAACAGATTGTAAGTTGCTTGACAAGCAGGAGACCAAATTGGGAGGATGGCTTCAGCATCTTGGATCCAATGGTGGTGTAAAAGAAGATTGAGAGAGAAATTGTCAGTAGGCAAATGATTTGTAGGGGTAAATTTGAGAGAGAATTGGAGGGCATCAACAGGTACAGCGCAGGGCAGGTTGCGGCTATGGAATTGATGGCAACCTTGACAGCCACAGAGGCTAATCTTTTGAGGATAGGGGCAAACAGCCTCAAATTAGCCATCATTTTGGGATAAACTTTCTTTTATTTTGAGGTAAATTAAGCTATCTAGAAACAAGTTTCTAGAGGGGAAATGGGGAAGTCTCAAGGGAGTTCAGGATGGGGCAGGAGGGGATTCTGCGGCTTCTGATTGGCTGGCAAGAATATTTTCAGCAGTTATTGGTCCTGCATTGGAATCTGAGTCAATGACGTCATAATTCAAAAAAATTCAGAAACCAGCAGGTTGAGCGCTCCCATCCCCAAATAGTGTATAACACGTAATTTTCTTGTCATAGTTATTTGGGGAAAAATAAGGTAGGTCCAGATTTTTGAGGGCTATTTGGCAACCCCAGCTTTGAACCATTTTTTTTTCTATGACAGCATTTAAGTCATAAATTTTTTTCAGGGGTTTGGCTGCAGTTCTTTGCTTATTTTGGGTTTTACAAGGGTGCACTATCCCTTCCATTTGATTTTCTACCGTAACAGCAGAAGTGGCAGCTTTTACGCCAAGTTGGTTCTACAGGGGTTACCAATCACTGGTAGCCCCTGTAAAACAAATAAATAAAAATCAAATAAGTAAATAAAATAGTACAAGATAACATCAATCAATATGTAACAAAAGACGCAATGAATAGGGAATTCAAAGCGCCAGAAGGAAGCTCAACCTGGGTCAAAGAAGCCTATGAAGTAGGCGCAAGTATCAACTTCAAAGGAATGATGGATATCCAAATAAATGTCAACATGAATTTTGACAAATATGTATTTGAATGCCTGAATTTTTTCCATTTTCAACTATGAACACATATGAAATAAACCTGAAAAAAGTCAATTTCACGTTCCACAAGAAAACGTCAAAGCCGCAATATTCAATAATTTAATAAAATCAATATCAAATCAAACAGGCAATGAATTTTTAGTAATAAGATGAAACCTTTATTCATAATGTTTGCATAGGTGTGGGTCATGGATGCCTCCAAAATGCCTGACTCTCCTTTACTCAATTTTTCAAACACATCCTATACAAATTGATTAGTTGTAATCTACAAGAAATTCTGCTTATTTGCGGAAATCTATACCTCACAGCAACTGCATCTTGCTGTTTACCTTGGGGTAGTACTATACTGCGTTATGAAGGCCAACATGAAGAAGCTGGAGGATGTCCCCCTTCAAATGGACATCTGCTGGCTGGCACTGGAAAAAATGAAGACACCGCAGGGCTACCAAACTGTAGAGCATGTCCTATATGACTGTTTTATGTTAGCTTTGTGTAAATTTACTGCCACCTCTGGCCTTGGATCAAACTGTTTTCCCCCACCACACCAAAAAAGGGCCAAAAACAACAACCAAGCCTTTAAATTCTCTAGAAGATTTAGCCCAGACTGTTGATGAGAGATTTGTTCTGGCCTACCCTACAGATACCCCTGCTTTGGTAGTCCAAGCTTGCAAAGAAACTCTGATCAATTTAGATTGTTTTTTATCATGGAGTTGTCATCTCTTGAAAATTATCAGGAACAGCCAATCAAAGGATGCCACATCCACAACCAGAAAATCAAATGAATCTGAAATGGTTGGGATGCCTTTCAGCCAATCAGGCAGAGCTGCGGAAATTAGAGTAAAACCCTCCAGTATCTCTGACCCTACCCAGCAAAGTTTTTCCCCAGCCAATTGAATCTAGGTTCAACTGTCATGTGATCATCTTCATTGCAATCCATTCCTTTAACAACAGCAAGGGGACTTTCAGTCCTCTTCTTGTCCATTCTCAATTTATTGAAAGTTTGGAGCTTGATACACTTAGTTTTAAAATTTATTACCTTGGTTGGACCTCTGCTTGAGTTCCTATCATCTAGAATTTTAAAGTGTTAGTTGTTGCATTATCTCTTACCTTTCAACCCCCGTTTCAAACCCAGTCCCTCTTCTGGGACCCTTGAAACTGACTCCAGTGTATAGTGGTTTTGGTTTTTGCTTTTGCTTTGAAGATTTACGTTCAAACTTAAGTCTTTTAGTTAATTTCAATATAACAATATATTTTTACTTTATTTTTCTCTATAAATTACTTGATTTTGAGCCCGCTTTTGTTCCTGGTTGCTTTAAAGACGTTTGAGCACACTGCCAAGCTCTCCAAACCCACTCTTTTGCTCCTTTTGACTTCCTTCTTGTGGTTGCCCCTGTTGATCTTAATTCTATTGCTTGCAATTTTAAAAACCTCATCAATCTTCCCAAAATTTTGTGGAGATTGCAACTATGATACTCCTAGTCATAAAATTTGTTGTATTTTCTTTGGCTCCCTTCTTGCTCCTCCTGTGGTCCACCTCACCAGACCTGTGGTCTAAAATCTCCTCTTCTAAGCGGCTTGCAAGTGAGGCTCCCTCTAGCCTCCTGAGTTTGCCTGTTAGTCTCCTTTATTCTGAAGAGGCCATGGTGAAGAGCCTGACATGTGATGATCTGGATTTGGAGGATGTTGACTATGCCTCTCCTGCTCCTGTGGGCAAGAAGGTGCCAATATCCCCCCCTGCTGACCTAGAGAAGAGTAACTCAGTACCTTTGCATGCTTATGTGATGTTCCCTTCTTCCCCCACTTGTACTCCCTGGTTACTCACTAGGCTGGTGATTATGGGGTTGAATGCATACTTCCCTCAGTTGTCTCCTGTGTCCTCCCTGTGGTACCCCCTTCAAGCGGTCGTTCCAGTCCTCCACTGGACGGCATCCTGGTGGTTTGTTTCACCGGGATGGGAGCTGAACTTAGTTAGTTTAGCTCCCCTCTCTCATACTTTGTTGTACAGGTACACAATACCTCCAGAGAACCAACTCCTTGTTAATTTGCTTCTGATATTGCCTTTTATAAGACTCTCAGCCATCACCAGGATGTTGAGTGCCACCCCTCTAGCAATTGGTGCCAGAGTTGTCCACCACATACAGAAGAGTATGTGGTCCCAATTGGACGCATCAGCAGAAAATATAATTTTGGGAAATAATACCCCAGAATAATCACATCCCCCTTAGCAATTTGCATCCCCCTAATAAATCATCTTCTCTTGCAACTTAAATTCTATTTTTTTAAAAAAAATTATTAAAATTATTAAAATTTTAATATTAAAATTTGTAATATTATAATTTTAAATATTTTAATATCTAAATTTTAATATTCCATATTTTAATTACTAAAATTTTAATATTAAATATTTCAATATTAAATAATTCACAATTAAATAAAAATATTTAAACTTTAATATTTAAAAAATATTTAAATTTTAAGATTTATAATTATAATTTTACTTTTAATATTTTAAGATTGTTTTAAATTATAATAGGTAAATTATAATAGTAATATATCTAAATATATTACAAGAAATTAGTTATAGTTGCAACCACGTCAAATAATAAAAACAAAGTTAAAAATGTTTTCATTTACTAGCTTGTTAAGTGTGGGTTCATTTATTACATAGACAAACAACAAGAATTGAATTTATCTGCATCATGTGGCCCGCTTCACTATTGTTCTAAACAAGTTATTGTTAAGAACTCAAATTACCTTTCCCTCCTAATATGATTTGATAAATATATTTGATATGCTTGACCCGCGTCCAAAGTACTAATTAGTAAGCAATACATGAAAATCATTGGTTTCTGTGTTGTGTGGCTATAGTGGCACTGAAATAATAAGGATCAAATGATGACTTGCAAGGTTCAATTTGTGGCTTAAAAAATCCAAAGTAACAACAAGGATTCACAATTGTTTAAATAAAATTAATATATTTCTATCTTTTTTAATCTATTTATTTGTTAGCGCAACAGTCAATACAACATTTAGTGCATTATAATAAAAATATGTGTCTCTATATCTAGTATAATTAATTTTACTTACCTTTTCTATGTATTCTTATATGTCTATAATACAATCAAATGTCACATCATTATGTATAAATAATAATTTTTGAGTCCTAATAAAAACAAAATAAATAAAAATAAAAACAAATAAAACCCTGAGCGCCCATTTATCTGATTAGCTCAGAGGCCAGGGCTTTAGGGAGGAAGGATTCTGAGTGCTTGTAAAAAGCCGCCACCACATCGGGTGGCATTGCAAATTGACTGACCTCAAGGATGTTGAAGAGATCCTTGGTGTCCTGAGGGAGGCCTTGCTTCATCTTATTCTTGATCCAACTAAACACCTCCTTGATTGGGTTTAGAAATGAAGAATAGGGCAGAAGGAAGAGGAGTCTCATTGGACAATTGGTAAGCCGGTGGCTGGAGGTGTGGCTGTTTTTGTCAATAAGGGGAAACTTGGACACAACCAGATCCACTTTGTGGAGCCTGACATTATCCAACACAACAATGTTGGTTGTACTGTGTTAATTGATCCGGAGATACTCCTTGACAGTTTGAAGAAAATCAAGAAATATCCTGCTGTTATGGGAGCCTTTAATCATCTGGTATTGGTCTAAACTGCAAGGACTCAGAAGAGCAACCATTGAATATGTCTGGGAACAGACAGCTGCACAATGGGCTACACTGTCCTTGGACCCCTTCTTGACCCACCCATGTCTAGACCTGAGTGAGGAGGAAAACAACAATTTGTCAATGTAGAAGAACTGGACATTCCTAGTCTCCTTTAGGGCCAGATATGTCTTGGCAAAAATGCGTCAATTCTTGATGGTCTTCTCATTGTTTCTGTTGTACAGAGAAACTCTGAGCACCTTCCACAAGAAGCCCAAATCAACCATTGCTTTGTAAACAAGGGTTTTAGAAACAGAAAGCCCAAACTCTGTGGCAAGCATTGATTGGACAGCAAGTGAGTCCAGGTGGCAATCCTTGGTAAACCACTGCTTGATTGCCTCAAGATGGGTGGGCTGAAGTAGGCTGGGCTGCCGCTTAGCCTTGGCAGATTTTTCAATTTGCCCAATGTTGCCATATTTGGTGTTGATGTTGGCAATGTATCTGGCTGTGACACCAAATTGGGACGCAATATCCCAAACTGCCATTCCCCCATTCAAGCAGTTAAGGAGAGCTTCACGCTCACTATCTGTCAACTGATGCCAGCCCTTGGCAGGTGTTGCGGCATCCTGGCTATCAGGCTTGACACAGGGGATGGGGATGTTGCAACTGAGTTTCCAGACTTGCCTGCTAACGTATCTTACAATACACAGGAAGCGCTCAATGAGCCGCCCCTTGATGTATCTAACGTTAGGGATTAATATGATGGCAATATTGAATGGCAGGTACTTCATCTTAATTAGGAGCACTACCAATTTGACTTGCTGATCCCCGCACAAGTTATTCCTCAGCTTCAGACCTTATATGGAACTTCCCACTATGCCACCCCCTGGTGGCCTTGTGGCTTTCCCCATATAGTATATTAATCACAATATTCTACAATAAATGATACCTTATTCTTATTATTCTGTCCTTTCTATTAGACTGTTGTCTTCCCCAATTCCAAGTACTGAATCCTCATTGGTTCAGTTGCAACAGTGATAGCAGCGGTAGGTTTACAACCTACTTAAAACAAAATTCCCCCCAAGAAAGGACAGAGTACAGGCTGTATGGCTACTCCCCAACAAGAGACCTTCCTGCCAATCCCCAAGGGGGATATCCCTGACAGGTATGTCATCTATCAAGACCAGCTAGTTATCACCAGTGTGTACAATTGGCTCTTCCTCGGGCAGCGTGATGTCAGCATCACCCTGTCCCAGTCAGATCTGTCCCAGCGCATGCTCAACCTTCAGCTAGAATCCTTTGCTGGTGGCATTGAGGGGGCTGACATTGTCAGTTGGCTCCAATCTACGGAAACCTGCCTTTGCATCTGTCAGGTCCCTGAGCCCATGTGGGTTGCCACTGTGTCTGGTTGCCTCACGGGGCCTGCCACTGTGTGGTTCACCAACTGGGCCAGCCAGGAACTTAATGTTACCTGGGCGGCATTCTGAGACGCTGCCAAGTCCTGCTATAGTGAAACCTTCTCCCCCATTGTTGTGGAAACTCCTCTTATAGCAATCAAACAAACTGGTTCTGTTCCTGAGTACCTTGCCGCCTGGCAACAAGCTCTTGCTGCCACCCCCAAAGCCGTGACCAACGGAAATACAATGCTACTCACTCTCATCATCAATGGGTTAAAATCCTATATCTGCAAGTAGGTCCCTGTAGGTTGCTGCACCTCCATTGACAACTGCTATAAGGCTATCATGGAGGCTAACAACCAGGCCTCAATGGGCTTCTGCCGTACTAGTGATGCTCCATCCCAACAATGTATCACACCTGGTAGTGGCCACAATCAAGTGGACTGCTGCCAGTCCCATCAGCAGGATAATGGGACTAAACGCCCCTGCAAGGGGGAGCTTCAGCTAGCGCAGATTGAGGATCAGGGAAAAGCCTGGGGGTTGTAGCAACAAAAGGCCTTGCAACTCCACCTGACCCAGCCTCTCAATCCCTGCTTGCAAAAAATCCCTGTGACTACAACATTCATGAAGTCAAAACCCTGGACGTCTTTCAAGTCCACAGTGACAACCCTGTATTGCAAGTGAGTCACTCCTCAAATAAAGTAACACATTTGTCCTATCCCTTCCGTTTCCGTGGGAACACCCACAAATTACTGGTAGATACCGGGGCCAACCACACCATGGTGGACCAGGCGTTTGCCAACTCTCAGCAATTAGACCAAGTGCCCAGCAGGTTCAAAGCAGTACTAGTAGCTGACTTCCGCAGAGTTGCCATCACCCACAAGACAGTACCCTTCTCTGTCAGAATGGGGAACGTCCAGGTTAAGCTCTCTGGGCCAATCATGGCAGGGCTCAGCCACAATGTAATTGCTGGTCTTGACTGGCTTTGGTACAACCTTCCCTACATCAATTGGGATACCTCTGTCACCACCCTCAACAGAAATGGGGTGGGGTTCCAGATTTACCCTGTGGAAATGAGCAAGTTACTCCATGATACTGTGTTTGTCAGGATAACAGAGACAGGCTCATACAATTTCAAGGGGGGAACTAGACTTCAACCAATGTTCAGTCAAAGTTATTGGCGCTGAACCATATGTGGTCCCTTCCTTGACCACTTCACCACCACCAGTGCTTGCTGCACTCCTTTAGGAGTACAATAACGTGTTCAGTGAGACACTTGAACAACTACCTCCTCCCCGGGAGATCCAGATCACTGTACAACTTCAAGTATTGTTACCTAAAGCACAACCATTATATTTTCCTACACCAAAGGAAGATGAGACCCTCTGCTAGCACCTTGTGGACGCGCTTGATAAGGGCATCATTTGCCCTTTGCTCTCTCCATATGGGGTGGCTGTCTTCTTTGTTGCCAAGAAGGACAGGTCCCTTTACCTGTTCACAGACTACTGCACCCTAAATTAAGTGACGGTTAAGAACAAGTACCCTCTGCTGCTGATTGACAACATATTTGATACACTTGCAGGTGCAAAGGTCTTTAGCAGGATTAATATCACTTCAGGGTACAACCAGGTCTGCATTGCACCAGGGGATGAGGCAAAAACTGCCTTCTGCACGCGCTATAGGTTGTTTGAGTGTTGGGTCATGAACTTTGGAATGACCAACACTCCCTCCACCTTTGGAATGTTGATGAACAAAGCATTTGAGGAACTGATTGGGAAATGTGTGATTGTGTACCTTGACAACATTATTTTCTTCAATCAAGATCAAACCATGCACCTCCAACACCTCTGTGCTGTCCTTGACACCCTTTGGAAAAGCCAGCTAAAAGCTAAACCCTCCAAATGTGAGTTCTTCAAGTTGGAGCTGTTATTCCTTGGGCACACCATCTCTGCCCAAGGGATAAAGCCCAACCCTGCCAAAATCAAGGCAATCACCAGCATGCCGCCCCCCACTGATGTGAGCCAGGTGTGTACATTCTTAGGCATTGTTGCCTATGTGCACAAGTTCATCCCCAATTGTGGGAAACTAATTTCACCTCTCACTGAGCTCCTCAACACCAAACAGTGCTTCCATTGGACCCCTGTCAGAGATCAAGCCTTTGAGACATTGAAACAAAGGCTCACAACAGCACCAGTACTGCAGTTCCCCAATCAAAACTGACAGTATGAACTTGAGACCAATGCCTCCAACAGGGCCATAGGGGAAGTGCTAAGGGTAGAAAATGACAATGGCGTCTTCCTCCCCGTGGCATATGAGTCCAGGAAACTTACTGACTTGGAACAACACTACCCCATCAATGATAAAGAACTGGCGGCCATTATACACTGTGTTGAGAAGTGGCGCTGTTACCTAGAAGGAGCTACCTTCCCACCCCTTGTTCTGACGGACCACAAGTTGCTCCAGTACTTCAACATGCAGTCCCACTTGACACGCCGCCAAGCAGGATGGGTTGAGCGTCTATCCCCCTACCAGTTGTGCATCAAGTACAAGCCTGGAAAGAAACTTGTCATAGCTGACGCTCTCTTGCAACTCTATGTAGTGTCCATCACTAGGGACAATGGCTTGGACCTAGATTGGCCCATGCTCTACCTCCGCCCTGAGGCAACTTGCTACAAGGGCCTTAACTTGGTCACCATCTCCAAATTGAAGGACAACAAAAGTCAGTTCACCACTGATGCTGTTAACATCTGCCGCCGGGCAGAGACAGGTGAGAAGACGCCTTACATTCCCATCACGCAACAAGGGGACACAATATTGCACTACCACCAAACCCTGGGTCACATCAGAGGGTGTAACCTCTTCAAGATCATGAAACAGAAATTTTGGTGGTTGCGCATGCGTCAAGACATCTTGGACCTCCTTGAAACGTGCTTGTTGTGCAAAAAGAACATGTCCAAACCTGCACCCCCAAGTCTGTCCTGACCATCAAGGCCATGGAACCCTTTGAGCAGTGGGCCCTCAACATTGTGGGGCCACTCCCCAAAGACAGACTGGGAAAGAAGAACATTATCACTGCCATTGACTACTTCACTTGCTGGCCAGTGGCCTGGGCAACAACCAATCACACTGCCACCACCATTACCCGCTTTATTTGGAAGGAAATTGTGGCCTGTTTTGGGTGGCCCAAACGTCTCATTACAGATAGCGGTCCCAAACTTGTTGGGCATGTCATGAAGGCATACTGTGCTAATAACGCGCTCCAACGTATAGTTATAACCCCCTACCATCCTCAAGCCAATGGACACGTGGAACGGTTAAATGGCTCACTGGTTCAACTGATTGCCAAACTCTCACAAGAGCACCCTAATACTGCATGGACTGAACACCTGCCCACCGCCCTACTTATCCTGCAAGCAAGAATCAACAGGGGCACAGGGTTTAGTCCCAGTACCCTGGCCTTTGGAACACCTGACAGTCTGACAGGGGTTGAACAGGGAAAGCTACGGTCCAAGGTTTCCAACAAGCCTCCTCTAGTAACAACTCCATCCCTAGACCAATGGTGTGCCAAAGCCTGGGAAATCAAACACAGACGGATTGCAGGAGGGACAAAGCACCTCAAAGCTAGATACGCCATAGGTGACCCCATCTACAGCCTCAATCCCTATTCTGCCAAGTTGGAACCCAACCACCTAGGGCCCTTCAAGATAGCTGCAGTCTATGACAATCACACTTATCAACTTGAAGATGCCCAAGGAAACACCAAGAAGCTTCACTATGATTGCTTGCGCCCCTGCCGCGCCATCCCCACACAAAAGTTGTTCATGCGGACCTTCCCAGACCTTCTGCAGACTCTGGTCTTGGTGTCTGACAATAAAAAGGGGGCAAGAGGGGGTGTTGCAACCGAGTTTCCAGACTTGCCTGCTAACATATCTTATGATACACAGGGGGCGCTTGATGAGCTGACCTTTGATGTATCTAACGTTATGGATTAATCTGATGGCAATATTGAATGGCGGGTACTTCATCCTAATTAGGAGCGCTACCAATTCAACTTGCTGATCCCTGCACAAGTTATTCCTCAGCTTCAGGCCTTACATGGAACTTCCTACTATGCCACCCCCTGGTGGCCTTGTGGCTTTCCACATATAGTATATTAATCACAATATTCTACAATAAACAATACATTATCCTTATTATTCTGTCCTTTCTATTGGACTGTTGTCTTCCCCAATTCCAAAAGCTTAATCCTCACTGGTTCAGTTGCAACAGGGGCCTTTGTGTAGAAGGTGGGATCATGCTTGGTTGTGCTGGCGCCGTCAATGGTGGCATACAATACAGGTGCAGATGGCTCTTTGATGGTGGTCAATGGCTCATATGATGTATCAAAGACGCAGGGGCAGGAAGTAGAAACTCTTGGAGCAAGAGTGCAGGGCCAGGTGACAATTGGGTACACAGTGGAGGTGTATGTAAACTCATTATTCCTGATGACCTTTGTATAGAAGACTTTTGTGGTAGGCCTTGAGAGCAGCTTCTGTCTTGGATTCGGGCTTCTGTTCCTGGCTTGAGATGTGGGAGGTGGTTGGCTGGCGCTGACACCTTGAGAGGCCTGTGTGTTGGTGTCATGAATGAAATTTCAATACTTGTATTGAAAACCTGGGAATTGAAACCCAGGTCTCATGGAAAGCCTTATGTTGATCAGAGTGGACAGGAAACCGCCCAACTGCCGGTTGGGTCAAACCCTGGGCCTAAAGAGATAGATGACCCCAACCAAGAGGAACAGATACCTGCCAAACTTCCAAGTGTTAATACTGGAGGTTCAAAATCAACATTAGAGACCCTGAAATTGAACCCTGAACCTCCAAAGACTACTCAAGTTGCACAAAGTGGACAGAAACCCACCAACTTGTTAAATTGCAAACCTGAGTTGACAAGTTACTCCAAGACCTGCCAGGCTCCCAAGGACAATTCCCCAAATGGTCACCAGATTGATGCCAACCTTAAGCCACCAAAGATCCAGACCTATGCAGAGACTGTAGCTTTCCTTAAAGAGGTTAAAACAAAACCTACTGTTAACTCTGCCAATGACCACCAGCAGCTACCAGTCTTCTGTCCAGAATGTGTAGTAAAATTGAACTACTCAGGTGACATAGTGAACAGTGGCGCCAGAACAAAGCATTGCCACTTCTATTCACCAGAGCAGGCACAACCTGGATCTTCTGCCCTCAAGACTCTAAGCCAAGATCCATGCCCTACCAGTGCCTTGTCTGTGAACCTGAACCCTGCAAAAATTGAAGAAGCAAAAACCTATGGTATAAAAGCCCCGGCTGTATGGTGATGACCATATTGTCATTTTTGATAAACAAGTTTTATGAACCTTTGGTTCAAACAAATCTTACCTTATCTAGTCTTAGTGATCTTCCATATTAACTCCAGACAAGTAGACCATCAGGCACCAGCCCCCTCTGGAGACCAACCTGCCAACCCTTCCCAGACACTATACCGTCCCCCGGGAGCCCCCTTTAGACCTGTACATTTTATCAAATACCCACCCAACCCCGCCTACGTGGAGTATAACTTGGAGACCATCCTCATTGCCAATCCCTTGGCAAGGACTAGAGAAACTGAATACATAGGAAATGAAGGAAAGAGGATTGAGGTGCTGCCCTTATTGTTCAAAAACAAGTACAATTATCTGCCTGCCTACTTTGTTCCCATGACTCCTCCCTTAACCCTGCAGCCTGACTGCCCAATGGAGACCCCTGCTGCCAAGACTACTTCCACCCAACTGTTTGGAGTACTCAAAATTACTCTGACAAGAATGGTAGACACTATGGTGCCCAATTCAGGGCCATGATCTTTGCTTGGGTAATCTGTATCCTGTATTATCAAGTTAGCACCCATCCTATGGTGGGCATTACCCTCAGGCACATCTGTATTCTGTCCCAAGCCAACCAATGCCTCTACCTATGCCTGGATTCCTGAAAGTTGGTATGACTCCCCTCAAGTTGGGTTCTTGGCCTGTTCTTGGACCCTCTGAGACGCCCTCATGGACGGGCTGCCCCGCGGGTTGGTGCAGGAGCTGGTTGAGAATGCAATTGATGGTCCATAAAAATAAATGAAAAATATATTTTAGATTACATATGTATTTATTTGGATTTATTGGTTTAGTTGTGGGTAGTTTTTTTCTCTTGATTTAGCCTTGAATAGTAACAGAATTTCTATATCCATAATTTGAAGTGTATAATATTGTATATTTTCCAGTTTTGGATGATTTTAAAGTTTAATCACTTTTTATGTCTAAACATGGCTATTGAGATTGAACTTTTCATTTGATTTTAGTCATGGTGGAGCTTCTTGATTTGGGTTGGTGTTTCCTAGTATGCTTACTGTACATTCAATTTGGATTCCAGTTCCCACAATTAATATCTGAGTTTACTAGTGACATTCAAAAGTGATTTGAAATTTGGTTCATGGATTTGACAATCCCGCAATTCCAAAAAACATAGTAAACTTAATGAAAATGATTGATAGATTTGAACACTTCAAAATTGATTCCAGTTAATTCATTTTGTCCATTGGAAATATGCAGTTCAACTTGAACATTGCAAAGTGTCTATGAGTTCCCGCATTTTCAACTATTCAAATAAATACTCAAAAAATTAATTTAGTTAAAAAAGGCAATCCCGCAAAAGTGATTTGAAATTTGGATCAAGGATTTGACAATCCTGAATTTTTACGTTTAGGTTCTGAATTTACAGTATCATCCTTGGTGGGGCATGAATAGTGCAAAACATTGGACAGGGAACTCCAAACACTTGGTGTTGTCTGGAATTCCCTTTTGGGAGGGGAATGGGAAGTGGTGTGCAGGCAATCAATTATTACTTCTGGGCTTGCATTGGTTTGGCGTATCATTGGATGCTTTCATGTATTCAAATTTGACATCTGCAGTTAATGCAGGAATGGTTGGGTTGGGCAGCTTGTCAGCCCCTCTGTCAGGAATGACATTTATCCTCCTCTGGAACCCCAGGCCCAAGAGCGGGAATTGAACCTGGAACCTGGATTCCCCCAGGCCGCCGGGCCTATGGACTGCAGGGCCGCCTGCCTGCATTTTCCTGGGATTGAGCCCCCGCAAGCTGACACCAAGTATTTGACCCATGCGGTAGAAAGAGCCAAACCAAAGGAATCATTGTGCCAAATGGAGGATTAATCACTGCGCCTAATGAAGGTACTGATTTGGCAACTATTAGCCTCATGAACTTGAAGTCTATGCCAACAACCAATCAAGAGCAAACCCAAGAAAGAGGCACAGGCCTGCAACCCAGTCCCATGACCTTGACATCAGAGCAAGACAATCAAGCAGCCAATTTGAGATTCTGGACCAATGAAATAACTCCCGGGCTGAGTGCCATTTTGCCGCCTTTTGACCCAAGCACCCAGTTCCCCCGGCCCTGGCCTTCCCAATGCCTTGATGAACCCCCCATGGAAAATGTTAGATTTGGAGGGGGGTACTATATAGACCCCAGGACCCCGCACTCCAAACTTATTGCCATTTTTGAATAAAGGTTATGTCAATTTGGTTCATACAGCTATTACCTTATTTTGTATTTGCCATCTACCAATTCAGTTCAAGATCTTCTGGCCCGCCTGCCCCACTGCCTGCTGGTTCCTGCCCTCCTGGTGTATCCTTCGGACCCGTCCACTTTACCAACTACCCTCTGAAGTCTGAATACAAGGAATACACCCCAAAAAGATACTCAAACTTGATCTTCTGGCCCGCATACAATCTGCTATTAGATACAACTGACAAGGCCCGTGGATATTCTCAACACCCAAGTTATTCAGAGAGAAATTCGATTATCTCCCTGCTTACAACCTGCCCATGGAGCCGCCTGTGACACCAAAACCCATGCCTGCTTCTGCACCTGATCTCCCAACCAACCATACTGGCAAGCTGTTTGGGATTGTGTACATCACCCTCACAGGGGCAATTGACACTATAATCCCGGCCGCCGGCCTGTGGTCTTGGGTGGGGAAGTTGGCCTCATATCTTTTAAAGTTAGCTCCCCTCTTGTGGTGGATATTGCCCGCAAGAAACCCGGCCCAAGTTACCCCTGAAAACGACGGGCCGGCCGCCCAAGACTGGATCCCTGAGACCCTCCCAAATTTGATAGATTCCAAATTTGGGCAGCAGTTCCCCCTCCTTTTGGATTTGAGGAAATTGCCTTTTTTGGATTCCAACTTGGGAAATTTCCCATTCTGGCCGGGGTGGATAGCCCTGCTGTGGGGGGTGTGCCGTCCCCCACCGGCTGGGGGGCTGGCGGCAGCTGCGCCCAGGATGGCTGGCTGGCTGGTGGCGGGCAAGCTGCCAGGCTCGGTGTGCGGCCAGCCGCGCGGTCCGTGGCTGAGGTATAAAACCTGTTTTCAACAATTTTGGGATTTTTAAAATTCATTCCTTCTGCTGGTTGTTTTGCGGCAGTTTCCCCAATAGGGGGAACTGCTGCAATTTTTTGTTTTGACTTTTAAGATGAATTGTGTCCAAAATCTTGTCTTGTAAAAGGGTGTTGTCAGGAATATTCCTGACACCTGGACCCCCAGCCTTCTGAGGCCCCTCAGTTCAGCTACTTTCTCTCTCTGGCCCCATTTTGAGTGGTTATACCAGTTGCTCACTGGATAGCATCCTGGTTGTTTGTTTCCCCAGGCTGAGAGCTAAAATTGGTTATTTTAGCCCCCTTTCTCACAGGTATGGGGTTTTACCTGATCCATCCTTTCAAATACTTCTACTGCTAGATAGCCCCCAGGTCCTTGTACATTATAATTATTGCCAGAGTATTAAATTTATTTAAATTTTTGCTCATATTTAGACTTCATCTCAGATATGAATGGTCAAATTTAGAAGCATGAAAATTGAAAATAATGCTGTAGTTTTCTGAATAGATTTTAGTGTTTTCACTCCTGAAAGACTCTATTTCTATTTTGAGTCACAAAAATAATCAATTTTTTCAAAAAATGTGTTGTTTTGTATTTGAACTTATTGTTTTTGTGACTGAACCAATTTTTTAACTGATCATATCACTTGAATTACATGGTCAACATCACAGTAAAATGTAGATGGCTTCAGAATGTGACTAGTTTGTGTTTGTTTTAAATATGGAGTACTTGTGTTTACTTTCTCATTTTTGGGATTCTGTATTTGACTTTAATTTTGTTGCATGACTGACTATTTTTGTAATCCAGACCTAGATAAATAGAAGTTTTATTGAGTATATTGTCCTTTAACTGGTTCCAGTTGAAATTTGTTGAGTGACTGAACCCATTTGTTCTGAACTGAACAATTCCTTCAAGTGGAACCGGTTGCTTTTTTATGCGGCTGAACCTATTTTGTTCTGAACCGAACCATTTTTGTCTATCTCAACAGGTTGTAAAACTACTGTAAAACTCTCCTTCTATATGCAATAAAGATACTATCTCTTCTTTAATTTCCCCCTTAATTTTATATTATATACTTCCCAGAAGTATATAGTCACATTGTTTTTGAGGTGCTTTCCTTCACACCCAACAAAAATTGGGCTTAATCAATAGAAAGTACCCCCAAACAAAAATAAACCCTTTTACTGATGCAAAAGTTCAATATTACAAATAATCATGATTCAGGGTATCTGCCAGTCGCCTCATTTTTGATACGCTATTAGATTAGTTTCCAAATAAAATTACTTTCCAATTTGCTGGTATACTTTTTCTGAGAAATTATAAAAATCAAACTTTCTGTTATGCAAACTATCGCTATTTATAATTCAGTCTGATTCCGAGAATAAATATTCGGGATAATGCTATTCCTAAGATTAAAGTTGTACATCAAATCCTAATAAAGTGAAGCCAGAGTTCGCAGCTTTAAAGTTAGTCAAAGTATAAATCAAGAGTATGAATCTTAATTTGAATGATAATAATCCCTGCACTTTTGATATTGTTTTGGAGCATTTCATTATGTTTATAGTTTTTAGTATGTACATTGCTAATTAAAACCTTTAAAAGGAGCAAAATGTTGAACAAGGGGCCAAGAATAAGTAGGGAGAAATAAACAAGTTAAAAACAGAATTTAACAGGAAGTATGAATAGAATTGCTCTTTTTTCAAATTACTTGTGAGTCACACAATTTCAATAGATAAAATCTAATCGCCAAAGTCAAAATTTAAGAAAAAAATTAGATGTCTAACTAAAAGATATGCAGGAAATAAAAATGTTTAAATGCTCTTAAAGAGCCTCAAGTTTTTATTCCTTACTGGATTCAGTCTCACCATAAGACTCTTCACTATCATCTGCAGCTGCAAAAAAATCATCTTCTACTTTGACAGAAGAGCCTTGCGCTATATCTAAACAGCAATTTAAAAATAAATAAAAAAGCTCATACCTTCTGGGGCTGAGGTGCCAGTGGATTTTAGCTTGGAAAAGTTTTTACAAGCGCTGCTGTCCTTGGGATTATCAGATAGCTTGCCTTCTAGCATTAGTGTTTTGATGTTTTCTCTAATTGCTTGTTTCTTAGCAATTACTTTATCTGGTAAAGCGTTGCCATGATCAACAAAGAGAGAGATGTATTTTTCATGGGCAGGAAAATGCTAAGTTGCAGAAGGTCAAAAATTGTACAGGCCAACAAAAATCAAGCCTACCAAAATGTAATTTAAATCTATGTTGGCTTCCATCAGTTCAAGTTCTATGTTGTGCTTATCGTCTTCATCTGCGTCTTCTAGTTTCTGTTCTATCTGATGGATCGCACGAAGCGCTTTCTTTTGTTCAAAAAATTTCACCATTTTATATCGGCGGCTAGTCTTGATTGCTTTGATGTCCTGAATTTTCTCCACAAGCTGTAATTCAAGCGCTTTTATCCGGCGTTCAGTTTCAACACGTACAGAAGCATCCAAATTTTTCTACATCAACCAATAAATACTACATTATGAGGTATACTAAGCTGCTTTAAAACGTGAATAAAGTTATTTTAAAAATGATAATATTTTAAAGCGTGTATACGATAGAAAGAATTAATAGAAGATACCTATGACTTATGAATAAATAATAAATTAAAAACTCCTTAAATTTTTGACAAAGATTAAATAGTACGCAAGGAACTTAAAGAAGTATAACAGTTGGTTTGGTGAGGATTTTAAAAGGTTACCTGCATTAATAACCTTTTGGCATCGCGTAGTTGTTTCTTGGGATTTTTGTTTTGCGCTTCTTTCTTATATGGTGGCTGTTTACTCAATGAACTGAGAAGACTTGGTTTTTTCTGTGGGTTATTTTTTTTCTGAAAGGCAGCTTTATTTTTATAATTTTGCTTTAAGGAGCTGGCTGAATCCTTTTTCTCATCTCCGGGGATAATCTTAAATAAAAAGTATGAGTTTGTAATAAAATGATAAAATAAACATGCAACAAGGAATTTCAAGTCACAGTACTGAATAAATTTCAGGGATTAAATTTTATATTCAAGTAAATCAACTTGAACTTCGATATTTGAGCTACTGAAATGAAGGCCAAAAACAGATAACTTTGAAATGCTAATGGAAAAATTCAACAATAAGAATCCTGATAAAACATAAGTTACTTTTCTCTTTTCCTGGGTATCAAGTTTCATCGGAGCTGAAAATATTTACAGGCTAAATTTGATGCTATTGAGGACAATAAACCATCTTAAAATTTTAAATCGAACAGCTAATGGGGCTTGCTGAAATCTAGCCTTATTCCCATTTGGTATTGAGCTATTTTAGCCAATGAAGCCGAACTATAAATGCAGGCCTTGCTCATTAAAACAGGGGTCGGCTAATATCGATTCCAACAAGCTTTTTTTATGGATATCGATTCCAACAAGCGCTGGCAAAGTCACATTTTTCATAGAAATAATTTTTTTTAAATGTGAATTTAAATTAAAAAATAAGTATACCAAATCCCAATTACAGCGCAAATTAAGTCCAGTGTTTTAATAGAAATGTGCAATCTTTTTTTGCAACATCCTTAGTGTCAGGATTTTGGGTATTGGCTATTGGCTATTTAGCAGATTGAACCAATAATCACAGGTGCGCAGATATGCGGCCTAAGAATGGTTTCAACAAAAAAACGTGGGCAATTGGGCCACAAGATCAATGGATCAATGACCAAATCACATCCTGGTATTAACAAAATCCCTGCTCCTAATTGATGAGTGAATATACAGATATTGTATAATTAATTAGTCCACCTCAACAGGCACTTGAACATGCATCTTATAATAATAACTAATATAAACTCTAATTATATCCTAGAACATGA
Organism: Entomophthora muscae; assembly: GCA_014839935.2. Classification (NCBI taxonomy): domain Eukaryota; kingdom Fungi; phylum Entomophthoromycota; class Entomophthoromycetes; order Entomophthorales; family Entomophthoraceae; genus Entomophthora; species Entomophthora muscae. The sequence goes on from QTSX02002147.1 coordinate 272,507, forward strand.
GGGCTATCATATGAACCATCATCTACATTACATCTAGAAGAGTTCATCATGGATTGGGCCTCCAGGCCAAACACTCTAAGATAAAAGGCCCACAAGCTTATTGTATTAGAGCAGTTATGATTAAGTGAACAATCATCTTTACCAACTAGTAGCCATTCACTGACTAGCTAGCTCTGGGGAGTGGCCCAGGTAGTCAACTGACTCTGCTTGATTAAAGAACTCAGTTTTATGGACTTCCAAGAAGAACACCAATGCTGTGGAATTTTCCAAAAAAAAAACTCCTTTCCAAAATCTATTTCCTTTGAAGTTGAACCCCCTGTCACACTGCCCTAATTTTACTTAAGTCTATATCCTAGTGCTTTAAGCTAACTTTGGAAACAACATGGGCAAATGGGCCAGCCTTAATGTCAGTCTATATAAACAAAGGCAGCTGTTTAATATTATGTTCCTCTTTGGAATTAAAAATGAAGCATAGTCCTTTCTCTTAATCCCTTTCCCTGTATTAAACTTTATTAGTTTAGAAAAAGGATGATACTGTTGTCATACAGTATAAATTTTTATAAATATATATAAAGACATAACTATAAACCTAAATCCAGAAGGAGAAAGAACAGCACATTGCCTCTGGGCTGCAGATCCTGTAAGACTTCTTACTTCTGATGACTACAACAAATTATTCTGGACTGCAGATGTAAAGTTATAACTGACACTTGGGCCTCTACTTTAATCCTCACCAAATTATTAGAGATCTCTGTCAGATTATGCCTGGATATTTATCCAAAGATTTACCAAAAAAAAACCCAAGAAAGGTTCTTACACTATTATTGGCTGAATTAGTTTGAAGATGCCCCCACCTAACCCATCCAAGAGACACCCCTGGTTAAACATTATGTGCAAGAGCAGTTGGGAGAAGTGGTATTTGCATACAAGACAGATTCCTCAATTTTAGTTGAGTCAGTTTTTCTTTGATTTTGTCCATTTGAATTTGTCCAGATTTGCCTGCCTCAAGAAATGCATCCATATTTCCTCATAGCATTGGTTGATTAGTTTTTAAATTCAACTTCCCACTCAATTTACATCCTCTCCCTTTAAATGAATGCAAGAGTTGTAAAAGACCTTGCTTCATCATTCTCTACTCTAATAAAAATTGAAATTTTTCAGTCTAATTTAGCCATTTGGTTTTTATATTGCTTTTGGTGTTCAGTTGATTCCTTCCCCTTTTTGGCCTCCCTGTCAGGATACCAAGAGTACCGTGGGGCTCCAGTAGGTGAGGGAGGAGTCAAAGCAGGTACTGGCATGGCCCACCAGATGATGGGACCTAACTTTACCAGGTAGGAAAGGGCCTTCCCAGCCACAGCCCAAGGTCCAGCCACTGGCAAGGCAGAGTCAATCAATCCTGTGAGTGCCAGGTAAAGCACTCCCAGGAACTGACTACTCTGGCCAGAGGCATCAGAAGTGGAGGGTTGAGATGGTTGGTTTGGGTGTTGGGGGCGGTTCCATGGGGACCAAGTAGGCAGCAGGATTGTTGTACTCCCTGTTGAAGATCAAAGGGTAGATGGTGATTTCTTTGCCATCACAGACAATTTAGTGGGGTTCCTTGGGTGTGTTTGGGCAGGTGTACCACTGCAAGTCTTCCAATGTCCAGGGTTCATGGACAGGATTGGCGGGATACTCAGTGAAATGCACAGGGCCAAATGGTGTGTTGGGCGGACGGTAGTAGTAAAAGGCTTTGGTTTTGTCAAATTGAGTCTAGCTATCTATTCCAGTGGGTAGGTACTGATGCTTGGGTGTATGCAGATGGAAGAGTATCAAAAATAGGTATGGAAGCAGATTGGGGAACCAAAGGTTATAACAACTTTTATTTGGTAAGGATGATAATGCAGAACTTTTTCAGGTGCTTCTGGTCTATATACTTACTCACATGCAAGTGCCTCTGGGCATTCTTCTGGTGCTATCTGGGTGGCAAGGCTTGACATATCAGGTTCTGCTGTTTATTTGGATGCTTCATGGTCATTTTTGGGGTTTTCAGGAACAGTTGTTTGGCTTTTTGGTGGTCCATCTTGGCTTGGCTGGCCATTGGTTCTAGCAGATTTGGCTTCTGGGGTTATGGGGTTTTTCCCAATTTGATCACCTTTTTTGGGCTGGCTTGACAGGCTTTCCTGAGGCCAAGGAACTTGATTAAAAAAGGGGTCCCAAATTGGGGACCCCAAATTACTTAATAGAGGGGGGCTTGAACTGGGGTTACTGGGCAGCTAAAAATGGCCTGCCCAGGCCCAGTCAAACTCACCAAGGCTTGGGCGTAGCTTTTGGGGCCCAGAATGGGCCCCACAGCTACTTCCAGGGCAGGAATGGTTCCTGCACCTGGATTTTCTTTGAAAAGCAAAAATCCAGGTGCGGGCAAATCTCCCCCGCCCACTAGCCCCGCCTGATGGCTAGGAGCGGGTTCAATTCCCACCCGGAGCATCAAAATTGTTACTTTTGTAACACTCTCAGGAATTGTTTGCAACAAACTTTTGGTTGTTGCTGAAACCACAATTTTAGTGTGATTGAGAGCTTGGTTTTATTTCCTACTAACCTGCTCCCCAATTCTCACACTAATTGGCAAAAATATCTAGAAACACAACAAATTATGTAAACTGAGAGAAAATGATTATTCAACAACAAATATTCCAAACACTAGAACAAATTGTAAGAGAGAGGGCTAAATTGACTAAGTTTGGCTCTCACCTGGGTGGAAAGACCCACCAGGATACCATCCAGTGCAGAACAGGGATAGCCGCTCTAAGGGGCATCCACAGTGAGAACGCAGGGGATAATCAGGGAAAGTACAAGTCCAGACCAGTCAGGAAAATTTCAACAAGCAACCAAGGAGTCTGCCTGGGAGCATACTCCAGGAGATTCAACTCTTCCCCAGAAACTGTGGACTTTGGGTCTGTGGGAAGGGGAGGCTTTGGGGGGCCCAACTTTTGGGGAGTCTGAGGAATAGATTTGAGGGGGAACACTTCAAGATTGTCACATGTGAGGCTCTTAACAAGATTCTTACTAGTAACTAGAAGGTCTTGTGCGCGCCCAGGAATATCTCTAAACAACTGCATGAATTGGGTAAGGTTGTTCCCTAAATAGAGGAGTGAATAGGAAATCTGACTCCAAAAATCTGGAGAAGTGGTCCATATAATCACCAAAACAGGTGCAAAAGTGAAGATAATAAACTTCACAAAGGGAACCAGTATTTATTAGGAAGTCAAGAGAAAAAATTGGCTTTTGTTTTGAGCAGAATCTGGTTTGAAATCAGGACTAAAATTTTTCAAAAATCTCCTAAGATTCTTAAAACTAGGAGACAACAGCCACAAGCTATACACTTTGAAAGTGGATGGGAGGCGCTTCTTTGAGCATATATTAAAGCTAAAGAGACAACAAAGCAAAAGGCAAAAAAATTGAAATTAAAGTAAGTAAATATAGAATTCTATTACTAATTGTAAAGTTTGAATTAGGTTTTTGAAAATGAGAGTGGTAAGTGTTTACATTAATACTAACTTCAACTCTGATGCTTTGAAAAGGACGCCAGGAACCAGGGAAGGTGTCAGGAATGTTCTTTCTATAATTCCTGACAACAATCTATTCCTTATTTTAGGAAAAGATAGTTTTTCTTCTTTTGTTTCTTCTGAATCTCCTAAAATTATTAAGTTAGTTAGTAGTAAATGTCCTGTTTTACCTGAGGGGAATTGTTCAGTTTTGACTGCTGAGCCAGGAATTAAAGCTACAGGATTAGAACCCAGGTCTTCTCCTATCTGCTTTGCTGTTGGGTTGTTAAAAGAAACAATTAGTAATTTAGCAACAAGCAAATTATTACCTTGAAAAATCAATTCTAGCTAATCAGGCGCTACACCAATCCTTTCAAAAAAGTCTTTTAATCATGTTGATGACGTTGGGAGCATTTGTGACTCTGTTTTTGCAATGGCTTGGTTGTTGGCTTTGGTTTCTTTTGCTGGCTCCAGTTTCTCTTCCCCAACTTTAACTGGGAAATAGCTGGTCATTGCCTGCTCCTAACTACCTATATTAATTATTGTTAATCCAAAAATGGTTTTGAGAATTCTTAAGCTACATAATGGATAATAATTTTAATTTCATATTTTAAACTGCCCAGGATCCCCAAATTTCCCCAAATTCATCTCCATGAGATTTGATCTCCTTTATGTTTTCCCCAGATTATCATTTTGCCACCATGCTATATAAGGCTGGTAAGCTATGATCTATCACTTTTTCAATCAATAAAGTCTATATTCACCCACTGTGAATCCTTGCTTGTCCTTTTTAACTTGACTTAAGCTTTGTCAGGATTTTGATATATTGACTAATTAACAGATTCAAACAATTATTGAGGGCCAGTTGTCAATCACTCTTTAGATAGTTTTAACAGAATGATGCAGGCCGCGGGCTGCAGGATCAATGAATCAATGATCAAATCATATCCTGGCATTAACAAATCCATGCAATACAATTGATGAATGGAACATGCAATACTGCTCATTAATGAGTTCCCTTCATCAAGCACCTCAATATGCACTTCACAATAATTACTATTCTAAACTTAAATTGTATCCTAGAATAAGAGGGCCATCATAAGAACCGTCATCTGCATTATGTCTAGCAGAGTCCAACATGGACTGGGCCACCAGTCCAAACACTCTAAGATAAAAGACTGTGAGCCTATTGTATTATAGTATCTCTGATTAGTTTAACAATCATCTTGTGAACTAGTAGCCAACTGTTGGCTATCTAGCCCTAGATAGTGGCCCAGGCAGACAGCTGAAAAGAGATTCAGCTGTGCAGTGTGTCTAGAACAGACACAGTAAGCTGAGGAAGTTGTCAAGCGAGCTTCCACAAAATTCACCCTGAAAAGGACAGGCCTCCTGCTGTGTTGACCTAATGCTACTTCAGTCTCTTTCTAACCTTGTGAGCTAACTCAGATAAAATGCAGGCAGGCAGGCTGCCTTAAAGCCAGTCCATTAGAATAAAAGACTGATGATTCCGTATTGACTTGACAATTGATCCAAGTCCTATTTCCTTAATATGATCCTCTCTTAGGCTTTATTAGTAGAGCAAAAGATGATACTGTTGTCATACAATATAATTATCTGTAGTAAAATATAGAGACAACACATGACCCATATCCAGAAGTAGGAAGAACCGTCTCAAACCCTTTGGGCTTTGGGCCCAGTCAGACTTGCTACTTCTGCAGAAAACAAAGTATTCCAAACTGCAGGTGTTGCGCTTTTTGCATTACAGCGCAACAATCATTAAAGATTATAGGGCACAGAACATTTACCAGAATACAGTCATATGTGAGGATATGAGTAGTACTGTATCAGAAGAGCCAGGATAGAACGGAACCATGATTATTGCCCAACAATGGCTTCTGATTGCGCAGAAGTACTTAAGGATTAGGATAAAGGTCAACCAGATTAAGGATAAAATAAAGATAGTTCAAAGATGATTTTATTGTAAATGACTAATTTTTCTTATACCTTCTACTAGGGTAATCTCTGGGCTGGTAGCAATGTCTTCTAGGAAATTCTAACATGCCCCAAATTTGGGTACTTATTAATCTAGGTTTGGCGCTTCTTGCATGTCAACCAATAGAATATCTTCATCTTCACCCAGCACAGGTGATCCTTGCTGGCGTGGAATAATTTAGTTACCTCAGGATCACTTCCTGCTTTCTTAGCATACTGCAGCTTAATGCTTATTAATGTGACAATTAAGGGAATTTGAGATTATGGGGAATCAAACTCAGCGCTCAATGTAAAGATAAGGCGGCGCTGTGGCGCCTGTAACATTTTCCAGGCGGCACCTCAGCGCTTGCAATAATTTTCAGTTGGTGCAGCGGCGCTTGACGTAAAAGTAGTTCAGCGCTTTGGCGCCTAATCCAATCACTAGGCGGCGCTTGTCATTGGCTAGTATTAGGCTTAGGTCAGCAGATTACTGCTAATCCAATTTGCATGTAGCTTATACTATCAATTTATGTTATTTGGTAGCTGCAATTCATATCCATAAGCTCCATCATAATTAGTGTCATTGTATTTTGTACTACTAATTTATGGATTTGGTTGTAGCAACCCCAATCCGTGAGCCCTGTCATAATTGGCATCATTTCTTGGTCGAAATTCCCAACAGCATGTTATGCCAAAGTCACAGGTTCTCTGTACTTTCCTAATGTTAAAAGACTTAGGATATCATCTGGTGGATGATAAAATACCACAGTCTGCAGATTTCTGACAAGCTTTAAAACATCCAAAACCATGAGATTACCCAAGACTCCTTTTATGGAGTCTCTTGGGTATAAATGATTGTTTTGGATAATCTTGCTGCCGGCTGTATTGGCCAGCATTTTGATGGGTTTGCGCGCAGATTCAGGAACCTCTCTCAAAACCCAATTCCTAGACAGTTCTTGGTGCTGGGTTATACCTGGGGTATGGTATACTGCTACACCTTTATCACATAACCCGCCTCTTGGAGAAGGGACCAAGAACTATCAATCTGCACCCCAGATCCCCAAACCCCAAGTCTTCCGTCCCTTGGCCTCTGCTTCCTCCTGTGTTACTTGGGGGCATACTTCTTCTTGGGACGTTTCAACCCACTGCTAGGCAGATATTGAGTGTTCAGAGAATTATTCCATCTAGGAATTGTGTCCTTGTCAGTAGGATCTTTGGTAACCGGATTAAATCCCTATGCCATCATTCACCTCCTAGGAAGATTACTTCCTAGTGTGTGGGTGCCTGACAGAAGGACTGGGAAGGTAAGGAATAATAAAACCTTTACTAACAAAGACAAAGAACAAAGGGGACAACAAAGAGGAGCCCAATTTTTGAAACTATACTGTGGAAAAGGAAACATTTAATTTGATAAAATGGCAAGCAGGGGACTGAAAGTCTCCTGTCTTGCTTTAAGGGATATAATTGAAATTCAGGAGTCACTTGACTAAGGGATTAGGCTTGATTAGCCTGGAAAGAAATTTTGCAATGAGGAATCCAATGGGTTGGAAGGTTTCACAGTAATTTCTGGCTTTGCCTCTGATTGGCTGATATCAATGAAATGGTTCAGAGCAGCATCTAATCCAGTTGGATTGGAATATGTTGATTTACCAGGAGTGCAACCTGTTTGATGGAACCTCATTTGTTTTAAATGTGGACAAGCCCAAGCCAAAAAGTAATCCAAATTAATCAGAGATTCCTACTATTGGGAACATAAAACTGTTCATTGGTGGTTACCACCTGAGAAAGATACGCCAGAAAAAATCACTTGTCAATTGTGTGAGCTAAATCCTAAAGGGAATTAAGAGGTTTGGCTTGATTCTGATTGGTTTTCTTTGTACGCTGGGGGAAAATTGTCTTATTCAAGGATAAAAGGGGAGTAACTTTACACAAATGATTTTCAGTTACAAAATAAAGCTACTATGATTTTTCAGGAATATTCCTGACAACAAAATTCCAAAGATGACATTTTGATCATAATTGGGACTAAAACTCAAGATAAATATTTGCAGCTGTTCCCCCTGATTGGGGAAACTGCTGCAGAACAAAAAGGCAAAGAAAAAGAATCAAAGAATTTGAATTCTTCAATTTAAGGCTTTTATAGCCCCACCACAGACTGTGCGCCCACCTCCAGTCTGCCAGCTGACAACTGGCAGCAGGCCACCCACAGCAGGACTGTCCCCCCTTGCCAAATGGAGAAATTTCCAAAACAGGAAATCAAAAGAAGCAATTTTCCCAGCACTCAATTTAGGGGAAACTGGTGCCCAAATTGGGAATTTACTGAATCTGGAAGGGGCTGACAGACTGACAGGCTGCCCTGCAAACCAGTTAATGCAGTAACTGCAAAAACTGAATTTGGATGCATAAAAGCATCCAAAGATTCACCACACCAATGCAAGTCAATGATTAACAACCCATTGCCTGCCAAACCCCTCCAATACCACTCCCAAAAGGGATATCAGACAGCATCAATTGTTTGAGGTTCCCTGTTCAATGTTTTCACTATTCATGCCTCACCAAGGCTGATAGTATATAATAAAGCTCATTTGCTTGATGATAGTTTGTGCTATCATTGAGTGAAATTACCCCTCAATACTATCACATAAATCACCCAAACTTCAAACAACAGAAATCCCAAGACACTAAGCTTTGTCTGCTCTTCCCCAAGACTAAGGAGATAGACCATCTTATCTTCTCAGCTGTACTCACAACCTGCCTTGGGATTGGGGGCCACCAACAACAATATCAACCACATGGGCCATTTAATAATCCTACCAAAAGTACTTTTACAAGGAGCCAGCACAGCTTAACTTCTCCAATCAGTACTCCTGGACCGCACTGGTTTTGCCCCCAATCAACTCAGTCCATAGCAATCTACACCATGGTTTACTATGTACTCACATATTTTGCTGGTAATTTTGGTCAATTTAACATCCACAAAAAGTGTTTTGATGGGTGATGATGGTCTACCCCATTGTAACAGTGTTTATTGGGTTTCAAGTTGTAAACTTGGGACCATACTTTGCTATAATACTCTCCCAATTGTTGGTTCTTTACACCTAACCCCTTTAAACCTCCCTCTAATCCCCAGCCTCTTATGGCGGCTGAGGAAGGAGGTAATATAGCGCCAACTTCTCTTTAATTCACTGTCCCCATCATTTTTGTCTCCAACACCCAGAAGGTACACACCACCACCTTACTTGACACTGGAGCAATGAGGAATTTAATTGACCACCTATTGGTAAAAAGCCTCAGCAAGCAGGCCATACCAGGAGGAGCTGCAAAACTAGCCAATGAAAGCACCCCACTAGTGTACCATGTGGTGGAGCCAACTGCCGTGGAGATTGGGGGAATGAGGTTTGAACTGAACTTCTCATCTCTTGAGAACCTGGCCTTTCCCATCATCTTAGGGATGTCATGGTGGCAGGAAGCCTGATGCAACATTGATTGGGATAACCACCAGGTACACATCTCCAGCTTGGGCCAGACAGGCAAGGCCCCACTTGGAGGCAATCCCATGCCAATAAGCACAATCATGTCCATAATGGTGATCCCACAACTAGAGTAAATTCTAGAGGAGTACGCAGCCATCTTCAGCAAGATTCCTATACAAGGCCTCCCCAAACAAAGAGAAAGTGACCTTAAGATTGACCTTCTACAATGGAAACTCCAAAACGGGGAAAAGTCTACCCCACCACACACGTCCAGGGCATTGTACTCAAGGAATAAATTTCCAAACTGATGACCAAGGGACACATGAGGCAATACCAATTTTCTTGCTTGTCACCAATCTTTTTTGTAAAGAAAGGTGACACAAGGCTACATCCATGTGTTGACTACAGCCCCCCAAACACCATCACTTTCAAGGATTGATACCCTGTCCCATCAGCGGAGCAGCTCACAGACAGATTGACAGGTGCCTTCTTTTTATCAAAAATGGACCTCTGTAACACATAAAACCAGATCAGGATTGCAGAGGGAGACAAATGGAAAACTGCAGTCAGAACAATTTTTGGCCTGTACAAATACCTGGTCATGCCTTTTGGCCTTTTTAATCCCCCCTCTGCTTTCCAAGCCCTGATGAACAAGATTCTATTTGACCTCCTAGACGTTTGTGTAGTTGTCTACCTTGACAACATTCTGGTGTATTTTCAGGACAAGGAGTCCCATACCACACATCTATGATAAGTCTTACAACTGCTCATCAGTAACAGGCTGTTCTTTAAGCTCAAAAAATGTGAATCTTTATGACAGAAATTGAGTTTTTGGGATACAAAATCAACCTGGTGTCAAAACTGCAGGCTTGACCTGCCAGCAAGGTTCCAACCAAGCGTGTTTGTGACCCGCAATCCAATTATCTGGTCACTCAAAGCCAGACTAGGAAGTCAACTCAAATTACCAAATCCAATAACATGAACAGATGATGATCCTTTATGGTGGATACCTTGTTTTGGCGCTTGACTCATTATCAGGATCAAGCCACCCCCTTCTCCCATCCAGCTGTGTGATCACCAATCATGTTCCTATTATCCTTGATTCACATGAACTATATAATCACTATCTCACAATAAAGATTATTATCTATCTTCTAAATATTTTTTCCCCTTGTAACTCTGCTAAAACAGCACAGTTACAGCATTTGTAGCACAGGTAGGCTCTCCATCCTACCTTATCTTGAAAAATTCTGCCTGTTGCCCGCACACGCTGTGGCCAACAAATACTTGACAGAATTATGTCTGGCCTCCAGCCTGACTGGACTCTGTACACCCCTGGTACTGCCATACCCAATGGCTTTGTCCTGTATCAGAACACAGTGATTCTGCTACCCGCCTTCAACACCATGTCTGTAAAAGTTTTCTTTCAGGCTCCCTCCTTGATGCCGCAACCAGCTGACAAAAACATCATGCCCACCTACGTAGCTCAAAAACTAAGGAGTGTCGCTTTGGAACCCTTTGCCAGGGCCAACAATAACAACAACGCTGCTGTATAGATCCAGTCTGCCCAGAGCAAGCTGGCCCAGATGGAATGCCCACAGAGGTTTTGGATTGCAGAAATTTCCATTTGCCTGACCCATGACGCTGGCGCCTGGTGCAACAAGTGGCACAAAGAGCACACCAACAAGAACTGGAATACCTTTAAGCAAGACTTCCTGGCAAGATTTGTGCTTAAGGATACAGCGCTCATGATCATACGCCAAGTAAAGAACCTGACCCAGACAGGCACTGTGAAGGAACTCACCCGCACCTACAAGGAACTCTGTCTTTGTACACCATCCAACATGGCCTTTGACACCCCAGCCACACACCTCATATACTACAGCGCTCTTAAATTGCACATGATGAGACATGTGAACCTGGATCAGGTGACCAACCTGCAAAGCCTGTACTGTGAAGCAAAGAAAGCAGAGAAAACCTCCAATAGACTTAAGAAGGCACAAACTGGCAAACAAGAAAGACCCAAGGATTCCCATCTAGGCAGGCGCTCCTCTTGAACACCCCCTGGAGGCAACAGGAATAACACCAACCACAAACCCACGGGTTTGAATGGACATGGAAATGTAAACAATGGCCAGTCAAACCGGACCCATTTCTGTGTCACCGCCACGCAAGGCAACCAAGACAAGGGAAAAGCCTGGGGAGAGCACTAAGCAAGCCAAGCTCTCCCCACACCACTCCTGACTCACCCAATGATGAGTACCAACCCAAGGACGTGGACCAATGCCCAATGATCCAGGTGTCCTCAGAGGACCTGGTACTATACACCATTGCCAGACATCCCAATACATTGATGTTCTATTCTTTCTGCTTTTGCAGTTACACAGGCTCAGCACTCCTGGATTTGAGCGCAGATCAAACCCTGGTCAACAGTAGCTTTGTGGATAAGTTCAAGCTGGCCACTAATCCTTTGCGGATTAAAAATGTGGTCCTGGCTGACAAACACCACATCACTGTGATAAAGGAAACTTCCCCCTTCTCAATCATGCTTGAGAACCTCCACTCCACCATTCAAGGTCCTGTCATTGACTTTCCAAAGTTTGACATTGTGCTGGGACTAGACTGGCTGCAAAAGAATAATCCTCACGTAGACTGGGCAACCTCAGTGTTGATCATCAAGCGTGAAGGTGTCAACCACCAGATCTACCCTGACTCCATGGACCAACTCCTACGCAACCACATCTTTGTGCGCATCATAGAGACCCAGGACAAGAGGAAAAACCTGAAGGCAATCAATTGGGACTCCTGCCAGTACAAGATCATACATCTCAAAGATCACCAGGATACCTCCACACCTCAGGACCGCGAAATTGTGGCCTGCCATCCAGAAATCTTCAAGGAAGCGCTGCCCAGGCTGCCCCCTGAGAAGCATATTCAGCACTCCATCCAACTCAAGGGGGATGTACCCAAGTCACGCCCTATCTACAGGCTGACCCTAAATGAAGATGACGCCTTACGCGCCTACCTCAAGGAGGCATTGGAAAAAGGACTTATCCGCCCCTCACAGTCTCCCTTTGGGGCCTCCATATTCTTTGTGGCTAAGAAGGACGGTACATTACGTCTGGTCACAGGCTATCAAGCCCTAAACAAAGTTACCATTAAGAATTGTTACCCACTACCACTGATCAACAACCTATTTGATGCCTTGGGAGGAGCCACAGTCTTCTCCAAGATTGATCTGACCGCAGGCTACAACCAGATTTGCATCAAGGAGGAAGACATCCCCAAAACAGCCTTCCACACTAAATACGGCTCCTACATATGTGTGGTGCTCAACTTTGGCATGACCAATGCCCTGTCCACCTTTGTAACCTTCATGAACAAAGTATTTGCACCCCACATAGGCAATCACGCCCTAGTATATCTAGACAACATTATTGTCTACAGCCCCTCAGTGGAACAACACCACAAAGACCTCAGGGCAGTCCTTGCTACCTTGGCACAACACAAACTATTATCCAAGCCCTCCTAGTGCCAGCTCTTCTGTGAGCAACTACCATTCCTGGGACACATAGTCTCAAAGGACGGCATCAAACCCAACAGCCAAAAGATACAAGCCATCTGCAATATGCCACCACCCAAGGATAAGTTGGAACTCTGCACCTTCTTGGGAATGGTGGCCTATGTATGCCGCTTCATACCTGACTGTGGTGTTTTGACTGCTCCCTTATCTGCCAAAACAGACACCAAGTCCAAGTTTGTGTGGACCCCCCAATGTGACCTCTGTTTTAGACGCCTCAAGGAGAAACTCACAACAGCTCCCATCCTGCAATACCCCAAATGTGACAGGTAATACCAAATGGAAACCAACGCCTCAGATGCATCTATTTGGGGAGTACTACAAATCAAAAATAATGACAGTGTCTTCCTGCCTGTAGCTTATGAATTGAAAAAATTGACAGATAGCAAGTGTCAATACCCTATCCATGACAAATAAACTATTGGCTATCATGAACTGTCTAGTCAAATAGCATGGTTACCTAGAACGGCAGGAAGAATTCACAGCATTAACTGACCACAAGTTGCTCATCTATTTCAAAACACAAGCAAATCTGTTGCGTTGTCAAGCCCAGTGGATGGAGCTATTGGAGAGATTTAACATGCTCATCCAGTACAAACCTGGGGCCAAGTTTGCCATGGCAGACGCCCTGTCCTGCCTGTATGTCTGTGCTTCAAGAGGAGAGAATGGGCTCAACCCAGACTGGCCTCTCTTAGTACTACAATTAAAGGACAAAGGTTTTCCCCCTGGCACAACCAACATAAAAAAGGAAAGAGTCATCAAAAATGAGCACCTGTTTGCTGATGTATATGGGACTCTTCACAGAAAAATGGCTGACAGCACAACCATTCCCTACATTTCCACGCATCAGCAAGTTGGCACTATCCTACGCTATCACAGAGACCTTGGACATACCAAGAGCCAAAACCTATATGAGTTCCTTAAGCACAAGGCCTGGTGGCCAAACTTATATTGTGATGTTCAAGAAGTTCTAGACCAATGTGAGGTATGCAAAAAAATTTCCAAAAGCAAAACTCCTCCAAAGTCAGTACTTCTCATCCGCACACAACTACCTTTCAAAGTATGGGCTCTTGACATTGTTAGCCCCATGCCAGGAAAACACAATGACAAGAAATACATTATCACCACCATTGACTTTGCTACAAGATGGCCAGTAGCCCAAGCAGTAAAGGCACACACTGACAATGACATACAACAATTTATTGGAAAGGAGATAATCAGCAATTTTGGAAAGCCAGAACTCCTGATAACTGATGGAGGGAAAGAATTGACCTCCAAAACCACCAATGTATACCTCACAAAAATGGGGTCAAACACACTGTGACAACACCATACCACCCACAGGCCAATGGACATGTAGAGCGGCTTAATAGTAGCCTTGTGCAAGCCTTAGCCAAACTCACTGCCGGGAGACCTGAAGACTGGTATAAGCAGCTACCAACTGCACTACTTGTGTGTCAAACCCAAGTGAACAGATCCACCAGAAAAAGCCTGTTTGAACTGGTATACAGCACACAGCCAAATATCATTCAAGCATTGACAGGACCTAAACTGGAAATTCCAAGTAAAGTCCCTCCACGCTCAGACCCTCACGTTGTAAGAGCTAACAGCAAACAAACAGTGAAGGAGAATATATGTCTACAAAAAACCTTTGTCCCCATCCGCAATAAACATGAAGTTGGGGACAAAGTTTGGGTCATGAATGTTGACAAGAGCAAGCTACAACCCAAGAAAGTAGGGCCAGCAATCATTCTGAAGGTAAACAACAATAACACTTACCTTGTGCAAGGGCTTGGAAAACGTAAGCAAGACAAGACCCTACATCATGATCACCTACAATCCTGCAAAGAAAGACAGAAACAACAAGAAACCACCCTGCCCGCCACAGAACAGCAACTAGTTCAATATGGCGCCTGGACTCCTGACAACCTCCCTGACAACCTTCCCCCAGAGGAGTCTGACCTTCAGTTGGGGGGGGTGTCAAACCCGCAGGCTCAACCCGCCAGCAAGGTTCCAACCAAACGGGTTTGTGACCTGCAATCCAATTATCCGGTCACTCAAAGCCAGACTAGGAAGTCAACTCTAATTACCAAATCCAACAACATGAACAGATGATGATTCTTTATGGTGGATACCTCTTTTTGGCGCTTGACTCATTATCAGGATCAAGCCACCCCCTTCTCCCATCCAGCTGTGTGATCACCAATCATGTTCCTGTTATCCTTGATTCACATGAACTATATAATCACTATCTCACAATAAAGATTATTATCTATCTTCTAAATATTTTTCCCTTTGTAACTCTGCTAAAACATCACAGTTACGTCACCAGGCAGTTTTGCTATTGCTCCTTCCAAAGTACAGGAAGTCCTTGACTACCCTAAACCAACTACATGTATCAAGATTTGCAGCTTTTTAGGTCTGTCAAACTTCTGCCGCAAATTCATTAGGGACTTCTCCTCTACTGCTATCTCTCTCACTCAGCTTACTTCAGAGAAGGTTCCTTTTTTTTGGTCTTCATAAGCAGAACAGGCGTTTGAGACCCTCAAGAAGCTGTTCACCTTGGCCCCTGTCCTTCTTCACCCGGATCCTGAACACCAATTTTTTTTGGACACCAATGCCTCTGACTTTGCCTTGGGATGAGTGTTGCTGCAGCTTGGGGAGGATAGTGAACTCCACCTTGTGGCGTTCTACTCCTACAAGCTTCTGGGCAGAGAGAGGAACTATCATGTGTATTAGAAGGAACTATACACCTTTATCAAATCCTTGGACCACTGGCGCCACTACTTGGAAGGGAGTAAATTCCCAGTATCAGGAATATTCCTGATATCAACCAAATATCTGTCAAAACACCAAGTTGGGAAAAGATAGGAGATGTCAATCCAAGAAATGCACAATTTGACTTGGATTTCCCCCCATTTATTGAGAAAAATAAAAAAAGTTGAAACGGGACTTGGCCAGCCCCAGAATAATTTATCATCCAGGCCAGCACCTGCCACGCCCACCAGCACCCTCCCCCAGCCCTCAGCCAGCTGACAGCGGGCCTCCTTCCAGCTTCCTGCTTGTCCACTGACCCCCCACCACCCAGCCTCTCACCCACCTGCCAGCCAGGCCCCCACCACCCACCTGGGCCCCAGTCCTCACTACCTAGCCAATCAGAAGCACCCATCAAATTCAGCCAATCAGAAAAGTCCCTGGTTGCAGGACAAAAAGTCCAGAATACTGCCACTCCTTCAGATGAAGGGGAAATTTAGAGTCCAAATCTTAAGAAAAATTCTACCACTAACCAATGGGAATCTGGAGCCCAGGCCAAATGGTCAGAACCTAACTCCAGCTAAGCCAACCTTCCTGAGACCAAAACATACCATGAAAACAACTTAGATCCTATTCTTCACCTAGAACCAGGTCAACAGACAATTATTGGCTCACCTCAAGAATCTCTAAACCAGCCACAGATAACAGAAGAACAAGAGTTTGGCCATCTTCCCAAACCCCAACTGCCATTCCTATCTTCCAAGATTTTGAGATCCCCCATTTCCTGCTTTTCACTCCCACCTACAAATATTTGCACAGGGGGGAGCAATATAAATAAGGGATCCCTCCTCAGTAATAGCTTGTGCTATTATTGAGTTTAATACCCTCAATAAAGCTAAATTCATTCTCAACTTCCAAGTTAGCTCTTGGTTAGTTTGCCCCAGCCAACAGCCTCCATTCCAAGGAAGATGAATCACCTCATCTTCACAGCTGTGCTTACAGCATGCCTTGGAATTAGAGGATATTAACAGGGACCAGAGTTCTTTAGGCCTTTGCCAGAAGGGTTAGGTCATGACTACCACTATGACCCTGGACAGCTCAACTCTTCAAACACTGGTTCCTGGCCTCCCCTAATATCTCCACACTCTATCATGTTCATTGTGGTGTATACCTCCCTGTAGTATGTGCTGAAATACTTTGTGGGAAGCTTCAGGAGGTACAACATCCACGCCAAAGTATTCTGGTAGTTGATGACCATTTATCCAATTGTCACTGCCTTGACTGGCTTCCAGTTTTCCAACCTCCAGCTGTATCTTCTTTGAGTAGTACAACAATGTCTGGTTATTACACCCAGTGCTAATCAGAACCAATCATAAGAACCTTCTTTACTTCACTGAGAAGAGGAAGGTTAGCCCACACCTAGCCTGATGGGCAATTGACCTACTTGCCTTTGACTTCAAGATCAGTTACACTCTGTGACACCAGAATGTACTATCAGATGCCATAAGTAGAAAAAAGGATTTGGACAACCTAAGCCAGTCTTATGGGAAACACAATTAACGCGCCATACTCTCAGAAGATCAATTCCTCTCCCATATTATGATCCTATCCTATCTATCCACCTTGAACAAGGAAATCATGACATCCCAGCACCACAACAAGGAGAATACTCCTACAGGTCTGACTGTAAATTCACTGCCACCTCTGGCTTTGGACCGCTCAATCTTTCCCTGTTGTACCAAGAAAGGTCCCAAAACGCCCGCCAAACCCCTCCATTTGTTGAATGATTTAGCTCACACGGTTGATGAGAGGTTTGTGCTGGCTTACCCTGTGGAATCCCTGCCTTTGATTGCTCCTTCCTGGGAAGAAACCCTGGTTAATTTGGACTACCTATTAGCCTGGTGTTGTCTGTTTTTAAAAACTATCAGAGCCACCCAATCAGGTGTTGCCACATCAATGCTTGATAACCCAGTTGACCCCCAAATGTCTGGCATCTCTTCCAGCCAATCAGATTTGATTTTGGAAATTGGAGTAAAACTCTCCAGTCCCCCTGAGCCCATCCAGCAAAGTTTTGTACCTAGCCAATCAGGCTCACCCCCAACTGTCATTTGACCAGTTTTTTGCAATCCATTCCTTTTAACCAAGGAAGGGGACTTTCAGTCCCCTGCTTGTCTATTTTCCACTTACATTAAAGTTTGGAGTCACCTGCACCTTAATTTTCTTAATTTTGAGTTGCCTGGAACCAGTTGTGTCCTTAAAGCTCAAAATATTAGAGTGTAGCCCCTGCCCTAAGCTTACCTTTAGCCAGCCGGTTTTGAACCCAGCTTCTCTTCTGGCTCCTTGTACAAGTGTTCTTTCACTTAGTTGTTGTCTCTTTTGCTCTCGCTTTTCAAAATCAAAGTTTGAAGCTCAAATTTTCAATTGAATTTTCCAATAATTTCTATTATTATTTTGAATTTTCTTTTAAAAATCATTGTTTTTGAACCCGCTTTTGCTTGCAGTTATAATCCAAGGGCCCCAAGACAACAGCAAGGCTACCCAAACCTGTTCTGCTGTTTTCCCAAGGATTTGCCAAAGAATACCCTAGTCTTGCCATTTTCTCTCCTTTTTCTCCAGAAACTATACCATCCTACCCCAAATTTTGTGCTGGTTCTTTCTATGATACTGCCGGCTCTTAAATTTGTTGTCTTTTCCCTGGCTCCGTTTCTCTTGCTTCTGTGGTCCACCTCCCCTGACCTGTGGGGGAAAATCTCCTCATTGGCCTGTCTGGTAGGTAGCAACCCTGCCAGTCTCTGGGACCTCCCCAGCAGTCTTCTCTTTTCCGGAGAGGCTGTAGTTAAGAGCCTGACGTGTGACAATCTTGACCTGGACGTCGTGGAGCTTGCTTTGCCTAGTTCTGAAGAGGTAGTGCCCCCACACCTCCTCTCCCCTCCATGGTTCACAAGAATGTGGTACCCCCCAGGTCCTCCAAGGTGGCCTCCCCTGCTCCTAATTGCACTCTCTGGTTGCTCACTGGCCTGATCTAATGGGTTTGAACACCTACTTCCCCCAGTTGTCCCCGGTGTCCTCCCTGTGGTCCCCTCTCTAAGCGGCCATCCCAGTTGCGCACTGGATGGCATCCTGGTGGTTTGTTGCACCAGGATGGGAGCCAAACTTAGTTAGTTTAGCCCCTCTCTCTCACATAATAGACAATCCAATTTCTTCTGCCTTTGAAGCCTTTTGCTACTGGGTGTGGAGCTTACTTCTTGCCCTCATCCAAGCCAGCTTGGGATCTCTCCTTGCTGGATTCCTCTCAGTGTGGGCTGTGTGGTCACTTCTGTCCTCTTTCAAGTCGTGTATCACCGAGAAGTCTGCCTCTCCCTCCACAGCTTCCCGGCTGCATCTGCGGTAAATATTACCCTGGTGTCACCCTGTACCCCCCCTCCTTGGCTGTTTGTGAGAAGGTGCTGGATGCTCTTGGGGAGCTGCAGCTCCGCCTCTCCGTGGACTCAGCCTCCACAGACACCCTCATCTCTGACGCACAAAGATCAGTGGCCCTCTTGGATGCACTTGATGGAGACGCCCACCTCTGGGTGTGCACCCTCCTCCATCAAAGCCAGGAGCTTGGGGACACCTCCTCCCTCCTCACATTGGTCTCCTCAGCGGTAGCTGCCCCAGGTTCCAAGACCTCAGTAATATTTGAGACTCTCTGTTCCAAGGGCCTTGCCCCTGATCTTGCCGCTCATGTTGAGTGTTTTGCAGTGAAGGCTGCCCCCCTGGACCTCCCTACTGAGATGGCAGTGGCCATGTTCTGCAACTCCTTAGATGCTGCTTTGGCTGACAAGAGTGTGTGGGATCCGGCTCCTACCTCCCTCAAGAAGGCATTCACGTTAGCTCGCAAGCTTGGCGCTAAGCCAGCTTATCACCCCAAGTCTGGTGTATTGGCCCACCTCCCAGTTTCTAAGTCTGCCCAGGGAAAGCCCCCCAAAACTAAGCCCCCCAAGACGCCTGCCATCAACGTGATGTGCTGCCCTTGCCAGGCTCCTAACTGGCCCACCTCCACAGGTTCCCTCCCTGTCTTTGCGGCTTCAGCTGCCATTCCTGAGGTCTCTTCCTGCAATCCTGCCGCCTCCATTCTGACCCTGCAGAATAAAGAAGATCTCTCCTATTTCCTTTTTACTGCAACCTTCTATACCAAATCTCTCCAGGCTAAGGCTACAGTTTTGGTAGACACAGGTACTGTGGGCAACTTTATGGACCTGGCACTGGCTCAGTCTTTGGGTTTGTCCCTGCTTCCTCCCCAGAGCCTGATTGCTGCTAGCCAGGTACCGGTTCTTATTTACCCCCTCACTAACCCACTTAGTTACTGTACAGGCTCCCATGTGTTTGTGAGTAAATTCTCTGCTGTGGAGGACCTCCTGTATCCTGTAATTGTGGGTGTGGGGTGGTGGCGGCGCCACTTGGTTCAGATTGACTGCCTCACCAACAAGCTTCACTTCTTGCTGGACGGGTGTCCTGGGTCATTCCCCCTCCTTCCCCCAGGGTGGGAACCGTCAGAGTCATGCCTATCTCTTGCGGCTTCTCCAGTCTCTCCCCCTAAACCCTTTGCCCTGCCGGCCATACTGGCTCCCTTCAAGGACGCCTTTGACGCTACCCTTTCCTGCACCCTCCCTCCACACTCTTGTCACAATTTGACCTTCAAGACAACGGTTGACCTTGTGAAGATTGACGCCCCAATGTACCCCCTCAGTGAACTGGAGGATAAGGCCTTGGGCACGTGGTTGGATGATATGCTGGCTAAAGGGTGGATAGTCAAGAAGGCCTCCTTGGTGAGCTCCCCAGTAGTCTTTGCTAAGAAATCAGATGGATCCCTCCGGCCGTGCGTTGATTATACCCTTCTCAACAACGTCACTGTTCCAGACTGTTATCCCCTCCCCTTGGAAGCATCAATTGTTCAGTCCATTGCCAAGTCTTGTGTCTTTTCAAAACTGGACCTTGTTAATGCCTTTAACCAGGTTTGTGTGGCAGAGGGGGACAAGTAGCTTACTGCCATCAAGACTCAATGCGGCTGCTTCCAATTCAAGGTCATGCCTTTTGGCTTGAAGAATGCTCCTGCAATCTTCCAGCAAGTCATTGAGGACGCCTTGGGAGACCTCTGCTTCTCTTGTGTTGTGGCGTACATTGATGACATTCTCATCCACTCCCCCACCCCTGAGCAGCACGCTAAGGACCTAGTGGCTGTGGTGGCTGCCATTCACAAAGCTCGGCTTTTCATCAAGCCCAGTAAGTGTGAGTTCTTCAAGTCTGAGGTTACCTTTCTGGGCAACCTAGTCCTGAAGGATGATCACGCAGTCTCTCCTGACAAGGCCAAGGCCCTTCAGGAGTGGGCTACCCCCCAAAATCAGAAGGAACTACGCTGCTTCCTGGGTATGGTGATCTTTCTCAAGAAGTTCTCTCCCGCCATCTCAGAGCTTGCTGCTCCCCTACACCCCCTAGCGGGCAAGAACGCCTCCTTTGTGTGGACCCTGGCATGTCAGGAAGCCTTTGAGGCCATCAAGCGGGTTTTTGTCTCCACCCCAGTCCTCTGTCACGCTGACACAAGCAAAAAGTTCATTGTGCTTGTGATGCCTCTAATGTGTTCTCTGGGGCGGTTCTCCTTCAAGAACACAACAGTCAGGAGCTCCCGGTTGCTTACTTTTCCAGGAAGTTTTCCCCCAACAAGTGCTCCTGGGCGGTGTTCAACAAGGAGCTGCAGGCTGTGGTGAACGCCATCACCCATTGGCGCCATCATCTGCAGGGCGCTCAGCACAAGTTTGTGGTCCGCACAGACCACAAAGCCCTCTGCTACTTCCTCAAGCCTCAGAAGCTACTCCCTTGCCAGGCACGTGTCATGCAGACGCTCTCAGGTTACAAATTCAAATATGAGTTTGTGAAAGGGGAACTTAACATCCTCCCTGACCTGCTGAGTTGCAACCTGGCAATGTACCCAGTGAGGGGTGATGAGGATCCTCAAGTCACTGTCATCCCAGAGTCTTTAGTCCTCCCGCCGCCCGGTTCACCTCCTCTTCACACCCCCGCCACGGTGCCGGTCCCTACCCCCCAGCTCCTGGTCATTGGCCCTGCCCCCTCCCTGGCGGCACCCCCACCCTTGGCTCTCCCTGGAACACTCTTGTATGACGTCCTGACAGCCCAGCACTCTTCACTGGACGGCCAGGATATCTGCGCTAAGCTGTCTCCGGACTCCGCATCCAACGGTCCCTATACTCTCAAGGATAGGATAATTTACCAAAATGATAAGGTGTGGGTTCCAAAGGAATTGCGGCCGCGTGTCATGACTAAACATCATGACCCCCCTCTGTTTGGTCATCCTGGTACCAAGAAGCTGCTTGAACTCATCAGGCGTACCTACAGCTGGGCCAGGATAACTAAGGCAGTAGGCCCCTGGATCAAGAAGTGTGTCACTTGTGCCCGCTCCAAACCAGATTGTTCAGGGAACAATGGTCTTCTCCACCCCCTACAGCAGGCTCAAGGCCCATGGTCATCCATCTTGGTGGACTTTGTGGTGGTCCTCCCCTTGTTGGGAGGCTTTGATTCCATCATGGTGGTAGTGGATTGGTTCACCAAATATTCAGTTTTCATCCCATGCCTGACCACTCTGGACTTAGTAGGGATGGCAAAACTGTTTGTAAAACACATCTTCTCCAACTTTGGTCTACCACAGGAAATCATCAGCAACCAGGGTCCCCAGTTCACGTCCATGTTCTGGGAGTCCCTGCTGGGGATCCTAAACATTAAGCCATGCAGGTCCACCTCCTTCCATCCCCAGTCAGATGGCCAAACAGAAAGAGTCAACCAAACCATGGAGCAGCACATCTGTTGCTATGCAAATGCCTCAATGGACTCCTGGTTGGATGATCTCCCATTAGCCCAGTTTGCCTACAACAATACTGTGCACACTTCAACAGGGGTGTCCCCATTTCAGGCTACCCTGGGGTTCTCCCCAGCATTTGTGATAGGTCCCTCACTCCAGGCAAGCGTACCAGCTGCTGCAGACATGGTGGCTCACCTCAAAGCCATTCATCTCAAAGTCCAAAGCACCCTGACTAAGTCCATTGAAGCGTACAAGAAAGCGGCAGACAAAAATAGACAGCCTGCCCCCCACTATCTGGTGGGCTCCCTTGTGATGTTGGATGCCACCAATATCCAAATGAAGGTCCCCTTAAGGAAGTTTTCTCCCAAGAGGCTGGGTCCCTTCAAGGTTCTAGAAGACAAGGGTAACGGCGCACTTGTGTTGGACCTCCCCCCTCCTATCAGATCCACAGTACCTTCAACGCTTGTTGCCTGTCCCCTTTTGAGGGGGACCTCCCCAATACCCCGGACCCCACCTTGGTGGATGGATCCCCCAAGTATGAGGTAGAAGCCATAGTAGCCTCACATAGGATTTACAAGTCACTTCAGTATTGTGTATCTTGGAAAGGTTATCCCTCTTACGACAACAGCTGGGTAAGTTCTTCTGATTGCAGAAATTGCTGGGATCTGGTACAGGAATTTCATAAGAACAGCCCCTCGGCACTTGCCCCCCCCTAAGTCCCTTCTGGCACTCAAGATCCCCAAGGCACACAAGAACTTCTCAGTGGCTACGCTTCCCCAGGGAGGAATCCAACCCCAGGAAAAAGGAAAGGATAATTTAAATTCACTACCACTTCTGGCTTTGGACCGCTCAATCTTTCCCTGTTGTACCAAGAAAGGTCCCAAAACGCCCGCCAAACCCCTCCATTTGTTGAATGATTTAGCTCACACGGTTGATGAGAGGTTTGTGCTGGCTTACCCTGTGGAATCCCTGCCTTTGATTGCTCCTTCCTGGGAAGAAACCCTGGTTAATTTAGACTACCTATTAGCCTGGTGTTGTCTGTTTTTAAAAACTATCAGAGCCACCCAATCAGGTGTTGTCACATCAATGCTTGATAACCCAGTTGTCCCCCAAATGTCTGGCATCTCTTCCAGCCAATCAGATTTGATTTTAGAAATTGGAGTAAAACTCTCCAGTCCCCCTGAGCCCATCCAGCAAAGTTTTGTACCTAGCCAATCAGGCTCACCCCCAACTGTCATTTGACCAGTTTTTTGCAATCCATTCCTTTTAACCAAGCAAGGGGACTTTCAGTCCCCTGCTTGTCTATTTTCCACTTACATTAAAGTTTGGAGTCACCTGCACCTTAATTTTCTTAATTTTGAGTTGCCTGGAACCAGTTGTGTCCTTAAAGCTCAAAATATTAGAGTGTAGCCCCTGCCCTAAGCTTACCTTTAGCCAGCCGGTTTTGAACCCAGCTTCTCTTCTGGCTCCTTGTACATGTGTTCTTTCACTTAGTTGTTGTCTCTTTTGCTCTTGCTTTCAAAATCAAAGTTTGAAGCTCAAATTTTCAATTGAATTTTCCAATAATTTCTATTATTATTTTGAATTTTCTTTTAAAAATCATTGTTTTTGAACCCGCTTTTGCTTGCAGTTATAATCCAAGGGCCCCAAGACAACAGCAAGGCTACCCAAACCTGTTCTGCTGTTTTCCCAAGGATTTGCCAAAGACTACCCTAGTCTTGCCATTTTCTCTCCTTTTTCTCCAGAAACTATACCATCCTACCCCAAATTTTGTGCTGGTTCTTTCTATGATACTGCCGGCTCTTAAATTTGTTGTCTTTTCCCCGGCTCCGTTTCTTTTGCTTCTGTGGTCCATCTCCCTTGACCTGTGGGGGAAAATCTCCTCATTGGCCTGTCTGCTAGGTAGCAACCCTGCCAGTCTCTGGGACCTCCCCAGCAGTCTTCTCTTTTCCGGAGAGGCTGTAGTTAAGAGCCTGACATGTGACAATCTTGACCTGGACATCGTGGAGCTTGCTTTGCCTAGTTCTGAAGAGGTAGTGCCCCCACACCTCCTCTCCCCTCCATGGTTCAGAAGAATGTGGTACCCCTGGGTCCTCCAAGGTGGCCTCCCCCACTCCTACTTGCACTCCCTGGTTGCTCACCGGCCTGATTCTAGTGGGTTTGAACGCCTACTTCCCCCAGTTGTCCCTGGTGTCCTCCCTGTGTCTCCTTTCCAAGAGGCCATCCCAGTTGCGCACTGGATGGCATCCTGGTGGTTTGTTGCACCAGGATGGGAGCCAAACTTAGTTAGTTTAGCCCCTCTCTCTCACACTGACACTAAGTAACAGATTCTGGTTCAAGAATGGAAGCCTCTACATACCAAGCAACAAAAAACTAACAAAGAATCCTGGAAATCTTTCATGATTCCCCTTTTAAGGACATGGGTGAATACACAAGACACTTAAGAGAATCCAACAAAGATACTGGTGGCCCAGTATGAAGAAATCTGTCTCCCAGTACATCTTGACATGTGTAACTTGTGTCCACAAAAAACCTTCTGTTGCAACTAAACCAATGAGGATTCATTATTTGGTTTGGGAAGACAACAGTTCAATAGAAAGGACAGGAATAATAATAATAAGGTGTTGTATATTATAGAATACTGTAATCAATATACTATATGGGGAAAGCCACCAGGCCACAAGGGGGGTGACATGGTGGCATGTTCTATGTAGGGTTTTGAGCCAAGGAATAAATTTTGTGGGATCAGCAGGTCAAATTAATAGCACTCCTAATTAGGAGAAAGTGCCTGTCATTTGACATTGCCATCAGATTAATTCATGTTTTTAGATACGTCAAGGGGCGGCTCATTGAGCGCCCCCTGTGTATCATAAGATACATTGGCAGAAAAGTCTGGAAACTTGGTTGCAACACCCCCCCTTGCCCCTTGCTTGTTGTCAGACACCAGGATTAGAGTTTGTGGGAGATCTGGGAAGGTCCACACAAACAACCTTTGTGTGGGGATAGCGCGTCAGGGGCACAAGCAATTATGGTGAAGCTTCTTAGTGTTCCCTTGGGAGTCTTCAAGCTGGTAGGTGTGGTTGTCATAGACCGCAGCTATCTTGAAGGGTCCCAAGTGGTTGGGTTCTAATTTGGCTGAATTGGGGTTTAGGATATAGACAGGGTCTCCTACAGTGTATCTGGCCTCAAGATGTCTTGTCCCTCCCTCAATTTGCTTGTGCTCAATGTCTCAGGCCTTGGCGCGCCACTGGCTCAGGGAAGGGGTAGGTGACAAGGGGGTTTTGCGGGAACTGTGGATTGTAATTTACCTTGTTTTACCCCTGCCAAACCATTGGGTGTCTCAAAGGCCAAGGTGCTGGGGCTGAACCCAGTGCCCCTGTTGATTCTTGCTTGTAGGATGAGCAGTGCGGTGGGCAGATGTTCAGTCCATGAAGTATTAGGATGTTCCTGTGAGAGTTTGGCAATCAGTTGGACCAGTGAGCCATTCAACCGCTCTACCTGCCCATTGACTTGTGGATGGTATGAAGTTGTGACTAATTGTTGTAGGGCATTTTTGGCATAGTATGCTTTCATGACATGTCCAACAAGCTCAGGACCCCCGTCCTTAATGAGGCATTTGAATTGTCCAAAACAGGCCACAATTTCCTTGCAAATGAAGCAAGTGATGATAGTAGCGGTGTGGTTAGTGGTTGCCCATGCTACTGGCCAATGGGTGAAGTATTCAATAGCTGTGATGATGTACTTCTTCCCAAGTCTGTCTTTGGGGAGAGGTCCAACATCAAGGGCTCACTGTTCAAAGGGTTTCATGGCCTTAATGGGCAGGACAGACCTGGGGGAGGGTGCAGGCTTAGACATGTTCTTTTCATACAAAATGCATGTTTTGAGGAGATCCAAGATGTCTTGGCACATACACGGCCACCAAACCTTATGTTTCATGGTCTCAAAGAGGTTACGCCCTCTGAAATGACCCAAGGTACAGTGGTAGTGTAGGATGGTGTTGCCTTGTTGTGTAGTAGGAATATAGGGCATTTTTTTGCCTGTCTCTGCCCAGCGGCAGACATTGCCAGCATCAGTGGTGAACTGACTTTCATTGTCCTTCAACTTGGAGATGGTTACCAAATTAAGGCCTTTGTATTGGGTTGCTTCAAGTTGGAGGTAGAGCATTGGCCAATTGGGGTCCAAACTGTTGTCTGTAGTGATGGGCGCCACATAGAGCCTTGAGAGGATATCTTCTGTGACGAGCTCTTTCCCAGGCTTGTACTTGATACACAACTTGTAAGGAGATAGATGCTTAACCCAGCCTGGCTGGCGGCGTGTCAAGTGGGACTGTGTATTGAAGTATTAGAGACACTTGTGGTCCATCAAGACACAGGGTGGAAAGATGGCCCCTTCCAGGTTACAGTGCCACTTCTTGACGCAGTGCACAATTGCTGCTAGCTCCTTGTCATGAATTGGATAACGTTGCTCAGAGTCATTGAGCTTTCTGGATTTGTATGCCATGGAAAGGAAGACGCCCTTGTCAGTTTCTACCCGTAACATGCCCCTTATGGCCCTGTCAGAGGCATCAGTCTCAAGTTTTTATTAGTGGTTCTAATTGGGAACTGTAATACAGGTGCAGTTGTAAGCCTCTGCTTCAATGCCTCAAAGGCTTGATCTATGACAGGAGTCCAATGGAAGCACTGTTTAGTGTTTAGGAGCTCAATGAGAGGTGCAATAAGTTCTCTGCAATTGGGGATAAATTTACGCATGTAGACAACCATGCCCAAGAATGTACACACCTGACCAACATTGGTGAAAGGTGGCATGCTGGTGATTGCCTTGATTTTGGCAGGATCAGGATTTATTCCTTGGGAAGAGATTGTGTGCCCAAGGAACAAGAGCTCTAACTTGAGGAATTCACATTTGGAAGGCTTAGCCTTCAACTGGTTTTTCCAAAGAGTGTCAAGGACAGCACAGAGGTGTTGGAGGGGTGTGGTATAATCTTGACTGAAGACAATAATGTCATCAATGGACACAATAACACACTTTCCAATCTAATCCTCAAATGATTTGTTCATTAACATGGCAAAGATGGAAGGAGTGTTGATCATTCCAAAGTTCATGACCTGGCACTCAAACAACCCATAGCGTGTGCAGAAGGCAGTTTTTGCTTTGTCCCCTGGTGCAATGCGGACCTGATTGTACCCTGCAGTGAGATTGATCTTGCTAAAGACCTTCACACCCTCAAGTGTGTCAAACATGTTGTCAATCAACGGCAGGGGGGATTTATTCTTAACAGTCACCTCATTTAGGGCGCAGTAATCTGTGACTAAGCAAAGGGGACCGTCCTTCTTGGCTACAAAGAAGACAGCAGCCCTGTATGACAAGAGTGAGGGGCGTATGAAGCCCTTATCAAGTGCATCTACGAGGTGCTGTCAGAGGGTTTCATCTTCTTTTGGTGTCAAGCAATAGAGGGGGCGCGCTTATGGGAAGCAACCCTTGTAGCTGTACAGCATACTGGATCTCCCAGGAAGGGGGTAGTTGGTCCAGTGTTTCACTGAAAATGTCCTTATACTCCTCAGGGAGAGCGGCAAGTGCTGGTGGAGGTGGAGTAGTAAAGGGAAGGGCCTCAGGTGGTTCTGCGCGGATAACTTTGACTGAGCATTGCATGAATTCTAGTTCCCCCTTGAAATTGTATGAGCCTGTTTATGTTATTCTGACAAACACAGTATCATGGAGTAACTTGCTCATTTCCACAGGGTAAATCTGGAACCCCACCCCATTTCTGTTGAGGGTGATGACAGAGGTATCACAATCAATATAGGGACGGTTGTGCCAAAGCCAGTTGAGACCAGCAATTACATTGTGGCTGAGCCCTGCCATGATTGGCCCAGAGAGCTTAACCTGGATGTTCCCTATTTTCACAGAGAAGGGTACCGTCTTGCAGGTGATGGCAACTCTGCGGGAGTCAGCTACTTGTACTGCTTTGAATCTGCTTGGCACTTGGTCCAGTTGTTGAGAGTCGGCAAATGCCTGGTCCACCATAGTGTGGTTGCCCCCAGTATCTACCAGTAATTTGTGGGTGCTCCTACGGAAAGAGCAGGGATAGGACAAGAGTGTTACTTTATTTGAGGAGTGACTTGCTTGCAATACGGGGTCGTCACTGTGGCCTTGAAAGATGTCCAGGGTTTTGACTTTGTGAATGTTGTAGTTGCAGGGATTTTTTGCAAGCAGGGATTGAGAGGATGGGTCAGGTGGGGTTGCAAGGCCTCTTGTTGCTACAACCCCAGACTTTTCCCTGATCCTTACCTGCACTAGCTGGAGCTCCCCCTTGCGGGGGCATTTAGTCCCATTATCCTGCTGACAGGGCCGGCGGCGGTCCACTTGATTGTGGCCACTGCCAGGTGTGGTACGTGGTTGGGATGGAGCGTCACTGGTATGGCAGAAGACCATTCAGGCCTGGTTGTTAGCCTCCACAATGGCCTTATAGAAGTTGTCAATGGAGGTGCAGCAACCTACAGGACCCACTTACAGATATGGGGTTTTAACCCATTGATGATGAGGGTGAGTAGCATTGCATTTCTGTCAGTCACAGCTTTGGGGGCGGCATCAAGAGCTTGTTGCCAGGTGGCAAGGTACTCAGGAACAGAACCAGTTTGTTTAATTGCTAGAAGAGGAGTCCCCACTACAATGGGTGAGAACGTCTCACTATAGTGGGACTTTGCGGCATCCCTGAATGACACCCAGGTGATTTCTATCTCTTGACTGGCCCAGGTGATGAATCAAACTGCCGCAGGTCCTGTAAGGCAGCCTGAAGCAGTGGCAGCTCACATAGGCTCAGGTACCTGACATACACGCAGGCGGGTTTCAGTAAAGTGGAGCCAACTGACAATGCTATTCCCTTTCATGCCACCCATGAAGGTTTCCAACTGGAGGTTGAGCATGCGTTGTGACAGATCTGACTGGGGCGGGGTGAAACTAGTGTTGCGCTGCCCAAGGAAGAGTCATTTGTACACACTTGTAAGTACCAGTTGATCTTGATAAATGACATACATTTTGGGGATGTCCCCCTTGTGGATTGTCAGGAAGGTTTCTTGGTGAGGAGTAGCCATACGGCCCGTACTCTGTCCTGTCTTGGGGGGATTTCGTTTTTAGGTAGGTTGTGAATCCACCACTTCTAATACTGTTGTAACTGAACCAATAAGGATTCAGTATTTGAATTGGGGAAGACAACAGTCCAATAAAAAGACAGGAATAATAAGAATAATGTGTTGTTTATTATAGAATACTGCAATTTATATACTATATGGGGAAAGCCACTGGGCCACAAGGGGGTGGCATGGTGATATGTTCCATGTAGGGTTTGGAGCCAAGGAATAACTTGTGCAAGATCAGCAGGCTGAATTGATAGCGCTCCTAATTAGGAGAATGTGCCCGCAGTTTGACATTTCCATCAGATTGATCCATGTTGTTAGATACGTCAAGGGGCAACTCATTGAGCACCCCCTGTGTATTGTAAGATATATTGGCAGGAAAATCTGGAAACCTGGTTGCAACAATTCCACTATAAAACCTCAAGGACTGCTCAAACCACTGCCTATGCCACCTTGTCCTTGGCACTCCATCTCTATGGACTTTATTTTGGAACTTTCAGAGAGTAACAACATGAATGGCATCTTTGTGGTGGTAGACTGTTTGACAAAGTATGCAATCTTCATTCCTTTCAAGCACGCTACTTCAGAAGACACTGCCAACATATCCTGACACATGTAATTGTAAACCATGAAGTTCCCAACAACATCATTTCAGATCAAGGTACACAATTCACATTCAAGTTCTGACAGTTCCTAATGAAATTGTTGCATGTCAAGACTCTTATGTCTACCTCTTTTTACCCTCAGATTGACAGAAAAACAGAAAGAGTAAACCAAGTGCTAGAAGGCTTCCTCAGGAACTATTTAAATTTGTGACAGGGTGACTGGGTATCCCTACTTCCTCTTGCTCAACTATGTTACAACACCAATCATCATGATTCTATTGGAGTATCCCCCTTCTTTGTCAACTACAGTAATAACCCTGAAGACCTTCCTGATCCTCCAAAAGAAGATACTATTCCTTTGGCACACCAATGGACCGCCTTGCTACTCAAGAATCATCAATGCCTCAAGACTCAACTAGAGAAGTTCATCCTTCAATACAAGACTCAAGCTGATAAACATCAAAGAACCCCTAAAGACATCCAATTTGGAGACTATGTGTTCCTCAATGCAAAGAATCTTAAGCTTGGCATTCCTGGTTGAAAGCTAGGCCCAAAGAAGATAGGCCCCCTATTGGTCATTGAGCCACAATCTGAGTTTAACTTCTGAATCAAACTTCCTGAGGGTTCCTCTGCCCATGATGTATTTCATATCAGTCTCCTGAGTGAATTCAAGGGATCCTTAGCGGACTTGATTGACAAAGACCCTACTCCTGTTATCTTAAACTTTACTCCTGAGTGGGAAGTTGAAGACATTCTCAATCACCTCACCTCCCAAGGCAAACATCAATACTTGGTAAAATGGAAAGGCTATGAAGTAGAATCCAACTCCTGGGAACCTGAAAAAACCTGGAGAAGGCACCAGAAGTTCTCTCCCGCTACAAGATTACTCTGGAAGAGAAGAGCCTTCCTTGGGAGGACAGTGTCAGGGATTTTTTTCCTGACTACATTAATCTTATGGATGGTTTTAGGTATATCATTCCAGCACAAACAACAAACAATAAGGTTCTAGATACCATGGACAACCCTGGCTTGATGCCAGACAGGGATCAAACTCAGAACCTTAAAGATAAGTCAAATATTAGCCTACAAGCAACTGTTCAACTTAAATTGCCTATTTATGTTGATTCCCTTCATTTTTCTTTTGTTTCTGCCTTTGGTTCTAAGTCTGTAATGGTTAATAGGTTGCTAAACAACGGCACTTACCCCTTGGATTCTATTTGGCTGCCTACATTACTCTTGCCGCTCACAGATCTAATTTGTCTATACTTCAACCAAGCTCTGCACTTGATTTATGCTGAGATTAAGCAGATTAGCTACTTAATTATGTTTGAGCTTGTGGCTTGTGTTCTGAGCCTCTCAATGCAACTAAGTATTTACCATATTATTAAGTTTTATATACAAATCATAATGGTAGGAACAATATTCTCAGCCATCAATTTAATAAAACTTGAATTTAAATCCACTCATTTTCAATTACCCTCTTAAATGTTTGTGGATCAATACCAGTGTATTTAAGTGAGCTCCCTTCATGATTTTCATCTGTTCCAACAATAAAGATTATCCTTCCACTCAAGTTTGCTTACACTTATCTCTGAAATCCTTTTTTGAAGCCATGAAGGGAAGTTATTTCCTGTTCTGATTTCTAGTTCCTTCCCTATATGTGGTATTGGC
This sequence comes from Entomophthora muscae, assembly GCA_014839935.2. Lineage (NCBI taxonomy): Eukaryota > Fungi > Entomophthoromycota > Entomophthoromycetes > Entomophthorales > Entomophthoraceae > Entomophthora > Entomophthora muscae. The sequence goes on from QTSX02002147.1 coordinate 304,065, forward strand.
TCTGGAAAATCCAACTCTCACTACATACTGGCATAACTCCTCACCTGATGACTCCCACCAGAAGGAGTCCCTGGCTAATGATTGGTTCAAATATCACTCAGGACACTGGGAAAGAAAGTTTCATTATGGCTGCTCCACTACACCTGTCAGGAATGCCCTTTAATAAAATTCTGACAACAATCTATTCCTAGGTGTAGGAAAAGAAAAGGTTCTTCCTGTTGATTCTACTATATTTTCTAAAATTATTGGGTTAGTTAGTAGTAATTGTTCATTTTTTACCTGATCATAATTGCTCCAATTTTGTTCCAGATGCTGGGATTTAAACACTAGGGTTTGAACCTGGGTCTTCTTCTGTCTGCATTGACAGTAAATTGCTTAAAGAAACCGTTAGTATTATAAGTAAAGACAAATCATTACCTTCAAAAATCATTTCCAGCCAATCAGATGTTATGACAATCCTTTCTGTGGATTCTTTTAAGCATTTTAATGACACTGACATTGGTTTCAACCTTGGTTTTGTTATGACTTGCCTGCTGGCTACCAGTTTTGCTGCTAGTCCATGCTCTCCTTCCCCAGTTTTAACTGGGGAATATCTGGGCATCTCTGTCTTTTTCCTGATCTTTTGGTTTGTAATTTAAATCAAATATTGTTTTTAACAACACTGAGGTCAGTATAATGGCTTCAGTAAGTCAAATAATTCTAGTTTTAATTCCAAACTCCCCAGGATCTCCAAATTTCTCCAACTTCATCCCCATGAGATTTGATCTCCTTTATGTTTTCCCCAGTTTATCATTTTGCTACCATGCTATATAAAGCTGGTAAGTTATGGTCTATTACTTGTTCAATCAATAAAGTCTACATTCACCCACTGTGAATCATTTTGCTTATTCTTTTATAACTTGACCTTAAGCCTTAAAATCCAATACCATGAGATTACTCAAGACTCCTCCTATGGAGTCTCTTGGGTATAAATGGTTGTTTTGGATAATCTTGCTGCCGGCTGCAATGGCCAGCATTTTGATGGGTTTGCGCGCAGATTCAGGCACCTCTCCAGAAGCACAATTCTGTCAGGATTGACAATTTATTACCCCAGGAAACCCGGGCCCAAGGGTGGGATTCAAACCCTGAACCTACATTCCTTGGGCCTCTGGGCCCATGGACCAAGGGCCTGCTTGCCTGCGTTTTTTGGGATTGAGCCCCTGCAAGCTGAGGCACCTGCTAAGTCCCAAAGCCAGAATACCTGCACCAGCTCAACCATGGTGGCACCCAAAGAGGAGCCTCTCAAATTGCCTAATGGAAGCAGAGATGGCACCTCTATGAATTTCATGAGTTTGAAGTCCTCTCAAGTAACCAATCAAACCCTACTGCCAAAGATAAACCTGGGATTTGGGCCTGACCCCATGACCACAGCAAAGAATCAAGAAAATTGAGTGACCAAATTGGAAGTTCTGACCAATGAGAGAACACCCAGCCAAGGTGCCATTTTGCCGCTCCCACACCCGGGCCCTCTGGCTGCCCGCCCGCACTTTTCCCAACATTTTGATAAAGCCCTGATGGAAAATACTAAGTTTGGAGGCAGAATGCTATATATGCCTATAGATTCTGCACTCAAACCTTATTGCCATTTTTAAATAAAGGTTATGTTACTTTAGCTCTTACAGCTATTACCATATTTTATATTTGCTGTCTATCAATTCAGTTCAAGATCTCCTGGCCCTCCTGCCCCACTGCTTGCAGTTTTCTGTCCATCTGGTGCACCTTTTGGGCCCATTCACTTCACTGATTATCCCTTGAAGCCCAAATATAAGGATTATACACCAGAGAAAATCCTCAAACTTGACCCGCTAGCCTGCATCCAATCTGGTATTAGATACAACCGCCAAGGCCTGTGGATATTCTCCACCCCAAAACTATTTAGAGGAAAATTGAATTATCTCCTGGCCTACAATATCTATATGGAACCACCTGTAACACCCAAACCAATACCAGCCTCTTCACCTGACCTTTCAACCAACCATACAAGCAAGCTTTTTAGAACAGTGTACATCACCCTCACAGGGGTGGTGGACACCATTGTACCGGCCGCCAGCCCGTGGTCTTGGGTGGGGAAGTCTACTTCTTACCTTCTAAAGTTATCTCCTCTCTTGTGGTGGGCCCTGTCTGCAAAAACCCTGGCCCAAGTTACACCTGGAAACGGCAGGCCAGCTGCCTGAGACTGGATCCCTGAAATTATGGCAATCTTTTTAAAACCTGGTACCCTGAGCCCCAAGATGTTATTATTTCTTGGGGTATCTTGTATGCTTTTGTTATTGATAATCACTTATTACACATATAAGATGACCATGAAACTGATCTCTTTCACGTGGAAGAATGCAAACCAGAACAACTGAAAAGAACCAACACCGCCGCCACCAATACCAACAAGCCCTCCTCCCAAGTGTAAAATGTAATTGTGAACCAATCCCTCACCAAGGTTGAGATGCCCCAGATGGGGAAGCTCACACTTGAGGAAGCCTGACCGCCATGCCAGTCCTCTGCTTGCATTTCCAGACCAACGCCCTCTCCTACACCAGCAACACCAAGAAGGTACTGGGGGTCACTTCCATGCTCTCTGGAGACGCTCTAGACTGGTTTGGCAAAGCCACAGCAGAAGATGTAGAATTCTGTTTGGACTATGCCAAGTTTGAGGTTGAGTTAATGGCAACTGGGGAGGATTGCAACACCAGATACTACGCCCTGAACTCCTTGCTAGAAATCTGCCAACGCTCCTGACCCATTCAGGCATATATTGACAAATTCCTTAAACTGAAGACCCACACTCACCTTAAGGACAAATTGTCAGCCATCATCTTCCAAAAGGGAGTGAACCCAGTCATGAAGGACTTATTGAAGCCCCAACCGCCCACCCTTGGCTTGGAAGACCTGGTCCCCTTATGCAAGGGCCTCAGCATGAATCAAGAGAATGCTGGGTCCTCCCAGACCCACCAAACCTGAGCCGCCACAACCAATAGAGGGGGGATGACCCCTGAGGAACTTCAAAGACACTACAGAGAAGGACTCTGTTTCCACTGCCATGAAGCAGGGCACTTGACCAGAGCCTACTCTAAGAAAACCCCTGCTCCTTTCTCTTTGGCCCAAATAAACGCTTCTTCCCAGTCTTACAAGTTCATCCTGGTATCTGTTAACATTGGAGGAACAAAAAAAAAAACTAAAGGCGTTCATTGACACTGGAGCAGATGAGAGTTTCATTGACGCTGACTTAGCCCAAGAACTAGGCCTGTCTGCCTCTGAGAATTGTTTACAGATCATCTTGGGAAACAGCACCAATGATACAGGATACAAAAATGAACAAGAACTACCCTTGGTAATAGGAAACAACACATTCCCATCATCTCTCATCTTGTTGAAAGGCCTACCACACCCCCTCATTCTTGGGGACTCCTGGTCAGACAGGCATGGCCTCATCCTCAAATACCAAGAACAGAATGTCACCTTAGGTGATGAGGGTACCCGCAACAATGTTCCCTTTTGCACAAATCCCAAGGAACCCACCCAAAGGCTCATGGCCATACAGATTTACCAAGCGTGGGCGTCCTCCCTGCTTCCCTAGGAAAATGGACCCACATATTCAGCAAAGAGGGAGCCACCTGTCTCCCTGAACACACCAAGTATGATCATACTATTGACCTACTGCCTGGACCAAACCCAAACATGGACCTATCTATAGCTGCAACCAAAAGGAACAGCTGGCTCTCAAGGCATATATCAAAGACATGACCAAGAAAGGCTTCATCTGCGTGTCCAAGAGCCCTTGTTTGTCACCAATGCTGTTTGTGGGCAAGAAAGACGGTGGCATGCGCCTGTGTGTGTCAGGAATATTCCTGACACTTAGAGTTGTGTAATCAATAAACTGTCATCTGCTGCCAACGTGAAGGCGCCCGCTGCCACCAAGCAGACGTCCGCCGTCACCGAGCAGATGTCCGCCACCAACATGCAGACATCTGCTGCCATAAAGCAGATACATACTGCCACCATGCAGAAGCCCACCACAACCAAGCAGTCACCTGCTGTCAGCATGCAGGCACCTGCTGCCAATGTCATGAATGACATTTCAATACTTGTATTGAAAACCCAAGAGTTGAGCCCCAGCTCCCAAAAGACGGATTGAACCCTCCAGACAGTCCAGGACCCACCAATCTGTTAAGTCACAGGCTCAAATTGTTGAATTACTCCGCAACCCGCTGGCCTACTACAGAGGATTTCCTGAATAGTTGCCGGTCTGCCGCCAAACTGGTGTGAACAAAGACCCATACCTACAAAGGAAATGTAACCTGGCTAATGGAGTTTGGGGAAGGACCTACTGCCAACCTGCCAAGGGCCAATACTGGAGATTTGGAATCAACGCTGGAAGCCCTGGAATCAAACCCTGATCCTCCAAAGACTACTTGAGTCATGCAAAGTGGACAGGAATCCACCCACTTGCTAAATTGCATAACCAGGTTGATGATTTACTCCAAGACCCGCCAGTCTCCCAAGGACAATTCCCCAGATGGTCATCAGATTGATGCCAACCTTGAGCCACCCAAGACCTGAACCTATGCAGAGGTTGCAGCTTGCCTTAAGGAGGTTAAAACAAAACCTATTTTTAACTCTGCCAATGACCACCAGCAACTGCCAGCATGCTGTCCAGAGAGGGTAGTGCAATTGAACTACTTAGGTGACATAGTGAACAGTGGCAGTGGAACAAAGCATTGCCACTTCTATTCACTTGAGCAGGCGCTACCTGTATCTCCTGCCTTCAAGACTCTAAGCCAAGATCCATGCCCCGCCAGTGCCTTGTCTGTGAACCTGAACCCTGCAAAAATTGAAGAAGCAAAGTCCCATGGTATAAAAACCCCGGCAGTATGGTTAAGACCACATAGTCATTTTTGATAATAAAGTTTTATGAACCTTTGGTTCAAACAAATCTTACCCTATCTAGTCTTAGTGATCTTCCCTTTTAATTCCGGTCAAGTAGACTACTAGGCTGCCGCCCCCTCCCAAGACCAATCTTCTAAATTGCCCCAGGCATTATACTGTTCCCTGGGAGCCCCCTTTGGACCTGTGCACTTTACTGAATACCCCCCAACCTGGCCTATTCAGAGTACAACTTGGAAACCACTCTCATTGCTGACCCTTTGGCAAGGACTAGAAGTACCAAATACATAGGACGCAAAGGAAAGAGGGTTGAGATACAGCCCTTATTATTCAAAGACAAGTACAACTACCTACCAGCATACTTTGTTCCCATGACTCACCATTAACCCCAAGACCAGAACGCCCACTGGAACCTACTTCTGCAGCCAAGACCACCTCTACCCAACTGTTTGGAGTACTCTACATTACTTTGACAGGATTGGTGGATTCTGTGGTCCCCAACTCTGGACCCTGGTCCTTACTTGGGCAATCTGTATCTTATATTATCAAGTTAGCACCCATTCTATGGTGGGCCCTACCCGCTGGCCCAGCTACACCTCACCCTAAGCCTCCCAATGCCTCTACCTATTACTGGCTTCCTGACAGCCACCAATAAGACGTCCACCTCCACTGTGCAGGCCCTCACTGTCCACATGCAGAATCCTGTCATAACCAAACCGTCACCTGCCGTCAACTTGCAGGCACCCGCTGCCACCAAGCAGATGTCCACTGCCACCACGCAGAAGCCTGTCACAACCAAGCCATCACCTGCTGTCAACGTGCAGGCACCTGCTGCCACCGCGCAGGCCCCCGCCACCACCAAGCAGATGTCTACCGCCACCATGCAAGCCCCCGCTGCCACCATGCAGAAGCCTGTCACAACCAAGCCTTTGCCTGCCGTCAACGTGCAGGCACCCGCCGCCACCACCAAGCTGTTGCCCACTGCCAACACGCAGGTGCTTGCTGCCATTAAACAGATGCCCACTGCCACTACACAGGCGCCCACCACTCTTGCCAGCCCCACCTGCAAGCTATCCTCAAACCAAGCACCCATGGGCCAGCCAGCCACCTGCCAGCCTTTGCCCTCCCATGTCAGCAGGCCAGTCCCCATCCACTCCTTTGGGAAATAGCCAGATTGAGAAATCAGGAAAGGTAATTTCCCCAAAGCCAAACTTGGGAGGAACTGCTGCCCAATTTGGGAGCCTACCAAATGGGGAATGGACTGACAGGCTATCCAACAATGGAAATCATGCACCAAATTTAGTAAATGAATTTGGATGCATGAAGAATACCAAACTTGCACTATACCAATGAAACTTGGATCCAGCCAAACCTTCTCAATTGCCAGCCACCCAAGCCAATCCAGAAAAAGGGAATATTAGATGCAACTCAGACTCTTGGCTCCCCAATGCTATGCCTTCCAATAATCATGCCTTGCAGGTCCACTAGTATAAATAAAGACAAACCCCTCACTGATAGTTTGTGCTATCATTGAGTGAATATCCTCCTTGATTCTATCACATTAATTAATCCTTTACCCAGGCTAAGCAAGTAACCTTACTAGACCCATTACCCCTCCCCAAGTCAGAAGATGAACTAGATCATCTTCACAGCTGTCTTGACTGCTTACCTTGGGATAGGGGGCCACCAGCCAACCAATGCTCAGTTTGGTCCTGAATCACAGGGACCAAAAGGAATATTGTACAAGGAGCCAACTCATCTCAAATCAATGGTTTTGAAACTTGTGGACACCTCTGGCATCATCTCGCCCAACTCCCACCTTGGCTACTTATGTGATCCCTGCAGCTACGCTACTATACCTTACTTTCAGCCTTAGACAATGCAACATCCTTGCCAAAGCCTTCTTTCAGGCAGTCAACTTCTATCCAATTGTCTACGCCTTGAACGTCTTTGAGCCACCTAACCTACCATCTTATGTTACTAAAGTTTTACCCTCAATACTTGGGTATTACAGTGCATTAATTATCAGAAATTGAACAAGATAACTGTAAAGAATCACTACCCCATACCTAACGCTGACAACTTGTGCAATGTGCTGACAGGCGCCCAGGTATACTCCAAGATTGACCTTAGAGATGTGTTCAACCAAATTTGCATCAAAGAAGGCAACAAATACAAAACAGCGTTCAAGACCAGGTATGGAATCTACAAATACCTGGTGATGCCATTCAGACTATGCAACGCCCCTAGCACTTTCCAGTGCATGATAAACACAGTATTGGGCAAATACCTCAACCAGTTCTGTGTGGCCTACCTTGATAAATCCTGATCTGCAGCAAGCCCCACAAAGAGCACTTACTCCACCTAGATCTAATCCTGAACAAACTCTCCCAAGCCAACTTACACGCAAAGCTCAAGAAGTGTGAGGACTCCCAACCAGAAATGGAATTCCTGGGCTACGTAGTGAAAACTGGAGGGTTTGCAATGGCCCAGGATAAAGTGGACGCTGTGACCTCCTGGCCGACCCCCAAATGCAGAAAAGACGTGAGAAGTTTTTTGGGCCTGGCAAATTATTGCAGGGATTTCATCCAAAAAATTTCTCACATCACTCTGCCCTTGACCCGCCTGTGCTCCAACAAGGCTGCCTTTGCCTGGACTCTGGAATGCACCACTGCCTTTGAAACCCTGAAACTTGCCTTCAACTCTGCCCCTGTCTGTAAGGTCTTGCCCATAATGGTGCAAGTTTATAAACTAAAGCGTGCAAAGTGTTGGGATTCAAATTTAGAAGATATAAGAATGTAGGTACTGTCTGTAAGATGAGCTTACAAAAACCCGCTAAAAACCTATATTGCGTAAAAAATGGAGTAATAGAGTTTAAAAACCCTAAGCAAAGAAGATAGAATAAAGTGTTCAATAGTGAACAATTTGTAACTAAAGGAATATCAATATTAGGATATTCTCCATCTGCAAATTGATACATATAACTATTGAAAGATTCCTTAAGGGAAAAAATGGATACAACAAGCCTAAGGCTTGTTGTTTTACAAGTTCCATTTGGTTTACTGAAAAGCTAAACTAAGAAAATGAATTCAAAGAAAACAAAATTCTAAAAATGACAAAATTGAAGTTTTTAAAAATTGTAAAGTTGAAGGGGAAGAAATCACTTAGAATTTTGGCTTAAAGCCTACTCTTCAAAATCTCTTTATTTATAGTAAGAAAGCCTTTTCTGTTGACAATGATCACCAGGGAGGAAGCAGCCAAGAAGAGGAGCAACTAGGGAGGTTTGGAGAACCAGAGTCAAGAAAAAGGAGAAACAGAAGCCAGTACTCTACACAGATCTGCCGGTAAAACTGGGGAAGCGGCAACAACGCAGCAGGAGTTTCAAAGGTAATATGGATGAAAATATTCTAACTTAAAGTAGAAATATATATAATTTAAGAATCAGGTGGTCAAAGCAACAACAACAGCAACAATTTGAATGCAAATTGCATAAAACAAAGGTAAGAATACTTTAAAATAATAAATTATTAACAATTTGACCTAACTTTTGAAATTAATAAATAACCCAAAAGATTAAGTAAATAATGAAAAATAACTTAATCATCTTTAAGCAGCCTGCCCTTTGGGGCAGGGCATAATATTACCCCCTCCAGATCCAAGCTCAGGATGTGCTTGGATATAAGAATTGTTGGCCTCAGGACAGTTTTCAAGGTTTGACAATGGCTCCCAAGAACTCTCCTCAACGGAATATCCCTTCCAAAGAACCAAGTATTGGAGTTTACCATAGTGGTAACAATGGTTGATAATAGAGTCAACCTCATATTCAGGGGTCCCTTGGACCATGTGAGGAGGAGGTGCTTTGTTGTTCTGATGAGAAGGAGGAGGAGAAGTCTGGAGTTTAAGGAGAGATACTTAGAAGATGTCATGAATGCAATACCCTGGAAGAAGCCACATACAATATGCAACCTTCCCAACCTTTTCTGTTACAAGCAAAGGCCCTATGAACTGTGGGCCAAGTTTACAGGAAGGCCATCTGATAGGAAGATTCTTTGTATTTAGATATACAAGGTTGTTAACCTGAATGCCCTTTCCCTCCTGACAATGACAGTTGGCCTGGACCTTGTAAACCTCAATAGCTTTAGAGAGATTCTCTTTTAAGGAATTCTGGATGAGTTCTAGCTGGACAAGAAACTCCTTGTCTAACGGGGAACAGACAGAAGAGGTGAAAGAAGGAACAAAGGCAGGAGTGTAGCCTAAATTTGCCATGAACAGAGTCATCTTAGTAGAGGAATGAGGAGTAGCATTGTAGGAATACTGGGCCAAAGGTAAGTGAGAAGCCCAATTGTCTTGTTGTTTATTGGAAAAACAGCAAAGGAAACATTCTAGTGTCTGATTGGTACGTTCAGTTTGCCCATCAGACTGGGGATGATAAGAGGTGCTAAGAGAAAGGGGAACACCTAGCTGAGTCATAAACTCCTTCCAAAACAGGGAAAGGAATTGTGGTCTACGGTCAGAGACAATATCTCTTGGAGTACCATGGTAGATGAAGACGTTCTTGACAAAGAGGAAAGCAGTCTGCTTTGCAGTAATGTTAGAATTGCAGGGAGAAAAAATAGCCTGCTTTGAGAATCTGTCTATAATGACCAGTATGGCGTCAAAACCTTTGGACTGAGGAAGCTGGACAATATAATCCAGAGAGACAGACTGCCAAGGACCTTCAGGGACTGGGAGGGGGCATAGAAGACCCACAGGTTTCTGGGTGGAGTGTTTGCTTCTCTGGCAAACTAGACAACTACTGATATATGACTTGACAAAGGTGGACATCTTTGGCCACCAGAAGTGATTGCAGAGTTTAGAAAGTGTTTTCTTGTATCCAGAATGGCCTGCAGCAAGGGAGTCATGAAACGTGATGGTTAGAACCTGTTGAAGGTCCAGAGAAGGAACTACCAAAAGTTTGTTGAAGTATAACACACCATCCAGCAGGGAGAATGGAGAATTTGTGACTGTCTTATTGTTTTTAAGAGCATCAATGATCTGAGACAAAGTTTTATTGGAAAGCTGAGATTTGTGGATTTGCTTCAGTATATTGGGGGTTGTAGTACTGATAACATTAAGTTTCAGAAAACTCTTGGGTGGAAGGACCATCTTGGTGTTATAAAGTTCATAGTCTTTGTCAACATTGGATAATGAAGGATGACAACTAAGAGCGTCAGGTAGGGTATTAAGTACACCTTTCTTGTACACAAGCTTGAAGCAGAAATTTGACACTCCAGTACCCATCTAGCGTGTCTTTGGGAAATGCATTGTGACTTGGTGAAGTAAAGCAAGTTCTTATGGTTTGTGTAAATGAGGAAAGGCTTGTCAAGTCCCTCAAGGTAGTGACGCCAATGCTTGAGTGTTTTGATGATGGCAAGAAGTTCCTTGTTGTGTACAGGGTAGTTTTGTTCAGCTGGAAGGTGTTTTTGAGAGAAGTATGCAACAGGGTGTTGCATCCCATCCCCCAAGCTGAAGGAGAACACCGCCAACAGCATAGTTGCTGGCATTGGTCTCAACCAAGAAGGGTTTGGAGGGAGCAGGCATCAGGAGGACGGAAGTGGAGACAAAGACGGCCTTTGTAGCCTCAAACGCGAGTTGGGCCTCAGGTGTCCAGACAAAAGGGACAGAAGGAGAAATGAGGGTAGTGAGTGGCAAAACTAGAGAAGAAAATTTTTCCACAAAATTACGGCAATAGTTTGCCAATCCAAGAAAACCACAAAGTTGTGAGCAAGTCTTGGGAACAGGCCAGCTTTGGATAGCATCCACCTTGCTAGGGGAGACAGTGAAACCGTTTTGAGTGACGACGTAGCCAAGGAAGTCAACCTTGGTGCAGAAAAATTAGCACTTAGAAGACTTTGTAAACAGGTTGTAGTCTCAAAGTCTCTGGAGTACTTGGCAGACGTGGGCAACATGGTTGTCAATGGAAGAGGAGTATACAAGGATATCATCAAGATAGACAACAATAAACTTGTTAAGGAAGGGCAGAAGTGCCTCATTCATTAGGGCCTGGAAGGTTGAAGGAGCGTTATATAATCCAAAAGGCATTACATTGTACTTGTATAACCTGAATGGGGTACGGAACATGGTCTTTCATTTATGGCCAGGAGAGATTCTGATCTGGTTAAAAGCACTTTGGAGATCAATCTTGGTGTACACAGAACTACCAGCAAGGCAATCTGTCAGAGCCTCAGCAGAAGGAATAGGGCATCTATCCTTGATTGTGATCTCATTGAGAGCTCTATAGTCTATACAAGGGCTCTTAGAGCCATCAGATTTACTGACAAAGAAGATGGGGGAAGAACATGGGGAAGTTGATTGAGAGATGAAACCCTTGAAGAGTTCCTCATTGATGTAGTTCTTTAGTAAAGTGTTGTCAGAGTCAGAGAGAGGAATAAGCCTTCCCCAGGGGGGGATGGTGCCTGACTTAAGGTTTATCTGAATATTGTAGGGCCTATGAGGAGGTAGCAGGTTACATTCCTCCTCACTAAAAAAAATCCTTGAAGTCAGAGTAACAATAAGGTAATCCATCTTTGTCCTTGGAGGAAAGAGTATCCAGGATGGTACTAGAGATTGCAGTCAGGTTTGGTTTGGAGGGAGTTGAGCCAAGGGTACCAGTTACAAGGGATAACAATTTGACAACATCATTGCATGTAAATGATATCTTGTTGTTTGGGTGGTCAAAGTTAAGCAAAGACTCTCTCAGCCACAGGAATCCAAGGATGAATGGAAAGGATAAGTTGGGGGAAGAGTTACACATGACGCGGAATGGAGAGCCCTCCAAGTCAATGGTGACAGGTTGGAGGATAGGTGTGGCGCCAATGAGAGTACTGTTTCCCACCTTAACGTCAAGAGATCCAAAGGCGGGGAGTCCAAGTAGTTTGGCAAGTTTCTCCTCAATGAAGTTGGCTTCAGCACCAGTGTCAAGAAGAGCAAGCACCTTGATATTTCCTAAGGGTCCATGAATAGTCACTAAGACAGTAGATGACTTGGAAGTGTTGTTAAGGGACAGCAAAGTGAGGGTAGAGGTCTTGTTGATAAAGGGAGGACATTTGGAGAGAGGACAGGCTGATAGAAGATGTCCTTTGATCCACAGTAAGAGCAGAGATTGTTGTTCCTTCTTCTAAGGACTTCCTCAGCAGTAAGGCAAAAACCTCCCCTAGACTTTGGCTTGGTGCCAGGTGGAGGAGTTGAAGAGAGCAAGGCCTTGTCTGGAATAAACAACTGGGCTGTAGGGAATAGGTTAGACAGAGAGTGTGTTTTTAAAGAAAGGTATTTCCAATTCCACTTAACCACTTCTCTGATAAGAGGTTCTATTTTGTCAGGGAGATTGTGGTGGATCAAAAATTCCTGGAGCAATCTGTTGAGGCCTATCTTGTAGAAGCTGAAAGCCTCAGCGTCAGAGGCTTGTAGTCTTGACTGGAGGGAGAAAAACTTCCGGTTTTATTTGCCAAGTGGAAGAGAACCTTGTGTGAGACCTGCAAACCAAGAAGCGGAGGGAGTGGATAACTCCTCGTCTTCTCAGAAGAAAGATAGGAGTGAACTGACAAAGAGATCATAATTCTGGAGAATGCCCGGGTTGCATATCAAATGAGAGCTAAAACAATCTCTGTAGTAACCAGTGAGCTTCTCTGCAAGGTAGAGGACCTTCTGGGAGTTGGTGGAGAACTCAGACCCGTAAGCAGTAAAGTGGTCCTGTGCGTAAGCTAAAGTGTTAAAAATACTAAGGGGTGGTGAACTATGGGCTAAGGTATTGAGAACTACTGTTTGTTTGGTGTAAGTAGTGGGGGTATGATCCTCCTTATTACAAAAAACCTTATCGTATGACCAATCAAGTAAGAAAAAAACTAGAGATAACAAAGTTACAATAATAATAGAGAGCAACAAAACTAAAAAGATAATAGAAGAGATGGAAAAAGTGTTGCCTGGGTCAATCCCATGAGAAGCCAAAATAATGTAAGGTCTTGCCCATAATGGTGCAAGATGATAAACTAAAGTGTGCAAAGCATTGGGATTCAAATTTAGAAGATATAAGAATGTAGGTACTGTCTGTAAGATGAGCTTACAAAAACCCGCTAAAAACCTATATTGCGTAACAAATGGAGTAATAGAGTTTAAAAACCCTAAGCAAAGAAGATAGAATAAAGTGTTTAATAGTGAACAATTTGTAACTAAAGGAATATCAATATTTGGATATTCTCCATCTGCAAATTGATACATATAACTATTGAAAGATTCCTTAAGGAAAAAATGGATACAACAAGCCTAAGGCTTGTTGTTTTACAAGTTCCATTTGGTTTACTGAAAAGCTAAACTAAGAAAATGAATTTAAAGAAAACAAAATTCTAAAAATGACAAAATTGAAGTTTTTAAAAATTGTAAAGTTGAAGGGGAAGAAATCACTTAGAATTTTGGCTTAAAGCCTACTCTTTAAAATCTCTTTATTTATAGTAAGAAAGCCTTTTCTGTTGACAATGATCACCAGGGAGGAAGCAGCCAAGAAGAGGAGCAACTGGGGAGGTTTGGAGAACCAGAGGCAAGAAAAAGGAGAAACAGAAGCCAGTACTCTACGCAGATCTGCTGGTAAAACTGGGGAAGCGGCAACAACGCAAGCAGGAGTTTCAAAGGTAATATGGATGAAAATATTCTAACTTAAAGTAAAAATATATGTAAATTAAGAATCAGGTGGTCAAAGCAACAACAACAGCAACAATTTGAATGCAAATTGCATAAAACAAAGGTAAGAATACTTTAAAATAATAAATTATTAACAATTTGACCTAACTTTTGAAATTAATAAATAACCCAAAAGATTAAGTAAATAATGAAAAATAACTTAATCATCTTTAAGCAGCCTGCCCTTTGGGGCAGGGCATGACACCGTCCTGGCCATGCCAACCCAAAGTCATTTGTGCTGGAAACTGACGCGTCTAACTTTGCAGTGGGTGAGGCCCTTCTTCAGGAAGGAGGGGATGGTATGCTACATCCTGTAGCATATTACTCCAAGAAGATGCTGCCTGCGGAAGGGAACTATCCAATTTACAACAAAGAGATGCTAGCCATTATGAAGACCCTGAAATATTGGCGCTGGTATCTCTGTGGCGCTGAATTCCCAGTAAAGGTCCTGACAGACCACAAGAACTTGGTCTATTTCTTCAAACCACAACAGCTCAACCAATGACAAGCAAGATGTGCTTTAGAACTGGCCAACTACACCCTGACCATAGACTACAAGCCATGAAAGGTGAACGTAGTACCCAGCGCCCTGAGTAGAAGAACTGACCTGGCACCCACCCACATAGAAACTTGCGACCACAACATTCAAGTACTCTTGGACCCAGCTAGCCTAGGCATACACCTGGGATCGATGAAGATCAGGGCCAGCAAACCAGGAGTACTGAAGGCCCAATCACTCAACAAATTCATCAAAACCATGATTGCCAACCTTTCTAAATCCTTGGATAGCTCCCATTACCAAAAAGGCTACTCATTGAAGGGAACAACACTAATGCTGCACAACAGAATCTTTGTGCCAGAAGGAAGCAACAAGACCAACATCTTGAGAGATTATCACAATTCCAAGATGGCCAGACACCCAGGGAGACTCAAGACCCTCTGGAGCATTAGAAGGAACTTTGCCTGGCCAAAGATGGACCAAGAAGTAAGCGCATACCTGAAAGGATGTGAGACCTGTGGACAAACCAAACCCTGCAGAAACAAACCTGAAGGACTTCTAAGACCCTTGGATATACCCACTGGACCCTGGAGATCTGTTTCCATGGACTACATGGTCAAATTGCCCCCGTCTCTCTCCTTCAACACAATCCTGGTCATGGTAGACCGCTTCATCAAGATGACATACTTTGTACCAACCACCACTCATTGCACAGCAGCAGAGACAGCCCAACACTTTCACGACCACATCCTCACCCAACACGGGACGCCTGAGGAAATCATCACGGACAGAGGACCCCAATTTACATCAAACTACTGGACGCAAGTGATGAAAGACTTGGGAATTAAGCGATGTGTACCTACCTCCTACCACCTGCAGACTGACAGCCAAACCAAAAGAGTAAACCAGATCCTAGAACAATACCTCCAATGCTATGCCAACGCCAACCAGGACAATTGGACCAACATGCTTCCCATGGCCCAGTTTGCATACAATAGTAAAGACCACACCTCCACTGGGATGTCTCTGTTCAAAGCCAACTACGGTTTTGACCCCACCTGGGATCCCAAGATTGGCGAGAAGAAAAATAACACCACTGGACGTTCCTAGGTTGAGCGGATCCATGACACACAAAAAACATGCTTGACCAACCTGAACCGCGCAGTGCAAACCTAAAAAGCCTTTGAAAACCAAAAAGGAACACCAGGCCAACCCTTGCAAGTTGGGGATGAGGTATACCTGGACTCTCGCAATGTGCCCCTACATGTGCCCTGTAGGAAGCTAGCTCACAGAAGAAGTGGCCCTCAGAAGATCACCAAACTAATTGGAGAAGTTGCTTATAAGCTAGACCTACCCCCTCCTGGAAGATTCACAATATATTCCACCAATCCCTGTTGTTTAAAAAGGATGGGAACTTGCTCTCCCACCAATGGCTTAAGACAAACCCCCTGCCCCTCCAAATAGGCTGTGCTGAAGAATACAAAGTTGAATACATACATGGCAACAGGATCCACTACCGGAAACCCCAGTACTACGTCAAATGGAAAGGATACTCGCTAGAAGAAAGTACATGGGAACCACTGAGCAACCTAGCTAATGCCCAAGAAGCTGTCCAACTCTATATGAACAAAAAGGACCAGAAGAGAGGGCCCTCGGGGAAAGAAGGGGATGATGTCAGGATTGACAATTCATTATCCCGGGAAACCTGGGCCCAAGGGTGGGATTCAACCCTTGAACCTACATTCCTGCGGGCCTCTGGGCCCATGGACCAAGGGCCCACATTTTTTTGGGATTGAGCCCCTGCAAGCTGAGGCTCCCGCTAAGTCCCAAAGCCAGAATACCTGCACCAGCTCAACCATGGTGGCGCCCAAAGAGGATCCTCTCAAATTGCCTAATGGAAGCAGAGATGGCGCCTCTGTGAATTTATGAGTTTGAAGTCCTCTCTAGTAACCAATCAAACCCTACTGCCAAAGATAAACCCGGGATTTGGGCCCAGCCCTGTGACCACAGCAAAGAATCAAGAAAATTGAGTGGCCAAATTGGACGTTCTGAACAATGAGAGAACACCCAGCTGAGGTGCCATTTTGCTGCTCCCACACCTGGGCCCTCTGGCTGCCTGCCTGCACTTTTCCCAATATTTTGATAAAGCCCTGATGGAAAATACTAAGTTTGGAGGCAGAATGCTATATATGCCTATAGATTCTGCACTCAAACCTTATTGCCATTTTTAAATAAAGGTTATGTTACTTTGGCTCTTACAGCTATTACCATATTTTTTATTTGCCGTCTATCAATTCAGTCCAAGATCTCCCGGCCCTCCTTCCCCACCGCCTGTAGTTTTCCGTCCATCTGGTGCACCTTTTGGGCCCGTTCACTTCACTGATTATCCCTTGAAGCCCAAATATAAGGATTATACACCAGAGAAAATCCTCAAACTTGACCCGCTAGCCCGCATCCAATCCGCTATTAGATACAACCGCCAAGGACTGTGATTATTCTCCACCCCAAAACTATTTAGAGGGAAATTCAATTATCTCCCGGCCTACAATATCTATATGGAACCGCCCGTAACACCCAAACCAATGCCAGCCTCTTCACCCAAACTTCCAACTGACCATACCAGCAAGCTTTTTGGAATAGTGTACATCATCCTCACAGGGGTAGTGGACACCATTGTACTGGCTGCCAGCCCGTGGTATTGGGTGGGGAAGTCTGCTTCCTACCTTCTAAAGTTAGCTCCTCTCTTGTGGTGGGCCCTGCCAGCAAAAAACCTGGCCCAAGTTACCCCCAGAAACGGCGGATCAGCCACCCGAGACTGGATCCCTGACAAATTCCTTGACAGCTCTTGGCACCGGGTTATACCAGGAGTATGGTATACTGCTACACCCTTATCTCATAACCCACCTCTCAAAGAGGAGACCAAGAACTATCAATCCTCATCCACAATCCCCGAACCCCAAGTCTTCCGTCCCTTGGCTTTTTCCTTCCTCCTGTGTTACCTTGGGGCATACTTTTTTTGGGACGTTTCAACCCGCTGTTGGGCAGATATTGAGTGTTCAGAGAATTATTCCATTTATGAATGGTATCCTTGCCTGTAGGATCCTTGGTAACCAGATTAAATCCCTCTGCCATCATTCATCACCTAGGAAGATTACTTCCTAGTGGGTGGGTACCTGACAACACCACCAGCTGAACCTTCCTTGGTTAGACCCAATGCATCCTTCTACCTGTTGACGTACTTGGTAGGATATTGCCCACTGGGAAGGTTCAGTTCTATGATGGGAAGGTTTCATGCCTAGAACACTTTGGTCACCTTGCTATGGTTACGGTTTCTATCGGTTCAGTTATTGCAGGGCTCAACTTAGGGGCCTTGGCTCACAAGATTGGGGACATGTTCCCTCTTAAGTGGGTCCCTGACAGATTCCAAGGCAAGGAAAAAATTATTAGAATAAATTCCAAACTTTAATTTTGTATAAGAATGAGCAAGCAGGGGACCAAAAAGCCCCTGGCTTGCTTTAAGGAATAGAGCTTGAAATTGAAGAGTCACCTGACCCAGGTGGTGAATCTAATTGGCCAGGAGAAATTTTGCCAAGGCATCTCAGGGGGATTGGAGGGTTTCCCATTATTTCTGGGATGAATTCTGATTGGCTGCTGCCCATGAAATGCTTCAGGGGGCCATTAATTCCAGCTGGATTGGAATTTGTTGATTTGGCAAAAGCACATCCTTATTGGTTTAATTGCAGTTGCTTTAAATGGGGACAGAACCAAGCCAGCAAGTAATCTGGATTGATCAGGTATTCTTCCCAGGTTGGAACAGAAATCTGGGAGTCAGCAGATACCACCTGAGAGGGGTGCGCCAAGACAAATCTCTTGTCACCTGTGTGTGCTAAATCATTTAGTGAATTCAGAGGTTTAGCAGAGATTTGAGAGGTTTTCTTGGTACGGCAGGGAAAATTACCCTATCCAAGGCTAAAGGGGGAGTAACTTTACACTTATACTAGCTGATGTGTGGGAATACTTTCATCCTTCATGTATAGCTTTTTATGAATATGTACCGACAGGGTAGTTCTGTCTATCATATCTTTTATTCTTGTCGTTCTATAGAGCTGTTCTTTATCTAAAGTCTTTACCTAAATCAGGTACATAGTTGAGTGTAAGACACTTGGACAAACTATTTGTAGATCATTGTACTCGACCAAGAAGTCTAACGAGAGTGTTGGGTTGTATAAACCTGGTCTATGAGATTGCTGTCCTTTCATCTGGCATGCTGCCAACCTGCCTCATAGGTTGGTGTGGTGAGATGTGGTTCATGGCTGGAATTGACGGTTACGTCCTAAATTTTTGCCTCGAAAGAGTTGCTTGATAAAGAAATTGAATTGATGGTTTGGGATGGCAGAAGGTGCCCAGCGAAAATATTTATTAAAACTAAACAGTTGGGGAAATAGCAAGCATAGAGTATCTACATGGTTTGGTAGGGTTACAGTTGCAAGTCAATGACAAGCGCCTTCCCATCCGAGCAGCCCAGAAAGAAGATGTTGAGGGTGGGATCAAACCATATGCAGTTAGCGACCAGGGGAAGATCAAGCGTCAGGATCCGTTCCATGCTAGAGGTTAGCTTTATGCAGACATACAAACTTACCTAAATATGTGGTAAACTATGACCTGGGCATTGGTGTTTACAAGGAAAATAAAGTCTTGGTCCGGTGATACCTTCATGTCGTTGATTAAGCTGTCAAGCTCGACCGTGTGTATGAGGACGCCGTTGATGGTGTAGACATGGAGGTACTGGGTGTTCTAGAACGGTTAGACTGGTGGTGGAGATGGGATTACCTGAAGTTCAGAGCAGATGATGATGAAGGCCTCAGAGGTAATCATGATGTGCTGGATGATAGCTCCGCTGGAACAGGATTGGCCGTGGGGGACGAGGGACCGCAGGTAAAGGCCCTGGCGAAGGGAGTGTATGATACACGCCCCGTCCTTTGACCCACTGGCCAGGATATCGTGCTCAACATTCACCGCAACACAAACGACAGCGTCACCGTGGCCATAGAAGGCTAAATCGTGGTGGTGGCATAGGATGGCAGAGTTAGTAAAGGGTTTTTGCAGCTGGCCTTTGGGATTGTCAAAGGACGAGGATCGAAGGCGCGAGTGCCTGCGCTTTGTCAGAGAGGTGCTTGGGGCAATGTGGGAGGAGTCCGTCAGCGACCATGAAAATACATTGGAGGAACGCGAGCCAGTGACAAATGTGGTTCCATCCTCCCCCAGGGCTACGCACGTCACTAGATCGCCATGCCCGCCGACGCTGGCCATGGGCCTCCCTGTAGCTGTTTCTATCACCTTGAAGGTGTTGTCCCAATGACATGTGCTGATGATGTATTGGCCATTGGTGGTGGCAGCAAAGCTTTTGGGAGTGATGCGTGCATGGTGGGCAAACGGCGATGGGATCTGATGCCCTGGCTGGGTAACCTGCTTTGGGTCCATCTTAAACGGCATGCCGCTGCCACTGGAGGCCCGAGCTAATGGGACATGGCATCCTATGAGGCCGTGTGAGTCAACAGTGACGATCCGAGCCTGAGGGCTGCATACGGTCAGGAAGGCAATGCTTTTGGCTGGTAGCTTAAGGAGGTATGTCTTGTAGCCATCTGAGCCTATGCGCCAGCGGTGGGGATCACAGTGGTAGATGCGGGGTGGGAGTGTTGGGCGAGGGCGACGCTGGGGATGGGGTGAGGTCAGAAGCTGGGTGGGGGTTTGACCGAAATGGTAGATCTGTTCTTGGATGCTGCGCCGCTCAAGAGGATCGGATATGGCATCGAGATCGACGGCCCCTTCATAGGTGAGGTAGTAGAACAGATTGAGAGCTTTAACTGCCTCGGGCCCTGTTTGCTTGAAGCCAAATATCAGGTCGATCCAGTGATGAAGGGATTGTGAAACATATTCTGATTCAAGCGCTTCTCGGTGGAGCCGAATAAAGTGCTCAGGCGACTCAGCCCATGGGGGAAGGCCAACATCGTTTAGAGGGGCGCCATCTTGTGTGCAGCCAAGGTCGAACCGGTTGCTGTTGCGCAGGAATTCGGGAAGGTAGAAAAATTCTGGAATAAGCTCCTTGACGTCCCCAAGGCCTTTGAGGCAGGAGTGCCAGCAGGATTGGATGGACCGGAATTGACGGTCGGCATGGTCGAACTTCCCGCTCTGCAGCGCTACATGTATCGACGTGAAAGGCTCCAGGCGCAAAAGATAGAAGGCAACTGCTGCTGCGCTAGAATAGTGTGTCCCGTGGTGGAATTTCTTGACCCGGCCAGAAGGATCCTCAAATTCATTGTAGCGTTCGATGCACTGCTTCCGTCTAACAGGATCAATGGCCCCCATCGGCTTGGAGAGGTCGCGATAGACAGCCGGGTCATCCAGGTCCAGCACATCAGACTCGTAATCAGCTAGGATCCAGGGGAAGATGAAGTACTGCGTCAAGTCGTTGTACGTGCGGCCAGCAATTGAATTAAGCTTCATGAGATAGTCAAAGTTGCTGATCTCGTGCCGCTGCCATTGCTGAGTAAGGTCTGAAAGCCGCGCCTCCCCTGGTAGGGCGGTGCATTTGGATTTGGGGAGGTGTGAACAGACCTTCTGGCGGTCACCCGTGGCGGGGAAATTAAAGAAGAATGCGCTCTGGTCGGCAAAGAAAAATTCCAACGCAGATCTACGCAGCATGTGGTTGCGGTGGCGGATCTCACGGAGGTCCGAGGTACGCCATCGCCGGTCACGAATCATGTCCCAGTCAATGGTGACGGTGGAGTGTGGGGTGGCTAGCTCCTCTAGTATGCGCTGGCGATCAATAAAGAAGTAGAGGTGAGTATGGGTCAGCCGCAGCCGGCCATGGATAGTGGCAAGAAGGAAGATTAAGCTGCAATCAGCCTCACACAATACTCGTTCTTTGGGGGTGTCGTAGGCGGGGCCAGTATCATCAGCCGTAACAACACTCCACTCTGCATCTTCAGAGTCCGTGGATAGCAGGGAATCAATATCTCCGGTATCGTTTGAAGATATCTCTGCATTCCCAAGCCTCTCTTTGATGCGCTCAGCTCTTGAGCTGGCACGGGTGAGGTAGTTGTTGATACTGGTGCGCTTCCATGGCCCAAACTCTGACGGGGGCTTGGGAGGTGTCTTGTCACGCTTTGCACTGGCTTCCTGATGGGAGTTGAACTCGTGGTTGATTGTGAGACGTCGGCGCATGCGGGAGTGATTCTCGGTGAAGTCAAGCTTCCAGTTTGGTGGGCCAAGCCCCACACCATGCTCACGGGTAAGCTCCTGTAGCTTCACCAGCCATAGGCGCGCTACACGGTTGAGAGTGGATTTCCTCTCTACCTCTGCCCCCGCCATGCGAGCAGTCTCGGCGGCTATGTGGCCAGAGATGGCGTTCTCAATGATGCTGCGCAAGCGGATTTCATCGCGTGCAAACTCACTTGCCTCACGCCGCATCTTGCGGATCAGACCATTGACGCCTTGATTGATTTCATTGGCTTGGGTGCTAAACCGCACAAACTCATCCTCAACAGCTCGCTTGGTGGCTCGGAAGAAGGTCTCACCACACATGGCATCCCAAGCCGGCATGCTGATCGCCTGCGCCAATGTATCACAGCTGCCATTCCAACCTTTGAGTGCTTCAGTCAATGGCATGGCATCACGCCAAGCATGGATAGAAATATGATACATGGCCAGAAGGAGACGGTACTCAGCGTCATCGGGAGTTGCAGAACTAAATGCTTCGTGGATGCAGCCAAGCAAAAAGGGTAGTTGGTCTTGGATGGTGTGGGTGAAAGGGCAAACATATGCAGGATGTTGAGGAGTTCCAGGAGGATGGCAACGGTGGCGGTCAGTAAACATCTCGAGGTACGACCTGACTATCCCCAGCAGGCTTGGGTCCTTGACTTCAAACCCAGCAGCCAAGATTCGTAGCATGGTTTGGCAAGGACTTGGGCTGGAGGCATAGACAGTACTTCTACGGCGGAAGCTGTTTAGGGAGCCAAGAAGCCGATCTAACTGATTAAGCAGACTAAAGAAAGGCATGGTTAGCTCCAGGCTCTCCTCCCATGGATTGTTGGGGAGCTGATGAACAAGATTCTCAGCAACAATGGCATCAAGCAATGGAAGGTTGGGATCACTTAGCCTCTTAAAGGCTTTGATGGGATCATCAGCCCCTAGCCCCACCAACCGACCAAATACTGCCTCTTCCAGTTCCCAGTGATGGAATAAGATGGTGTCGATTAGATTTTGGATTCCCAAAGCCCCCTCCAGCCAGCGCTCAGTGGGTTGCGTATTCTCAATCTCCGCCTCAAGCCTTGTCGCCAGGAGGCCCAAGAACTGGCGGATCAACGCAAGGGTGGTAGCATGTCGCCTAGCCTCTGGTGAAGAGGCATTTAAGTACGGCAGCCGGAAGTCATCTCTTTGGAAGGTAGCCCCAGACTGACGGCAATAGATTGATGAAGAACTCCACCACAGGTAAACCACTTCGCCAACAAACCTGGAGGCAGCAGTACTGCGCGTCTCTGGCCCTAGGCACGCAACAGCAATAGTACAGAGAAGGCCAAGGACCAGCTGTGAGCTATTGGATATGACTGGTGAGCCATCTGCTGAGGACTCAAACTTATCTTCCCCAGAACGAGGGATGGGAAGCAATGCCATGATGGAAGGGAGGAATTTGTCCGAGTGAATCAACTCAAGACAAAGCTTGACGTCGCGGGAACAAAGCTCTCCAATGTCGCCCAGCACCTGTTCTCTCAACTGCTCAGAAGTCCCTTGAACCTGGAGCAGCATAAGCAGGCTAATTAGAATGGCAGGGATCCGCACACTGTCGCTAGGCTCAAGCTGATCCTGCTTCAAAGAGGCAGGAGGATTGTTGAGAGCAAATCGAAGCATGCTATAGTAGGCACAGTTGTCCAGCCGAAGCTGTGGATATGCAAAGATGACGGTGTGGATATCGGCTGCTTGCATGCGTGCCTTCCAGCGCTCAGGGATTTTGGGGTGGGCAATAAAGAAGGAAAGGGTATCGTAGACCAAAGCTCGCAGAGAATTGCAGGGCCGCTGAAGCAGCGCACACAGCGTCTCGTAGCCTTTGGAGTGTAGGAACAACTTAAGCAACGGCATGTCCATGTCGGCACGGAAGATATCAAGCACCAAGCCAAGGACTTCGGCCGAGTGCTGGTCATCCTTGCTTGACAGCAAATGGCGTGACACGGATTGAGCAGCATCGGGCCCTTGAGCTTCCCGAAGGAAGCTCTGAATCACATCAAGTAGAATGGAGCGTAGCTGGAAAAGGTGGGCGCGGTCAGTGGGGCGGGGAGTACCGAATTCGGGATGAGTCTCTGACATGGCGTAGATATCAGGCGTATAATAGTAGCAGGTCCGCAGCGTGTCAAAGAAGAAGATGACGTGGAACTCATTGCCAAAGTGGGCTCTGCGGGCATCAATCGTGTTCTTTATAAGACCAAGGATGTAGGCCTGGGCCTCAAAGCTGGAATACATCCAAATGCGCATATTAAATAGCAATCCGTGGTAAATGTGACTACACAAGGCGGTGTTATCTTCAACCGTTGTTGCCAAAGCTACAATAGCTTGGTACGTGGGCACAGTGAGATGCGAAGGGTGTGCATGCATGAGAAGATGAGCAATGATGCGCACACCATTCGAGTGCAAGAAGCACCGCTGGTTCTCGGAATGGCCTTTAAGAAGAGAAGCAATGAGGGCAAAGAATGCAGGAGAGGTGCCTTTTTGAAGAAAAAAGTTCGTCTGCAGCTCTGACGGCGGAGGCGGGGTTGTAGCGGGCGAATCTAGTTTCAACAGCAGCGGGAAAAGAACTTCCATCCCACCAAGAGCATGGAGCGCGTTTTGAAGGCTCAGAGTAGAGCACTTCTCAACACGCGTCAGGGTGGCATGGAGGTCCGCCTCAGGATGGCTAGTTGGGGCAGCTTGGAATTGGAGGTTATAGCACAGACTCCCTTTAGATGCAAGGCTGTGGAATGCAAAGACCAACTTGGGTGGTGGGATGATTTGCAAAGCACGGTCTGGTGCAGATGCGGTTTGGACGCCACCGGTCTCTTTGGAAAGGAAAAGCGACGAGTGCTCGCGTCCCAAACTAAAAATAGTGGTGATTTGGGATGGCGAAAGGGCACTGCTGGCCAGGTAAATGGTAGCCAGCTGCCCGCATAAGGAAGAGGCAAGATAGTCTCCCCCCCAGACGTACGCCAGCTTCAAGACGAGGTGCATCTTCTATTGGTTCGGCACCAACAAAGCCACGGAAAGAAGAAGCTTGTAAGGAGGGATAGTCCAGTTGGACTTGGGAGCAAATGTCCCCATCTACATAAATAGCCACTTCAGGCTGTCCAAATCCCCAGCCAAACTTGGAGCACGAGTGAGACACCGCAACAAAGTACCACCGTCCCACTGTAAATTTATACCGAGACACAACCGTTTCGTCCTTTCCCGAGGGGAGGAGCAGACGGTAGCTCAGGCTTCCTCGATCAAAGTATGCCGTCAAAACGGAGCCTGGCTGATCAGCGAAATAGAACAGCACCTGGGGCTGAGGATGGTTGGGCTCTAGCTTGACCCACGTAAAGAAAGTGAACCCAGCAGACGGGAACTTGACGTGATGGACTTGCAATCCAGAGCCCCTCCCTTTAAATTGAAAGAACGAGAGATCATTGGTATGCTGGGATATCTCATACAAAACCTCTAATAGCGAGAAGTGATGAGATGCCATGTAAAGCTGTGAACCCACCTCAGTGCCGTCGTGGCGGTCGAAGCATAGGGAGCTTAAAAGCAGCTTAACATCTGCAATCGTGACAGAGTAACTTCCCAGCAGCTCCAGAAGAGTCATGGTCTTAACAACATACATAGCGGCCTCTTTGGGTGGGATTGGGGAACGGAGAAGCTTCGATATGATGGAGGAGTTGCAAAGCGCCCACTTATTGATGTCAGAGGCCGTAGCAAGTCGCGCCATGCGATCCATCAGCTCCAGCTGCATACCGGGAGTCATGGTGGAGAACAGATCCATAAGGATGGCGATGACATATTTGTTGGCGATACTCGAAGCATCTTCAGACCAAGTCTGGTCCACCATCATCCCAAAGAGCGCATCAAAGGTAAACTGGTTCAGGGGCCCTTCGGAATCGAGAATGGCAATGCATAATCGGGCGTAACCATCATTGCGCGCCAGTTCCATCTTGAACCGATCGTTCTGCTGCAGGAGGGCAGTAAACGTCGAAATGATCTCGGCTATGAAGTCAGGTGCATGAGTATGCGAAGCTGGTGCAAGCTCCAGAAGAACAAACAGCTGCTCAAAGCTTCGTCCAGCGGCAAAGGCGGACTGAACCGCTTTGCGTGATTGCGAAAAGGCTGGATAGTAGGCCACGGAAGCTCGTACCCCTGCCAGAATTAGCCCAGGAAGGTCAAAGGTCTGCTTCTTCGAAGTTGCTCCCAGGTAATGGAAGACTAGGCCTTCGATGGGTTGCGATGGGGCTTCCCCAGCCAGAAGCTGAGGAAGCGAGACGGCAGAGCTTGGCGGCATAGGCTGTTCCGCTGAGCCAATCACAATGATGTTGTTGATGTGGGTGATGGCCAACTTTACCAGATCAAGGATTTCAGACCCAAGAAACTCCAATAGGCACTGAAGGGCTGGTGGGTGACGTAAAGCCAGTAACGAGAGTTCTTGATGCTGCAGAAGGCCAAAATCCAAAACACTCACCAGCATCCAAAAGGCAGACAACTGAAACATGACATCCTCGCTCAGTTGAAGCTGATCAAAGGCTAGGCTAGGCTTGACAAGTGCAAGTGCTGGAAGGAGAGATTCAAAAAACTGCATATGTTTCAGCGATGACTGGACAGCAGCATGGTTGTACTTGAGGATGCGGTAGAGACCACGGGCAACAAGAAGAATCCCTCGGCTATCTTTCAGATGGACTGTGATGCTAAGCAGAGCTAGAAGCTTCGAATAGACTGGCCTGTTGTTGATTTCAGGAAGAGTCCCGGCATAGACAATAAAATCAACTACAGCCTGCTGGAGATGGCGCGCCATAGCAGGTGGTTGATAGGCGCTTGCCTTGGCTGGCGCACGAACCCCCCAGCAGAAAAAGAACTCCGAACAAAGCAAATCAAGCAAACCAGACTCACCGAAAAGCTGATGGCACCATCTCCGATGGAGAAGAGTAAGCGGCTTGATAATCTGTACGCTGTCTCCAGAATAGGGGAAATCGCATAGCTGGTGCAGGAGTCGATCATGGACAGGATGCAACAAACACGAGAGAAACCCCAAAAGGTGGAACTGAAGGGCAGGTACGTATATACGCTGAGACACCGAGGGTTTACGGGCAAGCGCATGCCTCACATAGGTATGCAGGATCTCCTGGCGATGAAGATCGTGCTCCATCTCAATACTTTCAGTTCCAACCAGCCGAGAGTTTCCAACACGAGCCTGGCTTAAGTGTGTATCGTCAAACCTCCCAAAGAGCTCCATGACGGTATCGATGGCCAATTTCCAAAGGGTAGGAGGACTTGAATGGGTAAAGGTTTCGGCCTCGGAAGAGTCTGTAGTGAAATCATGAAGCAGAATATAGTCAAGTGCCTTGTTTTCCTCTGGCTTTGAATTCTTTGAGGCATTCGCTCCAAAGGCTAAGCTTTCTTTGAGGCAGAAGGTAAACATTGTGTAGAACAGGATTTCAAGTTCGGGGGTTTGAGTCCACTGCTCGGGCGAAATCGTTGGCGGGTTATATTCAACCCAAGAGGAAGGCTTGGCAGTAGTTTGAGCATTAATGAGAACCTGCTTGCGCAGAAGGTATTCCTGGATGCACTTGGAAAGTTGTGATGAATGATGCATTTCTGTGTAGTCGGGAAAGTCATCCACGAGGCTCATGCGTGACAGATCAAGAACATGGCCTCCCTCTCCCTTTTCGGGAAACTGGGAAAGAAGGGGATAGCTATTGGGTCCTGATTGAAAGTCAGAGCCATCCTGGTTGGAAGCAGAAAAGTAAAACACCCAACAGAACATATCTACTACACTTGAGCCGGTAAGTCGACGCGCCAAGTTGGGACAGACCAAAGGTTCCATAGCACCAAAATAATCCAGAAGTCTCCAACTGCAGACTTGGATTTTAAACTCAGACTGCAGTATGCCAGGATCAAGTTTAGTAGCAAAGAAACTAGAAAGATTTCCGTCGTAGCAAAGAATAAATGGGGGCCAGCCTAAAAAGCTGGAAAGGATATCCGGGACTCCTAACTTTTGAAGCCAATCAAGTTTGATAAGCCCAACCGAAAATAGAGATGCCAGTGTATGAAGACAATTCTCAAGAAGCTGGTAGGCTGAGATTGAAATGATCGAAATTCTTCTGCCGTGCAAAGTTGTTATGAAGCTTAACAGAGTTTCGGCTAGCCCGACTAGTATCAGATCAAAGCGCTCCTTTCCTTCAGAAAGATCCCAATGCCGGAATGGCAACTCATTAGGGATTGAAGGGGGAATGGGTTTAGGAATCCAACTGACAAGAAAGTTTTTCCAGCGATTATCAGAGTCTAATAGACTACCTAAAAGACGTGAAAATAGAGTTGCTAGGGGGATGGCGTGATCTTTTTTTAAAACCTTGAAATTCTTACAAAGTAAGTCTTGATCAAGGACTTGAAAGTGGAGTCCCCCTTCCAATGGAAGCGAGGCATCCTTTTGCTGGATGGCTCGAGAGGCTAGCCGTTCAGGCTCCTCCTTAAAAAGGGATTCGAGAAAGAAAAATATATTATAGAGACAATCGAGCTGAGAGTTGGAATTAAACCAAGAAAATACTGAGCTGCCTTCTGCAGTTGCTAGGGCGATTAAATATTCGAGATCGAGGGCCAATAAATTTGCAGCAAACACAACTTCAGTGACATCTTTAAAAACTGATTCTTTAAGTAGAGAGCCCACCCCAAAAAGACTCTCCATCCCCAAAGTGCCTAAACTTGGTTGAAGGCCACAAGAAGATATAAGTTGATAATCAAGGGCAGTTGCTTGTTCAATAAAAGTGCCCTGTGTTCCATAACTTTCTAGAAAGGCCTTGAAAAAATCTCTCCAAGAGAAGCTTTCCTTCCTTTAGGAATTGAGTTGAATTCAGAACTGAAGTTTTACCTGCTTGGGGATCCAAGATGTCGTAGTTTTGTGGTGGTCTAGCCAGCTGTAAAAAGCAGTGCGTGCTGATTCTTCCTTGAGGGGGATGATGGGATTTTCAGGGTTGCATAGCGAACAAATTTCTTTTTGATGGGAAGCGTGGAGAACGTGCCCTTTGATCGATGCAGGAACCTTTGACGTAGAGGATGACCTGCTAAAAGATTTCATGGTTCCGGGGTGAGAAAGCTAAAGCCTAAACCAATTAAGACGTCCATCCGTTTATCCAAATGATGTTACTTACTAGCGATATGGATTGCAGACAAACTTTGATTTCGAACTTTCTAGGCAGTTTGAAGCTTGGTTTATCAAGCATAGAGTGACATTACGTAAATGAAGCCAGCGCAGTCCTTGAAGGCTGGTAAATTGCATCTGATTTAATTTGGACGTGTCTGCGCCACCACCGTAGGTCGACGGGATATCATCACATTACTACAAAGCTGGGTTCGATCGCGGCATGAATTGCTTGCCAAACATGCCAAGGGGTGATTTAATTACTCCGACCCCTGCACTACCAATTTAGGACTTTGGGGCTGGTAAACTCCAAGTTGCTCAAAATATTTGCATGGGGAAGCAGCCCTCACTTAGAAATTTTTTGGTTTAAAAAAAATGGGGGAAGCAGCCCTCAGCTGGGGCTCCACATTTTTATCCCATCTAATATAAATGCTAAACCTAACCTTATTTTTTGAATTGATGCGGTTAAAATCATGGAGCCCTACTCTCAGTATAAAAATGGTCAATTTCATCTCAATGATAGGTGTTTTATTGTCAGGCACCCACCCACTTGGAAGTAATCTTCAAATGATGAATGATGGCAGAAGCCAGTGGACGGAAGACCTTGGGATTGGTGGGCTTCTTGGGAGACTGATAATTCTGAGGCTCTTCCTGTGACGAATGGGGCTGGTGCTCCACCTTGCCACAAAGGCATTGGGCAAGGTGGACCAAGCCAAACCCCAAACCGCAGAGACCATTATGGACAGGAACCAGTTTCGGGCAGGCAACGACCACGGACACTGGTAACTATTAAAAATGGTCAGAAGGATAGCAAAAATGAGTAATAAAATTTGAGAAAAGCTTAGCTGAAGCATTTCCTCAAACAACAAGAGAAAATGATTCTGCATAAAATTATATATTTTTTGAAATTTAAAATCAATTTGAAAAATGTTGATTTTTATGCCGATCAGTGGTTTTTGTTGTTTTTACTCTTATTTTACTATAATTCTTAGAAAACCAAGATAACTCTTAGGGAGCTATCATGGTAGGTATTTAGGGAAAATTTTAAAAAGTCCATAATGAATATGGAATGAGTCAGATGATTGGATGACGAACAGTAAAGGGGAAATCCATTATCCAATAGCGGGTTTTTAGAATCCAACTTTGTCAGTTGGATTCGTTACACTTTCTTTCAGGGTGAATTGTGTGATAATGGGGTCGCAGTGTACCAAACTCCTGGTATTTGTCAGGAATATTTCTGACATAAACCAGATTCTTACTGAAGTGCAATGTTGGGGAAGAATAGAGGGAGATCCCCTGTTAAAAATGCCCAATTCAATAAGGATTTCCCCCTTTAATTGGGTAAAAGAAAAATCAAACAGAGGAAAAAATGGAATTTAATATACACCAGAATAATTTATAATCCGGGCAGGCACCTGTCACACCCACCAGCACCCTCCGCCAGTCCCCCAGCACCCAGCCAGTCACCAGCGGGGCTCCCGCCAGCCTCCCGCCCAGCCACCTGCTCGCCCACCCAGCTGCCAGCGGGCCTCCCACCCGGGTCCCAGCCCCCACTCTCCAGCCAATCAGAAAAATTCCATCCAAATGCAGCCAATCAAATAAGTTCCTGGGAAAAGGGAAAAAATTAGAGAACAACCTCTGCCCATCAGAAGAGGGCCAAATTCAAGTTTCAAAAGTGAGCAGCAATTCTACCCATAACCAATGAGATTCTGAACCCCAGGTAGCATGTTTGAGTCCAGAACCCAATCAAACCATGTCTTCCAAGACAAAAATAGATCCTGGAAGTCCTGTGAGTTTTAGCCACCACCTGACCACATGCCCAGAGGAGATCATTGGCTCTAGTCAAGAATGGCCAAAACTCCAACAGATTGTCAAAAAACAAGAGTTTGGCCATCTTCTCAAACCCCAATTCCCAATCCTAATGTCAAACTTTTGGGTTCTCCAATCCCTTGTATTCATTCCCACTTGCAAAACTTTGCATAGTGGGAAGCACTATAAATAAGGGACCCCTCCTCAGTAATAGCTTGTGCTATTATTGAGTTTAATACCCTCAATAAAGCTAAATATTACTTACACCTTTAAGTCTACTTTACTTAGTTTGCCCCAGCCAATTTTCTCCAATCCAAGAAAGATGAATCACCTCATCTTCACAGCTGTACTCACAGCTTGCCTTGGGATTGAAGGATACCAACAGGGATCAGAATTCTTTGGGCCTTCACCCAAAGGGTTAGGCCAAGACTATCACTATGACCCTGGATGTGAGAGAGGGGGGCTAAACTAACTAAGTTCGGCTCCAATCCCGGAGAAACAAACCACCAGGATGCCGCCCAGTGGAGAACTGGGACGGCCGCTCAGAGGGGGGACCACAGGGAGGACACAGGGACAGCTGAGGTAAATATGCATTCAGTCCCATCAGCGCCAAACCGGCAAGCAACCAGGACGTACAGGTGGGGGGAGGGAGGAGACATCACAGGAGCGTGTAAGGGCACTGAGCTACTCTCCTCCAGGTCGGGAAAGGAGGGCATTAGCGCCTTCTCACCCACAGGAGTAAGAGAGACATAGTCAACATTGCCTAAATCTAGGTCATCACATGTCAAGCTCTTCACCACAGCCTCTCCTGAATAAAGGAGACTGCCAGGAAGGCTCAAGAGGCTGGACAGATCTTCACTTATGAGCTGCGCAGAAGAGGAGATCTTTGACCACAGGTCTGGTGAGGTCAACCAACCACAGGAGGAGCAAAAAGAGGGCCAAGGAAAATACAACAAATCTAATGACTGGGAGTATCATAGTTGTGTTTCCCTCAAAATTTAGGGAATAATGGTGAAGTTTTTAAAGTTAAAAGCAACAGAATTAAGCCTAGTAGGGGTGGCCACAAGCAGGAGAACAAAAGAAGCAACAGAACAGGTCTAATGGACTTGAACATGGTTGCAGATGTCTTGGGAGGTACAAAAGAAAAAAAGCAGGTTCAAAACAAGTATTTCAACAAAAAACTCAAAGTAACAGTAGATATTATATTGCTTTTTAAATGAATTTTAGGTCCTAAATGCCACTTTTGTGAACAAAAATGAAAGCAGAAGGAAACTATACGCCTGAGCTTCTGCTAAGGGTGCCAGAGGAGGTGTCAGGTTCAAACCGGGCTGCTGCAAGGTAAGCTTTACAAGCACAATTAACACTTTAACTTTTTTAAACTAGGGAAACTCCAAACTGGGGTTTCACTACTACAGAAATTTAAAAATTTAATTGCAAATAACCAAACTTTAATCTAATGGGAAAATAGACAAGCAGGGGACTGAAAGTCTCCTTGCTGTTACGGTAGAAAATCAAATGGAAGGGATAGTGCGTCCATGTAAACCAAAAACCAGCAAAGAACTACAGCCAAACCCTTGAAAGAAATTGACAAATTAAATGCTGTCATAGACAAAAAAAATGGGTCAAAGCTAGGGTCACCCAAATAGCCCTGGAAAATCTGGACTTGCCTTATTTTTCCCCAAATAATTATGACAAGAAAATTATGTGTTATACTTTATTTGGGGGTGGCAGCACTCGACCCACTGGTTGCCAGAATTTTGTGACTTATGATGTCATTGACTCAGATTCCAATGCAGGACCTCTAACTGCAGAAAATATTCTTGCCAGCCAATCAGATGCCACAGAACCCCCTCCCCTCATCCTGAACTCCCTTAAGACTTCCCCATTACCCTCTAGAAACTTGTTTCTAGATAGCTTATTATCACTGAGAAAAATAAAAGAAGTTTACCCAAAAATGATGGCTCACTTGGGGCTGTTTGCCCCTATCTTTAAAAGACTACCCTCAGTAGCCAACAAGGTTGCCGTTGATTCCATGGCCGCAACCTGGCCCGCGCTTTACATGGCAACACCTTCTGATTCCTTCTCAAATTTACCCCTTCAAGTCACCTGCTTATTGACAATTTCCATTTCAATCTTTTGTTACACCACCACTGGATCCAAGATGTTGAAACCGTCCTCCCAATTTGGTCTCCTGCTTGTCAAGCAACTCACAATTTGTTTGTTATATCCTCATTGTCTATCCTTGAATCACGCTGCGTACCACTTTGCTTTAACACTTGCTGTGTTAAAAAGTGATGGGTTGCAAGGGGATGGGATCATATGACCTTTGGCTCTGAATCCAATTGGCTGGGAGAGAAATTTTGCTGGGCAGGGCCAGGGGGACTGGAAAGTTTCACCCTAATTTCTGCGGTCCCATCTGATTGGCTAGAAGAAGTCCCAGGCATTTGGAGTTCACTTGAGTTGTTGAGCATTGATGTGACAACCTTTGATTGGCTAGCTCTGACAGTTTTTAAAAGTGGACAATACCAGGCCAACAAGTAGTCTAAATTAACCAATGTTTCTTCCCAGGAGGGAGCAAACAAGGGTAATGGATCCGCAGGATAGGCTAGCACAAACCTCTCATCAACTGTGTACTAAATCCTCTAAAGAATGAAGGGGTTTGGCTGACATTTTTGGACCTTTCTTGGTGTAGCAGGAGAAGATTGTGCGATCCAATGCCAGGGGTGGCAGTGAATTTACACTGAAAAGCTCAACTCTTCCCACACTGGTTCCTGGACTCCCCTGATATCTCCACACTTCACCCTGTCTATTGCGGTGTATACCTCCATGTACTATGTGCTGACCTACTTTGCAGGGAGCTTCATATGATACAATGTCCATGCCAAGGTCTTTCTGTTACGGTAAAAAATCAAATGGAAGGAATAGTACACCCTCGTAAAACCAGAAACCAGCAAAGAACCACAGCCAAACTCTTGAAAGAAATAGACCACTTAAATGCTGTCATAGACAAAAAATGGGTCAAAGCTGGGGTCGCCCAAATAGCCCTCAAAAATCTGGATCTGCCTTATTTTCCCCAAATAATTATGACAAGAAAATTATGTGTTACACATTATTTGGTGATGGCAGCGCTCAACCTGCTGGTTGCCAGAATTTTTTGAATTATGACGTCATTGACTCAGATTCCAATGCAGGACCAACAACTGCTGAAAATATTCTTGTCAGCTAATCAGAAGTCATGGAGTCCCCTCCTGTTCCACCCTAAGCTCCCTTAAAGCTTTCCCTATTCCCCTCTAGAAACTTGTTTCTAGATAGCTATATTTCCCTGAAGAATAAAAACAAGTCTAAAAAACCCTCATGCTAAAGTACCTTGGCCTCTTGGCCCCTGTGGTTGACAGTATGTCAGCCGCCCTCTTTCAGTTTGCTGCTGACTCCTTGACCGCGCCTTGGCCTGCTCTGTATCCTTTGGTTCCTTTGGCTTTGTCCTCAGATTTACCCCTTCAGTTAATGTTCTTGATTTTGGTCCTGATGTCTGCCATTTGCTACACTCACAAAGGCGCAAAATTAGTAACTCCTTCTTACCAATTTGGTTTGGTGTTGTTGAAAAAGTTGATGATTTGTTTATTTTATCCACATTGTTTCTCATTGCATCTTACAGCCTGCCATTTGACCCTTACATTATCTAGAAACTTTTTTAAACGTTTACTCATGATCTGTTATTTTTGGTTGGCCCAATTGACATCCAAAGTAATGACATACCCCTCTATCACTATTTGGTTCATTCTGGCCACTACTTTTAACACTGGTGTTCTTTTGTGGATTATAATTAAGTGGGGCACATAATTGATTTTGTGTGGCTACCTTTTCTTGTCATGTGTATGACGCCTTAATTGGTCCCATTACCTCTTCTGGTCCCCAATCTCAGCCCCCTGCCAAATTTTCCCACAAGTTGGCCTGCGTACTAGGAGGCCCCAACACGTCCTTTCCCAGCTCCTCCCAGGCCTCCTGCGCCCGCATCACAGCCGCCCTTTGCAATCTGACCCCACCTGCTTCCCGCTGGTTATTAGACAACTTATTGCAAAACCCCACGCTTTTTGACAATATTTTGTCTTTTGCGGGTGCCCTTGATACCTGAGCTAAAACCACGTCCCCTGGTCAACTTACCTGTTGTTCCTCCATCTTTGCCAGGGCTCCCAGCCGCTTGACAACTTTCTTACTTCTTTCCAGGCAGTGGCAACTTTGGTGGCCCTACCCAAGTATGTAAAAGTTGCAGCGCTGAAAGTCGCTCTGGATTCTACCAGCGCAGATCTTCCACTGTGGTCAGATCCACTACTTTTTCTCTCTGAGTTGGTGTCTTGCCTCCAAAACTATACAGCAACTGGATCTTCTAATATTCTTGACTCTACTTCAAACTCTTTGATTTTTAACTTGACTTTTCAAGTTGAGCCTGAACCACCCAGCGTTAAGGGAAATGACATGTCAAACCAGTGCAACACTTTGACTCCAGACTCTCTATCTAAGTCTTCCAAACCTGTCACCTTCTATGAGCTGAAACAAATAAATTCATCTCCCATAAAAAACAACAACAGTGCAGCAGCACTCTGCATTCTTGATACCATTTTTTCTAAAAATTATGCCAACAGAATGTCCCCTGTAGATGATGAAGAGGCTCTGCCTTCCCATACATTGTTGCAAAACTTGTTCTTCTCTATTAGTCTGTCCCCTTTGACTACTGGGGGGCATTATGAGCCCCTTTCTTACAACTCTGATGATTCAATATTTTCTTTTCTTTCTAGCCCAACTTGCAATAAGGATATTGCTCTCTGTGCTGACTGTGAGAATCCTGCATTACCTAGAGCCTTAAGTCTTTTAAATATCCTTGGTGCACTTAACCTGTCTCCCATCTTCCGCACTAAGGACCTCATGACCATCTTCAATGCTGATCCTCCAGAGTTGGATCTTTTTCTGGATTTATCACCTTAAATGATTACTTCTGACTCCACCAATAAAGAGTTCTCAGGATAATTCTTGCTTTCTGCTAGCTTTCCCATATCATCTAGCGCCTCCACAGCCCATACACTAGTGAATACGGGTGCTAAGGTTAACTTCATAAGTATCAACTTGGCTGAAAAACTGGGATTAGACCTTCACCCAGGCAAGTTAGTTAGAGGAGGGAACTCTGCTACCTTTCAGTCCCTGGAGATATCAAAGCCACTCACCTTTAAGGTTGGCACTCACACCTTCACTGAGAGGTTTTGCGCAGTGAGAAACTTGGTTTTCCGGGGATATTAGGCATCAGTTGGTGGAGAAAGTATGATGTGATATCCCACCTTAAGTCCAATTCTCTACTCCTGACCCCCCTTCTGGTGTCCCCTTCTCTCTCCCCCTCCTAGACGCTGCCTTGTGTGAGGAGGATGCTGGCCTGGCCTTATGCAACCAGATGAAACAGATACTCCCAAACCCACTCCATCCCTACATAACCCATTTGGCTGAGGTGTTTAACCCTACTAGGGCTAACAGATTGCCTAAACACTCCCAGTTTGACTTCTCATTTTGCCTCACAGTGGATTTGGTGAAGATCAACTCCCTTATCCACCCCCTCACCTTGAAAGAGGAGGAGGCCCTAGACTCATGGGTTGATGAAATGCTTCCAAAAGGTTGGATTGTCCCCTCCTCCTTCCCTGTCTGCGCCCCTTTGCTATTTGTAGAGAAGGCAGACAGCTCCCTCCGCCCGTGTGTGGACTACAGCCTCCTCAACAATGTAACTGTGCCTGACCTGTACCCTACCCTGCTTGAAACACAGATTGTGAGGTTTGTGGAGAAGGCACAAGTCTTTTCTAATCTGGACTTCAAGAACACTTTAACCAGGTCCACATCAAAGAAGGACAGGAGCGGCTGACAGCCTTCTGGTGCCAAAGAGGCATATTCCAATTCAATGCCATGCCCTTTGGTTTAAAGAACACACCAGCCTGCTTCCAGAAACTGATATACTTCATATTGGGGGACTTGTTGGGCACATGTGCAGTGGCATACACTGATGACATCCTAGTTTATTCCCCAGATGAGGAGACCCACAATATTCACTTGGCACAAGTGTTGCAGAAACTTCTTGATGCTGACTTAACCATCAAGTTAAGCAAGTGTGCGTTCTTTCAAGAATCAGTATTGTTTTTGGGAAACATAATCCTCAAGGATATCCACTCTATAATACCTGAAAAGGAAGCAGCCATCAGGGATTGGAAGACTCCCAGAACAATCACAGAACTGAGGAGCTTCTTGGGCACCTGCACGTTCCTTAAAAACTTCACTCTCCATCTTTCTGAGCAAGCGGCCCCCCTTTATAAAGCGGCTGCCCTGAAGGTTCTCACCTGGTCCAAGGAATATAACAACACCTTTGAGTCTATTAAAGCATTATTTCTTTCAGAACCTGTCTTACAATACGCAGACCACAACCGCCAATTTATCCTGGCCTGTGACACCTCCAACTTTGCTATCACAGCTGCCCTTTTCCAAGAAGGTCCTGACAGATTGGAATGTCCTGTGGGGTATTTCTCTCAAAAGATGATGTCTGAAGAGTTAAATTATATTGTCAGGAATGTTCTTTTAGACATTTATGACAACAATTCAGCCTCTGGAATATTATAGGAAATACTCCCCTTTTTGGGTTTATTAGTTTCTCCTAAAATTAATGGGTTAGTTGGTAGTAAAAGCCCTTTACTACCTTTGAATTTAACCCCAGAAGGGGTTTCAAAGCCATCCTCAATTGCAACAGGATTTGAACCCGGGTTGCTTTTGCTCTTGGCTTATAGGTTAGAGGATAGAAAAATTAGTAAGTTTCCAATAGACAAATTTTTACCTTTCAAGCTGCCTTGTAGCCAATCAAACATTATGGTGATCAAACTGTTGGATCTATTTAAGCACTCTGGTGACGTCCAGATTGGTTTCAACCTGGTTTTTGATTTTGAGGACCCATTAGTTCCTGGTTCTTTTTTTGGTTCTGGTTTTCCTTCCCCAGTGTTAAATGGGGAATAGCTGGGCACTCCTGTTGATCCTGAACCATTCATAGAGTTAAAACCCATGCTAAATGCTCCCCTTGTATTGCCAAGGTCAGCTATTTTTCCTCAGCTCACAAATAATTCTAGTTTTAATTTTTAACTGCCAAGAATCTCCAGTTCCTCCCAAATTTCCCCAAACTCCATCTCCAAGTAATTTTGACTCCTTTATTTTATCTTAAGAATATCATTCAGTTACCATCTATATAAGGCTGGTATCTCTTGATCTTTTACTTGTTCAATCAATAAAGTCTACATTCATCCACTGTGAATCATTTTGCTTATTCTTTTATAACTTGACCTTAAGCTTTAAAATCCAAGACCATGAGATTACCCAAGACTCCTGCCATGGAGTCTCTTGGGTATAAATGGTTGTTTTGGATAATCTTGCTGCCGGCTGCAATGGCCAGCATCTCAATGGGTTCTGTGAGAGAGGGGGGCTAAACTAACTAAGCTTGGCTCCTGTTGCAGATCCTGAATGGATTAGACAAAAATTTGTCCATCTAGGGATTAAGTAATGGAACAATTGCGCAGTTGCGCTATTGTATCCTGATTCTACTAGTGATAAAGACATTTAAAACGCCTGTAAAACAGGTGTTCAATTTGCCTTTTGAACACACACAAGGCATGGGCTTCACTTCTGGGATTATAAATAGAACAACAAAGTTATTTATATCTACCTCCTTAAGGAAAGCCGCGAGGAAGCAGTTGTTCTCTTGCGCGGGACTTTTAGCTGTGCCAATCCACTCTCCTCTATTTGGGAAGTTCTTCTGTCTGTGCCTCCCTGCCTCTGGTAGCAATTCCCCTGCCTCACACTATATAAGTGCAATACTATCTAAATAAATACCAGTTTTGTCTATACACCTTATTATTCTTCTGTCCTTCATAGGCTGTCACTATACCATCAACAGGTATAGTATTAAGAATTAGGTCACTGACTAACTGTTTGTAGAAACTAGCAACCCTTTGCTACAACTTTTACGGCATTGGCGCTCATGTCTTACAACACCAACAGCCCTCACCCCCGCGGTCCTTTCAATGAGGAGGGAGGAATGCCCCTGGCCCAGTCTCCTGCCACTGCTTCTCCTTACCACCAGGCACTGGCCTTTACTGCTGCTAATGCCCATGCTGGGGAAAGAGCAGGCGCTCCCTATGGCCTGCTCAACCTAAGCCAATTCATAACAGAACATCAATACCCCCAAGCTATTGTTCTTGGTCAATCACTGCTCCTACAAGCCCCTGCCCCCTTGGAGATGGACGCCAACTCTTCACCTTCCAAGGACGCCGTCTGTAATGCCATACACACCATGGATGCTGGTGCTGCTGGCAATAGTTCTTGCTCTGAACACCTGGCCATTCAGCAGCCTTCTGCTGAAAACGCCTTGGGTTGCTTTCAGAATCTCTCCCAGTTCAACCCTGACCAGATCCGCTGTGACCTCTGTACTGTTGAACATATCAAGGACTACCTACACCAATTTGCCCATCCTGCCGTATGCCACAACCAAATGCACCTGGGCCGCATCCAAAGCCTAGTGCATGACCAGGGAATACTGGTATCTAACCAACAGACAATCCTCCAGGTTCTGTACTCTGAGCTTGGCAATACTTTCACCACTGTCAATCAGTATCTTGCCAAAGTCACCAACGCCCAAAACACCATGCTCCACTGGGTTGATGCCATTGAAGCAGGTATAGCTAAGCTAGTTCCAGTGCATGTGGTACAGACCCTCACCCATCAGGGTGTAGACGCCAATTGAATTAGTGTGGTTACAAACCATGTGCTGGAGACTGGCCCCATGGTTTGAAGCCTTACTCATGAGATGGAAGTCTTAGCCTGCTGCCTTGCCACCATCCCCTCGTTCACCCCCACTTCTTCTGCCACCAACAACTCCCCTTCCAGCGTCCTTCTTGATTGAGACATCCTTGAGCTCTTTGATCACTACAAGAAGATGTAAACAGAATTGGTCCAGCAGAGTGCCGATCTTGCCTTCCTGTTTGATGGCTACCACACTGTGTCAGAACTTCAGGATTGTCTCAAACTTTGTAAATCACATGACAGAGCCAACAGCCAGACCCAGTTCAGAAAGGACAAGGAAGTAATAGCCTTGCTCCAAGCTGAGCTTGCCACCCACAAAAAGTGCATCACCT
Organism: Entomophthora muscae; assembly: GCA_014839935.2. Classification (NCBI taxonomy): domain Eukaryota; kingdom Fungi; phylum Entomophthoromycota; class Entomophthoromycetes; order Entomophthorales; family Entomophthoraceae; genus Entomophthora; species Entomophthora muscae. Next base: position 343,597 of record QTSX02002147.1, read on the forward strand.
CTCTGGAAGATGAATTGGATATCACCCGTCAGGAGAACAAGGTCTACCAAGATGAGCTGGACGAGCAACAACTTCTCCTGGACGCCTTCCAGAGCCAATTGGATAGGATGAACAGTAAGACTATGGCTGGCAACTTACAGGCTATGTCCATCAACTCCAAGAGTCACCACAGTCCACTGAGGTCCTCTAGTCCTGAGTTCTATCATAGCTACAAAAGTAATGAGGACCACACTTGGTTGACTCCTAACACTGTACAAGTATTAGAGCCAGTACTGGAGTCTGAGGATGACGTCCTGGCCACCCCTGAAGCTTCTGGAGCTGCTCAAAACAGAGAAGGTGAACACAAAGCCCAGTGAGAGGAAAATTGTTGCCGCGCCTCTGAGGCTAGGTTTGCTGCCTCCACTCTCAGCTGTGCCCGTCTCACCCGCTCTCCAGTGAGAATCACACCTGCTCCCCTCCAACATGGCTCCAACAACTTCAAGCCCGTAAATCTACACAATTTGACCGCAAGAGCAATGTGGCCATGTTCTTACGTCTGTACCAGAACTTCATGTATGGCGCAGACAATGCCATGAGGGACTCCACAATTATCAACTGTCTGGAGGCTGAGACTCAAACCATTATCTTGCCACATCTCCCTGAGAATGGCTGGACTTTTGCCAACATCTCCAGAGCCTTGACAGAAGAATTTGGTAGCCAAGAAGCACTCCTCAGCTGTAAGATTGACTTTGCTGACACCAAGTTAAAGGTGGGGGAAACCCTAGAAGACTTCACTTCTAGGTTCTACCTTGAAGCTCAAACTCTGTTGTCTATGAGTGCGGTGCAGTTTATTGATGTGCAGTCAGCACTCTTAATGCTGTACATGTCAACCAGGAACTATCTCTGGCCCTTAAGTCAGGCATTTACAACGCTCGCACCGTACCAGATCTGATCCGCCTCCTACACACCTACAAGGAGGAGTTTGAAGTCCCTCTTCCTGAAGGCCGCCCTTGCCAGCAATCTGAGCATAGACCCTGCATGGTTGTTGAGATGCCCAAGCCTCCCAACAAGGTTGGGCCTGCTCCAGTCACAATGGCCCCTGTACTTGCTTCAAATGTGGTATGGCTGGCTACTTCTCTCAGGAATGTAGGAATCCACGCCAAAAGATCCATCATGTGGGCATGGAGGACACTGAGGAGAACTACACCAAGGATGCTGATATTGAGGAGGACAATGAGGACCAGTCAAAAAACTACTAAGCAGCCAGGGCAAGGAGAAATCCTTGGCTGCCTTTGTAATTTTGACACCCTTATCTCCCCCCATACCACTGCCCCCTGACAAACCAGATCAGAGGCCTACTGCCTTGCCATTCTCTGGGACCAACCCTAAGGATGAACCCTCTCTGATTGAATTCAACTCCCAACCAATACATGAGGATGTGGAGTCTGACGGAGTTCAAGAGGACCTCCTCCATTGAGTCCTCACTGTTAACACGCAAACTCATTGGACTAAACTTTTCCCTGAGGTGGTTATCCCCCAAATAGCTTGGAGAACAGTATCCTTACCCTATGCTGAACAACTGGCTCAACCAGGCGTTGAAGTCACTCATGAGGAGGACAGTGCTGAACAACTGCCAAGCTGCTCCACACAGTAAACATCTCAGCACTGCTAGAATCCCTCAAGGAAGTAAGCCCAGCTGTGGGAGCTGCCATGGCTACCTTCCTGGAGATGTTCAAAGGACTAAGCATACACCAGGTCTCAAAGATTGTGGAGATTAGAGAGGACCACCAGGATTACACCTATATCAACCTGGTAGTGAACAAGACTCATGTCTGGGCCATACTGAATACTGGTGCCCCTGGAAACATTATATCCTCTCAGCTGGTTAAGAAGCTTAAGTTGGCACCAGACTTGGCCTACCATGAAGAGTTTGGTACTGCTGGGCTACTGACCACTAGAGCAAAAGGAGCCTACTCTTCTCTCCCTCTTTGCTTTGGGAAGCTAATGGTCACTTCTCCTGCTATAGTCCTGGAAAACAACAGCTATGACATTCTTATTGGGACTAGCTTCATGGTTCAGTATAGCACTGTGACTAACCATGGAGACCATACATTTGGAATATTGGGCCATTCCATACCCATGCTCTATCATGGTGATTGCCTGTCTGACCTGCCCTTACAATGTCTGCACTACATCAATCCAGAGTACGCCAACAGAGAGCTTCCAGTTGCTTATACGCTGTATAGTAAGAAGGTCAAGGTGCTACCTCTCTCAATTGGGGAAGCCAAGGATATCCCAGTCTACGCCTCCTGTAATGTTATTATCCCGCCTGGCGCCCAGGTGATCCACAATACAGGCCTCTTGCTGACTCTACCAGCTGGCACTCATGGAGAAATCTTTGGCATCCCTAATGCCTCCAGACTAGAACCATGGGTTGCGCCAGGCATCCTCATGCCAAGTGAGAAGGAGGTACTCATACTCTTGGCCAACATGAGTTGTGAAGCTATGGTTTTCTCCAAACACCAACTTCTGGCTTTAATACAACTGGAAGAGCATGACAACCTGCAGGAGACTGCCCCCTTTGCGGACTTCTCTGAGTTGGTTCTACCCTGTGAGCAATCACTGGTGCTATCAGTCATAAGCCGCAACGCTCTATCTGGCCTCTCTGAAGAGCAGAAGGATCAAGCTATGGATCTCTTTGCTCAGTATAAAGATGTGTTTGCCAAGGATGATTATGACCTGGGCAAGGCTGCAGATGTTGCTCATCATATTGACACCCAAGGCAGTCCACCTATCCGCTCCAGACCTATACGGCATAGTCAAGCCAATCATGCTGTGGCTAACAAAGAGCTTCAGAAGCTATTGGGATCTGGCTTACTGGTCCCCAGTAAAAGCCCTTGGGCTTCCCCTCTCCTGATTGTCAAAAAGAAGGATGGCAGCAACCGTGTGGTGATTGACTACTGGCAACTGAATGCTGTTACCAAGAAGGATTAATATCCCCTCCCTTGTATTGACAATACCTTGGACCAACTGGGTGGCGCCAAGTTCTTCAGCACCATGGACCTTATCAGTGGGTACTGGCAGATTGACCTACCCCCTGCTGATCAAGAAAAATGTACAATCATCACTGTCCAAGGGCTATTTCAACCCACAAGGATGCCTCAAGGTCTGTCTAATGCCCCAGCTACCTTTCAACGGGCTATGGATGCAGTGATGGGCGACCTCAAACTCACCAGTGTCTTGGTCTACCTGGATGACATTAATATATTCTCCCAAACCTTTAATGATCACCGACACTTGGGGGAAGTCTTCCAGAGGTTACTTGCAGCTAATTTCAAGCTCAAGCCACGCAAGTGTAGCTTCTTCAAGGAGCACCTTGAGTTCCTGGGGTTCATCATTAGCCAAGATGGACTCCGCCCTGTACCTCTGAAGGTGGAAGTCATTGAGAAAATGCAGATCCTGGCTAATAAGCGGGACATCCAGGTCTTCCTGGGGATGATTGGATACTACTGCTGCTTCATCCCCAACTTTGCATCCCTGGGTGACCCCCTTTTTCAGCTTCTCTGAGCTGATAAGGAATTCTTCTGGAGCCCGGCGTGCCAATCTGCCTTCAATGCTCTCAAAGAGACACTGACTGCAGCCCCTGTGCTGACCTACCCTGACTTTGCCAAGCTGTTTGTGGTTCATACAGATGCTAGTCTGACAGCAATTGGGGGTGTTCTCTCTCAACTTGACTCCAACAGACTTGAACACCCTGTTAGATACTGCTCACATATGCTTAATGTTCATGAGAGGAACTACACTGTCACCAAACAAGAGTGTCTGGCTGTGATATACTCCTACCAACAGTTCAGAGTCTATCTCCATGGGGTACATTTCACGGTTGTATCAGACCATGCCTCCTTGCAATGTCTGAAGACCCTCAAGGACCCCGAAAGACGTCTGGCGCGTTGGGCCATTAAACTTCAGGCTTATGACTACGAGATTATTCATTGAGCTGGGGCAGCTCACCAGAATGCTGAATGTCTCTCCCGCCTTCCCATTGTTGCCTTATTATCCCCCATGGCTGACATTCTCTATGACAAGCTTATGAAGGATCCTTCTTTGTGGGGAGAGGAGCCAGTAGAGATACAGAGAGCTCTCAAGAAGTTAGCTGTTGATACCAAGGTCTCTAAGGGACAACTCCTGAAGCTTTGTGGAGACTCTTGGCTACCCTATATACGCCCATCCCTACACATGAACTCAGTGGTAGCCGCTCACAAGACTACTGGCCATGGTGGTATACAGAAGACGTTAGCTCTGCTACAGTAGCACTGCTTCTGGGAAGGAATGCACACTGACGTAGTGGATACGCTAGCCAACTGTCCTGACTGTAACATTGAGAGGCCTAAGGTTGCCAAGTTTCAACACAGACTGGTACACCCTGGGTTTGCCTTCCACACTGTAGCCATTGACGTAGTGGCCCCCCTGCCAGCTATCAACAGTTGCAACAAGTTCATCATTGTGGCAGTTGACCATCTAACTAAATGGGTAGAGGCCAAGGCAATTCCCAACCAATCTGCACTGGTGACAGCCACGTTCATCCTGGAAAATATCATATACAAACATGGTTGCTCCCAGATCCTGCTGACAGAAAATGGTACCAACTTCACCAGTTATATCATCCCCTGCCTCAACCAACTGATGGGAATCTGTGGGACAATATCCACTCCTTATCACTCACAGCCAAATGGCATGGTAGAGCGCACTAATGGGAGCCTGGTCCAGATACTCCGGAAGCTCAGTCACCAAAATGAGACTGAATGGGATACCTTCCTGCCTGTGGCAACCTTTACATATAACATTGGGTACCATTGGGCCAATAGCAAGCCGCCCTTCCAACTGCTCTACGGCCGGCAACCAGGACTTCCCCCTTTACTATACTCCTTGGTAAAGCCCAGCCTGGCTGTGTCCTCAGAGGCGTACCTCAACAAGCTGGTTCAAACCCTAATTTTCTTGCATACAGATGCCTACACTGTAAACTTAAACCATAAGTTGCAGGACCTAGATCAAGCTGCATCCAAATGCCCTGCCTTACCCACTTACCTGGTAGGAGACTCAGTCTACTTCTTCAGCAATAGAGGGTACAGCCGCAAATCCAAACTTGCCTCCCTTTGGCAAGGCCCAGTTCAAGTTATCCAGAAGACTGGCCCCAACTCCTACACCCTTAAAAAGCCCCATTCTGGGCAATTGATCACTATAGTATACGCTCATTATATCCATGCTGCTCCTAGTGACCAAGAGTAAGTCCCAATGAGGATAATAACCCAAAAAAACAAAAGCCTAATTAAAAATTCCATGGGTTGTTGTCCTGTTTGCAATAGTGTTGCACCAAAGTATGAGGAATAAGAATAAAAGAACAAGGTGTTTATTGGAGACTGACAAGATTCTTCCAGTACCGCACAAACTGTTCTACCACCTGAATGACAGCCAAGAAACACAACTGGTTGCCTACAGATCCACAAAGCCAATGACCAAGGATTGGGCAACAAACCCCCACCAAGTAAGACACACAATTGACCCCAATGTCCACAGGAAAGATGATCCCCAAGAAGATAAAGTCCCACAGAAGACTCTCACAAAGGGTATACTCTACTGGGACCTGACCACCCACCCCATAGAATAAGGATAAGCCCCACTCAAGGAAGACCCCCATGTTCTCCTCCCGCTTGGTATCACAGCGGTTGATTCCTCGAAGAACAAGGTTGCCAGCCATCACTATTGGCACCAGATGGGCAGTCCCCTCCACTGTGTATGGCTTCAACACTTCCTGGAAGGCTCGTCAAAGACGTTGCTCAAAGTTGTCAGAGGTTTTCCAACTGACTGGTTGAGCGTCAATAACCCCAGATGTTGCCCAAGCGTGAAGGACTGACTTCACTTTGTTGGATACCGTCCCCTGTTGCAAGACTGAAAGGCCTTGACCCTCAAATTGGAATTCCTTCAGCTGAGCCTCCAAGTATTCTTCTGCCGCCCACATGGAGAACCGCCAATGGATACTGTTACCCCTTTGCAACCCAGTTCCTGTCACCTCCCCAGGATCACTCAAAGCTAGGAACAGCACAGCAAACAATGGGTCTGTCCCCCCTAAGGCCAGCTGAGGCACCAGTAGCTGATCTAAGTGACCCCCCAAGTCCAGGTAGCTGCCATCCACATCATGCAGGACTACTTGCTTCCCTGCTGCCTTCATCACCTCCACTGGCCTGGTATGCTTGCGCCTCCTTGGAATTACCACTTGCATCTTCTTCAAGACTCTTCTTGTGACTCTTCTAGAGGGAATGTTCACCATAGTTGTCACCTTGAGGCGCCAGCCATTTTTAAACCTGTTGTCTAATCCAGTGGAGGAAAATGTTGCAGATCCTGAATGAATTAGACAAAAAGTTGTCCATCTAGGGATTAAGCAATGGAACAATTGCGCAGTTGCGCTATTGTATCCTGATTCTACTAGAGATAAAGACATTTAAAACGCCTGTAAAACAGGTGTTTGATTTGCCTTTTGAACACACACAAGGCATGGGCTTCACTTCTGGGATTATAAATAGAACAACAAAGTTATTTATATCTACCTCCTTAAGGAAAACTGCAATGAAGCAGTTGTTCTCTTGTGTGGGACTTTTAGATGTGCCAATCCACTCTCCTCTATTTGGGAAGTTCTTCTGTCTGTGCCTCCCTGCCTCTGGTGGCAATTCCCCCGCCTCACACTATAGAAGTGCAATAATATCTAAATAAATACCAGTTTTTTCTATAAACCTTATTATTCTTCTGTCCTTCATAGGCTGTCACTATACCATCAACAGGTATAGTATTAAGAATTAGGTCACTGACTAACTGTTTGTAGAAAATAGCAACCCTTTGCTGCAACTTTTTGGTAGCTCCCATCCTGGTGAAACAAACCACCAGGATGCCGCCCAGTGGAGGACTGGGACAACCTCTCAAAGAGGGGACCACAAGGAGGACACAGGGGACATTTGAGGGAAATAAGCATTCAAACCCATCAACATCAGTCCGGTAAGCAGCCAAGGGGTGTGGGTGGGAGTGGAAGGGAACACCTCAGGGGCCTCAAGTAGTACCAAATTGCTCTTGGCCAAACTGGGGAGGGGAAGCATGGAAGATTCATCTCTCTCAGAGGCAGGCAAGATGTGATAAATAATACCCAGATCCAAGTCATTGCACGTCAAGCTCTTAACCACAGCCTCTCCAGAAAAGAGAAGACCACTGGGAAGATTCTAGAGACTAGAGGGATCTTCACCCACAAGCCAGGCAGAAGAGGAGATTTTTTCCCACAAGTCTTGGGAGGTAGACCACAAGAGCAGCAGAAATGAAGCCAAGGAAAATACATCAAATTTTAAAACAGGGAGTATCATGGTTGTGATCTCCACATAATTTGGAGAAGATTGGTATGATTTCTCAAACTGCAAACAATAAAAACGGGGTAAACAGGGGCACACACAAGCAAGAAACCAATCAGGGAACAGCAGGGTGGTCTTGGGGAGGCTTGGCAATGGTCTCAGATGGCTTGTATGTAATCAAAACAGAAAATGGGGTTGAAAACAAAGAATTAAAGGAAAATTTGAGGTAAAAGTAGATTTTTATATTGATTTTAACTTTAAATTTAGAGTTTGAATGTGAATTTCAAAAGCCAAAACAAAGACAACAGCAACTATACACTTGAGTCTGCTCAGTTGATGCCAGAAGAGAACCCAAGTTTGAAACAGGTTGCAATAAGGTAAGCGTGAAGATAATGGCCAATACTTTAAATCTAGATGATAGGAACTCCAAAACAGGGGCTCCAAACAACACTACTTTAAAATAAAGTTCAATTAAACCAAACTTTTTAATTAATTGGAAAATAGACAAGCAGGGGACTGAAAGTCCCCATGCTGTGTTAAATGGAGTGGGTTGCAACAAGATGGAATCACATGACATTTGGCTCTGGATCCAATTGGCTGGAAGAGAAATTTTGCTGGATAGGACCAGGGAAACTGGAGAGTTTCACCTTAATTTCTGCGGTCTGATCTGATTGGTTAGAAGAAGTCCCAGGCATTTGGAGCTCACTTGAGTTGTCAAGTGTTGATGTGGCGACCTTTGATTGGCTAGCTCTGATAGTTTTTAAAAGTGGGCAACACCAGGCTAATAAGTAGTCTAAATTAACCAATGTTTCTTCCCAGGAGGGAGCAACCAAGGGTAATGGATCCGCAGGATAGGCTAGCACAAACCTCTCATCAACTGTGTACTAAATCCTCTAAAGAATGAAGGGGTTTGGCTGACATTTTTGGGCCTTTTTGGTGCGGCGGGGGAAGATTGTGTGATCCAATGTCAGAGGTGGCAGTGAATTTACAGGTTTGCGTGCAGATTCCAGCAACTTCAGAAGCACAATTCATTGACAGCTCCTGGCGCCAGGTTATACCAGGAGTATGGTATACTGCTACACCCTTATCCCATAACCCACATCTCAGAGAGGAAACCAAAAACCACCAATCCGCCTCCACAATCCCCAGACCCCAAGTCTTTTGTCCCTTGACCTCTGCTTTCCTCCTGTGTTATCTTGGGGCATACTTCTTGGGACAATTCAACCCGCTGTTGGGTAGATATTGTCTATTTTGGGGAAATATTCCATCTCAGAATGGTGTCCTTGCCGGTAGGCTTCTTGGTGACAGGATTAAATCCCTCTGCCATCATTCACCATTTAGGAAGATTACTTCCTAGTGGGTGGGTGCCTGACATATATGATCTATGATAAGGAACTCATGGCGGTAATGGAAGGTTTAGCTCACTGGTGACACCACCTGCAAGGGGCAGGACATGAGGTCACAGTGCAGACCAACCATAAAGCTCTCTTATATTATCGCGCCCCCTGCCTCCTCACCTCCTGTCAATCCTGGTGGTCTATTGAACTATCCTGCTTTAGATTCTCATAAGAATTCATTAAAGGCAAAGATAATCAGTTGGCGGATACATTGAGCCAGAACCCAGCCCTGTACCCGGATCCCTCAGAGGTTTGTGAATGGAATACACACACAATGATCCCCATCAAGCAGGCAAAATGAACCTAGATTACCCCAATGCTCTGGTGGTGATGGTAACTACCACAGACACTTCCACAACCCTCCAAAGTCCCCTGGTCCCAGACAATACCCCTCAGGCCTCCACAACCCCCAGATTGCCAGGAAATTCAGCTCTGAAAGAAACTCTCTTACTACAACCATTTCTTAACCCTTGCCTCCCACCCCACACTGAGGAATCACAACCCCAACACAGTCAAGTCCTCCTAGCCCAGCCCTTAGATGCCTCTTAGCCAAAATTAATCAAGCTTGCCTGGGATAACAGAAGCTCAGTACCCCAGGGTTACCAAAAGAATGAGGGTTTACTCCTACACATAGGCGTGTGGTGGGTACCGGAAGGCCCCCTTTGCCAGGAAGTCATCCAGGCCCACCATGATTCCCTAGCAGCAGGCCACCTGGGAAAGAATAATACAATTGAATTAATCCTTTAAGGGTTTAAATGGCGTGCTATAAGATGCAATGAAAAACAATGTGGATAAAATAAGCAAATTTTCAGTTGCTTCAACAACACTAAACCAAATTGGTAAGAGGGGGTTACTAATTTTGTGTCTTTATGAGTATAGCAAATGGCAGACATTAGGACCAAAATCAAAAATATTAATTGAAGAGGTAAATCAGAGGACAAAGCCAGGGGAGCCAAAGGGTACAAAGCGGGCCAAGGCGTGGTCAAGGAGTCAGCAACAAACTGAAGGAGAGCAACTGACATACTGTCAACCACTGGGGCCAAGAGGCCAAGATACTCTAACACAAGGGTTTTTTTGGAGACTTGTTTTGTTTATTCTTCAGAGAAATATAGCTATCTAGAAACAAGTTTCTAGAGGGGAAATGGGGAAGTCTTAAGGGAGTTCAGGATGAGGGGAGGGGGTTCTGTGGCATCTGATTGGCTGGCAAGAATATTTTCTGCAGTTAGAGGTCCTGCATTGGAATCTGAGTCAATGACATCATAAGTCACAAAATTCTGGCAACCAGTGGGTTGAGTGCTGCCACCCCCAAATAAAGTATAACACATAATTTTCTTGTCATAATTATTTGGGGAAAAATAAGGCAAGTCCAGATTTTCCAGGGCTATTTGGGTGACCCTAGCTTTGACCCATTTTTTTTGTCTATGACAGCATTTAATTTGTCAATTTCTTTCAAGGGTTTGGCTGTAGTTCTTTGCTGATTTTGGGTTTTACGAGGGAGCACCATCCCTATCATTTGATTTTCTACCGTAACATCACCCTCTTCTCTTTTGACAGGGGGGATGCCACCAGAGGTCACATTGGCTAGGGCATGGTTCTTGTGGGGATTTGGTAACTTCATGGCACAGAGTGTGGTGGTCTGTGAGGCAACTTTTGGTTTAGGTGGGGGGCCAGAGGCATCAGGGAATTTAGCATGATATTTTCAATCAGTTGGGAGAAATGGCCACATTCTTTGGCCAAGACCCAACTATAGTCTGATTCTGGAAAACCTTTCCAGGCTATTAGGTATCAGAGGGAGTGCTTGTGATATTTGGAACTCACTATGGCTTTGACTTCATACTTGAGGTCTCCATCAACTAGTAGTGGTTCAGGGTGAGAGAGAGCAGGGCCAGTATATTGGTTCAGGAGAGATTTGTGGAAGACTGGATAGATAGAGATGGTGGGGGTAGGTTGAGGTGGTATGCAGCCGGGTCAACCTTCTTGGTAACCTTAAATGGACCAATTCTTTTGGGGCCCATTTTTTGGAATGTGACCTTGATACAGATGTTCTGGGTGTCTAGCATCACTAGGTCTCCTGGTTGGTAAGATGGGCCTTCCCTTCTCTTACAATCTGTGTATTCCTTGTAAACTCTCACAGAAGATGCCAAAGTAAGCTTCAGCTCTGCCTGGACTTCCCTGATTTGGATAACCCAGTTGTTTGCGGCCTGGGTAAGAGATGCAGGACAAGAGCCCACGTTGAATACGGGGTTATAACTGTGTGATGCAAAGAAGGGCAAGACTCCTGTCAAGGTGTGGGCATGAGTTGTTATATGCAAACTGTGCTAGGGGGAGGTCTACCCAATTTTCATGGTGTGATGTGGAGTAGCACCTGAGATAAGTCTCCAAGGTTTGGTCCACTTGTTCTGTTTGCCTGTCTGACTGGGGATAGAAAGCAGTTGATTGACAAGATTATATCCCTAAGTTTTCCATCAGCCCTTCATAGAATTGGGCTGTGAACTGAGGCCCACAGTCACTGATTATTTCTTGGGGGAGGCTGTGTAGTGCAAACACATTGTCAATGAAAAGACGGACGGTGTCAACTGCAGTTACTTTGGTATCACACAGAATGAAGTGTGAGAACTTGTTAAAGTGGTCAACCACTACCATGATGGTGTCATAACCTCAAGAGGGGGGAGTTGTACGATAAAGTCCATGGAGATGGACATCCAGGGGCTGTCAGCTTCTTGTGGGGGGACTAAGACGCCCACTTTAGCTAATCTGCTTGGCTTGGCTTGGCTCTGCAGCAGGTGAGGCAGTCCTTGGTGTACTGAGCCACATTGGCTGTGATGCCTTTCCAGCTGTATGAGTGGCAGATCAACTCTATTGTCTTACCCTTGCCAGGGGGATCCCCTGCAATGGAGTCATGATTGGCCTGGATGACTTGTAGTTGTAGGGGGCCTTCTGGGACCCACCACAAGCCTTGATGAAGGAGCACACCCTCGTTCTCTTGGTAACCTTGCAGTGTAAAACTCCCATTATCTAAGGCAAGCTTGATCAGTTTAGGGTATGAGGCGTATAGGGGCTGCGCAAGGAGGATTTGACCATGGAGGGGTTGTGTTTCCTCACCGAGAAGCAAGAGCTGGGGGTTAAGGAGTGGTGGAGGTGAGTGAGTTTCTTCTGAGGCTGGCAGGGTGTCTTCCAAGATGAGGGAGTCTTGGGTGGTTGCTGGGGTATCTGTAGACGTTGTGATCACTGCCAGGCCAGTGGAGGGTCTGGGTCTCTTTTCACCTTCTTGGTGGGGATCATTGTGTGTGTGTTCCATTCACAGACCTCTGAGGGATCTTGGTATAGGGCCAGATTACGGCTCAACACATCAGTCAAGTGATTGTCTTTGCCTTTGATGAATTCATATGAGAATCTAAAGCAGGCTAGTCCATGGACCACTGGGATTGACGGGGGGTGAGGAGGCTGGGGGTGTAGTAGTATAGGAGAGCTTTGTGATTGGTCCACACTGTAACCTCATGTCTTGCCCCTTGAAAGTGGTGTTGCCAGTGGGCTAGACCTTCCACCACCGCCATGAGCTCCCTATCATAGATCATATAATTCAGCTCTTTGGGCGTCATCTTTCAAGAGAAATATCCCACAGGACATTCTAATCTGTCAGGAACTTCTTGAAGGAGGGCAAAAGCAATAGCAAAGTTGGAGGCATCACAGGCAAGAATAAAGGGTTGTTCATGGTCTGCATGTTATAAGACAGGTGCCAAGAGGAATAAGGCTTTGACAGACTCAAAGGCGTTGCTGCATTCCTTAGACCAAGTGAATACCTTCAGAGTGGCTGCTTTATAGAGGGGGGTGGCTTGCTCAGAAAGATGGGGAGTGAAGTTTTTAAGGAACATGCAGGTCCCCAAAAAACTCCTCAGTTCTGTGATTGTGCTGGGAGTCTTCTAACCCCTTATGGCTGCTTCCTTGTTAGGCATAATGGAGTGGCATCCTTGAGTATGATGTTTCCAAGAAATGATACAGATTCTTGGAAAAATGCACACTTGCTTAGCTTGATGGTTAAATCTGCATTGAGAATTTTCTGTAATACTTGTGCCAGGCAAGTATTGTGGGTCTCTTCATCTGGGGAATAAACTAGGATGTCATCAGTGCATGCAACTGTGCATGTGCCCAAAAAGTCCCCCAATGTGAAGTCTATCAACTGTTGGAAGAATGCTGGTGTGTTCTTTAAACCAAAGGGTATGGCATTGAATTGGAATATGCCTCTTCTGCATTGGAAGGCTTTCAATCACTCCTGTCCTTCCTTGATGCGGACCTGGTTAAAAGCGTTCATACAATCCAACTTAGAGAAGACACATACCTTTTCCACAAACCTTGCAATTGGTGGTTCAAGTGGGATAGGGTACAGATCAGACACCATTACATTGTTGAGGAGACCGTAGTCCACATACAGGGGGAGGGAACTGTCTGCCTTCTCTACTAATAGCAATGGAGCACAGACAGGGGAAGAGGAGGGGACAATCCACCCTTTGGGAAGCATTTCATCACCATAAGTCTAGGGCCTCCTCCTTTAGGGTGAGGGGGTATATAGGGAAGTTGATCTTCACCAGGTCCACTGTAAGGCAAAATGAGAAGTCAAAGTGGGAGTGTTTAGGCAATCTGTTAGCCCTAGTAGGGTCAAACACCTCAGCCAAGTAGGTGATGCAGGAGGGTGGCGGATTTGGGGGTGTCTGTTTCATCTGGTTGCATAAGGCCAGGCCAGTGTCATCCTCACACAAGGCAGCGTCTAGGAGGGGGAGAGAGAAGGAGACACCAGAAGGGGGAATCATGATTAACAAATTGGACTTAAGGTGGGATATCACATCATAATTTCTCCACCAACTGATGCCTAATATCACTGGAAAAACCAAGTTTATCACTGCAAAGAACCTCTCAGTGAAGATGTGGGTGCCAACCATAAAGGTGAGTGGCTTTGACACCTACAGGGACCAAAAGATAGCAGAGTTCCCTCCTCTAACTAAATTGCTCAAGTGAAGGTCTAATCCCAGTTTTTCAGCCAGGCTGATACTTATGAATTTGACCTTAGCACCTGTGTCCACAAGAGTATGAACTGTGGGAGTGCTGGGGTATATGGGGAAGCTAGCAGAAAGAAAGAAGTATCCTGAGAATTCTTTATTGTTATAGCCAGAAGTAATCAATGAAGGGGATAAATCCAAAGTAAGATCCAACCCTGGAGAGTCACCATCAAAAATTGTCATAAGGTCCTCAATGTGGGAGGTAGGAAAAAGATTTAGTGCGCTGAGAATATTCAAAAGACTGAACACTCTAGGTAATGCAGGATTCTCACGGTCAACACAGAGAGCAATGTCCTTTGTACAAGTTGGGCTAGAAAGAAAAGCAAAAATTGAATCATCAGAGTCATAAGAAAGGGGCTCACCATGCTCCCCAGTAGTCCAAGGGGACAGAATAATGGGGGAGAACAAATTTTGTGGCAATGGATGGAGAGGCAAAGCTTCACCACCATCTAATTGGGACATTCTTTCTACATGGGTCTCATGGGGCACAGTATCCAAAATACAAAGTGCAGGTGCGCTATTGTTGTTTTTCTGAGCAGGCAAGTTTACACGCTTCAACTCTAGCAGGTGACCAGTTTTTTGGATTGAGGACAAGAATCTGAATTCAGGGTCTTATGGTAGTTCTTATTTTTGTTATCATTTGAGGAGGGCATGAGAGTTTGGATTTTGAAGTCAAGCTATTTGTAAAGTCACTGCCACCTCTGGCATTAGACTGCACAATCTTCCCCCGCTGCACCAAGAGAAGCCCAAAAGTGTCAGCCAAACCTCTTCATTCCTTAGAAGATTTAGCACACACAGTTGATGAGAGTTTTGTGCTAGCCTACCCTGCAGATTCCTTGCCCTTGGTTGCTCCCTCCTGGGAAGAAACATTGGTTAATTTAGACTACTTATTAGCCTGGTATTGTCCACTTTTAAAAACTGTCAGAGCTAGCCAATCAAGAGTTGACACATCAACGCCTGACAGCTCAGTTGAGCTCCAAATGCCTAGTACCCCTTCTAGCCAATCAAATCAGACCGCATAAATTAGGGTGAAACTCTTTGGTCCCTCTGGGTCTATCCAGCAAAGTTTTTCTGCTAGCCAATTGAATCCTGAGTCAACTTTCACATGACCAATTTCCTTGCAATCCATCCCTTTTTATGCATCAAGGGGACTTTCAGTCCCCTGCTTGTCTATTTTTCCATTAGATTAAATTTGGTTGTTCCAATTAAAATTTTAAATTTTTATATCTGTGGAACCCCTGTTTGGAGTTCCCCCAGTTAAAAAGTTAAAAGTGTTAGTAGTGCTCAAAAAGCTTACCTTGCAGCAGCCTGGTTTGAACCCGTCCTCTTCCCTGACACCCCTAGCAGAAGCTCGGACATATAGCTCCTTCTTGGTTTTGCTTTTGTTTTTGAAAGATACTTTCAAATCTAAAATTCATTTAAAAATTCATATAATACTTACTGTTAATTTGAGTTTTCTGTTGATTTCTTCAATTTGAACCCGTTTTCTTGATCTCACACCCTGCCAAGGCACCTGCGTTTGCGCCCAAGTACCCCAGACCTGTCCTGTTGCTCCTTCTGTCTTTCTGGTTGTGGCTATCCCACCAACTATAATTTGGTTGTTATTTATCTTGAAAATTATACCATTCTCTCTCAAATTTTAAGGAGAACACAATCATGATACTCCCTGTAATTAAAGTTGTTGTATTTTCTGTGGCCCCTTTTTGATCCTCCTGTGGTTGACCTTGCCAGACCTGTGGTCCAAGATCTCCTCTTCCGCATAGCTCATGAGTGAAGACCCATCCAGTCTCTTGAGCCTTCCTGGTGGCCTTCTTTATTCTGGGAAGGCTGTAGGGAAAAGCTTGACATGTGATGACCTAGATTTGGGTGATGATGACTATGCCTCTTTTGCTCTTGTGGGTGAGGAGGCGCCAACGTCCCCCCTCCCTGACCTGGAGGAGAGCAGCTTGGTGTTCTTCCACAAGCCTACAATGCCCCCTCCTGCCCCCACCTGTACACCTTGGTTACTCTCTGGGCTGGTGCTGATGGCCCTGAATGCATACTTACCTCAGCTGTCCTCAGTGTCCTCCCTGTGGTCCCCCCTTTGAGTGGCCGTCCCAGTTCTCCATTGGGTGGCATCCTGGTGGTTTGTTTTGCCAGGATGGGAGCCAAACTTAGTTAGTTTAGCCCCCCTCTCTCACACTATTACTGGAATAATTTGAATTAAAATCTTGATTTTCAGAAAAGTTAGAGGCAGTGTAGTTGCAGAGACGCAAAACTAACTCTGGGAGCAATAGCAAAGGCTCTGACCAAGGTGGCAGATCTGCGCCCGTTGAGTTGAGCGCAACTTTCAACGCCGCAACTTTTGCTGACTCAGGTAAGGCAACAGAAGACACTGCTGCTTGAAATGATGTCGAGAATTCGCCCAGTGGCTGGGAGCCTTGGTGGAGGCAAAGGAACAACAGGTAAGTCAACCAGGACACGTGGTGTTGGGTGAACTTGTCCAGAGCTCCTGCAAAAGGCAAAATGTTGTTTAAGAGCGCGGGATTTTGGGAAAGATTACCCAACAACCAGCAGGAAGCGGGTGGAGTTAAATTGCGGAGAGCGCCCGTGATGCAAGCATGGGAGGCTTGCAAGGAACTGGGAAAGGACGCATTGGGGTCACCAAGTATGCGGGCTAATTTGCAGGAAAACTTGGCAGGGGGAAGAGATTGATGATTGGAAAAGGTAATGGGACCAATTAAGGCGCCACACACATGACAAGAAGTGGTAGCTGTGTGAAACTAATGTTGCGCCCCACTTAATTATAATCCATAAAAGAACACCAGTATTAAAGATGGAGGCCAACATGAACCAAATGGTGGTGGATGGGTATGACATAACTTCAGACGCTAATTGGGATAACTGAAAATAGCAAATCATGAGTAAATGTTTGAAAAGGTTTCTAGATAATGTAAGGGTTAAATGGTGGGCTGTAAGATGCAACAAAAAATAATGTAGATAAAATGAGCAAATCATCAGTTTCTTCAACAACACTAAACCAGATTGGTAAGAAGGAGTTACTAATTTTGCGCCTTTGTGAGTGTAGCAAATGGCAGACATTAGGACCAAAATAAAAACATTAATTGAAGAGGTAAATTGGAGGACAAAGCCAGGGGAACCAAAGGGTACAAAGAGGGCCAAGGCGTGGTCAAGGAGTCAGCAACAAACTGAAGGAGAGCAGCCAACATACTGCCAACCACTGGGGCCAAGAGGCCAAGATACTCTAACATAAGGGTTTTTTTGGAGACTTGTTTTGTTTATTCTTCAGAGAAATATAGCTATCTAGAAACAAGTTTCTAGAGGGTAATGGGGAAGTCTTAAGGGAGTTCAGGATGGGGCAGGAGGGGATTCTGCAGTTTATGATTGGCTGGCAAGAATATTTTCAGCAGTTGGTGGTCCTGCATTGGAATTTGAGTTGATGATGTCATAATTCAAAAAATTTTGGCAACCAGCAGGTCAAGCGCTGCCATCCCCAAATAACATATAACGCGTAATTTTCTTGTCATAATTATTTAGGTAAAAATAAGGCAGGTCAAGATTTTTGAGGGCTATTTGGGTGACCCCATCTTTGATCTATTTTTTCTATGACAGCATTTAATTTGTCAATTTCTTTCAGGGGTTTGGCTGCAGTTCTTTGCTGATTTTGGGGTTTACAAGGGCGCACTATCCCTTCCATTTGATTTTATACTGTAACAAATCCGTTGTTCATACAGCTGGAAAGTCATCACAGCCAATATGGCTTGATACATCAAGGACTGCTTAATATGCTGCTGGGCTAAACCAAGCAGATTAGCTAAGGAGGGCCTCTTAGTTCCCTCACAAGAGGCTGATGGCCCCTGGATGTCCATCTTGGTAGACTTTATTGTACAACTTCCCCCTTCTTGAGGTTATGACACCATCATGGTAGTGGTTGACCGGTTTACTAAGTTCTCATTTCATCCTGTGTGATACAAAGATAACTGCAGTTGACACGGTCTGCCTGTTTGTGAACAATATCTTTGCACTACACGGCCTTCCCCAAGAAATAATCAGTGACTGTGGGCCTCAGTTCACAGCCTAATTCTATGAAGGGCTGATGGAAAACTTAGGGATATAATCTTGTCAATCAACTGCTTTCCACCCCCAATCCAATGGGCAGACAGAGCAGGTGAACCAAACTCTTGAGACTTACTTCAGATGTTACTCAACCACACATCCTGACAACTGGGTGGACCTCCTCCCCCTTGCGCAGTTTGCATATAACAACTCAACCCACACCTTAACAGAAGTCTTGCCCTTTTATTTATCATACAGCTATAACCCTGCATTTAATGTGGGCCCCCACCCAGCATCCCTTACCCAGGCTGTAAACAACTGCGCTGTCTAAATCAGGGAAGTCCAGGCAGAGCTGAAGCTTACTTTGGCATCTTACGTGGGAGTTTACAAGGAATATGTTGACTGTAAGAGAAGGGAAGGCCCATCTTACCAACCAGGAGACCTGGTGATGCTAGACACCCAGAATATCTGCCTCAAGGTCTGTTGAGCAACTGGGATTATTGCTGGTATGCTCAAAGCTACAGATATATGTTAGCCTTGCCAATTTACTCTACCTAATCCTATGCAAGAGTACTACAGACTACAATAAAATAGAACTTTGAAGATAATTACATTTATTGAACTGGAGTACAATCTAGCCAGCAGCTGCAATCTATCCAGTTGTAACTCAGAACTTGTTCTCATCCTTTCAGGTGTCTGTATCAATATATACTGCAACAACCCTTCTTCTTGTCCTTTCAGACAGTTCTCAGTGGCTTTCTTTGCAATAGGTCCATCTTTGCTGGCTGCGCCTATCCTGATTGGCTGTCCTTGGCACATGTGCTGCTACAGGCCTTTATAAGGCGTACATGGCACTTCAGCTACAGCCTACACTCTTCTTGAGCTAGCCTACTGGCAATTATTGATTGGCTGTATCTTACACACTTATTATGGTGCTAGGAAACTACACTGTATTTAGTTGACACTTAGAAATGGTCCCTGTTCTGTCCTCCTACACTGGAAGGTAGAATTCTGGTATTCCATTTGCAAAGTTTAATCAGTGATCCTTTTCTGGTTGGCAAGTATTCTGCTTATTAATGCAACAGGTCAAATAAGGTATTATACACCATATAATAGCGGACTTGATCCAGTATCAACTTGTAGATTATCCGCCGTGTAATGCTGACCCAAACCAATAAGGAACCCAATTATCCACCGTGTAATGCTGATCCAAACTTGGTATTTCCTAGCCATATGCACATAACTTGTATGATATTCATATACGCCTATCAGGCTGGGTGAGACTGAGTCAATACATGTACAGTAGGATGGAATGAGCAATATACAATTGATGATTAGACAGTGTGTAACCAATGACAGTCACTATATTAGCTAACGTTTATACAGTGTATAATTGCTACATCATTTATAATAAACTATTAATATACAGTGTATAATCACTACACAAATAGGAATGATAATCTAGTGATAATATGGCATGTAACATTATATCTACTTTATTAAACTAACAATTACATAGCGTATAACTGCCATATCAATTATAATAAATTGTTGATTATACAGCGTATAATTACTACACTTAATAGAATATTGACCTAGTGATAATATGGCGTATAACTGATAAAGATCTGCGTGCAATGATTAGCCTGATCATTTGTGGTCAATCAGCCTAAGCTCACAAGGTCCCATGCCAAAAACTAGGCCCTAAAAGAATTGGTCCATTTAGAGTCACTAAGAAGGTTGGCGCATCTGCATATCATCTCAACCTACCCCCCACTATCTCTATCTATCCTTTCTTCCATGAATCTCTCCTGAACTGATACACAGGCCCTGTTCTCTCTCATCCAAAACCTCTAATAGTTGACAGAGACCTTGAGTATGAGGTTGAAGCCATAGTGAGTTCAAAATTTCATAAATGCCTCCTCTGATACCTAATAGCCTGGAAAGTTTTCCCAGAATCAGATTATAGTTGGGTCTCTGCCAAATAATGTGGCCATTGCTCCCAACTAATAGAATAATATTACACCAAATTCCCTGATGCCCCTGGCCCTTCACCTAAACCAAAATTTACCTCAGAGACCACCACACTCTGTGCCATGAAGTTACCAAATCCCCACAAAAACTATACCCTAGCCAGTGTGACCTCTGGTGGCATTCCCTGTGTCAAAAGAGAAGAGGGTGATGTTACGGTAGAAAACCAAATAGAAGGAATGCTACGTCCTTGCAAGACCAGAAACCAGCAAAGAACTGCCGCCAAACCCTTGAGAGAGATGGCCAATTTAAATGCTGTCATTGACAAAAAAATGGGTCAAAACTGGGGTCTCTCAAACAGCCCTGGAAAATCTGGACTTGCCATGTTTTTGCCCAAATAATTATGACAAGAAAATCACATGTTATACATTATTTGTTGATGGCAGCGCTCAACTTGCTGGTTGCCAGGATTTTTCAAATTATGATATCATTGGCTCAAATTCTAACACAGGACCTCCAACTACTGAAAATATTCTTGTCAGCCAATCAGATGTCACAGAATTTCCTTCTATCTCATCCTAAACTCCCCTAAGACTTTAATCATCTCACTCTAGAAACTTGTTTCTAGATAGCTTATTGTCATTGATATTGAAAATAAAGGAAGTTTCACACCCATGTTAGAATATCTTGGCCTCTTGGCCCCTGTGGTTGACAATGTGTCTACCGCTCTATTCCAGTTTGCTGCCAACTCCTTTGCTGTTCCATGGCCTGTGTTGTATTCTGCCTCCTCATCTTGGATGTTGGACTTCCCCTTGCAAATGCTCTTCCTCATTTTGATCTCGGTTGCTGCTTTCTGCTATACCTCCTGAGGTGCAAAATTAATGAGTCCCTCTACCCAATTTGGTTTAGTGCTGCTCAAGTAGTTAATGATTTGCTTATTTTATCCTCATTGTTTTTCTCTGAATAGTGCTGCACGTCATTTAGCTCTTACATGGGCCATCTTGTCTTCTCTGCTGCCAGTGCATGTGGCTTGGGATAGGGGGCCCACCAGCAACTGTTTCCTGGTCTGGGCTAAGCCTGATGATACCAAAGATGTATAGTTCTGGTAGCCATCTTGACTAACCCCTCTAAAGTTAACAGGTGGCCACTGTAAAGTTACTCCCCCCTTTGGCCTTGGATACGACAATCTTCCCACGTTGCACCAAGAAATCTCCTCAGAAGTTAGCCAAGCCCCTTAATTCTTTTGAGGATTTAGCCCATACAATTGATGAGAGATTTGGATTAGCATACCCTTCCCAGGTGGTAAATACCAATGTGTTGAAATTGGTTCCCACTTGGGAGGAATCTCTGATTAATTTAGACTATTTTTTGGCTTGGGCTCAACCGCACTTGAAATTAATTAAGTCTAAACAATCAGGTCGCGCTAGTGCTAATTCATCAAATTCCAATCCAACTGGATTGGATGCTGATTCAAATCACCCCAGCTATGCCAGCCAATCAGAGTCAAAGTCAGAAATTATTGCAAAACCCTTCACCTCACTGGATTCACCTTGCAAAATCGCTCCTGCAGCCAATCAGATCTGCGCCTTGGGTCAGGTGACCCTGAATTCTAAACCCCTCCCTTAAAGCAAGACAGGGGACTGAAAGTCCCCTGCTTGCTCATTCTTACAAACAAAGTATGGAAATTTTCAAGCCTAAATTTTTTAGTTGATTTTGGGGCTCTTTTGTTTGGTCCTTTTTAATTTTCTAAAGTGTTAGTAGAAGTTCTGTCCTTCCTTACCTTATCCCCTTGATTTTGGGTCCTCCAGCAGCTTCCTGAAGGTCTAATCTACATTGTTGACACCCAGGTTGAAGCTTACCCCTTTTGCTATAAAGCATTTGACTCAATTTTAAAAATTAGTAATAATTTTTTATAATTACCTATTTTAAGTTCAATTTCGCTTTTGCTTTGCTTTCTCTTGCTTTGACGCTTCATATACACTCTGTAAAGCTTTCCGTTATACTTTCCAACCTGTTTGCACTCAGTTGCCGTTCCCAACCCTCTTTCTGCAATTTGGAGTCATTCTGCTTACCGCGGAGTCTCCCATACCAGTCTGAAAAACAATATCCTATAGAATCATCTGGGTCTTTGGTGAACAATTTGCTTTGGTTTTCCAAGAATGTTGGTGCCCCTATTCAAGTTTGTGGTTTTTACCTTGGCACCTGCCTTGGTAATGATATGGTCTGCCTCTCCAGATCTTTGGGGCCATATCTCAGATTCCTTTCTCCATGTTGGTACCAACCCCAACCAGTTTTTAAATATCTTTGAGAACATTCCCGCACACGCTCAGGAGATCTACACTACCAGTGAGAATGTCGTGAGAAGTCTTGCCTGCGATGATCTTGAGTTCCCTGTCGTTGGAACTGCCCCCACTACTCCCCCAGACGTGCCCTGCCCTATGCCCCCCTTTTTGAGGACCCAATTGTCTCGGTCCCAGAGGAAGGCTTGGGCACTCAAGAGTCCTCCCCCAGGCGCGCTCCCTGGCTCCTTGGCAGAATGATTCTGATGGGGTTGGACTCTTATTTTTCCCGGCTATCTGCCACGTCCTCTTTATGGACGCCCCTTCAAGCGGCCATACCAGTCCTGCACTGGATGGTGTCCTGGTGGGTCCTCCCCCCAGGATGGGAACCAAACTTAGTTAGTTTAGCCCCCCTCTCTTACAGCCACCCCTGGTACCTCCTGATCTGCTATGGCCCTAGCCCAGTATGTGCCCTGTGCCCCAACCTATACTGCCAGGGAATTTGGGCCCTTTACTTCCCGGGCTGAGGTGTCCCACTGATCCATGACCATGTACCTCCCATCCCTGCCCTGACAGGTTTCTGGATGCCCACCTTGCTCCCCATGTATCCTGAGTAGTACCTTCACCCCCTGGGGGGGACAATAGCTCCCTCTGATAGAGCCAGGTGTGGTTGGCACTGCTCAAAGGAAGCGATACAGGTATAAGGGAAACTGTGAGCTGCTTGGGCAGCAGCAAGCCAAATTGTTGGGGGTGGGCTTCGGCATCTTTGAACCGCTGACAGTATAGCAGAGGGTTGAGGCCAAAACCAGAGCCACAGAAACCATCTGCCAGGGGGTTGGAGGCTAGCTTTACTGCTGACATAGCCACAGCTTCAAACGCTGGGCCAGCAGGCCCAGCGTTTTTGAATCAAGGGGCTTCCTTTATTTTCCAGGGTGAGTAAGATATCCAGAAACAAGCTTCTCAAGTGGTATGGGGAAAGCTTCAAGGGAGTTTAGGATGGGAGAGGAGGAGGTATCTCAACATATGATTGATCAGTGAGATTGTTTTGAGCATTGGGAGGCCTACATCAGAATCCGGCTCTATGACATCACAATCCCAAAAAATTTGGCAACCAGCAGGCCAAGTGCTACCAACACTGAATGGTGAGTAACAAGTGGCCAATTTACCAAAATCAATATGCAGAGGGGGATGCAAGCTCTTCGGATGGCTTGAGCCACTCCAGCCTTGACTCATCTTTTGTCAGTAACATTTAAATCATCTAACATTGTCAAGGGCTTGGCCAAAGCTCTTTGTTGGTTTCTTGTCTTACCAGGGCGCCTTATCTCTTCCATTTGTTGTTCTACCATAACAGTGGCAAAGCAATGGAGAATGTACACATATTTGGTAAGTTTCTCTGGGAACTTATTTCAGAAGGGGGATCCTTGGTCTGTCAAAATCTTGATGGGTGGGCTGTAGATAGTTAAGATTTCTTTGTAAAAAACTTGGTGGCCATGCCAATTGGTTTGCAACTCACCAAATTCAGTTACCAGAGCCTGGTAAATACTCTAATCTTCTACCTTCCCTTAGTCAAGGGAGTTTACAGTTCGAGCGTAACCAAGAAACTTTTAATTGGCAGGAGGAACAGTTTCAAGGGGATTGTTTCAAGGTTGGGAGTGACCTGCTGGGATTCTGGATTGTGGGAAAATGTGTTTGCACCATTCCTGGTAATTGCAAATGGGGCGGTCTTAAAGCTAAGGGTTTTCAGCCAATCTGTCGGTTGATTGCTGTGAAAGCCAAGCCTTGATGCCTGTATGTGATTACTCATAAGGCTGGAGACTCTTATTTTTAATGGGTTTATTAAAGTCCTACTCATTTCCCTCTTGTCTGCCTTCCAGCAAACTTGAACCTAGCTGCCACCTATTTGAGTTATGGTACCATGGTTCTCCTTGCCATCGCTATTGAGATTGAACTCAACTTGTGATTAGTAGCTTTTATTAGGTACTGATCTTATTTGCTTGGGCTGCAGAGGGACAAGCTGGCTAAGACCTATTGGCTGTCTTCAAATCTAGGGATGGTTGTAGGAGCTTTAACTTGGAATGTGATAGATGTGCACTTCTAACTGTTTGTGTTGAGAAATTGTATTTCAGATAGAGAAGTAGAATGGTGTATGCCTGGATTAGGGTTGGGTTGAGATATTATCAGGTTTAAGGGCTTGGTTCAATGGATCTTTCTAAACAAAGGTGGATAGTAGTTTTGGGTCCTTGGCTAGGGTGTGCTGTGGCAAAATCAGGTCATCAGAAAAACTGGAAGAAAGTGAGTTTGAAAGTTAACATAGACAATCTTAACACGCCACTTTGGGGGGAAAGAATAGTAATTTATCTAAACAACGTTGCTCGACGGCTTTATACTTCAAGAAAAACAGCTGATGAGAATAGAGGGTATATCGAGGGGCGGCCTCAGTAAAAGTTGATAGATTATTTCGAGAACGACACAGAATACAAATGATGTTACAATCGCGTGGATTAGGTACCTCGCATTTCAACTCATCCTGCAATATAGCTTATCCTAAAGTTATTGGCTAGTCGCTAAGGGCAACGCAGATGATGGGCTTCATATGACCTTTGTACTGGCGAATCACCTTGGTACGCTCAAGCTCCCACAGTCGGCAAATGTTGTCTGAAGAAGCTAACTGTAAGCTCTGTACTAAGCCATCGTACCTGTCACCAAGTAGGACGAGTCAGCTGAGAAGGAACAGTCCCAAACCCAGCGCGAGCTGCCAGTAAGTGTTTTCTCGTGTTTAAATTGGTTGTTTGCATTCCAAATTTTAACTGTCGAGTCGGCGGAGCAGGTTGCTAAAACCCTAGCCAAGTTAAGTAAGTCAAAAGAGGTTAAAGGACTTTGAGTCAGGGCTTAGCAGGCACTTGGTCAAGTAATTGTTATGGGCAGTAAATTTGGTAACGGCAGTGAAATCTCCGCATGAGCCCTTGCCCATACTCCAGACATAACAGCTTCCCTATCAAGTAAGCTTGAAGCAAGCCTTGAGAGTACCTTTGTGCTCCCAGCAACCACGGTAGAGCCATCAGAACTAATGGTTATCGACTGCATTGAGATGTCGTCGTCTGGTATCTAACCATGAGCTATTGCTGTGTTATATCATACCAGTTCGTGGACGCAGGAAGTGGAGCCGACATTCCAAAGCTTTATACTTCCATCCCGACTACACGAAAGCAGCTGTAAGGAGTCGGGGTGTATGACGAAATCGTTGACGGGACTCCCGTGCTTGAAATTTCTTTGGACAGAGGGCGCTCTGCTCAATTAGTCAGCTGTTGAGAGAGGTTATACCGTGTGTCCCAGATCTTTACTGTGCCATCTTCACTTCCCGAGGCCAACCATTTACCTTCAGGGTGGAAGGCGATTGAAGTGATGTTGTTCGTGTGTCCTTCAAGAGTGCAAAGCTAAAGGATTAGGCCTAGGAGACACATTGGGTTACTGGATGAGAGTTGAGGGAGTTGATCTCGAAGAGTCGAATATTGCGATAATCTATTGGGTAAGGGCATGCCAACAACAAGACTCACCTCCAGCGGCTAGGTATCGCCTGTCAGGTGAAATACAAAGTTTGTTTATTTGCTAGGGAGTTAGGCTGAAACTTGACTCATAAATTACTGGTTTGGGGTTCTGGTTGGGATACACGATGGTGCGGATGCAGGAGCCACTTAGTGCATCCCAGAAGCGAATAGTTAAATCGTAGCCTGCAGTAGCCAGGATCACTGAATGTGCCTCGCTGGGTGCTGGAATAGGTGAGCGAGTAAGCCTTGGCTGCTCAGTGTCTCGGTACCCTGCCGGGAGGCTCAGTTCCATTTTACAATAAGCCTTTTTATTATTAGCCAGCCAACTTCATCTTTGATGTTTTATTAAGAAAAAATCAAACGCTTTTGGATTTGATCAAGTAAGCTTTTCTATAAGCCATAGTGCTTTTAACTGTTTATGGAAATATGACTATTCTATACCAAGCCACCTTTTCTTCAAAAATAGGGGAGAGGATGGAGAAGCCTGATTTCAATGGGTATAAAATGTGTTTTTATGTCTATTGAGATGTCATCTTTAAAGCAACACGCTATCTTCATATTTCTTACAGAACAAAATTAGAGTTGTTCATAGGGGTCTCAAGAAAGAAGCTTTAGGAAATACTACATATTAATGAAAGCTAATAGGCAACTTATACAAAGTAAATGTGAGGACGGAAGAAAAGAAATGAGATAATAAGATACCTTAAAAAAAGATTATAATATAAACAGGGAAACTGCTGCTTCTGAGCCAAGAAGTATGGCTTTGAATCAAGTATGGGATAAAAATTAACCTCTTTTTTGTTAAGATATGGGCTGGGGTTGAATCTGGTTTGCACTGAGTTCCAATTCTTGAAAATTGAGTATTCACCTTTGTTCAAGTTCCACTCTGGCAAAGTTTCGGATTCAGCATCGCTCGATTGAGTTAAAGGCCATCCTTCAAACTCATCCACTTTTATAGCTCATCCCTTGGACCATCCCTTGAATTCTTTGACATCACTCCCAAGCCTAACTCTGTTAACTAAATTCTTGAAAACTGAGAATCCAATAAACATTTAATGAATATCCTATAATTCATAACCAATCCCATCCACAAACTAAATTCAAATACTCCAGTTTCCAATATTTCAAAAAATATATGGAACTGCCACACTACAATGCCCAGCCATCATATCCAGCAACCACAAACCCAGCAATTTATTTATAAATTAAATAAAATTACACTCAAACTTTGTCAAAATTTTTAAATCACATATCTCAACAACCTCAATATAACTTATGGCCTATAACATGCATTTCAATCACTCAAAATATTACAAAACCATTGTAGTATCATCTAGCAGCTGCCAAAAAGCTTCTTAATATATGCCACACACCAGCTGGCACTTCAAGTCAAGGCCTGATTTGTTGAGCTGATGCTTTCCCCTAGAGTCCCTACCCAACCCTTAGTAAATATCCAAGACATTGTTCAAATTTTATCAAGAGATAGTCCTATTCTTATATTCCATGGTATCAAATACATAATTAAGCAGTATCTCTATGAGCTCAAATATACTGGGCCCTTTTTAACTTTAAAATAACGCTAATATCTGCCAGGATCACTCCTGTCATAGATTTAGCTACTATAAACCCTTTTTCACCTTCCTATTCCCCAACCATGCTTGCCCTTGAGACAAGATCTTTCAAAGTTGTGAAGAATACAGAATATACTTCTAAATTCCTACCAATTTTCATTAGAATTTTACAGCCAATAGAGCTCCAGGAAGAGAGATATGAACCAGTACCTTCTTCTGACACTTCTCCTAAAAAATCTTTGGTATGGGCTGAAAAGTAAGCATATTAAGTTCTGATAAGGTACTGTCTTTAAAAGTACAATCTGATATTCTCTTTCTGGGTGTAAAAGCTGACAGTAATCATCTAACAATCATTTGAATCTTAGCACTCTTTTCTCATTAGCCCTAGGGCCAGAAACTCAGCCTCATCATTTCTAGATAGCTGAAGAGCTTTAGATACTTTTTTGCCCAAAAAATTTGATAAGAACAGGCCACAAACAAGAAAGCCAACACACATGCCCAGATAGCCTTGGGGAACTTCAGAGCTTTTTTCACCCTCTTTTTCCATCATCTCAGTAAAAAAAAATTGTTTTCTCACAGGGTATTTTGCTAGATCTTTTAGTAATATCTTCTGGTTTCAATAGAGCTTTTATACTGAAAGGAAGGAACAGTCTCTCCTTTATCATGTCAGAGATATCTTCAGTGGCCAGAACAGGCCTTGATCTTTTTTGGCAACTGACAGAATTTAATTATTCAGAATGTAACCGTTACAGTAGAAAGACAAATGGAAGAGATTACACACACCTGCTGCACTTGGAACCGTCACCAAAAAGCTGCTAATCCCTTGGAAACTCTAGAAAATTTAAATGCTGTCATAGATAAAAAATGGGTTAAAGCTGGAGTCCCCCAGCCACTTCTCCAAAATCTGGACCTGTCATGCTTTGCGCCAATTAATTATGATAAGAAGATAACATGTTACACATTAATTGGAGATGGCAGCACTTGACCCGCTGGCCGTTGGAATTTCCCAGATTATGGCGTCATCTGGTCCAATCCCACCCTTGAACCATTGACTGAAGAAAATATTTGTACCAACCAATCAGAAGCTGTAATTCCCCCATCCTCTCCAACCCAAATCCCCTTAAAAATTCCTCAAATCCCCCACTATAAACTTGTTTCTAGATATCTTACTTACCCTTGAATAAAGAAAGTCTTCCCAAAAATATGATTGCTCTACTGGGGCTGTTTGCCCTGTCCTTGAGAAGCTGGCCTCTGTAATGGTCAAAGCGGCAGTCATTTCCTTGACCTCCCCCTGGCCAACTCTTTACCTGCTCTCCCCTTTGGATTCTTACTCTTATCTGCCTCTTCAAATCACCCTTGCCTCAACAATTTATATTGCCACCTTCTGCTACACTACTCCTGGTGTTAAGATGTTGAAGCTGTCTTCCTGATTTAGTCCCCTGTTGCTCAAGCAATTCACAATTTGTTTATTATACCCTCATTGTTTGTCCTTGAATCATCCAGCTTACCATTTTACTCTAATAGTAACATCATTTATGTTGACAACTCTAAATAATATTTGAGCTTTAAAATTTTAGTTTTCTCTTAAAAGTTTAAAATAACAACCAAGTTCAGCTTTTATTGCTAATGGCAATTATCCAAGACCTCAAAAAAGCATATTGAATGATAAATATACTAAGGATAAAATTTTAAGGATAGTCAACACGGAGTATGTTACACTCTGACAGTTTGAACTCTGAAATGGCTATCTTTTTTTGTGTGCTAAAACCCTACCAGATAAAGAGCTGCTCCTCTACTTTTTTTGATGGAAATTGTTTGAAGTATACATAAAAATTAGCTCTCTGATATAATAGGTTTAACACACCATCATTAAAGAAAATTGCTCTGCTTAGTTTTCTTCTTTGTTTTTCTTTCCTCTATCTTTTATATCTTCTTTTCATCTTCTGTCATTTTATCAAGCCTTTTCAACTTATACTCTTTTTTAACAGGCCTGAACTTTCTTCTCTCAGGACAGGAGCATCTAAAATACAATACCTGTTCTTTCTCATATTATCCACAGCCATATTGGGCTGTGTAATCTTTTAAGTAAAGTAAGAGGGTTCTTCTTTTAAGCAATTTCTCCCCTTCCTTGACTTCTAGTCATACACTCTTCTTTATGCCCTATTTAGCTATATACCCCTATTTGTGTTATCTAATCACTGTGTATTAAGGCCACTTTAGTAAAAGTAACATATTTCATAATTTTATCTAGTGACATGTTATTCCTTCACATTGAACTTCAGCTCACCAGTTTCAATTGCCACAGCCTAGCAACAACATTGGCTTTTATATCCTTCTAGCTAGTGGGCTTTACAAATTTTCACCATCAAAAAACTAATAACTGAGATATCTCATCATCCACCACAATAATGTTCTAAGTATTCTAATGTCAGGAAAGTACAGGGGACCCCGTGGCTTTGGAGTACCCTTTAGCCCAGAAGAATTCATTGTAGCCATCAGAAGTAAAAGGTCTGACAGGGCCCGTGGCCCAAAGGCAATGGTGTTAGGAATCCCTCCAGTGGTAGGTTCCAGAGAACTGGCAGGTGGACGGCCCATAGGTCCAGAGGGAAGGGCTCACCACAGGATAGGGGCTAACTTTACAATGTACAAGAGAGATCTTCTGAGAATGTCAGGGACCCACTTGGCAGGGAATAAGCTCCCTAGCTGATGGGCCAAAGCCCCCATATTCAAACCTGCAATTATCAAGCCAATAGAAACTGTTATTGTTGCAAGATGTCCAAGGTACCCTAGATAAGCAAATCTTCCAAACATAGAACTGAAATAACCAAGTAGATAGTAACCTACCAAATACATCAATAGGTAAAAGGAGGCGTAAGGTCTAACCAGGGTAGGTTTTGCAGGAGGTGTAGTAAACAATTGACCATATTGGAACTTGCGTCCCCAGTGTCCAGAAGGGTATTTGAACCATCCATTGGCAAGGGATTCCTTTTGGTGGGCGTCATCTGGAGAGGAGTTGTACCAGTCAGTTGTAGGTGTTGGGTTTTCCAATGCTGGTACCACTGGCAAGAAGTAAGCTAGAAACCAGGATAGGAATAGAATTCCTCTCATGGCTTCAAAAAAATGTGTTTAACAGAAAGGAAGGAGTAGCAAGGTGTAGAATAAATCTTTATTGTTGGAACAAGTAATAATAATAAGTTTGGCTCACTTAAATACCTTCAAAATTGAGGCTGGAGCAAAATAAGAGGATCATTGGGAATGAGAGGATTTTCCAGGGAATTTCATTGATTTCAAGGCTGAAATTAATACCTGTTTCAAAAGTACATCAATCACTGGCAGAATACTATATAAAATTATATAGTGGAACAAGTAACATGCAGGAACAGCCACAAATTGATATACAATTAAGCGGTAGATAATGAATTTGGAAGGGCAGATCAAGTACGGCGCTTGACACTGAAGTGTTAGGAGTGGATTCAAGAGCAAAAACCAAGATAACTGCAGCCAATCATTGTTTGAGAGGTAAGTGACGTCTCTAAGTTGCTTATTAACAATTACAGAAGCAAGGCCAAAGTTGGAAACCAATGTTGAATGAATACAATTGTTATAAATAGGTAATGTAATCCAAACTATCTTCATTGAACTAACTGTTGCATTGTCCTTAGGTTTTTGGGTTTGATCCCCGTCTGGGTCAACCCCAGAAGTATTCTTAGTGTAAATTAATTGATTGCAGGCTTTCTTTGTTTTGGTGTTTGTCACAAAGTCCCCTATACCATTAATGTAGTCAGGGAAAAATTCCCTGACAGAGAATGGACCAAGGTCTTCTAGAAAGTACCATATAATTAATTAGGCCCATAAGGGTGATTTCAAGGGTACCAAATATCTGAGTTGAGGTGGATTCACTGGTTGCTGCTGGTTCCTGAGGGCAGGCAGGTTGTGGGGTCAATGGGGGAGTCATGGAGACTAGATATGCAGGCAGGTGGTTGTACTTGTCACAAAATAGCAAGGGCTGTATGCTGATCCACTTTTCTTCACAAACAATAAGCTTGGTTTCTCTAGGTTGGGCTTCTGGGTTGTAGAGGAGGATCTCTTCACGGGTGAACTCAGTGTAGCCTGGGTTCAGAGGATACTCAGTGAAATAGACGGGGCTGTACAGGACTCCAGGGAACAGTATAACTTGGGCAGCAGGTCTGTAGTTTCTTGGGAATGGTTGTCTGCAGGGGCAGGGCCAGAGAGATTAAACTGTATATGATAAATTGCTAAAAAGAGGTAAGTTATAACCTGAGTGAACCAAAAGTTCATATCAATTTATTGTAAGGATAGCAATGAGCATTTTCCTGGAATCTCCAGGGTATAAGTATGCTCATCAAACTTGGAAAACTTTTGCAATTTCTTGTGGCCCAAGAGGGGGTGCTTATCAGGGTTTGCACATTTCCAGGGGTGCCTGCAATTGTTGAGTACTCATTGGCTGGGTCAGGGGGGAATCAAATTCCCCTTTTGAGAAAATGAATTTGTTATCTGTTTGTGGGCCTTGGTCTCAGGGTAATGCAGGTGGTGTCTTATTAGCGAT
Source organism: Entomophthora muscae (assembly GCA_014839935.2). Classification (NCBI taxonomy): domain Eukaryota; kingdom Fungi; phylum Entomophthoromycota; class Entomophthoromycetes; order Entomophthorales; family Entomophthoraceae; genus Entomophthora; species Entomophthora muscae. Next base: position 375,398 of record QTSX02002147.1, read on the forward strand.
GGCCTGGGAGGCTGCAGAGACATCATTTGAGTTTTTTATCTTATTGGCTGTACTAATAGAATTCCCCAAGAGGCAGGGTTTGAGCATAGAAGGTACACCACTGGCAGGTCTTGGAGGTTTCTCCAAAGTCAAATCTACTTCTGGTTTGAGCCCAGAAAAAATGCAGGCAACTGGGCTAGCAGGCTGGAGGCCCACTGGGGTCCAAGGTTTAAACCAGGAATGTAATTCTACCTTGCTAATTGATAGTAGGAAACTGTCACTTGTGAAAGATAGGATGTTTCTTCTTACTTCTGGATATAGGTTCATAGCTACTTCTCTATATCTTAATATAGAAATTTATACTGTATGACAACAATATCATCCTTTTCTCTAAGCTAATAAAGTTTAATTTGGGGAAAGGGGTTAAGAGAAAGGACTAAGCTTAATTGTTAAGTCCAAAGGGGAGCTGAACAAATAAATTGGTCTTTATTTATATATACTGTCAGGGCCATCAACTCTGACTTTCCTGACCATCATACTCCTGTGTTGCCAACTTTCAGGAAGCCAGGCATAGGTAGAGGCATTAATTGACTCAGGACAGAGTACGGTTGGACTAGTGGGTAATGCCCACCATAGGATGGGTGCTAACTTGATAATATAGTATACAGATTGCCCAAGAAAAGACCAGGGCCCTGAGTTGGGCACCATAGAGTCTACCATTCCCGTCAAAGTAATGTATATTACTCCAAACAGTTGAGTGGATGTGGTCTTGGTGGTGGTGGGGGGTTCCATTGGGCGGTCAGGTTGTGGGGTTAAGAGCAGAGTCATGGGGACAAAGTATGCAGGCAGATAATTGTAATTGTCTTTGAACAATAAGGGCAGCACTTTGTAGTACTTTCCTTTGTGTCCTATTTATTTGGTTCCTCTAGTCCTTGCCAAAGGATCAGCAATGATGATGGATTCCAAGTTGTACTCTAAGTAGGTGGGGTTGGGTGGGTATTTGATAAAACGCACAGGTCCAAAGGGTGCTCCAGGGGACGGTATAGTGCCTGATGAGGGTTGGCAGGTTGGTCTCTGGAGGGGGTGGTTGCCTGATTGTCTACTTGACTGGAGTTAAGATGGAAGATCACTAAGACTAGATAAGGTAGGATTTGTTTGAGCCAAAGGTTCATAAAACTTTATTATCAAAAATGACAATGGGGTCATCCCCATACCGCCAGGTTCTTATACCAGGTGATTTTGCTTCTTTGCTTTTTTGCGGACTTCAGGTCTGGGGACAGTTCACTGGCAGGGCTCAGACATTGGCTTCTGGTTTTGGGGGCAGTGGATCCTAGTTGTGCTTGCTCTGATGAACAGAAGTGGCAATGCTTTGTTCCGCCACTACTGTTCACCACATCACCTGAATAGTTCAATTGTACTACCCATTCTGTACAGAAGACTGGTAGCTGCTGGTGGTCATTGGCAGAGTTAGCAGTGGGTTTTGTTTTAACCTCCTTAAGGCAAGCTACAACCTCTGCATAGGTCCGGATCTTTGATGGCGCAAGTTTGGCAACAATCTGGTGACCATTTGGGGAATTGTCCTTGGGAGACAGGCAGGTCTCAGAGTAATTTGACAACTCAGGTCTGCAACTTAGCAAGTTGGTGGGTTTATGTCCATCCTGGGTGACTTGATTAGCCTTTGGAGGGTTGGGGTTCAATTCTGGGGTTTCCAATGTTGATATTGAACTTCTGCTCTCAACACTTGACAGGTTGGCAGGGTCCTATTCCTCCTGGTTGGGGCAAGGCATCTCTGGCGGTGCAGGGTTTGGTATAACTGGCAGTCTGGCTAGCTCCTGTCTACCCTGGTCATTACAAGGCTTTTTCTGAGACCCAGGGTTTAATTCCCAGATTTTCAATACAAGTATTGAAATTTCATTCATGAAACCAACTCAATAAAAAGATAACTTAAATTTTATTGCTACCTTGGTGTAACAACTCATTGTACAGGGTGTTAACACAGCCAAGTATGAGGACTTGATATACTTGGAAGTATAGACGTAAATGGACATGGTGGGATTAGAGGGCTATAGTAGGAGCCAGGGAAAAGTGTAAGAAGAAATTAGTTGTGGCTGTTCCTCATAATACATATCATTGGTGTTGCCCAACATGAGCCCATACTGGTTGGAATTTAAATGATGGCTCCCAAACCCAAGGTAAGCTGTGATCACAGCAAAGAAGGTGAAGAGATTCATCTTATGATCCTGGGAAGGGGTAACTAGACTTAGAGTTATTTCCTAGGTTCTGTTGAAAGGTAATTTTTAAAGTGATATTAAAGAGGGTCAATTCTCTCAATGATAGCACAACCTATTATTGGGAGGAGGATGTCAAAACAGCAGGCTCAACCTACCAACAAGGTTCTGAGTAAGCAGGTTTGTGACCTGGACGGAGCTTGAGGATATGAATTGCAGCTACCAAACTACATAAATTGGTAGTGTAAACTATATGCATATTGGATTAGCAGTATTCTGCTGACCTGAGCCTTAAACTAGCCAATGATAGGCACCGCCACAGCAATTAAATGGGACATGATTCACTGCCGCGGCACTTTAAAAATACACAAGCTCCACATTGCCTCCTAGCAATTGGATTAGGCGCCAAACTACTTTTACGTCAAGCGCCAACTGAAAATTATTGCAAGCGCCACAGCGCTGCCTGACAAATATTGCAGGCACTGCTTTACTTTTACATCAAGCGCCAAGGCACTGGGTTTGATTCCCCATAATATCAAATTCCCATTTTTATCACATTAATAAGCATTAAGCTTGCAGTATGCCAGAGAAGTAGGAAGTGATCCTGAAGTACTGAATTATTCCATGCCAGCAAGGATCACGTGTGCTGGGTGAAGATGAAAATATTCTATTAGTTGACGTGCAATAAGTGCCAAACCTAGATTAATAATTACCCAAATTTGGGGCATGTTAGAATGTCCTAGAAGACATTGCTAGCAGCCCAGAGATTACCCTTGTAGAAGGTATAAGAAGAATTAATTGTTTACAATAAAATAATTGTTGAACCATCTTTATTTCATCCTTAATCCAGTTGACCTTTATCCTAATCCTTAAGTGCTTCTGTGCAATCAGAAGCCATTGCTGGGCAATAATCATGGTTCTGTTCAATCCTGGCTCTTCTGATACAATACTACTCATATCCTCACATATGACTGTATCCTGGCAAATTTTCTGTGCCCTATAATCTCAAATAATTTTGGCGCTGTAAAGCAAAAAGCGCAACACTGTATAAAAACATGTTGATCCCACTCTCTGCCTTCAACACCATGTCTGCACAAGGGTTCTTCCAGGCTACCCCCGCTATGGCTTGTCCAACTGATGAAATTACCATGCCAGTCTACGTAGCCCAACAACTTCAAAGTGCTGCCCTGGAACCTTTCACAGGAGCCAACGACAATAAAACCATGGCATGGATTCAATCTGCCCAAAGCAAGCTAGCTCAGATGGAATGCCCACAAAGATTTTGGATTGCAGAAATATCCATTTGGCTGACTCATGACGCTGGCACCTGGTGCAACAAATGGCATAAAGAAAATACTAAGAAGAATTGGGACACCTTCAAACAAGACTTCCTGGCAAGATTTGTGCTGAAGGACACCACACTCATGATCATCTGCCAAGTGGAGAACTTGACCCAGACTGGCACCATTAAGGAGCTCACCCGCGCTTACAAGGAACTCCAACTAGCGCCCCCTCTGACATGGCCTTCAACACTCCAGCCACCCACCTCATGTACTACAACACACTCAAGTTGCACGTAATGAGACACATGAACCTGGATCAAGTAACCAACTTGCAAAGCTTATACCGTGAGGAAGAGAAAGCAGAACAGACATCCAACGCTCTCCACAAGGCGCAAACAGGAAAAAGAGAACAACCCAAAGATTCTCACCCAGCTGGGCGTTCCAAAAGACCACCCCCTGGGAACAACAATGGCAGTGCGAACCACAAACCTGCAGGTTCAAATGGACATGGGAACAGGAACAACAGCCAGTTAAACCAAACCCATTTTTGTATCACTGCCACTCAGGACAACCAAGACAAGAGAAAAGCTCAGGGAGGGAATTAAGTGAGCCAAGCTCTCCCCAGACTATTCCTGACTTGCCCAACAATGAATACCAGCCCAAGGATGTGGATCAATGTCCAATGATTCAAGTATCCTTGGAAGACCCAGTACTGTACACCATTGCCAGACACCCAAATAAACTGATGTCTTACTCTTTCTGTTGTTGCAGTCACACTGGCTCAGCACTCCTGGATTTGGGCGTAGATCAAACCCTGGTCAACAGCAGCTTTGTAGATAAGTTCAAGGTAGCCACTAATCCTTCACAGATTAAAAACGTGGTTTTAGCTGATGAACATCACATTGCTGTGACGCAGGAAACTGCCCCCTTCTCTGTCATGCTAGAGAACCTGCACTCCACCATTCAAGGTCCCGTCATTAACTTTCCCAAGTTTGACATTGTCCTGGAACTGGACTGGCTGAAAAAGAACAACCCCCATGTAGACTGGGCAACCTCTGTGTTGACCATCAAGCGTGAAGGCGTCAACCACCAGATCTACCCTGACTCTGTGGACCAACTCCTACGTGACCACATCTTTGTACGCATCACTGAGACCCTGGACAAATAAAAGAACCTCAAAAAAATTGACTGGGACTCCTGCCAGTACAAAATTATCCATTTCAAAGATCACCAGGACATTACCACACCTCAGGATTGTAAAATTGTAGCTTGTCACCCAGAAATCTTCAAGGAGGCTCTACCTTGGCTGCTGCCAGAGAAACACATCTAACACTCCATTCAACTCAAAGGAGCGGTACCTAAGGCAAGACCTATCTATTGCCTCACCCCAAACAAGGACAATACTCTGTGTACTTACCTCAAGGAGGCATTGGAGAAAGGACTTATCTGCCCCTCACAGTCCCCTTTTGGCGCCGCTGTATTCTTTGTAGCAAAGAAAGATGGTACCCTACGTTTAGTTGCCAACTACCAAGCTCTAAACAAAGTTACCATCAAGAATTTTTACCTGCTACCACTCATCAACAATCTCTTTGATGCCTTGGGTGGCGCCACAGTCTTCTCCAATATTGATCTGACTGCAGGCTATAACCAGATCTGTATCAAGGAAGAAGACATTCCCAAAACAGCCTTCCACACTAAATACAGCTTGTACGGGTGTGTAGTACTCAAATTTGGTATGATAAACACACTGTCAACCTTTGTGACCTTCATGAACAAGGTGTTTGCCCCACCATTGGCAAACATGCACTGGTATACCTGGACAACATCATTGTCTACAGCCCTCTGTGGAACCATATCACAAGGACCTAGAGGCAGTATTTGCCACCCTAGCACAACATAAGCTATAAGCCAAACCCTCCCAGTGCCAGTTCTTCTGTGAACAACTACCCTTCTTGTGACACATAGTTTCAAAAGATGGCATTAAACCTGACAGCCAGAAGATCCAGGCTATTTGCAAAATTCCACTGCCAAAGGACAAGTCAGAACTCTGAAAATTCCTGGGGATGGTTGTCTATGTATGACAATTAATACTCAACTGGTGCGTCCTGACTGCACCTCTTTCTGCCATCACTAGTGCCAAATCCAAGTTCATATGGACTCCCCTAACAAGATCTCTGATTCAGAAGCCTTAAAGAGAAGATCACAACGGCATCTATCCTTCAATATACCAAATGTGATGGGGAATATCAAATGGAGACAGACACCTCTGACGCATCCATTGGAGGGGTACTACAAATCAAAAACAATGATGGTGATTTCCTACCTGTGGCCTATGGATCACACAAGTTGACAGATGGCAAGTGCCGGTATCCCATACATGACAGAGAGCTGTTGACAATTGTGCACTGCCTAGTCAAATGGTGTTGCTAATTAGAACAACAAGAAGAGTTCACAGCCTTGACAGACCAAAAATCACACATCTACTTCAAAACCCAAGCAAACCTATCCCACAGACAAGCCAGATGGATGGAGCTTCTGGAAAGGTTCAGCATGCTCATACAATACAATCTGGGCCCAGAGCAGGCCATGGCTGATGCACTGTCACGGCTATAGTCTGTGCCACAAGAGGAGAAAATGGGCTCAACCTAGACTGGCCTCTCCTGTTGTTGCGTAAAAAAGACAAAGGTTTTCCCCCCAGTACTACAGATATCACAAGAGAAACTGTCATCAAAAACAAGCACCTATTTGCCAACATCTATGGAACCTTACACCAAAAAATGTCCTACAGGACAACCATCCCATACATTCCCACATATCAGCAAGTAGATAACATCTTGCACTATCACAGAGACCTGGGACATACAAAGAGTCATAAGCTCTATGAGTTCCTAACACACAAGGCCTGATGGCCAACTTTATATCAAGACATTCAAGAAGTCTTGGACCAGTGCAAAGTATGTGAAAAATTTGCAAGGAGCAAGACCCTGCCTAAGTCAGTACTACCTATCCACACACAACTACCATTTAAAGTATGGTCCCTGGATATTGTGGGGCCTATGCCCAGAAAACATAATGACAAAAAGTACATTATTACTGCCATCAACTTTTCCACGCGGTGGCCAGTAGCCCAAACAGTTAAAACACATTCTGACAATGACGCACAGCACTTCATAGGAAAAGAAATAATCAGCAAGTTTGGAAAGCCAGAACTCCTGATAACCAACAGAGGCAAAGAATCGACCTCTGAAGATACCAACATATACCTCACCAAGAATGGGGTCCAGCATATGGTGACAACACCTTACCATCCTCAGGCCAATGGACAATTGAAGCAGCTGAATGGCACTCTTGTGCAAGCCTTGGCCAAGCTCACCACTGGGAGACCTGAGGACTGGTACAAGCAGCTACCAACTGCATTACTTGTATGCCAGACCCATGTGAACAGATCCACCGGCAAAAGCTCCTTCAAGCTAGTTTATGGAACACAACCTAATATCATCCAGGTGCTATCAGGACCTAAGATGGAGATGCCAGATAAAGTTCCTCCCCGCTCAGATCCCCAGTTCATACAGGCCAATAGCAACCAATTGAAAAAGGAAGAAAAGTGTCTACAAAAGACCTTTGCCCCTATCAAGGACAGACACAAGATTGGCAACAAAGTATGGGTCATGAATACCAACAAGAGTAAACTACAACCAGAAAAAGTTGGCCCTGCCATCATTCTAAAGGTAAAGAAAAATAACACTTACCTTGTGCAAAGGCTTGAAAACGTAAACAAGACAAAGTCCTCCATCATGACTGCCTGAGACCCTGTGAGGCAAGACAGAAACAACAGAAGACTGTCCTACCTGCCACCAAACAACAGTTATTCTGGTATGGCACTTGGGCTCTCAATGACATCCCTGACAACCTGCCCCCAGAGGAGGCCAATCCTCAGCCGGGGGGGGGTGTCAAAACAGCAGGCTCAATGTCATGGCCTGGGTGACTCCCAGGAGAACCTTTGGTTGAGGGGAAGGGTTGAGCCTGGAAGGCCCAGTAGATGACAGGGGCCATCTGTGTCATGGCCGGGGGCCGTCATGTACCAAGGCATTGAAGGAGATTTTAATCCATCCGGATAACGGGTAACAAGGGCCCAGTAGAGAAATGGAGCTGAACAGGTTAGGTAAAGCAATCCAACGGCTAAAGGGCGGTAGGCGCCAAGGTTGGGAATGACAACTTCAGCCAGACTGAGTATGGTCAGGATGACCATTCAGCTCTACTGTGGTTGTAGGGCTGAGGGATGGGGGGAGCAGGAGAGTTGTAGGGAATGCCAGCCATTCCAGGATCTGGACCTGGCTGGTAGTCCATAGGTGTAGGTCTAGGGTGGTACTCTAGTCTTTGGGTTTGACTTCTGCTCAAGTGGTGTATAAATTGAAATCCTAATAAAGCAAACAAAACTGAAAGATTCATTCACTTTATTTGACATTGTCTGCACTTGAATTAAGTGGGGAAAGTGGGTTTTATACCACTCATCTGGTCTACCTTGGAATGGTCTACTGCTTAATCCTTGAGGGCTCTTGGGGTCCCAGCTCTTGGGCACTGGCATCTGAGAAGTATTGGGAAGGGGCTTGGGAAGTGTGGGTTGGAATTTGGGTTACTTGGTCTGGGAAGGGGAATTCTGTTGGCTGGTGGATAATTGGTTGGTATTTTTAGTCTTGATTTTCTCTTGGTCATTGACTGCAAGAATTTCTGAATCTTGCAGCTCAATTGGGGTGCTTTTCACAGCCAATTTATTGGCTGTGTTGACAGCAGCTCCAGTAGCTGTAAGATTATCAATTAATACATCAGTGCAGCTGGGATGACTGGAGGTGGCAGGAACAATGGGAGGTTTAAATGCAGGGGCGGCAGCAGAAATCTGAAATTTATCAGATCTGCTGCAGCACCCAGTAAATCTGATTTAGTACAGCATTAGGTGCACCCAGCCCAATTGTAGCATTGGGGCTGGGTGCCCAAATGCTGTTGGGAGCCGCAAGCTCCCCTGGGCCAGCATTAAAGCTGGGCCCAGGACAGGACCTGGCTTTGGGTTGCTTTGAACTGCCCAAATAGGCCAGGGCAGTTTGAAGCGGCCCTCACCTGCCCTGGTGGGTGGCTGGGGGTTTGAATCCCCCAGCAGGCTTTCTTGGCTGTCCTTGCTTTTGCTTGACGGCCAAGCACAGGGGTTTGAACCCCATTCTGGGCTTTGGGTTGGCCCTAACAATCTGCATCACATAATTGACAGCAGTAGCCCAAGGACGCCACACTCCCATGTGAGGTATCACTTGCTCAGTGAGCCCCAGCATGGTCAAATAGACAAACCCAAGCTTACTGTAGTCATATGATGAAGCAGAAGGAACACAAGGAAGTTCTCCTGTGACGGCGCTCATGGTCAGGCTTGGCTGGGCAAGTTGTTGGAGCAGAGGAACACCAGGAAAGGAGGGGCGTGGTGCGGGAGCAGGAATTATTTCTTGGTCCAGCACTCTAGGATATGGGGTAAAGGCTGGTGGTGGTTGGTTGAAGGCAGCTAGAAGTTGCTCTGTTTCCCAGCACTAGTGTTGGTACTGAAGGTACTCTCTGTTTGAAAGCACTAGCAGTATAAAATTTGTGATAATGTAATAAACCCCTGCAAAGTATAAATGCTCAGTGTTCATTAACCAACAAAGTTAATTAGATGAAGATATCAACAAAGAAAGGGGATGCCAGTGCTCCCAGCTATATCCTGATGGCAAACTGCAATTGGACTTACTGGAAACTTCTTATTGGCTGTCAATGGATTATTCTCAAGCTGGGTTCCATTGGTGACTCCTGATTTGTCAGTTAGATGAATCCTTTCATTATTTTTGCCCTGGGGAAGCTGTCAGGGGAATTTTGGGCCATTTGGCAACCCAAGTCCCCAATTCTGGGTTTCAGAGGGTGTGGGCCAATTAAAATCTTTTTTGCTTGGCTTTAGGACGGTTTCCAATTGCCCCTAGGCTTGGCCTTAAACAGGGTTCAATTCTCCACTTGGAATTAAAGTTTCCTTTGGATTAATCTGCATAATTGACAACATGATTGTTTGGTCGCACAATTGCTCAATTGCAGGCGTTGAACCTATGCAACATAGGGTTTTGTCTGGCCCATTATGGGCCCTGACACTTGACCCGCCAACAAGGTTCCAAGTAGGCAGGTTTGTGACCTGCAACCCAATTATCCATTTACCCAAAGCCAAGTTAGGAAGACAACTTGAATTACCAAATACAATAACATGAACAAAAGCTGATCCTCTCCTGGTGGGTAACTTGTTTTGGCACATGACTCATTACATGGATCAAGCCACCCCCTCATCATCCAACCGTGTGATCATCACAATCATGTTCCTGTTATCCTTGATTCACCATGACTATATAATCACTATCTCATAATAAAGATTATTATCTAGTTCTAAATATTTTTCCCCTTGTAACTCTGCTAAAACAACACAGTTACAACAAGGTCCTTTATTTATAGTTTCTCTTGCTGTGCAAAATTTTGCAAGTAGGAGTGAAATAATGGGATTGGAAACGCAAAATTTGGATTGTGAGGGTTGGAGTTTGGCATTTAGAATAGGGAAAAACTTTTTTTCACCTGTTATCTGTGGCTGTAGGGGCAATTATTGATTAGAGCCAATAGTTTCTGGCTGGGCTACTGCCAATAAAGAGAATTGGGATTGACAAGAGTTTGGCCCTATCTTCATGCACCCAAATTCACTTACTAAATGCGGGAGCATGAATTTGGGTTTTGATGAGCTTATCAGCCCCTTCTTCTTTGGGATGATTCCCAATCTGGACAGCAGTTCTCTCCACATTAGGATTTGGGAAAATTGTATTTTTGGTTTCCCAATTTGGCTATTTCTCCAGGGAGTGGAGGGGGATTGGCCAGCTGGTACAGGTGAGCAGGAGGCAGCTGGCTGACTGGGTGGCTGGTGGGAATAGGTGGGAAAGCAATCTGGTGGCTGGCTAGCTGACTGGAAGGGTGGATGGGTGGTGGCAGACTCCATTGTGGTGAAAGCAGGCAGGTTTGTGCAGGCATCTGTGTGCTGGTAACGGATGCCTGCTTGGTGGTTAAAATATTCTCACTCATTTTAAGTTCTGTTTGGATACTTAATTTATTTGTATCATTGTAAAGACCCAACAATTGGGGAAGTACTTTAGCAAAATAAGGGACCAAGTTGGCAACTTAGAAGCCTGTGAGCGCCGTCACAATTGGATAAACCATCATCATCAATCAAAAGACTTTGATGTGTACATTATAACGTCCAAAATTACCAGCAAAATATGTAAGTACGTAGTATTGTCACAAGTGACAAACTCCTATTGACCATGATTACTGGAAAACCTCAACTACAGGATTCAAACCCTTACACCCTGCAAGCCGCCAGCTTGCAGGACTGGCCGCCCAGCCGCCCATAGATTTTTGGGCTTGAACCAGAGCAGGATTTGACTTTGGAAATCCTCTAGAGCTTGAGGAGTCAAAATCATCTACATTGACACTCCCCACATTGAAGGTTCTTGTTTACTCAACCAATCAGTAGGCAGGCCTAGCCATAGAACCCGAATTAACTTGGGCCACTACAGAAAAGGAAATAAAGAAACTTCCCATAAAATGCAGGCCACCCAGAGATGACCAACCCCACAACCTGACAAGGAAATTTGAGTTCTCTCAGTTCAAACCATCCAATGAGTTAACTCCTGCAATAGATGCCACCAAGGACTGGAAAAACCTGGTAAACGGTAACACCCAGGCTAAAGAAATTTGTAAAGGTTTACCCATGACAGATGGGCATACTTATACCCTGAACCACCAGGAAGTTGTCCATTTCCATTATTGCAATAAAGTGACATGAAACTTTGGTTCAACCAGGTTATTCCATACTTGTTATTAGTTCTACTTCATTTACAGTCTACTTCCTGCAGTTCTGTACCTCACACCCATCTACCCCAAGAAACCACATACCAGCTTCCTGACCTTTATTGTCCACCAGGAGCTCCCTTTGGCCCAGTACATTTCACTGAGTACCTACCCAACCCTGCATATTTGGAGTTTACCCTAGATTAAATCCTAATCTACAACCCTGAGGCTAGAACTAGAGAGACAGAGATCCTGTAAAAAGAGGGTACCAAGATTACCTGGCCCCTCTGCTATTCCGCAACAAGTACAACTATCTGCCTGCATATTTGGTTCCAATGACCACCCCACACTCCGCAGCCCAAACGCCCTAAAAATCTGTTCCTGCCAATTAATCCACTTCCACCCAGATATTTGGAGTAATTTATATCACTCTTACCGGCTTGATTGATTCTATGGTGCTTGCAAGCGGACCTTGGGCAATCCTGGGCAAATTGTTATCTTATATTGTAAAGTTAGCCCCAATCCTGTGGTGGGCCTTCCCTTCTGGGCCCGCAGGCCGTCCGCCTGCAAGTTCCCAGGAACCCCCCACTGGCTGGATCCCTGACAAGTATATACAGGTGTATATGGCTACAGACTGGGTGGAGTGGGGCAATACCAGTGTGGGCCAGTAGTACTGCTTGGAGGAGTTGAGCTGTGCCGGCTCCTCATAGCTGTACTCACCAGATGAATTGTTGAATAGCCCATGCTGTTGATTATATTGGTGGCCCCTAATCCCTAGGCATGCTGTGAGGACAGCTAAGAAGATTAGGTGATTCATCTTCTAGTCCTGGGAAAGGACAGACAAAGCTTAGTGTCTTGTTTAACTTCTTGTAGGGTAAGTCTTTAGATTGATTTATATGATACTATTGAGGGGTAATTTCACTCAATGATAGCACAAACTATCATCAAGTCATTGGGTTTTATTATATACTATCAGCCTTGATGGTGTCAGGAATTCCTTATCTGACTCCATTTTATTTATGAATAAATGGTTAGGAGATACCAAGACAAAGACACAAAACAACAACATTCACAACACTATTTGGCACTTGAAACCTTTTAAGAACAAGATTCAAACCCAGGACTCTAATTATGAATGTAAAGTTAGCACAGAATCAGCAAACACTTTTAAATTACATTTTTATTATCATTCAATTAAATTGGATTTCACTTTCAAAATTCCTTTTAAATTTGAAAATGTTAATGATAAGAATGCATACATCACTTAATGCTCTGTTTTTGATTGGCTGCATGAAGCCTGCCAGACAATCAGTGACCTACTCTCTCTGTCTTTAGACCAAGCTCTGTACTTTAAGATTATGGATCTTGTACTACATTACTTAATTATTATTAATATGGTGGCATCTTCTTGGTTCCTCTGCCTGCATCAATTAAGTATGACAATTATGAAGCAACAACTGATCCTGCACTTGAAACAGGTATCCTTTCAATGAGATATTCATGTAAATCCCCTTCATTTCCCAAAATTCCACTCAAATATTTCAGCCTTCATTCTAAGGCTATTTAAGTTCACAATCCTTATCCATTCCAATTTTTCCAACAATAAAGAATATTTTCTTTCTTATATTGTCAAGCCTATCTCTTAGTAACTCACATTTGAAGCCATGAAGGGAATTTTATTCCTGCTATGATTTCTAGTCTCCCTATTTACAACTGTAAAAGGTCTTGAGAATCCTACTCCCACCATCAACTGGCAAAACTCCTCTCCCAACAATGCCCAGCAGAAGGAGTCCTTGGCATTTGGATGGTTCAAATATCCCTCTGGTCATTGGGGTAGAAAGTTCCACTATGGTCGCCATTCTACTCCTCCACCTTCCAAACCCTTGTTGGTATGGCCCCACACATCGTTCTACCTATTGATATACATGGTAGAATATTACCTTTTGGGGCGTTTTAGCTCCCTGATGGGAAGGTTTACATACTTGGGGCATTTGGGCCATCTCTCCATGGTCACTGTGCCCATTGGTTTGGCCATTGCAGGGCTTAACCTAGGGGCCTTGGATCACCAAATTGGGGGCTTGTTCCCCTTAAAGTGGGCCCCTGACAGATGGGGCATAAATAGTGCAAAACATTGGACAGGGAACCCCAAACACTTGGTGTTATCTAGAATTCCCTTTTAGATTGGGATTGGAGAGGTTTGGTCATCAATGTATTGTTGATCTCTGACTTGCATTGCCCTTGGTTTCTTTTAGGTACTTTCATGCACTCAAATTCCAATTCAGTAATTCCTGCATTAAGTGGATTGTAGGGCAGACTGTCAACCCCTCCCAAATTTGGTAGGTTCCAAATTTGGGCAGCACTTTCTCCTATTTTTAGGATTGGAGAAATTTCCTTTTTGGGTTTCCCAATTAGGAAATTTCCCCATACAGCAGGGGTGGACGGGGCTGCTGTGGGGGGTGTGCCGTTCCCTGCAGGCGGGGGCAGGCTGGCAGCAGCCACATGTGGGCAAGCCTCCAGGCTGGGTATGCAGCCAGCAGGCGCCTGGCAGTCAGCTGTGCGGTCTGCGGACAGCTGGCAGCCAGCCGCGCGGCCCGCGGCAGGGGTATAAAACTCAACTTTGAATTTTTAGAATTTTTAATTTCTAATTCAACATGCGGCTTTTTGCAGCAGCTTCCCCAATCAGGGGGGACTGCTGCAATTTTTTGTTTTGATCTGTTAGTCCTACAGAACACAAATTTCTGCCTTGCAAAAGTTTGTTGTCAGGAATATTCCTGACAATCATACATCTTGCTTGTTTGAGGTATTTGTTGAATAGCCAGTGGCCTATATAGTGGGATATTTTCCTGTTCTTGCCCTATTGGAGTGAATTTGGTAACATAAATACTGATGTCAGGAATATTCCTGTCACTTGGTTAATAACCAGGTTGATAAAAGCACCAAGGAAAGCAAGACAGAAGGAGATAACTTTAATTATAAAATTTATCTGTAATCCTTGCATTCAGATTCATCAACAGGAATTGAACCTGATACCTTTACTCTGAAGGGTTTGTGTTTGTTAAAAAGGGCAAAAAAATTTACCAGTTGTTTTTGTTGAGTTTACAAGCTTAACAGGATCATTATGCAGCCAATCAGAAGCTATATGTCTTTCAAGTGATGCTGAAAACACTTCTAAATATCCTCCAGGCTCTTAAAACCAAGATATGAGCTTTAAACAACAGTATTAAACTGTTTTTTTGGTGTTTTAAGCTCCAAAAACAGCTGCTACCTAGTTTGAAACTTAAGTTTAATTAAGACATTTAAATAGAAAAGGTTGAACCTTAAGTTTTAAGTTGTGTTTCATGATAGTTTGAAAATCTGTTTGAAACTGCCTCTATTTTCTCCCAAGCTCCATGCATCTTCATCAATCTATTTTAGACTTGATATTTTTCTTGCTCTTATACTATATAACCCAGAGATATTTCTTATTCAAAAATGTTCAACCAATAAAGAATTTTATCCCATTTGACTAGTTAGTTTAATTTTCAGTCTTTTTTTACCAGCTGTCAGGATACCAGGAGCACCATGGAGCTCCAGCAGTTGAGGGATGAGTCAAATCAGGTACTGGCATGGCTCACCAGATGATGGGACCTAACTTTACCAGGTAGGAAAGGGCCTTTCCAGCCACAGCCCAAGGCCTGGCCGCTGGCAAGGCAGAGTCAATCAATCCTGTGAGCACCAGGTAAAGCACTCCCAGGAATCAACTATTCTGGCCAGTGGCTTCAGAGGTGGGTGGGGTTGAGATGGTTGGTTTGGGTGTTGGGGGTGGTTCCATGGGGACCAGGTAGGCAGCAGGATTGTTGTTCTTCCCGTTGAAGATCAAAGGGTAGATGGTAATTGCTTTGCTGTCACAGATAATTTGATAGGGTTCCTTGGGGGTGTTTGGGCAGGTGTACCACTGCAAGTCTTCCAAGGTCCAGGGTTTGTGATCAGGATTTGGGAGATACTCAGTGAAATGAACAGGGCCAAATGGAGCGTTGGGTGAGCAGTAGTAGTCAAAGGCTTTGGTTTTGTCAACTGTAGCCTGGCTATCTATCCCAGTGGGTGGGTACTGACGCTTGGGTGTATACAGATGGAAGAGTATCAAAAATAGGTATGGAAACAGATTGGTGAATCAAAGGTTCATAACAACTTTATTTGGTAAGGATGATGATACAGAACTTTTTCAAGTGCTTCTGATTTATATACTTACTCACATGCAAATGCCTCTGGGCATTCTTCTGGTGCTATCTGTGTGGCAAGGCTTGACATATTAGGTTCTGCTGTTTGATTGGCTGCTTCATGGTCATTTTTGGGGGTTTCAGGAACAGTTGTTTGGCTTGTTGGTGGTTCATCTTGGCCTGGCTGGTCATTGGTTCTGGAAGGTTTGGCTGCAGGAGTCATGGAGTTTTTCCCAATTTGATCATCATTCTGGGACTGGCTTGACAGGCATTTTTGGGGTTAAATAACTTGATTAAAAAAGGGTTTCCAATTGGGAACCCCAAATTACTTAATGGAGAGTGGGCTTGAAATGGGTTTACTGGGCAGCTAAAATTAGCCTGCCCAGGCCCAGCCAAACCCACCAAGGCTTGGGCGTAGCTTTTGGGGCCCAGAACGGACCCCACAGCTGCCACCAGGGTGAGAATGGTTCTCATGCCTGGATTTTTGCTTTTCAAAGCAAATTCAGGTGTGGGCAAATCTCCTCCGCCCACTTGCCCCGCCTGGCAGCTAGGAGCGTGTTCAATTCACGCCTGGGGCTTCAAAATTGGTACTTTTGTAACACCAGTCATGAAACCACCAATTCTTCCACCTCAGGAAGCATTGAGTTTAAAAAGCTAGTAATCTTGGTGTTGCCCATGTTGGTATATTCCTCTGTTAAACTTGAATACCTATCAGTTACAGGAACAAATAAATCTTACTGTTGGACAAAGAAATGGAGTCCTGTGGTACCAGGTAGATGTCAAACTACTTTCTTGTTCTCTGATTCTCCACATGTTAAGGATAAGTCTAAATCAGCACCAATCAGCTCTACCCCTTTCAATGTCCTCTATGTTCTTGTCACTGCCTTCTTATTAATGTGTTTGGGGGGTTATTTGTTTTTAGGACAATTTAACTTGATTTTGGATCATTATTGTTTATTTGGAGAAGTCTTCTACCTGAAAATGGTATCTGTTCCCATTGAATCCTTACTCATGTGATTGAATTATTCTGTTTTGGACCATTAAGTGAAAACTTTGCTTTCTACAGGATGGGATGCTGACAGATTGACATTGAGGCTGGCCCAGCTGCCCCATTATTTCCAAAGTTAGTGTACAACACTAAAATAGAGACTGGCGTAGCATTAGGGCAGCATAGCAGAAAGCCCAACCTTGAGAAGTTGAAATTTGAAAGAAATTTTATTTGGCAACTTCCATAGCATTGGTGTTGTTTTTGACATTTCATACAACTGAGTCCCTTAACCAAGAGGATTCAGTTATCTACCTGGGCCACTACCCAGGGCTAGCTAGCCAGCAGATGGCTACTAGTTGGTGGATTTTATTGTTTTGCTTAATCAGAGCTACTCTAATACAATAGGTTCTATGGCATTTTATCTTAGCAATTGGCCTGAAGTCCAAATTTATATTGGACTCTTCTAGGTGTTATTCAGATGACAGTTCATATGTCAGAAATTCTTTTATAGGATATAGTGAAATTTTATAATGATAACTATTATGAGATGCATATGTGGAAGCCTTTTGAGGTCAACTAAGTAATTTCACAATACTTTCATGTTCTGTTCATTAATTAGAAGCCAGGGTTCCTTAACACCAGGATGTGATTTGATTGTTGATGTAACAAACCCAACTTGTATAGTTGGATTCCAGAAGCCCTCTAAAAGTGAGCTGCTTTCCCATTTCCTTTACTTGCCCCTTTTTCCTAGCCAGTTTAAATTTATCATAGACTTTGGATTTTTCACCCTTATAGTCTACCATGATATCTCCTAACAGCTGGACTCTTTTAGAGTAGAACTAGTTATTTTTTTAGGCCACAATCTAATATAATTAGACACACAGAAAGCTACTTTAAGTGATTTTCCCCTTGTATGATATATTAAAATCTGAACTTTGAATTTTGATCAAGGAGTCTTATATAGGGCACTGTTCCTATTTGGTTCCACTGTAAAAATTCTACCCTAGGTATGCCTCAAGTTTTAAAATACCTTTATCAGTATAAAAATTGTACTCTTTAAATAGTTATTTCTGAAGCAGGCTATGTTTCAGGATTGACTATTCTTCCTCTCTGGAAACCCGGGCCCGGGAGCAGGAATTGAACCCTGACCCTGGACCCCCCTGGGCCGCCAGGCCTGTAGACCGCAGGACCGCCCGCCCGCGCCTTTCTGGGATCAAGCCCCCACAAGCTGATACCAAGAATGTTGGCCCATGCAGTAAAACAAGCCAAACCAAGGAAATTATTGCACCAAATGGAAGACTAATCACAGCGCCTAATATAGATACTGATTTGGCAACTATTAGCTTCATGAACTTGAAGTCTACACCAGCAACCAATCAGGAGTCAACCCAGGAAAGAGGCACAGGCCTGTGGCCCGGTCCCATGACCACAACACTAAAGTAAGATAATCAGGTAGCCAAATCAAGATTATTGACCAATGAAAGAACTCCCAGGCCAAGTGCCATTTTGCTGCCTTTGGACCCAAGCATCCAGTTCCCCCAGCCCTGCCTTTCCCAATGCCCTGATGAACCCCCCATGGAAAATGTTAAGTTTGGAGGTGGGGTACTATATAGCCCAAAGGACTCTTTGCTCCAAACTTATCGCCATTTTTGAATAAAGGTTATGTTATTTTGGCTCACCCAGCTATTGCCTTATTTTGTATTTGCTATCTATCAATTCAGTTCAAGATCTCCTGGCCCGCCTGCACCACTGCCCGCGGTTTTCCGTCCTCCTGGTGTACCCTTTGGACCCAACTATTTTACTGACTACCCTCTGAAATCTGAATACAAGGAATACACCCCGGAAAAGATATTTGAACTCAATCCTTTGGCCCGCATACAATCTGCAATTAGATATAACCGACAAGGCCCGTGGATATTTTCAACACCCAAGTTGTTCAGAGGGAAATTCAACTATCTCCCTGCTTACGACCATCCATGGAACCTCCTGTGACCCCAAAACCTATGCCTGCTTCCTCACCCAACCTCCCAACTGACCATTCTGGCAAGCTGTTTGGGATTGTGTACATCACCCTCACAGGGGTGATTGACACTATAATTCCGGCCGCCAGCCCGTGGTCCTGGATGGGAAAGTCTGCCTCCTACCTTTTAAAGTTAGCTCCCCTCTTGTGGTGGACATTGCCTGCAAAAAACCCAGCCTGAGTTACCCCTGAAAACAAAGGGCCGGCCGCCCAAGACTGGATCCCTGACACTATGAGCCCTGTGTACTTTGATAAAATAAATATAATTCTGAGTCCTTGTGCTGGGTGATGTTTTTTCAATTAAGCTGTCTATCTGGATTTTCCTGTGGTGGTTGTCTTCTCTTGAATATGTTCATCTAGGTGCAGTTTAGGAATTCAGATCTATTTGAGTAGATAGCAACATTGGGGTCAATGATGTATCAGCAGACCATAGAACCTGATGGCTAATTCTTTTGCATCATTTTGAATCTTATTATAACAGCAATAGCATCTTGGGGCTCATTTGGCTCTAAGATAAATTTCACAACCTGGATAGTAAATGGTATAAATATCTCATAAAATCTAAATGGATATAGTAGCTATTCTCATAGGCAGTTGGTTCAAATATTTGTTAAAAATATTATTGAACTAATTGACTTGGCCTGCATACCTGCCAAAGTTAGATTTTTAATATGCTAATTAGCTAATATTCCAAAATTTAGACCCTTATTTACCAGGAAAAACTGGTTCAAATCACTGTCAGCCAAAAGCTCACAATCTCAGTATTTCTAAAACGTACATACAATCTTTTCTTTCAATAAACTGTTGCATCTTAAATTATCTTCTAATTTGAATAGTCAGAACTGGCAACCTAAGTTAAAGTTGGATACATACTCCATCACAGCTCTATATCTTTGATAATAAACTATCAATCTGGATTGTCTTTTAATAATAAATTGTTATACCAAATTTTACTTATTTTTAGGTAGATATTATGTTTTCTGATAGGTAGAATATTGATTCTGGTTACAGTACTGGCTTATAGCTAAAGTACAGATGTTATCAAGAAGCTGATTCTTACCGTCAGGCTGGCTTTAGACCCTACTGAAGGAAAGTAAAGTACATGATTTATTTAGATGATGAGTAGAGGCAGCAATAAAGAGATGTTCTGAGAAGAACAATAAGCTTACTTTTTAAATAAGATGGTAACTGAAAGAAAGGTTCCTAAAATCAAGATGTAAGAAATGAAGAATATAAGTGAAATAGAAAAAAGAGCCATACAAATATGGCTATACCAACTGCAGAGTGTTGTAAAATGATTTACTTCCCCAATTGACCAAGGTTTTAGAAGCCAGCATTATATGCACTAATTTTTGTGGGCAAGGAATAATGTAAAATCTGAGTTCGTAATTTTCAGATGCGAGGTAGTTGAATTGTTTTCTCCATTTAAAGTGAGGGCTTTCACTACACTCTTACAACTAAGGACTTAATAAGTTGCCAAATGAGTTTTCAAAGGGTTGGCGGTTACTCACCGGCAACTTTCCTTCTATTTGGGGCAATCAATCACACGGATAGATGTTTTTACTGTGACAGTTGCTCAGTTATGGTGTCTGTAATTTAATTCATTTAAGTAGACAGGCCCTCGATCAGAAAGGGGGAACTTATAATCCAGTAACTAGCAAGTTTGCTCTTCTTTTGAACAATCTTTTTTAAACCTCATGTTGTTATGATAGATTGTCCATCACTGCTGCTGTCAGAAAGAGCAATAAGTGCTTCTAGTTTACCAACTTTTTATTATCTTCTAGATATGTTTAATTAGTAAAAGGTGACTGTTATTTCAGATCCGGATAGTTACAATATAGAACTATACTACATATATTTTTGAGTGAAGGTATCTTGTATTGGTATCAATGGCTTCCAAGTGCTAAGTATCATTGCTCAGCTTAATTCCTTAATAAGCCAGTCACTTTGATGACATAGGCACCAACTGTTTTCAGGTATGCCCCATAGTCATGCTGCAATACATGTGGATTTAAATTTTAGTCACCTTACATTAGATGATATTTCAGGATTATAATTGGGGTTGCGATGTTCTTTATGGAATCAATTTAGGAACTAAGATAAGCCTTGTTGGTTGGCTTAGAATTTAAAGCAAATAGCCTGAATGTGTGTCTGAAGTGACTCAATATTGAAGTTATCAGAGGAAACTAGTGTGGGGTCTTAGATTCACGATAAGCCAGAATATGGCGTTAGTAGAATCGAGTTGGCTTCCTTGATTTTTGCTTCGGCTTGCTGTAGCTCTGTTTGCAGAGTATTAAGCTTTGACAGAAGGTATGTTATGCGGGCTCTGATGGGCTGTGGCGCAACCACATAACAGGAGTTGAAGGAGAACCAATAACTCAAGAGTGCAAACTTATACCAAGGGAAAGGAACTTCAACTCGGATGGTCGCTAGTTTAGCGAGCTCTTCTTGGGTAGATAGAATCTTCTGTTGGCGGTCTTTAAAAAACAGTTCAGACCTGAAGCGGGAGACCGATGCGGCAAGGTGACTGTCATTGGCGATTATTTGAAATGCCTTGCAGAAAATGGGTCTCTCTGGTCTGATAACCTTTTGCTTATCTGAAATGTCAGTAGATATTTAGGATGCTCTTACTGTGATTAAGCTGGATGGAGATCACTCCTGCAGTTTCAAGGTCAGATAGATCTTTATCTGAGCCCAAGAATGAAGAAGAGTAGCGGATCTCGTCGTATCCAACCTTAAACAGTCAGTGTTTGCTTGCAATGAATGTAACCTCGCTTCTGGACGATAAAGCTTCCACCAAAAGCCAACCCAATGTCACTTGGGGAGCATGCTTTTCCCAGGGTTGATTGAAGAGCTTCCTGCGTATTTCAGACTCGGCACTTGCGACGATTTCATCAAAAGATTCAGCGGCGGGTTCCCCCTTTAAAATTTTCAACGAAAACAGGTTCAAATCTGAAATACGGCCTCCAAAATACTGTAGGGAATGGCGGATATCGACAGGAAGATATTGGTTGATGCGGGTTTGGACGTAGGCAATAGCTTCTCCCAATTCTGATGTCTTCAAATTCAACCATCGTCAGGGGCTGATAAGGAATACTCTTTTTAAGGATGCGCGCCGTAATGGCACTTTCGCTGGAAAACACAACATGCGCCAACCTGCGCTCGACCATTTCCGCTGCCCACCTAGTCACCTTGTTCCATTCGCAATCAGGCGAGTCTTTAAGTAGGAAGTTATGGAATACAATCACCGGCAAGGGAGCCTCAGAATCATCACTTGAAAAATCTTGCCAGCGTCAACTGAGTGCAGTCGAGAAGGTTTTGGAATTGCTTTTCAGAAGAGGGAGACAAATCTATTGTAAGGCATCACCAACCAGTTGACGTTTCTAAATACCTGAAGACTTTCCTGTCATTGACACCAAAAACTTATCAGCAAACCTAACTGCCTTGTTCAGGACATCGAAAACGGGGAAGTAGCCCACCTCCTTGGCAAGTGCGGCAAAGTCAATGCTTATGCTATCCTGCGAAACTTTGTCGCAGAAGATGTGGAGAACATTCCTGGCTTGATGAGTTTTAAGCAGACTGATTGATTACTCTTTATCTTCCAGGCTTTTAAGAAGAGCCACTTCTCTTCCCGATCCCTTGGGCCCTTGCAAATAGACAAACGATTCTACAGTATAAGCTTATCGTACTTTTCTCAAATACCTGGAAGTCCTGTTAAAAGCTGCTGGATCTCATATACCTTTTCTTCTTGTTCAAGGCCAGAAGCGACATTCATCTTATCAAATAAACCACTGCTTTCTCTACTTTTCAGAAGCTTCAGTGCGAATTTCTTCATTTCCCTCAGGAAGGAGAGTTCAGCTAAATCAAACCTCCCCGAAATTTTACTGGAGATGCAAAAAACTCTAACGGGATCAAACACTGCGTAAAGCAGCCCCAGAAGGGAACCTATAATCAATGGGAGCTAGGCGCTTGAGAAGGGGTGAGTCTTTAGCGATTACCATTATGTGGGGGTGGGATGTAATCCATTTCCAAAATTTTCCCTGGGTTCAGTTAGCCAAATCCGTATTCAAAGTTACATCTCGTTTCTTGTAACTGATGGAAAACCGAGTAGCACAGTCTCGCTGTCCATTGAGGCATATTCTGGCTGCTGTGGCGGAATTCGCATTGAAGTAATGAACTAGAGCGTACTTAGGAAACCCAGAGCTTTCGGGGTTGTGAATAGTTATCTTGGATATTCTCCCAAAGAGTCTGAACTCTTTGAATAAATCTTCCTATACAAGCTCAGAATATAATATACTTTCAAGCTTCTACCTCGCACAAGGTGTTGCCAATAAATTCGACCTTGAGAATTCTATTTCTGGATTTATTTCCGCAAAGAGCAAAACACATACCTCGTTGGAAGACTAAAGACAAGGTCTTCTAAAAAGGGTTCTCCCTGCAAAAAAAGATGAAAAGGTGCACTCGTGATCAACTTTTACTTTAATCGGATACACATGAATATTCATCAAGTTCAAAAACCCCTTTTTCTTAATGGCAGCAATGTAATCGGCAACTTCCTGAGTGATCTTTTGGAGGGCTTGGGCCGAATCTTTATCTGATGCAAGCAAGAACTCGAATTCCAATATCGCACCTCCCTCTTTTATTCTATCATGTAAATAGGGATATGTAGAGATAAATGCTACCTAAATTCAACATCCTTCAGCTTCGCACCGAATGAGATACTTTCCGGGACGTAGTCATCTCTGACTTTGGCGATACTATCGTTTGAAAAGCTGGGCAGGTAAATCCTTGGGTCTAGCCGACCGAGGAATTGGGGGGCTATTCCGTTAATAAATATCTTCCCCCTCTTGATTTAATTAGAAAAATATTGAATTTTCTCAACCTTGAGTTGCTTGGCATTATCTGTAGAGTACTTGAATAGTCCCAGGCTCGCTGGCTTCAACTTATATACCGCCCTCAAAGGGTGGTTCACCCGGCGAGCTAGAAGCATTTAACTTTTATTCTCAAGTTCAAAGCCGCAGTTTGGCTTTGCAAAGATCTTGTCAGAAGGGATAAGAGCAAACTACAATATATTTCTAAACTTAAATAGATAGCGTGATTGAGTGAGCAGCTCAAAGTGACAATAAATTAACAGCTGTGCTAAATACTTTCGAGGCGGAAGTTTCGTCATTGTTCCATTCAATTACATCCACCCACCCTAGCTGAATCCTCAAGACATGAAATCCCAGACTCTTCAGCGAAAGCTCAACAAGTATGCAGTATCAGGGTTGGAAAGTTCTCCATTTTTCAAATAAAAACAAATAAATATATGCAGAAGAGTTTTGGCCGTCCCAACCATAAAAACCAGGGAGCCCGATGATATTTATCCCTAGGTGCTTGTCCTGTTCAAGGACAGGTATAGAATTGAATCTAACATATCAATTGGACATGTTGCTTTGGATTTTTAGGTTGTGGTTATTTAACACCAAATCAATTTAAAAAATATTATCTGGACATCCTTCATTAAAATTTAATTCACCTTTTATTTATTTAAAATAAAAAAGCATACTTGCCATGAATGACACTTTTCCCTTCCAAAACTCAAGGTCTAGAACAAGATTCAAACCCTGGTGTAATGGTGATTTACAAATATCAGATATTCAGAGAATATTCAGCCTACAGGAGAACAGGTACAGTCAAGCCATCAATAACATTAACACCAGTCAGGCAGAACTCAAGGCAACAACAGTTAAAGAAACTAAAATTAGAATCAAAAACAAGTTGCAGAAAGAAGAGATGTTTATTAATCAGGAGACAGGCTAAATTTAAAGCTCATTGATAAGCATTATCTTTTATCAGATATCAGATATCAGAGCTGATAACAGAATCACTACAACACTGGCCAAACTGGACTGCGGGCTGCCAGTCTTGAGGACCAGAGGCCTGCCTGCCCATGTTTTTTCAGGATTGAATATCCTGGCATTTGAATCACTGATGCCCTCAAATGCAAATATTCTAATGCAATGCCACCAGAAGTGACATATACTGAGCATCACAACCACTTGTCTAATAGAGACAAAGAGGCACCTGTCATTGGCCTGATGAGACTGATCTCAGCCTTTGTAACCAATTAGAACCCTGTCTCTGAAGAAGGCGGTGGCCAGAAAGCCACCCTCAAGAATTGTAAGGATTGATAATCCTTCCAACTTAAATGCAGTAATGTGCATGGAGAAAATGAAACAGAACTGTTGGTTACTGAATCATCTTCATGAAATAAGGATCATCTCCTTATCCTGGCCTTTTCAAGACTTAGTGGGAACATTTGGATATTTTAAAAGTACTTATGTGCATCAGAACAATTCAAAGGATGATTGTGATTCATCAGCTCTTAACCTCATGTGTCAGCTAAAACTGTCAACAACCAGGGAATTGAACCCTGAACCTTTGGAGTCCTCAAGCCCACCTAAAATCAAGATTGGATTAGTAAAAACCAAAAGCAAAAACTTACTGCCAGGTTCAAATGCGAAAGCGGGCTTCATTAAGCATTTGGAGCTCATACAGCCAATTGTTTCAAAAATCAACCATCTAAACAAACAACTGACCAATCAAATCAAATTCAAAAAGGTTCTAGCCAATGATGAGGTAAGTTTTAAGAAACAAATCCACCACAACCAAGTACATTCAAAACCAATCAACCAAGATGCAGGAGAGGATCCTATCACTGCAACAGATTGGAATGACCATCCAAGCACAACTGTCAGGAAACACCCTGACACATCTTGTGTTACAGAAATACCTTGGGAAGACTCTACTGTTCTCCACAATCTTAATGCTAATTTGATGACTCCCCTAGCTGCTCTAGACAATGAGTTATGGCTTCTTAAAGTTTGGCCGCCAGCCAAACTTCCTAACCAGTGTAAAATGACAAAATTATGCGACCAAGGCACAAGAATTGATGCAAATCTTAATTTGAGCTTAACTCAGCAACCACTGGATGAATTTGGACGTACAAACACGCATTTTGAAGCCAAACACCAGGAGAGTCAACCTGTGCTAATTTTAGACAAAGTACGGATGCAAAGCCCAATGTACAGGATTTTTCAAAGAAACATGAGTCATGATATTCAGAAGATGCCCCAAAACCCCAGCCTGATGCCACCAGCAGATTCCCTAAGACTATCTAGCAGATTTAGGAAGATTCCAAAGAATCTAATGGAATGTTATATAAAGGTGTTGCTCACAATGATCCCCTTGTGATCATTCTAAGTTAGCCTTGAAATAAAGTTTTAATTTAGTTTGATTTAAATATTAAGTTCAGTCAGATGGAAACCAGTCAAGACCCTCTGGGCCCTGACAACAACCTTGAAATTACTGCTTCTTAATCAATTTTCAGGTTTGGCTGCTGCTAGCTGCATCCTGCAAGCTTACTGGAAGCAGTCAAACCAAGATAACCAAGCAGCCAAACAAACCATGGTAACCAACACACCTCCAAATTTACCACACCTTATTCCACTTCCCCACACCAAACTTCACAGTATTTAGTGAGAAGCACTGGGAACTCACCCAGTGCTCTAACAACTTCAAATTCTGGATAATAAATCTTGCTTCTATATTTCTACCATAGTAAATTAGTAGGTTCAGATTTAACCTCCCAATGATCTGGAAGCAGAATTTCTTTCTGCTTCTGTTCTGTTTAGTATATTGGATCCCTGTTGCTGAAGATTGTGAATTTGATTCAAATATTTGAGTCAAAGATGCTACCAAGACCTTGGCTTGGGATTACTATATACCAATAATTAATTTCCTCCTACTTGTGAAAAAACAACGCCTCTGCCTGCTTTGCCTCCTCCTTTGCCTCCCCCAGTTATTTGATCAGGAGCTCCTTGGTATGTATTAGCCTATGTTGCCGTATATTATGAGTTAACCCATTGTTGCGCTTGGAGTATGGGGGCAACTCATTTCTGTAGTAGGGCACAGGGTACTTGGCTTGAATACTGTCATATGTGAGGATATGATTAGTATTGTGGCAGAAGAATGTATAGGAAGAAGAATCAATAATTAATTTTGAGAGTTGTCTTTTGATCACACAGAAGCACTTTTTGATAAGTCAGAGGTGTTTTATTATTATTAGAGGAAATGTATTTATACCCTCTTGGGGAGTGTCTTCCTGAGATGTTGTCAGGGTAAAGTAGAGAGAGAGCTCACCGTAATCAATCAAATGGGGAATGTACACCCAAATTAGGATGACATTACCAATTAGAAGGAGACAATGTGTGTTTACTTGTAAATGATAACCCTTGAAGAGTGAATAAGGAAAGGTTCAGCAGAAGATTATGCACAGGTACATCAGGAAGACCTTCATTTGGCTCAATATCAAGGAATCAGCAGCATAGATAGGCTCACATTCAATTTTGCGGGTTTCAGGAATCACTTCAGCAGGAGGTGGAAGATTACCAGGAAATATCAGAGGTGAGAAAGCAGAATCTAGCAGTCTGGTTATTAAAAATCTGATTGGAAAATATTGAAATAAGAGAATCATTGAGGCAAGATATTTATTGAGAGTAAAATAGCAAACTACTAAGGTAGTTTGGTGGGAACAATTGTTACTTAAAGCCTTTGGTTACATCTTGATGAGGTGGCCTCCTTGTATGCAATATTTGGACAGCTTACAGATACCACCAATGGTGGTTCTGTAAGCTGTTACCTGACCTCCTTTGAGGTCAGGATTTGTTGACCAACAGGTCAGAGAAGGGGAAATTGGGCGTGGGGCATCTGCGCCCCACTTGGACCCAATTTCCTGTGCCACCACCCACTTGCAATCAATCATTAGATTTAAATCTATGATTGCCGCAAGCGGGCGGGGCTTTGGGTTGGGTTTCCCCAGGTGGTGGCGCTTTGGCTGAGCCACACCCAGGAAAACTTTGGCCATGACATTACTCTCCTTCTTTGGTAACGGGGACTTGCTGCCTCCTGGGAGTGCTGCCAATGCATAGTTCTTGTGGGCAGAATGTGGTTTCATGGCAGCTAGGGTGACCTTTACTGGACCTACTGCTTGGGGATTGTTCTCGTGGAATTCCTGGAGCATTTCTTGGGCATGAGTGAGGTTGCAATGGGGAATCCAACAGTTTTCTAAGGCTGGGTATCCCTTCCAGGCTACTAGGTAGTGCAGGCGCTTGTGAGATAGTTTGGATGCAATTATTGATTCCAGTTCATATTCCAGTTGTCCATCCACCATTATGGGGTCAGTAGTAGATACAGGGGGACCTTCATACTTAGTTAATAGGCATTCATGGAATGTGCTGAAGATGTGGAAGGATGGAGGGAGGTCCAGTTGATAGGCTGAAGATCCAATCTTCTTTAAGATTCTGAATGGACCTACTCTTTTGGGACCTAGCTTCCAGCAGGGTACTTTTAGTCGCATGTTCCAGGAGTCAACCAGTACTTGATCACCAATTTCATACACTGGGCCCTCTCTTCTTTTCATGTTTGCATAAGCCTTGTAAGTTGTCACGGCATGAGTCAAGGACACTTTGAATTCTTCATGAATTCTTTTTAAAGCTGCTGCCTGTGAGGATGCCAATTCCACTTTTCTACCTGAGAGTGAGCCAAAGTTACATTGGGGGTTGTAGCCATAATTTGTAAAGAATGGGGAGACCTTAGAAGAGGAGTGTGGGGCATTGTTGTAAGCAAACTGAGCCATTGGTATGTTTTGGGACCAGTTATCTTGTTCAGCGTTAGAGTAGCATCTAAGAAATGTTTCCAAACATTGATTCACCCTCTCTGTCTGGCCATTGGATTGGGGGTGGTAGGCTGTTGATCTGCATAACTTGATGCCTAGGAGTCTGGAGAATTCTTCCCAGAATTTTGCTGTGAATTGGGGACCTCTGTCACTTATGATCTCTTGGGGGATTCCATAGTGGGCAAAGACATTGTTGACAAACAGTTTGGCCATCTGGACTGATGTGATTGTGGTTTGGAAGGGGATGAAATGACTTATCTTTGTGAAACAATCTACTACTACCATGATTGCATCATAACCGCTTGATGGAGGAAGTTCTACTATGAAATAAACAGACAGAGATGTCCATGGCCCATTTGGAATTTGTAGGGGTACCAGTAGACCTGTATGTTTGAGATGGGAGGGCTTTGCCCTTAGACAAACCATGCAGCCCTTCAAGTACTTAGCTACGTCTGATATGAGACCTCTCCAATCAAATTGTCTACAGATTATCTCTGTGGTCTTATTTTTACCTTGGTGACCAACCAATATATTGTCATGGTGGGCCTTGATGACTTCCAGGCAAATATCACCATCAGGTACCCACAGGTGACCATTGTGAAGTATGGTACTGTCTTCAGAACTGTAGCAGGTGTGGGGAGTAGATTGACTTGCCAACTTAAACAACTGGGGGTACTGTTTGTCTAAAGGTTGCAGCAACTTGACTCTAGCTACCACGTCTGGGTTGGCAGGTTTTTTGACACTTAGGATACAGATTTTTTCTGTGGGAGAAGAGGATAGAATGGCACTGGGGGGAATCATGACCTTTGTATTAAATTCTTGTTCAGCCTTAACGTCTGGAAAGAATGCTGGGTTGCAACTGAGGGAGTCCGCCAGATAGTTATCAATACCCTTGATAAACTTGTATTGGAATTTGAACTTGACTAGGACTTCATACTATCTGGTCTGACGTTCAGTTAAGAGATAAAGATCCTGGTAATACAGTAGGGCTTTGTGGTCTGTCCTTACTGTAAATGGGTGTGTGGCTGAGCAAAGGTGATGCTGTCAGTATTTCATAGACTCTACTACTGCTAATAGCTCCTTATCATAGATCATGTAGCTGAGCTCTTCATATCTCATTTTTCTTGAGAAATAGCCCACAGGGTATTCTAGTCCATCATCAGCAGTTTGTAGAAGGACTGAGGCAATGGCAAATTTGGAGGCATCTGTGGCTAAGATGAAGGGTTTGGAGGCATCAACATGGCAGAGAATGGTTGCAGACACATGATTTTCTTAACAGTATTGAACACAGCATTGCATTGTGTGGACCATTCCAGAGTTTTTTTTCTCACTAGCAGCGTAAAGGGGGGCTGCTGTTTCTGATAAGTGGAGGGTGAAGCGTTTCAAGAAGTTGCATGTTCCCAGGAAACTGCGGAGTTGGGTAATGTTTGTCGGGGTCTGCCAATTTCTTATTGCAGCTTCCTTGTCAGGGGAAATGGCATGGCCTTTCTCCAAAATCAGATTTTCTAAGAAAGAAACCTTACTCTTGAAAAATTCACATTTGCTCAGTTTGATGACGAGATTGGCCTTTTGGATCCTTTCCACTACAGCACAAAGGTGGGTGGCATGAGACTCCTCATCCAGAGAGTATACTAAGATGTTATCCATGTATGCTATAGCACAGTTCTCAATAAGGTCACCTAAGACTGCATTGATCATCTTCTGGAATACTGCTGGAGCATTTTTTAGACCAAAAGGCATGACTTGGTACTGAAAGATGCCTTTCTTAGTCCTGAAAGTGGTGAGCCATTCCTGACCTTTTTTGATATGAATCTGGTTGAAAGCATTTAAGAGGTCCAGCTTTGAAAAGATTCTAGCTTTCTCCACCTCCCTGGAGATCTGAGACTCAATGGGCATGGTGTATGGATCTGGTACAGTCACATTGTTCAGGTTGCCAAAATCAATGCAGGGGCATATGATCCATCAGACTTTTCAACAAACAGCAGTGGAGAGCATATAGGAGAAGATTTCCTAAAGATCTTTCCTTTAGCTTCCATGTCCTTTGTCCATTCTTCTAAGCATTGTTCCTCCTTTAAGTTCAAGGGATAGATGGGAGAAGCAACTTTCATCAAATCAACAGTGAGTTTTAACTCAAAGTCAAATTGTGAGTGTGCGGGGAGACCATCAGCCAGCTTAGAATCAAAGGCTGTGTGCAAGTGAGAGAGGCACAACAGAAGGACATCAAATGATGTGGCGGGTTTTGTTGTTGCTGAGACTGACATTGAGATGTGAGGGGCTTCTTTCCCAAACAGGATCATTGGTACCTCCAAGGAAATTCTGGCAGGATGAGTAATCCTCAGTAGTTTATCTTTGAGGATTGGGGTGATATTGTGCTCCCGCCACCATTCCATGCCTAGGATCACCGGGTATGTCAGGTGCTTTGCCACTGTGAAGTCAGCAACAAAGGCATGATCAGTGATGGAGAAGGATAACAGGCGGCGTAGTCTGAATGAACAGAAGATATTGGATACCCCTCCTTTGCACAGAGCACCAGGATTATATTCCAAACCTAGCTTGTCAACCAGATCTTTTGAAATGAAGTTGTCTGTGGCACCAGTATCTACTAAAGCTACAGCTTTTGTTAGATGTGATGTGGAAGCAAAGGAACAATGAAACAAAAAATATCCCATCTTTGTTTTATTTGATAGAGGGGAGTGATTGGAATCAACTTGTACCTGGAGTTGAGGAGCTGTCTGAATGGACAACAGGTCATCATTCAAGGCTACAAAGGGTTGGTCAATCACAGGTTCAATGACAATAGGCTCAAGACAAGGAGCAGGCACAACTTTATTCATAGTGGCAATGTGGAGATCCACTATAGCCTGAGCCTTGGAGGATAGCAATGGACAGTTCTGGTTTAAGCGTATAAGTTTACAGGCATTGGTAGCGTTACCTGAAGTGGGCACTTGGGAGTCAATAGAGTTCAAGTTTGTCAGGGTAGCGCTGGAGTTGTCAATATTGTAAAAGGAGAGTGTGGCCAGGGTATAAATACTCTGAGGAGGAGAAATGACAACAGGAGCTATAGCCAGAGTGGGGGCTGGAGTCACAAGAGATTGAGAAACCTCAGGGGATATGGGCCCTTGTGGAGTGGCTGGCTCCTGTTGATTTTTCAAGCAATTTAACATGGGAGGAGCCTCCAATAACAGAGGCTGAGTTAGCTGCTGGGACGTCACTAGCTTACCCCCAACTGCTTGCAGGAGGCGCTGTATCATATCAGAGACAGAAGCGGAAGGGTGCAACCAGGGTGACAGGCTTTGACCAGTGTGGTCAAGGCTGAGATAGAGGGCCACAAGCTTAGCGCTTTTGGGGAGTGATGACTTCTTGGCATTGGCTTGAAACTGCTTGAGGTGCAAGGGTAGAGGTTGAGGGCCTTAAAACTTGAGAACAGGGTTTTGTAGTCAATCAAAGAGTAAGTTGCCAGAGCTTGGCACGTCATCAAAGGGATTAGGGTTGACGCATCATCAAAGGAATTTGGTTCTTGGTCAAGAATAGACAAACACCACTTACGGGATTTGGGTTCTGCTTGCTTGAGTAAGAAGCTGAGAAGCTTCTGAGGGAAACCATGCTGGTTCCATTCCTCAGTTAGTGCCAAGATTTCTCTGGCAGTATTTAACAAAGGAGATGAAAGGCTAGGAGCAGGCTGCCAGAGTTTGGGGCGTGAGAGTAAAGTACAACAAAGTTATGTGTCTCTATCTTTGCAAAGGATGGGTATAAAAGGGGAAAGAAAACCACTTCAAAAATACTCCAAAATGAAGTAA
This sequence comes from Entomophthora muscae, assembly GCA_014839935.2. NCBI lineage: Eukaryota > Fungi > Entomophthoromycota > Entomophthoromycetes > Entomophthorales > Entomophthoraceae > Entomophthora > Entomophthora muscae. The sequence continues at coordinate 407,488 of QTSX02002147.1, forward strand.
TGAGCATTGTGGAAGTCACCACTGAGATATCCATGATGCAAGAGAATGATCTAACAACAAAGATGCGCAGGCCATACAATATATCAAAATTAGAGTAGTTTGATAATGTCAGGGTAAAGTAGAGAGAGAGCTTGTCATAATCAATCAAATGGGGAATGTACACCCGAATTAGGATGACATTACCAATTAGGAGGAGACAATGTGTGTTTACTTGTAAATGATAACCCTTGAAGAGTGAATAAGGAAAGGTTCAGCAGAAGATTATGCACAGGTACATCAGGAAGACCTTCATTTGGCTCAATGTCAAGGAATCAGCAGCATAGATAGAATCACATTCAATTTTGTGGGTTTCAGGAATCATTTCAGCAGGAGGTGGAAGATTACCAGGAAATCTCAGAGGTGAGAAAGCAGAATCTAGCAGTCTGGTTATTAAAAATCTGATTAAAAAATATTGAAATAAGTGAATCATTGAGGCAAGATATTTATTGAGAGTAAAATATCAAACTACTAAGGTAGTTTGGTGGGGACAATTGTTACTTAAAGCCTTTAGGTACATCTTGATGATGTGGCCTCCTTGAATACAATATTTAGACAGCTTACAGATACCACCAATAGTGGTTCTGTAAGCTGTTACCTGACCTCCTTTGAGGTCAGGATTTGTTGACCAACAGGTCAGAGAAGGGAAAATTGGGCGTGGGGCATCTGCGCCCCACTTGGACCCAATTTCCTGTGCCACCACCCACTTGTGATTGATTGTTAGATTTAAATCTACAATCACTGCAAGTAGACAGGGCTTTGGGTTGGGTTTCCCTGGGTGGCAGCGCTTTGGCCAAGCCACACACGGGAAAACTATGGCTATGACAGATTTTGGCAATATCTTCTAGGAAATTCCAACATACTCTTATTTTGGGTAATGTCAGGGACCCACTTGAGGGGGAACAAGCCCCCAATTTGGTGGGCCAAGGCCTATGTTAAGCCCTGCAATGACCAAACCAATGGGCACAGTGACCATGGCAAGGTGGCCTAAGTAAGCAAACCTTCCCATCAGGGAACTAAAACAACCCAAGAGATAATACCCTACCAGGTATGTCAATAGGTAGAAAGATGTGTTGGGTTGCACCAGCAAGGGTTCTGCAGGCGGAGGAGTAGGGTTGTGACCATAATGGAACTTTCTTCTCCAATGGCCAGAGGGATACTTGAACCACCCATTGGCCAAGGACTCCTTCTGGTGGACATCATCAGGAGAGGAGTTGTGCAAGTTGATGATGAGAGTAGGGCCTTCAAGACCTACTACAGCTGTAATTAGGAGGACTAGAAACCAGAACAGGAATAGAATTCCCTTTATGGTTTCAAAAGAGAGGTAATAAGATGGGTGTGGGCAAGTATAGAGTAAAACAAGATTTTTATTATTGGAAAAAGTCCAAATAATAGCCATGGCACTCTTAAATACCCCAATAGAGGGCTGAGAATATTTAGGAGGATGAAGTGATAAGAGGGGATTTACCTTATTGTTTCACTAGGTTTATGGCTGAAATTAATAAATTTACCATGTGCCAATGGGCCTGAAACTTAATGAAATGTATGAGAATATTGTAAAGAAAGAGACAGAAAGAAAGAAATACCAGACTAGACACAATTAAGCGGTTATTTGGCTGGTTATCCATGATGTTCAAGTACGGAGCTTGATAAAAGAAAATAGAGAGCGGGTTTAAGAGCGGCAGGCATGATTTACGCAGCCAATCATGATGCAAGCAGTAAGTGATGTTATCACTTATGTTATTAACCTTTTTGAACTTAATGTGGGGTGCAAAAGCCAAAAACAAATCAATTGGTAGATTATAAATAGATAAAGTAAGTGGCATGCTTGATTTTACACTAACACAAGGTTCCTTCAGAGGGTTCCGGGTTCAATTCCTGTTGCATTCAAGGCTAGGATTTAAACTGGTGACCCTTTTTTTGTTGTTGTGTTGATATATCTTGCTATAAATAACCAAATTATCAATAATATAAATGGAGTCAGGGAAGGAATCCCTGACAGGTAATTAGTGATCTAGGTTTGGCCATTTTAAACACACCAACCAATGAGATTTAATTGCTTCACCCAGCACAGGTGGTCCTTGCTGGCGCGGGGGCTTGGTATATTTTAGGGCTATTAATCCTGCTTAATTTGTGTCTTAATATTGGCTGCTTATAAATAAAGTCAATTTAGGAAATATGAGATTATGGGGAATTGATCCCAGCACCTCAGCGCTCAAAGTAAAAGTAGGGTGGTGCTTTGGCGCCTAATTCAGTTGCTAGGCAGTACCTTTGTATTTCCCAAGGTAGCGCAGCGGCATATATGTATCACATAAGTGCGGCAGTGGCGCTTATCATTGGCTAGTTTAAGGCTCAGGTCAGCAGGCTACTGCTGATCCAATATGCATATAGTTTACACTACCAATTTATGTAGTTTGGTAGCTGCAATTCATATCTGCGAGCTCCATCATAATTAGTATCATTGTATTTTGTACTACTAATTTATGGATTTGATTGTAGCAATTTCAGTCTATGGGCTCCATCATAATTGGCATCATTGCTTGGTCGAAATTCCCAACACCCATTTTGCTCCTTTCTTGGGTTCATAAAAATTATGGGGATATTTAGTCAACACCTTAATGGTTGGAATTCCTGTGGTTTCTCTCTTGTGGGTTTTCATCCATCTGCTCTCCTACATTACTTAGGCTCCTTTCTTCCTCAGGAATGAATCACTGACAAGAATACTACTCTAGAACAGAAGGATCACACAAAGCTTCTGAAGAATTTAGCCAATGAACACCCTCCCTGCAACTGTGTCATTTTGCTATCCTTAAACCCGGGCAACCCACCCTCTAATTATACATTTTCCAATCATTAGAGCCCCAAATATTAGAACTAAAGTCTGTCAGTGGGATAATATAGGAACCTCTCAACCTTGCACCAGACTTTATTGTCATTTTGAAATAAAGATTATTATATATTGGTTCCCCATTTATTCTATTATATGATCTTAGTTATCTGTCAGTTTAACCCTAGTCCTTTTGGCCTGCAATAAGTAATTAATAAGATTTAACAGAAATGCTTCCTGGCATATGTAAAGCCCAGCTGTGTATAACACATCAGAGTTCACTTCCTATAAGATACTGAATAGTTGGTAAAATCTGGGTCAAACTCTAAGGATAGCTTAAGACATCAACTAGCCAAAAATCATTAATCTGTAGTTGATTATAGGAGTGTGGAGAAATCATTGGGTCAATTGGGGTATGAAAATTGACTCTGTATATCAATTAGCTTGCAGCTCATCAATCACAAGGTTCTGCACCTGTTTTGATTGCTGAAAGTTGGAGCTCTTGGAATATGTGTCAGGAAGCCAGGCATAGGTAGAGGCATTGGTTGGCTCAGGACAGAATACAGCTGGGTCTGAGGGTAATGCCCACCATAGGATGGGTGCTAACTCAATAATGTAATATAAGGTTTGCCCAAGCAAAGACCAGGGCCCTGAGTTGGGCATCATAGTGTCTACCATTCCCATCAGAGTAATGTAGATTACTCCAAACAGTTGGGTGGACGTAGTCTTGGCAGCAGCGGGATCTCTATTGGGCAGTCAGGTTGTGGGGTTAAGGGCGGAGTCATGGGAACAAAGCAGGCAGACAGATAATTGTACTTTTCTTTGAACAATAAGGGCAGTACCTCAATCCTCTTTCCTTCACGTCCTATGTATTCAGTTTCTCTAGTCCTTGCCAAGGGATTGGCAATGAGGATGGTCTCCAAGTTGTACTCCGTTTAGGTGGGGTTGGGTGGGTATTTGATAAAATGCACAGATCCAAAGGGTGCTCCAGGGGGACAATATAGTGCCTGATGAGGGTCAGCAGGTTGGTATCTGGAGGGGGTGATTGCCTGATTGTCTACTTGACTGGAGTTAAGATGGAAGATCACTAAGACTAGATAAAGTAAGAGTTTTTCAAACCAAAGGTTCAAAAAACTTTATTATCAAAAATGATAATATGGTCATTAACATACCGCTGGGGTTTTTATACAATGGGTTTTTGCTTCTTCAATTTTTGCAGGGTTCAGGTTTGCAGAAAAGGCTGTAAATTCACTGCCACCTCTGGCTTTGGATCACACAATCTTCCCTTGTTGTACCAAGAAAGGCTCTAAAACGCCCGCCAAACCCCTCCATTCCTTAAATGATTTAGCCCACATGGTAGATGAGAGGTTTGTGTTAGCCTACCCTGCGGAACCTTTGCCTTTGGTTGCTCCCTCCTGGGAAGAAACACTGGTTAATTTAGACTACTTATTAACTTGGTATTGCCCACTTCTAAAAACCATTAGAGCTAGCCAATCAGAGGTCACCACATTGACACTAAGCAACCCAAGTGAATTCCAAATGACCAGTGCCTCTTCCAGCCAATCAGATCTGACCGCGGAAATTAGAATGAAACCCTCCAGTCTCCCTGCCCCTGCCTAGCAAAGTTTTGTCTCCATCCAATTGGATTCAGTTCCACTGTCATGAGACCCATCTTACTTGCAGCCCATTCCTTTTATGCAAGCAAGGGGACTTCTAGTCCCCTGCTTGTCTATTTTCCAATATATTAAAAGTTTTGGAGTCCTTTGCAACTTATTTTTATTGCTATTGCTGTTGGGACCCAGTTTTGTGTTCTTGCAGCCTATGGATTAAAGTGTTAGTCACTGTTCAAAGCTTACCTTGTGCCAGCCGGTTTTGAACCCGGCTTCTCTTCTGGGCCCCTACACTAGTGTTAATTTACCTAGTTGCCATCTTTCCCGCTTTTGCTTTCAAAAACAGAGTTTGAACTTCAAATTTTCAATTGATTTTCTTTATAATCTCTATTATTATTTTGAATTTTCTCTTAAAATTATTGTTTTCAAACCCGCTCTTGCTTGCCATTATAGCCAAGGCTCCTGAGACCATAGTAAAGCCGTTTAAAACTGTTCTGCTGCTCTTTTGTTATACTCTGCTAAGAATACCCTGCCTACACTTCTCTCACTCCTTTTTTGTCAAAAATTCATACCAACCTGCTCCAAAATTTGCGGAGAACATTCCTATGATACTCCCAGTTCTTAAATTTGTGGTGTTTTCCCTGGCTCCGTTCTTGCTGCTTCTGTGGTCCACCTCTCCTGATTTGTGGGGGAAAATCTCTTTGTCTGCCCGTCTTTTAGGTAGAGACCCTTCTAGTCTCTGGGACCTCCCCAGCGGTCTTCTCTTTTCTGAAGAGGCTGTGGTCAAGAGCCTGATGTGTGATGACTTGGACTTAGACACTGTGGATCATAATTTGCCCGTTTCTGAAGAAGCTGTGCCTCCCATGCCTCCTCTCCTCAGCGTGGTCCAGAGCCATTCAGTACCCCTCAGGACCTCCAAGGTGTCCTCTCCTGCTCCCACCTGCACCCCTTGGTTGCTCCCTGGCCTGATACTGATGGGTTTGAAAGCCTACTTCTCTCAGTTGTCCCTGGTGTCCTCCCTGTGGTCCCCCCTCTGAGCGGCTATCCCAGTTCTTCACTGGATGGCATCCTGGTGGTTTGTTACACTGGGATGGGAGCCGAACTTAGTTAGTTTAGCCCCCCTCTCTCACAAAGGCACTGGCAGGGCATGGATCTTGGCTTAGAGTCTTGAGGGCAGCAGATCCAGGTTGTGCCTGCTCTGGTGAACAGAAGTGGTAATGCTTCTTTCTGCCACTACTGTTCACCACGTCACCTGAGTAGTTCAATTGTACTACCCATTCCGGATGGGAGACTGGCAGCTGCTGGTGGTCATTGGCAGAGTTAGCAGTAGGCTTTGTTTTAACCTCCTTAAGGCAAGCTACAACCTCTGCATAGGTCTGGATCTTTGGTGGCGCAAGGTTGGCAGCAATCTGGTGACCATTCAGGGAATTGTCCTTGGGAGACTGGCGGGTCTCAGAGTAACTTGTCAACTCAGTTTTGCAATTTAACAAGTTGGCAGGTTTCTGTCCACTTTGTGTGACTTGAGTAGTCTTTGGAGGTTTGGGGTTCAATTCCAGGATCTCCAACGTTGATTTTGAACCTCCAGTATTAACACTTTTCAGGTTGGCAGGAATCTGTTCCTCTTGGTTGGGGGCATCTATCTCAGGTGGTCCAGGGTTTGACCCAACTGGCAGTTGGGCGGTTTCCTGTCCACTCTGGTCAACATAAGGCTTTCCCTGAGACCCAGGTTTCAATTTCCAGGTCTTCAATACAAGTATTGAAATTTTATTCATTAAAATGTGCCTGTCACCTGATAAAAAGTTGTTGAAAATGCAAGGGCCTTTCAAATGAGGTCTCATACATACAAATCCAACAGATATTTCAAGAGTTGCAGATGCATTAATGACATTATTTCACCCAATTTGTTGCCATAAAAAGGCTTGCTTCAACTCTATTTGACTCTAAATTTGCAGTCTTGGCTGGGCTAGGGCATGGAAGAAATCTTTTAGCATCAGCAAGGGATTTGAAGCACGCTCTTGCACATAGACTTTTATTTATTAATTGCTGATTTATGGTTGCATGAATATGCCATTCATGTAACCTCTTTATCATGATTAATAAAGTAAAAATGGCCCAATTTGATTTTTTGCAATCCCCCTTTTGCACTAGTCTGTGATGTTTGATATAGTTCCCAACTTGACCCAGTCTAAAGCTGACCAGATACAGCAGGAAAGGCTCTTGGTACATTAATGAGCCCAGACTGTTTAAAGACAAATATAACTTTCTTCCTGCCTACCAAATAGAATTGTAGCCTCTTCTCACTCCCAAACTAATTCCCACATCTGCTTCTAAATTTCCTATAAACAACACCAACAAGTTATTTGGAATAGTATCTATAATCTTATTGGGGATGATAGATACTATAATTCTGCTGCTGGCCACTGGTACTGGTTTGGAAGATCTATGTTGTATCTCTTTAAGTTAATGCCAATCCTATGATGCACTCTGCCTGCCTGGGCTATGGCCTGACCAGTCCCTGATTCTGATGAGTAAGCTGTCCAGGGCTGGTTTTCTGGAAGAGTGGAGGATTCTATCACTTTACGTGAAAATAGATAGATTTGAAATGCACAAGCTGACATCTCTTACCTAAACTGATATTTACATGTATGATATGAGGTGTACCTCTTTAATATGACCAAGACCATGTTTCTTTGGCCAATTTAATCTTCAGCAAAGGGGATAGATATTTGAATATATACAGTAATTTTAAAAGCTATGGCAACAACCAAAAATACCTCAGATTTAAACAAAATGATTTCAGATTTAAACAAAATCCAAGTCGCGCGAGATTCAGGATTCAATTAATTTATAAAATTTCAGTTAATAAATGGACTGTCAAACAAAAAACAAAATTTCACTAGCTCATTATATGAAATTATATCAAACATCAAGTGGTGTAGTTCAAACCACAAACAAAATAAACTGACACAACAAGTGAAATAGATGGATGCTGTTCCAGAGTATATTATAATCCAATCAGGATTCATATGAGGCACCAACAGAAGAACTAAAATGAAACAAAACTTGAGCAATCTAGAAGCAAGATTACACAAGCACAAAACAAAATGAACTCACTCAAGATGTGTAGTATGAGCAGCCTAAAATAGAAATATAACAGTTTAACAGCCAATCAACAGCTATCTAATTTAGGAACAGTGGCATTTTATTCATTTTCATGGCTCCAGATTTTCATGGAATGGTTTTGAGAACCCTCTAAATATGGATTTGAGATTACAATAAAAATAAATCATTAAATTTTGAAAATTCTACTTTTAGTGATTTTATCCTAGGTTTTTTATAATGGTTTTTACAAGCAATATCTTTGACAGCTCCAGCAGCCAAGCCAGCAGCAGCCAGACCAGCTTCAATGGAGGGGAGGCTCAGAACATGGAGACACCTGCTTACACCCAAGCCTTTGAGGCAAGTAATGAGGAAGCTGACCTGTACCTGACCACCGACCCCTATGGCTTTACTTGTTTGAGAGTCACTTAGAGTCTAGCTCTGCCCCTGCTCCCGTACCCACCCCCGCACAAGCTGCCCACAAACCAACCAATCAGGATGGCAACCTTGATTTAGAATAACTTCCTGCCACCAGCCAACCTGCCCCCCTTATAGCCAATCAGGCTTCAGCTCCCCCTGGCCCAGCGCCCCAAGCAACAAATCATCACTGCCCAAATTCTTCAGGAAATTGTGGCACTGAATCTACAGGGTCTGTCCTGGGAACAGATTGCCACCCAGTTACAATTTACCCAAGCTACTGTCATGCGGGAATTCAACAACCTGATGAACAGAGGGAATCTGATCAGGACAGCCAAGAAGCCCAAGAAGGCCCCCAAGTCCCAAATCAATGAGGCGTACCCAATCATGCTTGACCTCCTCCAGCGGAATCCCAAGCTTCCATTGACCCAGGTACGGAAGCAACTTGTGCACCATAACATATGGGTGTCTGAGCGCATGGTGCAGCTCTGGATGTATGGGAAGGTGGCTTCCATACAGGCTCTTACCAATTTTGCTGGCAACCAATGGGATGGCGCTGAGGATTCTCCGTATGACACCGCCATCAAATCAACCCTGGTCCAATGCCTGACTAGTCTAACTGATAATGTCATGTTAATATTCTACTACAAGCTATCAATAGCTTTTGATGATTTTGGCAAGCAAGGAAAAGCCACTGCCAAGAATAGAAGGAAGAAGATCAAGAAGGGGATGTTCATTGGTGAATTTCTGGCTGTTTCAGCCAAGGGTTTTGTCTACTATCAAACAAACCCTGATTTCATCAATGGGTACTCATACAGTCACATCCTTGGTGGATTGCTCAACTCCTGGGATGGCTGAAATTCCAAGTACCAGGTTTTCTTGAGCCACCAGATGGAGGGTAGCTCCACTGCCCTTGAGGTCATCCAGGGATGCGGGCATCAGGCCTCAGTCTACCCCGCCAGCCATGAAGACAACCATCTGGCTGATGTTGTCTTCTTCAACATGAGATCCACATTACAGGAGCGCCGTCCTCAGGCTTTCAACAACCTCTATCTTGGGGTCCTTGACCATAATTTTCTCTTTGGCTGCCAGATGGTGGCTGACTTGTTTGCACAAATTGTTTTCCATGTGAATATGGGCAACCAATCACGTAAGGATAAGTGCCTTCCACCTCAGGCCACTGCCACTTACCAGCCCATCCAGCCAATGATCAATGAGGAATATGACAAACATTATATGGTAGCCATCACGCAAAATCCTCCTGCCTCCACCCCTGCCACCAACACCCCTAACCCGCAAGCCCAACCCAATTCCAGACCCCCCAGGCCAGCATCGCCTCTATGTCTTCCTTCCTGTGTTATTCTGCCTCCTAGGCATCACTCTCCCCCACCCCAATAAACCCCTGTCACCAAACATTTTCTATTTATATTATCTTTTTTTGAATTTCAATTGTTGATGTTCTCCTTGTTTATAGTTGGTTTTATTCTTTATGTTCAGCTTATTTCTATAAAATCATATATTTACTATGTTGTGTATCTAGATCCAGAACATGGTTATTTTTAGCACTTAAACATAGCCCTTTGTGAAAATATTAACAACAATTTAGTGACCAGCTAAATTTGAATTAGAAAATTATAGTGTTGACTGTTTTTAGATAAAGTTGTTACTGATCCAAATTCAAAACCTTAATGATAAACTTTAAGCCAATCAGGAGCTGAGTGATAAAGTGATTGTTGTGACATAAAGGGTCATTCAATAATTCTTTGGTGCATGTGCATTAATTAATATGATTGGCTGGATGATTTGCCATTGTACGTCATTGCCACTGTGGCAAGTTGTTGATGGACTAGTGCCCAATCAGCTGCTGGGTTAGCACTAGTCCATCAACAACTTGCCACAGCAGCAATGGCGTACAATAGCAAAAGATCCAGCCAATCATATTAATTAATGTACATGCATTAAAGAATTATTGAATGACCTTTTATGTCACAACAATCACTTTATCACTTGGCTCCTTATTGGCTTAAAGTTTATCTTAAGGTTTTGAATTTGGATCAGTAACAACTTTATCTAAATACAATTAACCTATAATTTTCTAATTCAAATCTAGTTGATCATCAAAATTGTTGTTAATATTTTCACAAGGGGATGTGTTTGGGTGCTAAAAATAATATGGTAATCAAGGAAACAATGCCAACACAAAGCAAACAACACATATTGAGATGAGTGTAAAACATATACAAAATGGGTAAAAAGATGGGATAATGTAGTAGATGGGAAAACAAAAAGGAATAACACAGAGGCAACAGTATCAAATTAATACAGAATTTATTGAGGCAAAAGCTATAAAAACATATGGAAAGGTTAGTAAAAAAATCAAAGGAGAGAACTCAAAAAACTACTCAAAGACCTCAACTTGGCGATTGCCAAAATCAAGGACATTGACCACAAGGTCAAAGCCAAAGTTAAGTCCACCGTCCTCACTGGGGACAAAATCAACAAGGTGTCCGCAAAGGCACTAATGTCAAAAATGCCAGACATCCCAGAGAAGACCATCAAGCGTCTTCTCAACATCCAGAAGATAGTGGTCAAGGGCCTCCAGTTCAAGGTGTACAATCTTTCTGCGCCATCTGTCTGGGTTGACGACCCAGAGATGTATGAACATCTCAAACCTGCCAAGCGTGCCAAGGCAGAGGATACTGAATTGCCAGCGCAATTGATTGTGCCAAGAATGGCCATGGCTGCGGACAAGGAAGAAACACAAGAAGGTAGCCCAAAAAACAAAATTAATAAATTATCAAAAAACTTACCTTTTTTCTTAGAAAACGTAGACAGCAAACTCTGCCAAGTACTGGTCCCCTTTGTCCTGGCCACCTTTTATACAAATTATGCCACTCATGTGGTCAAGCAATTTTATCTGTCCCCCCCCTGTTGTGCGGGAGCTGGAGGACCATATCCACGGGTCCTTTCCCATGTCCAGGGAGGCATTGGCTGGGCTGACACATGGAGAGGGGGGGCATCTGAGTGGGCAGTTACTTCCTACAAGGATGCTCAACTGGTCTGCCTAAGGCAACTGTGGTAAGTTTGACTCCCTTGAACTCAACTCCCTGGTACTCAACACTTTGTTGAGTACCAGGGAGTCAAGTGCCGCATATGTGAATCTATTAGTATTTTTGGCTTAACCAATTTTAAGCTTATTTTTACTAGTAAGTTAGGGGTTTGAAACCAAAAACCAAGGTTAAATTTACTTGAACTCAACTCTGTTTAATAAATCAGTTAGCTAAAATACCAATTTAAGGGGCAATTTATAAGTAAATTTAATAATAGAAATGAAAACCCCTGTGTTTGACACTCTAAACCAAAAAGTGACCAGTTCTTCACTTTTTAAGCCAAATTTTAATTTTATTAATAAACTAAATATGCACTTATATAAAATTTTATTATTTACTATTATATTTTTATTATTAGTGTCCATAGTTGTTGATTAGGCTCCCAAGCACCACTATACTGGATTTAGTGGCATAGACATTAATCAAATACCCCACTTGTTTTACTTTATGTCATTCCTGGGTTTTTGGATTAAGTGGTGCCACATAAATTAAGCCCAATTTATTAAGAGATTTCATATGTAATTTATAAAAAACTAAAACTTGACACTTTCTTTGTTTGACTCTATCCACTTGACACCCAATTGGTTTCAGATTTAACTAATCAAAGGCTCGGAATTAAGGCTAAATTAATATGTGACACACTATGAGCGCCACTCAACACTCACCCACTTGACACTTTAACTTTTGGGGATTAGTACAGAGAGCTTCTTAACGTTTTAACCAACACTATAGTAAATAATTCACTCCCAGCTCCTCCCAGCATAACTTAAACACTAATAAACACATTCCCATTTATTTACTTTTTTAACTTATGTTGTATTTTTTTTAATTTTTGAGCATACAAAACTGCCTTGCTTTTGGGTTAACTTTCAAACCTGGTTTAAATTTAAGCAAGTTTTATATGTAAAAAACATAGTAAATTTGATTTTTCTGCTCAACTCTGGCATACTTGACAGTGAGAATTCAGCTTTTTCTGGCTGATTGACAGTGCCAAACTTGACACTTTACTATGTTTTGAATTTTCAACTCTCAATAAAAAAATTCCACATAATTATTTTATTATTTTTTTGCTATTATAATCTACTACTTTTTCTGCTGCTCTCCATATAATTTTCATATATTTTTTTGATTTTCAATTAAACTTTTACATTGATTTAACACTAAGATGTTATGCTGAACCTAACATCTTTGATGCTTCATAATAAATTCACTTATTTTCTATGTTTTAACCTTTATATCTATACTTCTAGTTTCTATTTTGCTTCTATTTACTTTTTTATGTTTTTTTTTGATAAATAAAACTTTATTTGCATACTTTTCATTTAACTTTTGCTTTGTTTTACCTCTGTGTTTCATATCTTTCATACTTCTATTATTTACAATGCTAAACTCTTCTTTAGACAAAATCAAACAAGAACAGCCAACAGCCCAAGCGCCAAGCCTCCAAGGGCTCCAAAGAAACTGCCTCCACTCCCAAGCGTGCCAAGAAGCCTGCAAAGACAAAGTCTCCAACCCCATCTCCTCCCACTCCATCTCCTCCTACTCCTCCCCCCTCCACCCTCATCTTCCACATCCCCTTCACCTTCCCCCCAAAATTCCTCCCCCAATAAATCTGATGGTGATCTTACCAACCACTCCTTTTACCACTCAGAGGCTGACTCCAAGCCCACCAAGGAGCAGCATACCAAGAAAGTAAAGGCTGCCAAGGAGCCCACCTCTTCTTCTGGTAAGAAAAAGGAGGCATCCAAGCAGGCCTCAAAGAATCCTTCCCCTCCCCCTCCCAATGGCTCTTCCCCTCCTTCCTCATCTGACCCCCAAGATGAGCCAGAGGATTACTCCAAGAAGTTTAAAGCTTCTGGTCATGTGGCTTGGGATCCACTGGCCATCCACAATATTTGCAATGTGGACAGAGAGTTTAAAGTTCCCAAGCACTTCCTCCGTTACTTCCCCATCATGTCCGTAAAGGGCGTCCCTGGTTACGTTGCTGACAATTACATCTTTAATTGCAACAACCAAAAGCAGCAGACCAAGAGCAAGCACTTTGTCTGAAAGGATAAGACTTGTGGGCCCCAGCTAAACACTGAGGGCTGGGAGCAAGTAACAGTGGAGAAGGGGGAGCACACTTGCAAGCCCCCAATCATCTAATCACTCAGATGTTAAAATGGTACCTTGTTCAAGTAATACCCACATCCTCTCATCTCTGGGCTTCTGATCTGGCCATAAAGGCTTTGCAACATCTCAAACCCAACAATCTTCAGTTGGTACCAACACAGGAGCAGTTGGTCAAATTCATCAGTGATAGGCATATTGCTGCCAATCCCCCTCCCCCCAAGGCCTCTGACACCCTCTTGGAGCTCACACTCACTCATGAGCTTAAGCAGCTTCTGAGTGGGGAGCGCTTCCTGCTCCATGACAACAGGCCTGCCGCCAAGGACCACATAATCTGCTACTCAACTCAGCAGAACCTGATGGAGTTGAAAAGGGCGTCAACCTGGCTAGTTGATGGTACCTTCTGCCACTTGCCCCCAGATGTTCAAGCAGCTCTGGATGGTCCATGCCCAGATTGACATCCAGGTGATTCCACTTGGGTTCTTTCTTCTTCCTGGGGCCACCAAGGCCATCTATACCTGTGCGTTCTCCATCCTCTGCCAAGCAATTGCCCTTCTTCCTCCTGCCAACAATGACAAATCCAAGAAGACTCCCCCCCACACCCGCGCCAACCCACCTGCCTCTGACAAGGACCAGGCCACCCTGGACTCAGAGGAAAAGGCGAGGCTAAGAGCTCTTGGGACTCACATGTGCATTATGGACTTTGAGCCTGCTCAGTTCAATGCATTTGAGCAGCTGTTCAGCAGGGAGGTGCAGGGATGCCACATCCACTTCTGCCAAGCAGTTGCTTGTAACATGCAGGCCCACACCGAGCTTAGTAGGTTGAGCCGGAGGGATACTTTGGACACCTGCAGATTTGTGCTGGCACAATTTAGTGCCTTGGCTTTTTTAAAGCCAGGGCACACTGCGCAGGGGTTCAAGGTGCTCTCAAAGGATCCCTACATAGTGAAGCACCCAGAGTTCAAGCCTTTTCTTGAGTACTTTGAGTCCCAGTGGATTGGGAAGGTTATCACACAGAGGCAAGGCAAGGCCCATGCCAAGGCCAGCTGGAATGTGTACTGGGCGGCAGTGAATGGTGAGCTCAAGACTACCTCAGTGCTAGAGGCTTATCACAAACACCTCAAGGCCAACTTTGGGCTCCACCCAAAATTCAATAAGTTTTTCTCCCTCCTGTAGCACAAGCAAGAGAAAACAATCTCCAAGCTCCGAGATCTCTCCAATTGACCCCCCACCAAGCCAACCACCCGCTGTACCCTCTTCACCAGGGCCGTCCAGGGTGCGGCCAAGCACAAATACAAGGGCTATGAGCTTAAAAAGCAGCTTGAGCTTATTGCCACTGCCCTCCTGGAAGGGGCCAAAATAAAACGGGGAAAGAATGATGAGGAATAAACTTGCTTGCTTGCTCAGTTATATGATTTTTACTTTTAACTTTTAACTTTTTAACTTTAATTTTTACTTATTAGCTTTGATCATTTAGCTTTTAGTTTTAATTTTTAAGTTTTTTAATTTAATTAAAAAGCAGTGATTGTTCTATGTATGCATGCTAAGTTTGAGATGAATATTTATAGTTGAAAGTAAGTGAAATATTTTAATTTTTGTTAATTTCTAAATAAAACATATGATATTCACAGTTGTGCTTATATAAACTATATCAAATAAACATTAATATTTCTTCATATTTTGCATAACTCTATTTGTTGTGTTTGTGTTTATTTTTGTCTCATTGGAATTTTAATTTTTATGATAATAAAAAATATTTTATATTGAAGAGTGTAAATTACATAGTAAAATGAGAAATAAATTCTTATTTCTCCTTATTTCTATTAATTAAGGTACTGTTTTTATTGTATTTTTGAGCTCTCTGAGATTACTTTAGTATACCATAGCTGTAAGGCTTTTTATGTTAAAACCTTTTAGTACATCAAGATCTGTTAATTCAAAAAGTGTTGATTTCCAGTTGTACATCAGGGCAAAAGCGGAATTCTCACTTTTATATAGTGTCAACTACCAGGGAGTTGAGCTTAAGGGAGTCAATCACCAGGGAGTCAAACTTACCACAGTTGTCTGCCTAACCTGGTTAAACTCAGTGGAGTTTACTGTGTAAACTTCATTGAGCTTGTTTGGGGCGTCCTGGCGACGCTCCCATTCAAGAATGTACCAGAGATGAGCCAGGCTCATGTGGCTGCTTGCTTCTGCTTCCCGTTGGAGCACACCCTGTCTTACCTATTGGAGAACTTTGGGCGCGCGGTGGGCAAATTGGCTGTTGCAGATGCAACAGCCTTCAAGAAAACTAAGATCCTCCTTGTGGACTTTGGGCTAGCCTGGAGTGCAGATAAGACAGGGCTCCCCTTGGCAATGGATCTTACCTTTGCAAAGACTAGGCACAACAATAAGATCAGCACAGTCTATGATAAATTGTGTGAGTTCACAGAAGCCTTTGCTGGGTAAAAGCTTCACTTGGTGGTTTACCTCAGCTATCTTTTCTTCTTTGGGATGAGCGCCAGCGTGGAGGATCTTTACAGGGTCCTTCTTGGAATCAACGAGGCCCAGCTTGCACTTGACAGGAAGAAGGTCCCCCCTGGATATGACTCGGTGGACCATGTAATCCAAGATGCCCTGGTCCTGGCAGGGATTTACGGGTTTGAAGCCCCGCCCAAAAAGCTGCTCCTCAGTTTGCACCTTACCCTACTCCCCTTCACCAGCAGGAGAGAGTTTTTTTAATAAGGGCATATTGCCGTCCACAGTGTGGCGGTGGAGATTGTGCGCCACCTCCATTGCGGGGTGGGTACATACCAAAGAACCCACTACAGGCGCACACAATAAAAATATGATTCCAATAAATTTTATTACAATTTATATTATTTTTATTATAATAAATTTTTATAATTTTTATTTCAGCAAACCAGTTTTGCAAAATAAATTGCAGAAACAGTTTTCATAAAAGCATAAAATTATACATTAATAAAATAAATTCTAACTTGTACATTTTACGTTTAATTTTTTAAAGCTATTTTTATATTTATTTGACAAAAATGATTTAAATATTTTTGCGTAATCCAGTATTGAGCATTTGGGATTACCTCATATGGCATAATAAAATAATATATAATAAAATAAATAAATTACTAACCTTCATTGGTAGTCCTGCTGAATGTGATTGCAGGCTTGGAAACATCTAAATATAAAATGATAATTAATAAATCTTGAATAGTAAATTAGAGAATATAAAAAAGTCAGACAAGCTAAGCCTTTAATTGATTGGCTGTTTGGCTAGGCACACGGGGATGAACAAATCAGCTTGGCCATAGAATTTGGCCACAGTCTCAGCTGGGAGGGTGTGGATCCCAGCCTGTAGCAAATTAAAGAGGTCCTTGGTCCCAGTTGGGGTTCCTTGCTTGACGACACACTTGAGCCACCCAAAGACTTCCTTGATGGGATTTAGGAAGGGCAAATAAGCTGGGAGGAAGAGAAGGCATAAATTTGCTGTGGCCAATTGGTGGGGGCCCACAGCAATGCTGGTGTCAATTGATGGAAATTCTTCAAGAATGCCAGCCACTTTGTGGAGACCAACATTGTCCAATACAATGACATTAGTGAAGCCAGGGCTTGTGCGCCTTAGGTGCTCCTGGACCAATTGGAGAAATGATAGAAAGGTCCTGCTGTTATGCAAACCCAATATCATTTGATAAAGCTCAACCCCCTTTGGACCAAGGAAAGCCACCATTGAGTAGACTGTGGCGCAGACTGCAGCATGCCAAGCCATCCCGTCATTGGAGCCTTTGGGGACATAGCCATACCTGTTGCGCATTGATGAGGCAAATGCCAATTTGTCAATATAAACAAAATTTGACTATCCCCTTGGCTTTGAGGGCAGTAAACGCCTCTGCGTAGTTTTTCTGGACGTCAATGTTGGCTAGGCTGTTTCTGTTGTAGAGGGATACCCTGAGCTTTTTCCAAGAAAATTGCATTCCCTTCACCAGATGGTAGTAAAAGGAAATTGAGGCCTCAATCCCAAAAGTAGATTTAACCATGGCCTGTATATTTGCCAGTTCAAGATGACAGTCCCAGGTGATCCACTGACAGATTGTTCATTTGTGCTCCTTGGTGAGCATGGTAGAAACACGCAAGGATTTCTCCGCGGCAAGGACACAACCAGTATTGATGAATTTTTGGAAGGTCTTGCTGGCGTACTTGGGATGCACTCCAACAAGGGCCGCAGCAGCCTTGGAATCACCTGATTCCCGCATTAGCTTAAGCAGGATGATGCGTTTAATGTCAGGGATGCGCTTCTGGGCAGGCTTTTTAGCGGTGGGGATTGACTCATTGGCATTGGGCACAACACAGGGCATAGGTACCTTGGTATAGAAGGCTGCAACCTTTTTTAACACCAGCTGTCCCTCATTGGTTTGATAGAACTTGGGCTCCCTGTCATTCTCCTGATTGCCATCACTGACGTAGGGCTTGTAGCTAGTATCAAGTACAGGCTTCACCTTCTCCAGCATGGCTGACAGGACCGACTCTTGCCGGTACATAACGTCAAACACATATGAAGTAAGTTCTACCTCCTTGTTTCTAACTTTCTTTGTAGTGGTGACTTTGGTGGGCTTCCAGGTCAGCTTTAGGACCCAAGGGTTTATGCTCCGCACCCTAGCAGCTTGTGCTCCTTGAACCAGCTGTGTCAGTGCAGCGTCACTATGGAACTCTCCTCTCCCGTCTCCTTCTTGAGTAGGCACTTGGGCTTCACTAACTCTATTCTTTGACCCGCAGGGCAACTGCAACTGCAGTGCACAACGGGTGCATTGGTACTCGGTTGCTGTGTTCCTTCCATTTTAAAATTCAATAAAAGATTAAATAAATTTCAATTAAGTTACTCCCCAATTTTAATTTTTTATCTGAATATGGATATTTAATTAGAGTTTTTCCCACCCAATATCCCAAAAATAGATTTTTTTATTTCTTAATTAGTTGTTTCTGGTTTTACAACGCCCATTTTTGAATACCTGAAATAATTTCCACCCATTTTCCTAGATTTTACTGCCAAATTCAAACACCCAACACAATATTTTTAAAATTTATGTTTCAGATCTTGTGTCTTATTTTAGATATCTTGGTATCATTCATCATTACAATTCATTGCACACATTGTGTGAGTGATTTGTTTATGTAGTGAGCTGCTATTGTGTTTTGTTTTTGGTTTGCGTTTTGACACACCTTGCTTGGGTGTATTTTGTCATCAATTCACATAGTAAACATATGTACACCAAAAGTCAACTCACATTATTTTTTTTGTGAATCAATGTATTTCAGATTGTATTTTGAATGGTTTTGCTTTATGTGTGAGCCTTTTGTTGCTGTGTTGACTCATTTTGCCCATTAACGCCAATAAACCCTGTTAACAGAGTGTATATTTTATCCTGAGAGTTGGATTTTTTTAAATCTGAAATCATTTTGTTTAAATCTGAGGTGTTTTCAGTTGTTACCATAGCTTTTAAAACTATTGTAGAAGTATCATAAACTATCTGTTACTGTAAATTTAGAGCCTGAACGTAAAAATGGGGATTGTCAAATCCTTGGTCCAAATTTTGAATCACTTTTGCGGGATGGCCCTTTTTTAATCAAATTTAATTCTTTGTATTTTCATTTGGATTTTTAAAAGTGCGGGAACTCATAGAAACTTTGCAAAGCTCAAGTCAAATGGCATATTTCCAATGGACAAAATGAATTAACTGGAATCAGATTTGAAGTGTCCAAATCCATCAACCATTTTAATTAAGTTTACTATGTTTTTTCTAGAACTGCAGGACTGTCAAATCCATGAACCAAATTCCAAATCACTTTTTTATGCCAGTAGTAAACTCAAATAATAATTGCGGGAACTGGAATCCAAATTGAATGTACAGTAAGAAACTAGGACAAATCAACCCAAATCAAGAAGTTCCACTCTGGATAAAATCAAATGAAAAATCCAATCTCAACAGTCATGTTTAGACATGAAATTAAGTGAAATGTAAAATTGTCTAAACTGGAAATGATGCAATATTCTGCACTCTAAATCACTAATATAGCAACCACAAAACCATATAATGATATATGAGCCACCCTCCTGATAATGCAGAATTTTTTTAAAAGTTTTTTGGCCTCTGGCGTATCCAAGGGCCAAAAAGACTTATTTTTAAGGAAGGAAGGCAGGAAGGAAGGAGAGGTGAGAAAGAAAACCCATCAGTTTACTACACTATGTGTTTATGTATTGCTACTAAGGATACTTGATTACAGTAGATTTTAAAAAATGCTAATAATAAAATATAATTATATATTACAATCTATCTTATCACATTGTCTTTTCCTTGATATGTTGATAGTTCATTTGCTGTTGATAATGTGTTTGTGTTTAATTGGATAGTTTCACCTCTAGTTGCCTTGGCAATAGGAAATCAAGTCATCTTTGCGACCACAGCTGGTCTCGGGGAGGCAACTTGATTTCCTATTGCCAAGGCAACTGGAGGTGAAACTATCCAATTAAACACAAGCACATTATCAACAGCAAATGAAATATCAACACATCAAGGAAAAGACAATGTGATAAGATAGATTGTAATATATAGTTCTATTTTATTATTAGCATTTTTAAAATCTACTGTAGCCAAGCATCTAAATTTTAGCCGTCCTAAAATGGAATAGGGTGATTTTTTGAGAATGGCTATGAATCCTAAAAAATTAGCACAAACCCACTCTAGATCCTTTAGCATCCTTTTTGAAATACCCTTAAATTAGATTTATTTTGAATTCACCTCATTTTTAATTTGAAATTTGGTTCTTGGATTTGACAATCCCACAATTTCAGATTTGTTAATTTTTACATGATGTCTATGATTTGTTTGAAATACAGGAAATCTCAAAAAGTACATTAGAATCTCACATTTCTGATTCATGTATCCTGCATTTGTTTGCTGTGTTTTTTCTTTTGTTGGTTGAGTTATCTGCTCAAGGGATTCAAAATTTGGCAATTTAAATAAATCAAAAAAGTCAAATTAAATGGTTGATTTTATTAAATATTTTAATTTTCACTCAGCTGAGTTGCCCACAAAAGTGATTTGAAATTTGGACCATGGATTTGACAATCCCGCATTTTTACGTTTAGGTTCTGAATTTACAGTACATCTCTCCCTATTTTTATCCACACGTTCTGGAGCTGGGTAATCTATAAGGTAAGTCATTTTGTTGGGATTGTAAGTGCTGAACCACTAATTTTAAACCCAAGCAGTTAGATTATTATATATTATGGTTGAGTGGCTTATATTCTCATTTCTGCATAGTTTAGGCTACACTGCACCGAGTTCAACCTGGATAATTTCAAAGATGTATGTGAGGGATTGTGTGCAAGGATGAGCCAAATCGAGTTTTTGGCTAGGCCATCAACTTTAAATTTAAATAATATTGAACTGTCAATTCAGTCAAATCCCTTGCGGCTTGAGTGCACTTGAGGTGGCATTACAGACTGACTGACAGACTCGCTTTTGTATATATCAATGATGAAATTTTAAATGTTTATTAAATATTCAATCTGATAAATGGGTTTAAAAATAATGGCCCATAAATCTACTTGCTGGATAGTAGCTTGGCATGGAATTGAAATATTAGTGGTTGGATTGTGAATCTATTTTTGGTTGACTTGGCATTGCATGATGATATAAATAAGGGTGGCAGGGATTGGATGCGCAGCGGATGGGATGGTAGGCGGCAATTTGATTGGCGGGCCTAAAAGTGGCTTGAAAAATTAACTGAAAGTCGAGGTTGGTGCAAGTTGCTTGTGTCTATGATGAAGCTTATAGAATTCAAAGGTTGGCAATCTGTTGAGTTGTTGATGCAGACGTGAGGTAAATTGATAAAGGTTTGAGATCTAGCGATAGATAACAAAGGAACAGTAATCGGTTGAACAGGTGTGCTACTAGCCATCCATTTCTTAACGAAGTACGTTATTTATAGCGGGGTTAAGCGTAAGATGCGTCATGAAGTTGTTGCTGTTGTTGAGTGCGGTTTGGGGTCTTGATTATCCTGCAGCAAGGCGTGAGGTTGGAAGAGATGAAGTGTTGCAGGGAATTCACATTGCAGATGCTTACCGATGGCTTGAGGATCAGACCAGTCCTGAAGTAGTTCAGTTCTGGAAAGAGCAGAATCACGTAACTGACGTGTTCCTGGCCCAGTCGCCACACGCAAGGGTTCTTCGGGATGTCCTGGAGCAGCTTGGCTCTCGGGAGCAGCCAGTGGAGGTGAAGAAATACGGAGATTTTAATTTTTTCTTTGATCGACCCAAAGACAAGGGGAATGGCGTCCTGTTCCGTGAATCTAAGAATGGCATTAAGGAGGTAGTGGTGGATCCGAATCCGCTGTCCCCCGAGGACACTGCATTTGTCAAATTCTTTTCCATGTCTCCAAGCAACCAGACTCTTGTGTATGGCATCTCGCGCAAGGGCAGTGATTGGACAAGCATCCATGTGATGGATAACTCCGCTGTCATGAGGCATGGCGAGGTTCTTCTATGGACGCGAGAGAAAAGCGTCACGTGGGCCAAGGACAAGGAAGCATTCTTCTACAGTTCAGATTCTCCTCCCAAGACGGTGGAGCTTGAGGAGGCTGGCCAGGAGGCTGAATCAAACTACTTCACCAAACTGAAGCGTCATCAAGTCGGCACTTCCCAAGAAGAAGATGAAGTTATTTGGAAGGATGACAGAAATAACAACTGGTATGCCGAGGCCAAATATACAGACAAGGAAGAGTATCTTCTCCTGAACATCTACCACGCCGCCTCTAAGAATTCTCAGCTTCTGATTTTCAACAACGACTCCTTCACAACTCTAGAGGCTGGCTTTGAAGGCTACACTGACTACTTGGGCAAGCTTGATAAAACGCATTTATTCTTGACTAGCCGCACGGCAAGCTTTGGAAAAATCATTGCCACCGACCTGCCATACTTCTCCCCCAAAGATTTCATTGCTGAAATCAATGGCTTTGGTCTTCTCGACGCCAAAATAGCCAACAAAACAATACTCGCCAACTACATTTGCAATGCCACTCATCACCTTAAAGTGTTCAACGCAAATGCTAGCCAAACACACTCCTTTGATCTGCCAAGTGGTCACCTCACCTCCTATGAATTAACAAGCAACGGAACCAAAATCAACTTCAACTTGACTGACATATTTTACAAACGCTCCTTTAGCATTGACCTTGCCTCCTCATCAACCACTCAAACCTATATAAGCCCTCCTCTCCCAGGCTTCAACCCCGACTTGTTCCAAGTAGCCATCATAAGCTATACTGCAAGAGATGGGACCCCAATCCCATTGACAATTGTACACCGCAAAGGTTTGGCGATGGACGCCTCTCACCCCGCCTTCCTGTATGCATATGGCGGCTTCAACTCGATTACATCGCCCAGTCCCCAGCCCTACTTGCTTGCCATGCTACAGTCCATGGACATGGTCCTAGCATTTGCCCACATTCGCGGTGGTGGAGAGAATGGCATCCCCTGGCACCGTTCTGGCGCCAATATGTGCAAGCAGACAAGCTACAATGACTTCCAGGACGCCGCCATTTACCTTGTCCAGCAAAATTACACTCAGCACCATCTCATCGCAATCAATGGCCGCTCCAACGGAGGCACGCTTGCTGCAGTAAGCTTCAACCAAGCACCTTCTCTGTTTGGATGTGTAGTTGCTGATGTCGGTGTCATGGATCTCACCCGCTATCAGCTATTCCATGACGGGATGGGATGGTTTGAAGATTTCGGCAATGTCCGCAGCAACGCCACTGAGCTCCAAAACACTCTTATGTACTCTCCATACCACAACATCAACTGCCGCCTGCCCTACCCACCTATCCTCATCACCTCAGGCTCCCACGACGACCGCGTCTCCACTCTGCACTCTCTAAAATTTGCTGCCAAACTACAAGCTTGCCAGCCTGCCCAACCTGCCCTTCTCAAAGTCACACAGTACGCCGGCCATGGCTGCGGCGGGTGCGGGAAGCCAGCGCAAATGGAACAGAAGGAGAAGGTTGATATGCTGAACTTCATTGCCATGTCACTCAACATCCATCCAAAACCACTCTGATCTTCACTCCCTATAAGCATCCGTGATCTATTTCCATGCCCAAAAACCCAACGCTTTACATATACATTATCTCTTCCCAGCATCCCAAACCGATTTCCCATAAACCTAACTTCATCAAATCCCTACAGCAGCTTTCTTAGCTGTAGAGATAGAAGATCCAAAGTCGGTTCAGACCAAACAAAAGTTGTACAATGAAGAAAATAGAAAGGATGTGAGATTATTTTTGAAGTATTCAAGGTTAGATATACGTTGAGGTCTATAACATGCCACATCGAACAAATCGATCACCAGTTAAAACTATAGCCACACTTTAAAATATATCCTTCTGGGAATTATATAAAACAAATAAAGGAGGATTAAAGAAGATAACAATACTTTAATAAATATGGAAAAAATGTACTGTTCAGCTAACGTATAAGTCTAATAATGTCCTTGTAGATCATATAGTCGTGGGGCTTTTATTGACCTTGATCCCATGGAACTTAAATGTCTGATCCTAGTACAGCATCTGGATGGAATGCAGTACCACAATTTATTCAAAAATGGAGTCATTTATCAGGGAAATGATTTCCCAAGAGAGAGCAATCAAACATGTTGCAACAGCATGTACCAATCATATACTCTAGTAGATAACTGCCCAGAGATGGGCTCCTTCCGGATGTAGGGTTCCATTCCAGTTTTCCAGATAACTTGGGCTGTAAATTCACTGCCACCTCTGGCTTTGGACCGCTCAATCTTTCCCTGTTGTACCAAGAAAGGTCCCAAAACGCCCGCCAAACCCCTCCATTTGTTGAATGATTTAGCTCACACGGTTGATGAGAGGTTTGTGCTGGCTTATCCTGTGGAATCCCTGCCTTTGGTTGCTCCTTCCTGGGAAGAAACCCTGGTTAATTTGGACTATCTATTAGCCTGGTGTTGTCCATTTTTAAAAACTATCAGAGCCACCCAATCAGGTGTTGCCACATCAACGCTTGATAACCCAGTTGACCCCAATTGTCTGGCATCCCTTCCAGCCAATCAGATTTGATTTTGGAAATTAGAGTAAAACTCTCCAGTCCCCCTGAGCCCATCCAGCAAAGTTTTGAACCTAGCCAATCAGGCTCACCCCCAACTGTCATGTGACCAGTTTTTTGCAATCCATTCCTTTTAACCAAGCAAGGGGACTTTCAGTCCCCTGCTTGTCTATTTTCCACTTACATTAAAGTTTGGAGTCACCTGCACCTTAATTTTCTTAATTTTGAGTTGTCTGGAACCAGTTGTGTCCCTAAAGCTCAAAATATTAGAGTGTAGCCCCTGCCCTAAGCTTACCTTTAGCCAGCTGGTTTTGAACCCGGCTTCTCTTCTGGCTCCTTGTACAAGTGTTCTTTCACTTAGTTGTTGTCTCTTTTGCCCTTGCCTTCAAAGTTAAAGTTCAAAGCTCAAGATTTCAATTGAATTTTCCTATAATTTCTATTATTATCTTGAATTTTTCTTTAAAAATCATTGTTTCAAACCCGCTTTTGCTTGAAGTTATAATCCAAGGCTCCCAAGACAACAGCAAGGCTACCCAAACCTGTTCTGCTGTTTTCCCAAAGATTTGCCAAAGACTGCCCTAGTCTTGCCATTTTCTCTCCTTTTTCTCCAGAAACTATACCATCCTACCCCAAATTTTGTGCTGGTTCTTTCTATGATACTGCTGGCTCTTAAATTTGTCGTCTTTTCCCTGGCTCTGTTTCTCTTGCTTCTGTGGTCCACCTCCCCTGACCTGTGGGGGAAAATCTCCTCATCGGCCTGTCTGGTAGGTAGCAACCCTGCCAGTCTCTGGGACCTTCCCAGCAGTCTTCTATTTTCCAGAGAGGCTGTGGTTAAGAGCCTGACGTGTGACAATCTGGACCTGGACGTTGTGGAGCTTGCTTTGCCTAGTTCTGAAGAGGTAGTGCCTCCCACACCTCCTCTTCCCTCCATGGTTCAGAAGAAGGTGATGCCCCCCAGGTCCTCCAAGGTGGCCTCCCCCACTTCTACTTGCACTCCCTGGTTGCTCACTGGCCTGATTCTAATGGGTTTGAACGCCTACTTCCCCCAGTTGTCTCCGGTGTCCTCCCTGTGGTCCCCTCTCTGAGCGGCCATCCCAGTTGCGCACTGGATGGCATCCAGGTGGTTTTTTGCACCAGGATGGGAGCCAAACTAGTTAGTTTAGCCCCTCTCTCTCACATAATAGACAAGCCAATTTCTTCTGCCTTTGAAGCCTTTTGCTACTGGGTGTGGAGCTTACTTCTTGCCCTCATCCAAGCCAGCTTGGGATCTCTCCTTGCTGGATTCCTCTCGGTGTGGGCCGTGTGGTCACTTCTGTCCTTTTTCAAGTCGTGTATCACTGAGAAGTCTGCCTCTCCCTCCACAGCTTCCTTGGCCGCATCTGCGGTAAATATTACCCTGGTGTCACCCTGTACCCCCCCACCGTGGCCGTCCATGAGAAGGTGCTGGATGCTCTTGGGGAGCTGCAGCTCTGCCTCTTTGCGGACTCAGCCTCCACAGACACCCCCATCTCCAATGCACAAAGATCAGTGGCCCTCTTGGATGCACTTGATGGAGACGCCCGCCTCTGGGTGCGCACCCTTCTCTGTCAAAGCCAGGAGCTTGGGGACACCTCCTCCCTCCTCACATTGGTCTCCTCAGCGGTAGCTGCCCTGGGTTCCAAGGCCTCAGTAATATTTGAGACTCTCCGTTCCAAGGGCCTTGCCCCTCGATCTTGCCGCTCATGTTGAGTGTTTTGCAGTGAAGGCTGCCTCCCTGGACCTCCCTACTGAGATGGCAGTGGCCATGTTCTGCAACTCCTTAGATGCTGCTTTGGCTGACAAGAGTGTATGGGATCCGGCTCCTACCTCCCTTGAGAAGGCATTTGCGTTAGCTTGCAAGCTTGGCACTAAGCCGGCTTATCAGCCCAAGTCTGGGGTATTGGCCCACCTCCCAGTTTCTAAGTCTGCCCAGGGAAAGCCCCCGCGGCTAAGCCCCCCAAGACGCCCGCCATCAATGTGATGTGCCGCCCTTGCCAGGCTCCTAACTGGCCCACCTCCACAGGTTCCCTCCCTGTCTTTGCGGCTTCAGCTGCCATTCCTGATGTCTCTTCCTGCAATCCTGCCGCCTCCATACTTACCCTGCAGAATAAAGAAGATCTTTCCTATTTCCTTTTTACTGCAACCTTCTATACCAAATGTTGCCAGGCTAAGGCTACGGTTTTGGTAGACACAGGTGCTGCGGGCAACTTTATGGACCTGGCACTGGCTCAGTCCTGGGGTTTGTCCCTGCTTCCTCCCCAGAGCCTGATTGCTGCTAGCCAGGTACCGGTTCTTAGTTACCCCCTCACTAACCCACTTAGTTACTGTACAGGCTCCCATGTGTTTGTGAGTAAATTCTCTGCTGTGGAGGACCTCCTGTATCCTGTAATTGTGGGCATGGGGTGGTGGCGGCGCCACTTGGTTCAGATTGACTGCCTCACCAACAAGCTTCACTTCTTGCTGGACGGGTGTCCTGGGTCATTCCCCCTCCTTCCCCCGGGGTGGGAACCGTCAGAGTCATGCCTATCTCTTGCAGCTTCTCCAGTCTCTCCTCCCAAACCCTTTGCCCTGCCGGCCATACTGGCTCCCTTCAAGAACGCCTTTGACGCTATCCTTTCCTGCGCCCTCCCTCCACACTCTTGTCACAATTTGACCTTCAAGACAACGGTTGACCTTGTGAAGATTGACGCCCCAATGCACCCCCTCAGTGAACTGGAGGATAAGGCCTTGGGCGCGTGGTTGGATGATATGCTGACTAAAGGGTGGATAGTCAAGAAGGCCTCCTCGGTGAGCTCCCCGGTAGTCTTTGCTAAGAAATTGGATAGATCCCTCCGGCCGTGCGTTGATTATACCCTTCTCAACAACGTCACCGTTCCAGACTGTTATCCCCTCCCCTTGGAAGCGTCAATTGCTCAGTCCATTGCCAAGTCTCGTGTCTTTTCAAAACTGGACCTTGTTAATGCCTTTAACCAGGTTTGTGTGGCGGAGGGGGACAAGTGGCTTACTGCCATCAAGACTTGATGCGGCTGCTTCCAATTCAAGGTCATGCCTTTTGGCTTAAAGAATGCTCCTGCAATCTTCCAGCGAGTCATTGTGGACGCCTTGGGAGATCTCTGCTTCTCTTGTGCCGTGGCGTAAATTGATGACATTCTCATCCACTCCCCCACCCCTGAGCAGCACGCTAAGTACCTAGTGGCCGTGGTGGCGGCCATTCACAAAGCTCAGCTTTTCATCAAGCCCAGTAAGTGTGAGTTCTTCAAGTCTGAGGTTACCTTTCTGGGCAACCTAGTCCTGAAGGATGGTCACACGGTATCTCCTGACAAGGCCAAGGCCCTTTGGGAGTGGGCTAACCCCCAAATCAGAAGGAACTACGCTGCTTCCTGGGTACAGTGATCTTTCTCAAGAAGTTCTCTCCCGCCATCTCAGAGCTTGACGCTCCCCTACACCCCCTAGCGGGCAAGAACACTTCCTTTGTGTGGACCCTGGCATGTCAGGAAGCCTTTGAGACCATCAAGCAGGTTTTTGTCTCCACCCCAGTCCTCTGTCACGCTGACACAAGCAAACAAATCATTGTGGCTTGTGATGCCTCTAACGTGGCCGCTGGGGTGGTTCTCCTTCAAGAACACAACGGTCAGGAGCTCCTGGTTGCTTACTTTTCCAGGAAGTTTGCTCCCAATGAGTGCTCCTGGGCGGTGTTCAACAAGGAGCTGCAGGCTGTGGTGGATGCCATCACCCATTGGTGCCATCATCTGCAGGGCGCTCAGCACAAGTTTGTGGTCCGTATAGACCACAAAGCCCTCTGCTACTTCTGCAAGCCTCAGAAGCTACTCCCTTGCCAGGCACGTGCCATGCAGACGCTCTCGGGTTACAAATTCAAATACAAGTTCAAGAAAAGATGAACTTAACATCCTCCCTGACCTTCTGAGTCGCAACCCGGCAATGTACCCAGTGAGGGGTGATGAGGATCCTCAAGTCAATGTCATCCCAGAGTCTTTGGTCCTCCTGCCGCCCGGTTCACCTCCTCTTCACACCCCCGCCACGGGGCTGGTCCCTACCCCCCAGCTCCTGGTCATTGGCCCCACCCCCTCCCTGGCAGCACCCCCACCCTTGGCTCTCCCTGGAACACTCTTGTATGACGTCCTGACAGCCCAGCACTCTTCACTGGACGGCCAGGCTATCTGCGCTTAGCTGTCTCCAGACTCCGCATCCAACGGTCCCTATACTCTCAAGGATAGGATAATTTACCAAAATGATAAGGTGTGGGTTCCAAAGGAATTGCGGCCGCGTGTCATGACTGAACATCATGATCCCCCTCTGTTTGGTCATCCTGGTACCAAGAAGCTGCTTGAACTCATCAGGTGTACCTACAGCTGGGCCGGGATAACTAAGGCAGTAGGCCCCTGGATCAAGAAGTGCATCACTTGTGCCCGCTCCAAACCAGATTGTTCAGGGAACAATGGTCTTTTCCACCCCCTACAGCAGGCTCAAGGCCCATGGTCATCCATCTCAGTGGACTTTGTGGTGGCCCTCCCCTTGTCAGGAGGCTTTGATTCCATCATGGTGGTAGTGGATTGGTTCACCAAATATTCAGTTTTCATCCCATGCCTGACCACTCTGGATTCAGTAGGGATGGCAAAACTGTTTTTAAAACACATATTCTCCAACTTTGGTCTACCACAGGAAATCATCAGCAACCTGGGTCCCCAGTTCATGTCCATGTTCTGGAAGTCCCTACTGGGGATTCTAAACATTAAGTCACGCAGGTCCACCTCCTTTCACCCTCAGTCAGACAGGCAAACAAAAAGAGTCAACCAAACCATGGAGCAGCACCTCCGTTGCTACGCAAATGCCTCAATGGACTCCTGGTTGGATGATCTGCCATTAGCCCAGTTTGCCTACAACAATACTGTGCACGCTTTGACAGGGGTGTCCCCATTTCAGGCTACCCTGGGGGTCTCCACAGCATTTATGATAGGTCCCTCACTCCAGGCAAGCGTACCAGCTGCCGCAGACATGGCAGCTCACCTCAAAGCCATTCATCTCAAAGTCCAAAGCACCCTGACTAAGTCCATTGAAGCGTACAAGAAAGCGGCAGACAAGAATAGACAGCCTGCCCCCCACTACCTGATGGGCTCCCTTGTGATGTTGGATGCCACCAATATCCGAATGAAGGTCCCCTCAAGGAAGTTTGCTCCCAAGAGGCTGGGTCCCTTCAAGGTTCTAGAAGGCAAGGGTAACAGCGCATTTGTGTTGGACCTCCCCCCTCCTATTGGATCCACAGTACCTTCAACGCTTGTTGCCTGTCCCCTTTTGAGGGGGACCTCCCCAGTACCCCGGACCCCACCTTGGTGGATGGATCCCTTGAGTATGAGGTAGAAGCCATAGTAGCCTCACGTAGGATTTGCAAGTCACTTCAGTATTGTGTATCTTGGAAAGGTTATCCCTCTTACAACAACAGCTGGAAAGCTCTTCCGGTTTCAGAAATTACTGGGACCTGGTACAGGAATTCCATAAGAACAACCCCTCGGCACTTGGCCCCCCTAAGTCCCTTCTTGCACTCAAGATCCCCAAGGCACACAAGAACTTCTCAGTGGCTACGCTTCCCCAGGGAGGAATCTGACCCCAGGAAAAAGGAAAGGATAATTTAAATTCACTGCCACCTCTGGCTTTGGACCGCTCAATCTTTCCCCGTTGTACCAAGAAAGGTCCCAAAACGCCCGCCAAACCCCTCCATTTGTTGAATGATTTAGCTCACACGGTTGATGAGAGGTTTGTGCTGGCTTATACTGTGGAATCCCTGCCTTTGATTGCTCTTTCCTGGGAAGAAACCCTGGTTAATTTGGACTACCTATTATCCTGGTGTTGTCCATTTTTAAAAACTATCAGAGCCACCCAATCAGGTGTTGCCACATCAACGCTTGATAACCCAGTTAACCCCAATTGTATGGCATCCCTTCCAGCCAATCAGATTTGATTTTGGAAATTAGAGTAAAACTCTCCAGTCCCCCTGAGCCCATCCAGCAAAGTTTTGAACCTAGCCAATCAGGCTCACCCCCAACTGTCATGTGACCAGTTTTTTGCAATCCATTCCTTTTAACCAAGCAAGGGGACTTTCAGTCCCCTGCTTGTCTATTTTCCACTTACATTAAAGTTTGGAGTCACCTGCACCTTAATTTTCTTAATTTTGAATTGTCTGGAACCAGTTGTGTCCCTAAAGCTCAAAATATTAGAGTGTAGCCCCTGCCCTAAGCTTACCTTTAGCCAGCTGGTTTTGAACCCGGCTTCTCTTCTGGCTCCTTGTACAAGTGTTCTTTCACTTAGTTGTTGTCTCATTTGCCCTTGCCTTCAAAGTTAAAGTTCAAAGCTCAAGATTTCAATTGAATTTTCCTATAATTTCTATTATTATCTTGAATTTTTCTTTAAAAATCATTGTTTCAAACCCGCTTTTGCTTGAAGTTATAATCCAAGGCTCCCAAGACAACAGCGAGGCTACCCAAACCTGTTCTGCTGTTTTCCCAAAGATTTGCCAAAGACTGCCCTAGTCTTGCCATTTTCTCTCCTTTCTCTCCAGAAACTATACCATCCTACCCCAAATTTTGTGCTGGTTCTTTCTATGATACTGCCAGCTCTTAAATTTGTTGTATTTTCCCTGGCTCTGTTTCTCTTGCTTCTGTGGTCCACCTCCCCTGACCTGTGGGGGGGAATCTCCTCATCATCCTGTCTGGTAGGTAGCAACCCTGCCAGTCTCTGGGACCTCCCCAGAAGTCTTCTCTTTTCCAGAGAGGCTGTGGTTAAGAGCCTGACATGTGACAATCTTGACCTGGACGTTGTGGAGTTTGCTTTGCCTAGTTCTGAAGAGGTAGTGCCACCCACACCTCCTCTCCCCTCCATGGTTCAGAAGAAGGTGGTGCCCCTAGGTCATCCAAGGTGGCCTCCCCCACTCCTACTTGCACTCCCTGGTTGCTCACTGGCCTGATTCTAATGGGTTTGAACGCCTACTTCCCCCAGTTGTCCCTGGTGTCCTCCCTGTGGTCCCCTCTCTGAGCGGCCATCCCAGTTGCGCACTGGATGGCATCCTGGTGGTTTTTTGCACCGGGATGGGAGCCTAACTTAGTTAGTTTAGCCCCTCTCTCTCACATGGGCAGGGCCCTTGCCTAAGAGAGGTAAGTTTAGAATCTCTTCCCTAGCCTCTATTACTGAAGAAGGTCACACTTTTCAGGATACCAAGAGTACTGTGGGGCTCCAGTAGGTGAGGGAGGAGTCAAAGCAGGTACTGACATGGCCCACCAGATGATGTGACCTAACTTTAACAGGTAGGAAAGGGCCTTCCCAGCCACAGCCCAAGGCCTGGCTGCTGGCAAGGCAGAGTCAATCAATCCTGTGAGCGCCAGGTAAAGCACTCCCAAGAATTGACTACTCTGGCCAGTGGCGTCAGAGGTGGGTGGGGTTGAGATGGTTGGCTTGGGTGTCAGGGGTGGTTCCATGGGGACCAAGTAGGCAGCAGGGTTGTTTTACTTCCTTTTAAAGATCAAAGGGTAGATGGTGATTGCTTTGTTGTCATGGACAATTTGATAGGGTTACTTGAGTGTGTTTGAACAGGTGTACTGCTGCAAGTCTTCCAATGTCCAGGGTTTGTGGTCAGGATTTGGGGGGTACTCAGTGAAATGCACAGAGTCAAATGGAGCATTGGGTGGACAGTAGTATTAAAAGGCTTTGGTTTTGTCAACTGGAGCCTGGCTATCTATCCCAGTGGATGGGTACTGACGCTTGGGTGTATGCAGATGGAAGAGTATAAAAAATAGGTATGGAAGCAGATTGGTGAACCAAAGGTTCATAACAACTTTTTATTTGGTAAGGATGATAATACAGAAATTTTTCAGGTGCTTCTGGTTTATATACTTACTCACATGAAAGTGTCTCTGGGCATTCTTCTGGTGCTATCTGTGTGGCAAGGCTTGAAATCTCAGGTTCTGCTGTTTGGGTGGCTACTTCATGATCATTTTTGGGGCTTTCAGGAACAGTTGTTTGGCTTTTTGGTGGTCCATCTTGGCTTGGCTGATCATTGGTTCTAGCAGGTTTGGCTTCTGGGGTTGTGGTGGGTTTCCCAATTTGATCACCTTTTTTGGTCTGGATTGACAGGCTATCCTGAGGCCAAGGAACTTGATTAAAAAATGGGTCTCCAATTATGGACCCCAAATTACTTAATGGAGGGTGGGATTGAACTGGGTTTACTGGGCAGCTAAAAATAGCCCGCTCAGGCCCAGCTAAACCCACCAAGGCTTGGGCGTAGATTTTGGGGCCCAGAATAGGCCCTGCAGCTACCTCCAGGGCAGGAATTGTTCCTGCACCTGGATTTGCTTCAAAAAGCAAAAATCTAGGTGCAGGCAAATCTCCCCCGCCTGCTAGCCCGGCCTGGTGGCTAGGAGCTAGTTCAATTCCTGCCCAGGGCTTTGAAACTGTTGCTTTTGAAACACTATCCCCTTCTAAACCGGACTTGGCTTTCTTCTTCTCCCAATACTGGCAAAAAGCATCATCTGTGTTGGTAAGATTGCCAGCTGGTTCCCAGGTGCTTTCCTCAGGTGGGTATCCTAGCCACTTGACCTAGTACTGTGGCTTGCAGTAGTGGAAATGGGTTGCTGTGTATATACTCTACTTTGTGTTCAAGGTATCTCCCTACCAGGATGGGTGGAGGGGCAGTCTTCAGTTTCTTGTGGGGCAGGGAAGTTCTGTCCTTTTTAAACATCAATGATTGGTGGAATAAATCATGTATTTTACAGGTGTCAGGTAACTTCAAACAGTAAGCTACTTTGCCTAATTGGCCTGTGATCTGGTAGGCTGCTTCTTTGATGAGCTAACTTCCAGCATGAGAAATTTAGGGGTATGTTCCTTGAGTCTAGATAGACCTTGTCCCCAATCTCTAGTGACTTTCCAGGGGTTTGCTTTCTGTCAGAAAAGGCTTTGTAGGTCTGTACTGCGTGGGTTAGGTTTCAGGAGCAGGTCATCTGGGTTTTGTGGATGTGTTTCATCCAGGTCCTACCTGCTTTGTTAGACTCCTGGTTCCCAATCTTGGGGTCCCAAGTGGGGTCAAAACTGTAATTGACTTTGAAGGGATACATCCCAGTGGACGTGTGGTCTTTGCTATTGTACGCATACTGGGCTGTGGATAATAGGTCTGCCCAGTTGTCTTGATTGGTGTTTGCGTAGCATTAGAGGTACTGTTCCAAAATCTGGTTTACCCGTTTGGTTTGGCTGTTGGTCTGGGGGTGATGGGAAGTGGACACACATCTTTTGATTCCTAGGTCTTTCATCACTTTCACCCAATAATGAGATGTGAACTGTGGTCCTTGGTCTGTCACTATTTCTTCTGGGGCTCCGTGTTGGGTGAGTATTTGTTCATGAAAGTGACAGACAGTTTCAGCAGCAGTGCAATGGGTAGTGGTGGGGATGAGTAGGCCATTTTGGTGAAATGGTCAACTATCACTAGAATTGTGTTATAGTCTTTGGAGGATGGGAGTTCAACTATGTAGTCCATGCATACCAATTTCCAGGGGCCTGAAGGGATG
Organism: Entomophthora muscae; assembly: GCA_014839935.2. NCBI lineage: Eukaryota > Fungi > Entomophthoromycota > Entomophthoromycetes > Entomophthorales > Entomophthoraceae > Entomophthora > Entomophthora muscae. Next base: position 441,399 of record QTSX02002147.1, read on the forward strand.
TCTAGGGGGCAGAGGAGGCCTTCTGGTTTAGAGCGTCTTGTTTTGATGTGCCCACATGTCTCACAGCCCTCAATGTAGTTGATAACATCTGTGTCTATCTTGGGCCACAGGTAATTCCTTTTGATGCTTTGAAGGGTTTTGTGGCGGCCCAGGTGGCCAGCTAGTTCTGAGTTGTGATAGTCCTTTAGGACAGAAACCCAAGCCAATCCTTCCATTACATAGATTATTCCTTGGAACAGTAGGGTGGTTCCTTTTAGTGAGTAACCTCTTTTTTACAGGGGGCTGTCTAGTTGTGTTGAGAGTTCTGAAACCATGGTCTTGGCAACAGGGTCCTTTGCCTGGGCTTCTAATACGTCCAATTTCTTAGTGACAATTTTTAGGTAGTTTAGCTGTATTTTTCCACTGGTTGTATCCAACAGTGTATGAGTGTTGTGATCTCTCAACTTGGTGGAGGACGGGATTATGTTGGCTCTTCTACTTAGGGCATCTGGGACAATGTTTAATTTTCCGGGTTTATAGTCAATTTCTAGTACATAGTCTGCCAGTTATAGAGCCCATCTTGCTTGTTGTTGGTTAAGCTGACATGGTTTGAAGAAGTAAATCAAGTTCTTGTGATCTTTTAGGACCTTCACTGGGTGCTCAGTGCCGCACAGGTATCTGCGCCAGTGCTTCAAGGTCTTCATTATAGCTAGCATCTCTTTGTTGTATATAGGATAATTTCCTTTGGAAGAGATAATCTTTTTGGAATAATATGCTACAGGATGTAGCATACCATCCCCTCCTTCCTGAAGAAGCACCCCTCCCAGGGCAAAGTTGGAAGCGTCAGTTTCCAGGATGAACAACTTTGTGTGATCAGGCATGTCCAACACAGGCGCAGAGGTGAAGGCCAACTTCAGGGCATCAAAGGCAACAACACAGTCAGGGGTTCACTCAAACTGGGCTTTGTACAAGCAAAGGTGGGTCAGGGGCAGAGTAATCTGAGAAACCTTTTATGAAATCTCTACAGTAGTTTGCTAGCCCCAAGAAACTCCTAATATCTTTCCGACAGGTGGGGGTGGGCCAAGCTGTGACTATGTCCACTTTATCTTGGGCCATGGCAAATCCACCAGTTTGTACTACATAGCCCAGGAATTCTACATCAGGCTGAAAGAACTCACACTTCTTGAGTTTGAGGTGAAGGTTGGCTGCTTCTAGTTTCTCCAATATGAGGTCCAGGTGGTGGAGGTGGTCTTCATGTGTCTTGCTATATATCAGGATGTTGTCAAGGTATGCCACACAGAATTTGTCAAGGTATTATCCAAGGACTGAGTTAATCATCTTATGGAAAGTGCTAGGGGCTTTGAATAGCCCAAAAGGCATGACCAGGTATTCATAGAGTCCATATTGAGTTTTGAAAGCAGTTTTGTATTTGTTGCCTTCTTTGATTTGTATTTGGATAAAGGCGTCTCAGAGGTCAATCTTAGAGTATACTTGTGCCCCAGTCAAGACATCACATAGGTCATTGGCATTAGGTATGGGGTATCAATTTTTTTATTGTGATTTTGTTCAGCTTCTGGTAGTTTACACAAGGTCTCTTTCCCCCACCTTTTTTCCCAACAAATAGTAAGGGAGAAGAGCATGGGGCCTTTGAGACTTGGATAGATCCTTTATTGGTCATGTCTTCAATGTACACTTTCAAGGCCACTTGTTCTTTGTGGTTGCAACTATAGATGGGTCCGTGGCTGGGTTGTGTATCAGGGAGTAAGTCAATGGCATGGTTGTAGATAGAGTGTTCAGTTAGTTGAGTTACCACCTCTTTGCTGAAGACACTGGCCCATTTCTTGATAGCTGAGGGTAGCTTCCCAAGGCAAGGGTCCAATTGCATGGTCATGAGTTTGGTGAGGGGTACTGTGTGCGGGCTTGGCTGAATGGGTACATTTTCAGGGTTAGGTCCCTTTCCCAGGGTTACAGTTTGGTCACAATAGTTCAGGATTGCACCATGCTTGTCAGCCCAGAAGTCTCCAAGGAGAATGGGTGTGGTAATCCTCTCAACAGGATAATAGATTAGGGATAAGTGTTTTGCCCAATCTTCAGCTCAAGGTGTTGGTTACATTCTTGGCCAATGTCAGTTGAACCATTTCCCATAGTGACTTGGAATTGAGTATCTGAGGGGGTGAGTCCTAGCTTGGATGCCAATGCGGGGTTGATGAAAAATTCATCAGCTCCTGTGTCTAATAAAGCCTTTTTATGAAATACTTTATCTCCTACTTCTAGGGTCACTATGATATACTTATAAGACTGGGAGTGTGGGGTTCCTGGTCACCAGTCCCCAAAGTGTGTCCTGGGTCATAGCCAGGGACCAGCTTGGAGGAGTTGTCATTCTCCAACAGTGGTGAATGGTTGGTTAGGAGCTTATACTAGGCCTGCATAAGTGCAAACTCTTCCAGTACCTTCCCAATCACTAGGCAAGCGTCTCCACTGTACACTTGTACTTCCGCAGGCGCCAGCCCTTTTGTAGGCCAATACCAATCCTGTAATAGTCTAGCAAACTCTTCCCTGATAAACTCCCTTCCTCTATCTGTCATTTCAAGATGTCTAGTCACCTTTTCCCACTCCTCCTGGGAAGACTTACTCGAGGCAAACTTTCTGCACCCTAGGCAATAGGATCCCTTGTCCCCTGGGCTAGTATAGAAATTTTGGTTAATTGACTCATAGCACTTATATTCTGTTAATGCTAGAAATTTGGGTAGGGGTTGTAATAGGCGTTTCTTTCACGGCCAGAAGGAAGATTCCCTTAGAAACCTTCTGATATATGGCCTTGGAATAGGGAATAATGAGGATTTTTGCCAGTACTTGGAGTCCTTTAACAATCTCTTGGACTCCTTGTACTTGGTCTTTGACTCCTGCTCCTTGGTCTTAGGCTCCTTCACTTTGTTCTCAGGCTCCTGCACCTTGGTCTTGGGCTCCTGTGTTCTGATTTTGGGCTCCTGCGGTCTGTTTCAGCTCTGGCTTCCTACTCTTGGTCTTTTGTTCCTTCTATAGCTCTTGTGGCCTTTTTAATCCACTTAATCCAGTCCCTGAAGAGTCTCAGATAGCTCTTCCTTTTATAGCCCCTTGTTTCAGACCAAAAACCTCTCTTAGAGCTCTGATTTTTCAAATCTTAAACTATCCAGTTTTTCTCCTTCTATAATATATTAAACTTTAAAACTTGCTTCAGCCAATGAAAACCCTAAATTTTCTGCTTCTGATCCTCATTTTTTAGGCTTTAACTCTTAAGTTAAAGCCCTTAAAACACTGATCAAATAGACTTCAGCTCAAAGCCAATCACATGCCTCAATTCAACGGTTTTACCAAAAAGGTTTCCCTGGATGACTCTCTCTTGACCCTTGTTTGAACCTGAGGCTGTCTTGCTCCGGGTAAACAACTGCTCCGCGTTTCAAACGGGTTTGCCGTGATTCCCGTCATGTTTCCCTGGCAAATCTTGAGCGCTTCCACATATGTTTTACTTAGGCAAATTTTGACACCTTGATTTTACAAAGTTTCTCTGTGTTTCTATCAACGTTTTGCAACTTTGAACCCGCTTGCTGCTTGTCCTTTCACCTCTCCTAGTTGTTCTTGGCAAAATTTGCTCTTTTGCCCTCATAGTTTCTCCGTTCCATTTCTGGCCTCTTTCTGACTTCTTTCTGACTTAATTCTTATTTTAAAATAATTTTTAGTTCTAACAAACTATATATTATTTTTCCTTTTCTTTCTTTTTCATTATAATATTAAATCCTTTTTTAATCATAATCAGTAAGTATTTAATTATTATTTAACTGCTTCTTTTATCTATTTTCCTCTCAAAAGACACTAAAACAGTTCTTCTAGCCTCTGTATCCAGTCTGGCTAGTCCCTTCAGGTTATCTCCTAGTCCTGCACTCACATCCTCTCAGCTCTTCAGTCCTTCAACACAAACTTCTGGTCCTTTGACCATCCTGAATTATGGTCAGCTAGTCCTGCATCATAATCTTCTTGTCCTTCAGCTTATCCTCAACCAGTTCCTCAACCAATCCTCACTAGGAATCTACTTTATTCCTTCTACACACTGAACCATATTGGTTCCCACAATTCAATATGAATTAACAGTTTGTCAACTAGCCTTCACTGTGATCAAACAGTCCCTCTTGCTAGCCTTCTCTGTTAATTCCGTGAACCACCTTGGTTCTTTATCTCAGTCCCCATTACCAGAACTTGTAGACCCAGGCATGAGTCTACATTGAACTGGCGTTTGACTGGGCCCTTGTAAGTGGCAATCCACTTAGGCCATTCAACCATAGATCAATGTCTATGTGTTGTCTTTACTCACCCAGGTGATTAAGTCTGGGCTTTTGCTTGCAGATTAATCAGCTCCACTTCCCAGAGGCCTGATCACACCAAGTTCTGCAGCTTGCTTCCCCAAGAAAACTGCCTTGGTGACACCTCTGAGCAAATCTATGCCCTCCAATGCTCACTTTGGGTTCCCCCAAAAGCTCCCATAGGGGTATAAACAAGGACACCCTACCAGTCTGTTAGGTAGGGTGCTTACTCACAGACCTCCTGTAAGTGTATTAGGGTACGTAGAGACCTCAAAGCTCTTTCCCTCCATGGCAGCCAGCGTTACCCGCCAGGGGTCCAAAACCTACTCCCCCCAGACAGACAAAGTTCCCTGCTTGCTATTTCAGTCTTCATCCTTCCGCAGCCACATTTTCCTGCAAGGTGAAGCACTATAGCCCACAGCAGCCAATTTCTTCTGCTGGGTAGAGGCAACATCTGCCTCTGGTAGTCCTATGTTACCTACTAGCCAGGCCTTACTTACCCTAGTAGTCCCATGTTACCTACTAGGCTCACTCTACTTACCTCTAGTAGCCCTATGTTACCTACTAGCTTACAGCATCACCAGCTAACCACACAGTGTCACTCTTCAGCATATTGTCTTTATTTGAAGCCAAATCAACCCTCGCCTGCAAAACAACACACATGTGGATCACCACAGGGAGGTAGTGTTTATTTGGGCAAGGGAGCCTGAATTTTGGTTTCTTCTGGGGAAGGCCCTGGTCTCGTGCCCTGCTTCATGGCAGTGGAAACACAACCCATCTCTGTAATGTTGTTGCAACTCCTCAGGTGTCATGACTGGTCTGGCTGCTGTGTGGCTTCTGGCCACCTGGGGTCCATAGGGGAAGCGCTGTGGGTTTCTTGGTTTAAGCTTAGTCCTTGGCAGAGCACAATCAGTCTTCTAACCTGATTGTGGGGGGGTGCTTGAGGAGGTCCTTTAACCCTGGGTTCATGCCTTTTCTGAATAGGATAGCAGCCAATTTATTGTCTAGCATAGAACAGGTCTGTAGTTTGGTGAACTCTTCTACATAGGTCTGTAGCAGGCAGCTGTTTTAATTTAACTCCAACAGAGTCATAAAGGCAAAGTGTCAGGTATTCTGGTCCTCTCTTATGGCCATTAGTTCAGCCTCAAATCAAGCATAGTTTAAGCAAAACTCTACTTTGTTGGCGGTGGCCTTGCCAAACCAGTCTAGGGCGTCCCCTGTTAGCATGGGTGCTACTTCCAAGACTTTGACTGTATTGTTGGGATAGGCAGCAGCATTGGCTAGGAAGTGCAGTTTCAGTACCAGAATGGCTCTTCTAGCTTCCTCTAGGCCAAGCTTGACCATCTGGGGCATGGTCATGTTGGAGGTGGTTTGGTTTAAAATAATATTTTGTACTTGGGAGGAGGTTGCTGTGGTCAGTTCTTTGCTCTCTGGAGCATCCTTGAAATCATCCAAGGTCTGGGTTGTTCTCTTCCACATGGAGGAGATTTGGTATGATAGCCACAAATAACAGTAATAAGTGATAATCAAAAAAACAAACTTACAAGTATCCCCAAGTGCTAATAACATCTTGGGGCCCAGGTTACCAAGTTTAGGGTGGATTGTCATAAGGTCAGGATACCAAGAGTACTGTGGGGCTCCAGTAGGTGAGGGAGGAGTCAAAGCAGGTACTGGCATGGCCCACCAGATAATAGGACCTAACTTTACCAGGTAGGAAAGGGCCTTCCCAGCCACAGCCCAAGGCCCAGCCACTGACAAGGCAGAGTCAATCAATCCTGTGAGCGCCAGGTAAAGCACTCCCAGGAATTTACTATTCTGGCCAGTGCTGTCAGAAGTGGGTGGGGTTGAGATGATTGGCTTGGGTGTCAGGGGTGGTTCCATGGGGATCAGGTAGGTAGCAGGATTGTTGTACTTCCTGTGGAAGATCAAAGGGTAGATGGTGATTGCTTTGCTGTCACAGACAATTTGATAAGGTTCCTTGGGTGCATTTGGACGGGTGTACCGCTGCAAGTCTTCCAATGTCCAGGGTTTGTGGTCAGGATTTGGGGGTACTCAGTGAAATGCACAGAGCCAAACGGAGAATTGGGTGGACAGTAGTATTCAAAGGCTTTGGTTTTGTCAACTGGAGCCTGGCTATCTATCCCAGTGGATGGGTACTGATGCTTGGGTGTATGCAGATGGAAGAGTATAAAAAATAGGTATAGAAGCAGATTGGTGAACCAAAGGTTCATAACAACTTTTTATTTGGTAAGGATGATAATACAGAAATTTTTCAGGTGCTTCTGGTTTATATACTTACTCACATGAAAGTGTCTCTGGGCATTCTTCTGGTGCTATCTGTGTGGCAAGGCTTGAAATCTCAGGTTCTGCTGTTTGGGTGGCTACTTCATGATCATTTTTGGGGCTTTCAGGAAAGTTGTTTGGCTTTTTGGTGGTCCATCTTGGCTTGGCTGGCCATTGGTTCTAGCAGGCTTGGCTTCTGGGGTTATGGGGGTTTTCTAAATTTGATCATCTTTTTTGGGCTGGATTGACAGGCTTTCCTGAAGCCAAAGATCTTGATTAAAAAAGGGGTCTCCAATTGGGGACCCCAAATTACTTATTGGAGGGTGGGCTTGAACTGGGCTTACTGGGCAGCTAAAATAGTCTGCCCAGGCCCAGCCAAACCCACCAAGTCTTGGGCGTAGCTTTTGGGGCCCAGAATGGGCCCCACAGCTACCGCCAGGGCAAAAATGGTTCCTGCACCTGGATTTGCTTCAAAAAGTAAAAATACAGGTGCAGGCAAATCTCCCCTGTCCGCTAGCCCCGCCTGATGGCTAGGAGTGGGTTTGATTCCCACCTGGGGCATCAAAGTTGTTACTTTTGTAATAACACTCTGCAGCTGTATAGGAGGGACAGGAAGGATATTTGGAGGCAGCCCAGGTGAGATCTTGAAGCTTAAGACTCAAGTTGATGATGTAAGCCTTCAACTGTAGATATATAAGTGTCTGTACTAGCTTACAAAATACACATCAGGGGAACAACAAGAATAGGCTTCATTAAGAAATACAGCAGAGGTGGAAGTCCAGGCCTTTTTCATACATCATTTGTAGGGGTGGTATCAGAATACCAATTGTTGGTGGGAACACTGTTTGATACAGGCAGAGAGACACCAGGCCAGAGAGTGGTTCTCATATAGGATGGGAGCCAGCTTTTGTAAGGTCTTGCCCATAATGGTGCAGGGTTATAAACTAAAGCATGTAAAGCTTTCAGTTTAAGGTTAAAAAGGTACAAAAAGATAGGAAAAGTCTGTAACATAACTTTACAGAATCCGGCCAAAAACTTGTACTGGGTCACAAAAGGTGTAATAGAATTTAAAAACCCTAAAAAAGAAGGTAAATAAAGTATTCAATAATGATCTATTAGTAACTAAGGAAATATTGATATTGGAGTACTCTACATCAGCAAATTGATAATGTAACTATTAAAAGATTCCTTAATGGAAAATAATGGGTACACCAATCCTAAGGCTTGTTGTTTAACAACTTCTATTTGAACTAGGAAAAAGATGTTATTTTGAACTAATAATAAACTTTTAAAAAAACAAAACTCTTAAATTTTTAGAGTTTTAAAAGTTAAATTGGTCAAAAGATTGAAGGTAATAAATTACTTAGAATTTTGGCTTGAAGCCAACTCTCTAAGCTCTTTATTATAGGCAAGCTTTTCCAGTTGAGAAATGATAGGCAAGGGAGGAAGCAGCCTAGGTCAGGAGCAACTGGAGAAAGTTGAGCAAGAACCTGGAGGAGAAAGGGGGAAATAGAATCCCAGTAAAAGATGCAGATCAGCAACCTAAACTGGGGGAAGAGTGGGACTTAATGTAATAGCCAGACATTGTAGGTGCTACTTGGAGAAGTTATGGCAGGAGATTGGAGAACTGGAAGCCAGTCAAGGCAGTGATAATTGGGTAGACAGTCATCAACCACTGGAAGACCTTGGCGTGGATGTTGTATCTCCCAAAGCTCCCTGAAAAGTAGGTCAGCATGTAGTACATGGAGGTATACAACACAATGGACAGGGTGGAGTGTGGAGATACCAGGGGGAACCAGGAACCATTGTGGTAAGAATTGAGCTGTCCAGGATCATAGTGGTAGCCATATCCTAACCCTTTGGGTGAAGGGCCAAAGAGCTCTGGTCCCTGTTGATATTCTCCAATCCCAAGGCAAGCTGTGAGTACAGCTGTGAAGATGAGGTGATTCATCTTCCTTGGATTGAAGGTGGTTGGCAGGGGCAAACTAATTAAAGTAGACTTAAAGGTGATAATTAAGATTAGCTTTATTGAGGGTATTAAACTCAATAATAGCACAAGCTATTACTGAGGAGGGATCCCTTGTTTATAGTGCTTTCCCTTGTGCAAATATTTGCAATTGAAAGTAAAAAGCAGGAGATGGGGGATCCCAAAATCTTGGAATGTATGAATGTCAGTTGGGGCTTGGGGAGATGGCCAAACTCCTGCTCTTCTGCTATCTGTGGCTGGTTTGGAAGTTCCCAATTGAACCAATAGTTGTAGGTTGTTCTGATGCTAGATGAGAGATGGGAGTCAAATTGCTCTCATGATCTATTTTTGTCCTAGGAGCATTGGTTTAGCTTGGGTTTGACTCTGCCCATGTGGTTTGGGATCTAGCACCCCCATTGGTTGGTGGTAAACTTATTTTTAAATTGTGACTCATTATTCCCTCCTTCTTCTGGAGGTGTAATTGTGTTTTTAAATTTTGGCCTTGCAGCCAGGTAATTTTCTGATTGGCTGTAATTGTTGGACGCTTCTGATTAGTTGGGGACTGGGTCCCAGGTGAGTGGGTGGCAGTTGGCTGGGACCCAGTGAGCAAGCAGGTGGGTGGGAGGCTGGCGGTTGGCCCACTGGAAACTGGCTGGGCGGTAGGGGGCTGGCCGGGGCCTGGCTGGCAGACGGGGGACTGGCAGCTGGGAGGTTGGCAAAGAGTGCTGGCAGGCGCCTTCCTGGATTTAAATTAATCCGGAATTGATTAAGTTCTGTTTTTTCCATTGTTTTATTTTTATTCTCTCCAATTAAAGGGGGAAATCTTCATTAAATTTTGTATTTCTGACAGGAAGTGCCTCTATTCTTTGCCAGCATTACACCCCAGTAAGGATCTATTTATTTCAGGGATATTCCTGACACTTAAGCAATAATAATTGTGAAAGGTAATAAAAAATTGAAAATATTCCTATCTAAAGTAGAAAATATAAAGCTATTAAAGTATAAAAAAAGGAAGAAAGATGACAGCAGTTTGAACGCAAATTGACGCAAACACAAAGATAATATATTAAAAACTTACTTATTAGCTTTATAATTTAAAATTTCATCATTTAAAATAAAGAAAATCTTAGTAAAAAAATAACTAATACATTAACTAAAGAGCCTGCCCTTTGGGGATGGGCATGACAGCTTGATAACATAGGATAGAGATCAACTGAGCAAGGGCCAGGGCCAGGGGCCAGAGTTGGGCTCCATTGAATTCACCAATACTGTACAATTAAAATAGAGTACTTCAAACATCTGGGTGGAAGTGGTTCTGTTTGTGGTGGTGAATTCTTGTGGGCAACCAGGCCGCGGGGTTGGAGGTGGGGTCATTGGTACCAGGTATGCAGGTAAATAGTTATACTTATTTTAGAATAGTCTGGATGGAACTGTATACCACTTTTCTTCATGGCCAATTGTTTCTGTGACTCTGTTTCTTGCCAAGAGGTCAGAGAGAAGGATAATTTCCAGGGTAAACTCAGAATAGGCTGGGTTTGGCGGGTACTCATTGAAATTTATTAGTTCAAAGGGTGCTCCTGGTGGACAGAGTAACATGGACAAGGGGTCTGGGGGTTGGTCAGTGGGAGTGATGGGGGCCTGTGTGCCTGAGGGGCTTGAGTCAAGATGGTAGAATACTAAAACTATATAAAGTAAAATTTATGTGAACCAAAGGTTCATCTAACTTTATTATCATAATGGCAATATAATCATTCCTATCATAGCAGGTTCTTTATACTATTAAAATTTGTGTCCCCAAAATCCACAGGCTTTGTGTCTGCAGGCATTCTCCCAATGTGACTTTAGCATTTGAGAAAACTTTATGGGAGGATGATTCTGGGTTGGCTGGCGCTAGAAAATAGAAGTGATGATGGTCTATTTCTCTATCACTATTCCCTGTATCCCATAGCCTGGCCAAACACATCATTGATTTGGCTTGGGGCCTGATGTTAACAGGTGTTCATTAGAGGGTTTAATTTTAGGTTCATTCTTAACCTCTTTTTGGCAAGCGGCTACCTCAGTGTAGGTCTGGATCTTCAGTGGCACACATTCTACTGGGGTCAAAACTACTTTTGGGAAATCTTCTTGGGTTTGCAGATGGGTCATCAAACAGTTTTCAGGCTTGAGCACAAAAACTGTGGGCAGCTGGCTGGCCCTTAGGCCTTCTTGGCTTAGGCCTGTATTTCCTGGGGACCAGGGCTTGATTATTGGATCTGGCTTGTGGTTAATATTAGAGTTGTAGTGATAATCATGACACTCTTGAAGCTCTCATCTTAAATTAAGATTTTCAAAGACTTGGTTTTAAAAATTTCACCCTTGGACCTAGTCTCCCACTTTCTTAGACACTGCCAAATATCCTAGATGTGAGAGAGGGGGGCTAAACTAACTAAGTTTGTCTCCCATCCTGATGAGAAAAACCACCAAGATGCCACCCAGTAAAGCACTGGGATGGCCGCTCTAAGAGGGGACTAAAGAGAGGACACAGGGGACAATTGAGGAAATTATTCCTTTAGTCCCATCAACACTAAGCCAGTGAGCAGCCAAGGCGTACAAGTGGGAACAAGAGTTGGCACCACAGGCGCTTGGAGGGACACTGAGTCATTACTCTCCAGATTGAGAGAAGAACACACAGGTACCTCCTTGGCCAGGGGAGCAAGTGAGGCTTTATTAGTATGGTGCAAGTCCAAGTCATTGCAGATCAGGCTCTTGACTAGAGCCTCTCCAGAGATGAGAAGGCCGCTAGGGAGGTGCAGGAGGATAGAGGGGCCATCCCCCACAAGGCAAGCCAAAGAGGATATGTGGGACCAAAGATTGGGGGAAGTGGTTCAAAGAAGCAACAAAAAAGGGGTCAAGAAAACAACACAGATTTTAGAACAGGGAGGATCATAATAGCAATCTCCCAGAAATTTGAAATCTAGGGGTGCAAATTTTGGGCCTCAAAGCTATAAGATTGATAAGGAGCAACTTTTGGGGAAGATTTGAATATGGAATTAAGAAAGAAGAGAAGTATATTTTATTGGATAATACTTTGACTTATATTATAAGAGTCAAATGGCGGGCTGTAAGATGCAATGAAATTTTTTTTGGATAAAATAAACAAATTGTCAACTGAATCAACAACACCAAACCAAATTGGTGAGAGGGGGTTACTAATTTTATGCCTTTGTGAGTGGAGCAAATGGCAGACATCAGTACCAAAATCAAGAACATTAACTGAAGGGGTAAATCTGAGGACAAAGCCAAAGGAACCAAAGGGTACAGAGCAGGCCAAGGCGCGGTCAATGAGTCGGCAGTAAATTGAAAGAGGGCGGCCAACATACTGTCAACCACGGGGGTCAAGAGGCCAAGATACTCTAGCATGAGGTTTTTTGAGACTTTTTTTATTCTTTGGGGAAATATAGCTATCTAGAAACAAGTTTCTAGAAGGGAATAGGGAAAGCTTTAAGGGAGTTTAGGATGGGAAAGGAGGGGATTCCATGACTTCTGATTAGCTGACAAGAACATTTTCAACAGTTGGAAGTCCTGCATTGGACTTTGAGTCAATGATGTCATAATTCAAAAAATTCTGGCAACCAGTGGGTCAAGCGCTGCCATCCCCAAATAGTGTGCAACGCATAATTTTCTTGTCATAATTATTTGGGGAAAAATAAGGCAGATCCAGATTTTCCAGGGCTATTTGGGCGACCCCAGCTTTGACCCATTTTTGTCTATGATGGCATTTAAGTTGTCTATTTCTTTCAAGGGTTCAGCTGCAGTTTTTTGCTGATTTCTGGTTTTTCAGGGGCGTACTATCCCTTTCATTTGATTTTCTACTGTAACATATATAGCTTGTGCTGTGGTAGGGATATAAGTTGGATCAAAGATAAGGATTATTGTCAGAAAATTGCAACCTTGGTATTTTATCATCAGCCAGATGATATCCTAAGTCTTCTAATATTAGGAAAGTACAGAGAACCTGTGACTTTGGCGTAACCTTTGGCCCAGAATGTTTTGTTGTCATCAGAAGTAGTAAGTCTGACAGGGCCCAAGGCCCAAAGGATTTGGGACAGTTCTTCCTACTTCTGGATATAGGTTCATAAGTTGTTGTCTCTATATTTTACTATAGGGCTTAATACTGTGTGGAGACAGTATGATCTTTTGCTCTCCACTTAATTAGAATTGAACTAGCAAAAGGATTTGAAATATCAACTCTTTATTAGAAGACTGATATTGAGGCTGGCCTGGCTGCCTGCATTTATTCATGTTAGCTTGGCCCAACCTTGAGTGTGTGCGGTTTGTGACGGAAGTTTGCTTGACAACTTCCACAGCTCAGTATCCTTTCTTAAGCTGTAAAACTATCCCTTAATCTGAGCAGAGTAGCTGTGAACCTGGACCACGTTCCAAGTGGCTAGCTAGCCTGGCTGGCTACTAGTTGGCAGATATGATTCTTCACTTAATCAGAGCTGCTCTAATACAATAGGCTCACAGTCTTTTAACTTAGAGTGTTTGGCCTGACAGCCCAGTCTATTTTGGGCTCTTCTAGAAGTTTTTCAGATGATGGCCCTTATGATGGCCCTTGTTCTAGAATGATTTGATCATTTGAATCCATTGATTTCACAAACCCACAGCCTGCATTAATTTATTGAAACCATTCCTAAGAGTGATTAACTTCTGGTCTGCATTATTTTGTTGAATCTGTTAATTAGTCAATATCCAGAAATCCTGACAATGATCATGTGCAGAATGGTTTTGAGTCACTGGATACTTGGACAAGTCATGTGATATTGATTTGTTGCCTTTCTTGGTATATAGAACTGTATATTTGATTGGCACTAAACCAGGTAATGACTGGATGTTAAGTGTGTTGGCGGCAACCAGAATACCTGTACATCCAGCTCCTCAACAAGATTTACTGAATATATGATAGCCACCAGAAAATCTGAGCAGAATTAAGGTAAGAAGCTCAAGTAGGACTTGGGGACAGTCTTGGACGGCTTGGGCGTCAATTGAAGCAAAAGCAGGTTTGAATTCAAGCAAACACAAGGAAGTTTAAAAATAAAAGTAAGATTTATACAGTATTTTTCAAAACTGTTGAGATAAACAAAAAATCTCAGTCTAAGAACAAAGACAACTCAGTCTAAAAATGAAATCAAAAATCAAGGAATTTATATTAAATTACATTATATTTGGGTCCACTTTGATTTCACTTTTAGACTAAATTGTTTTTGTTCTTAGACTGAGATTTTTTGCTTATCTCAACAGTTTTGAAAATTACTGTAATTTTTTTAACTTGATCTTTAGGTTTGAACAGTTCTTTTGAAAATGTAAGTATAATTATACAACAACTATGTTCTAACGCTTCTCCTAGGGTTTTTGAGAAGGCAGCCAGGTTCAAACAGGACCAGAATAAGGTAAGGTTTGATAAGGAAAATACTAACTCCTTTATTAAAGATTAAGAGAAACTTCAGAGCAGAGTTTCAAAAAAATAAAACAAAGGTTTTTAGCAACAAGTTCCAAATTTTATATGATTAGAAAATGAACAAGCAGGGACTAAAAAGCCCCCTTACTATGTTTTAAGGGAATGTGTTGCAAATAGATTCATCACATGATCACTAGGTCTGCTCTGATTGGCCAGAGGAGAAACTTTGCTGACCAAAGCCAGGGGGACTGAAAGGTTTAAGCTAATTTCCACAGCTCTATCTAATTAGCTAGGGTTGATTTTGGGCATTTAAAATTCATTTGACTTTGTTAACATTGGTGTGGCATCTCCTGATTGGCTGCTCCTAATTCTTTTCAAAAGCAGTCAATACCATGCAAATAGATAATTCAACTTAACCAGTGTTTTTTACCAGGGGGGAGCAGCAAAGGCCAGGTGATCTGCAGAATAAGCTAATACAAGTCTTTTGTCTACAGTGTGCGCCAAATCCCCTAAAGAATTAAGTGGCTTGGCTGGCATTTGGGAGTTTTTATTAGTGCAATGAGGGAAAATAGTGCAATCCAAAGACAAAGGGGGCAGTGAATTTACACTAGAGGTTAGTTGGTTGGTTTGATGTCATCCTAACTAGTTTTGAATTCACTCTTGAGCTTAAACCTAGATTTGAAGTTAACATTTAGTAGTTTAATAATTGATATACTTACGCTAACACCCACTGCTTTATGTAAAGTTAAGCCTCCACCTTGGGCCTCTACTTCAATCCTCACCAAATGCTTGGGGATCTCTGCCAACTTATGCCCAGATATTTTCCAAAGATTTACTGAAAGTCCCCCAAGAAAGGTCCTTACACTATTAATTGCAGAATTAGTTTGGAAATGCCCTGTCAGGAGTATTCCTGATACTTATAGTTGTGTAACAAACAAACTGTCACCTGCCATCAATGTGAAGGCGCCTGCTGCCACTGAGCATACATCCACCGCCATCAAGCATGTTGTAAAAGTTACAGCAAAGGGTTGCTAGTTTCTACAAACAGTTGGTCAGTGACCTTAATTCTTAATACTATACCTGTTGATGGTATAGTGGCAGCCTATGAAGGACAGAAGAATAATAAGGTGTATAGAAAAAACTGGTATTTATTTAGATATTATCACACTTATATAGTATGAGGCAGAGGAATTAACAAGAGGCAGGGAGGCACAGACAGAAGAACTTTCCAAATGTAGGATAGTGGGTTGACACAGCTAAAAGTCCTGCGCAAGAGAACAACCGCTTTCTTGCGGCTTTCCTTAAGGAGGTAGATATAAATAACTTCATTGTTCTATTTATAATCCTGGAAGTGAAGCCTGTGCCTTGTGCGCATTTGAAAGGCAAATCAAACACCTGTTTTAGGGGCGTTTTAACGTCTTTATCACTAGTAAAATCAGGATGCAATAGCGCAACTGCACAATTGTTCCATTGCTTAATCCCTAGATGGACAAATTTTTGTCTAATCCATTCAGGATCTGCAACAAAGCAGATACACACTGCCACCATGCAGAAGCCTGCCACAACCAAGTTGTTACCCGTGGTCAATGTGCAGGCACCTGCCGCCACCAAGCAGATACACACTGCCACCACACAGAAGCCTGCCACCACCAAGCTGTTGCCTGCCACCAACACGCAGACGCTTGCTGTCATTGAGTAGATGCCCACAGCCACTGCACAGGCGCCCACCCATCTTTCCAGCCCCATCTGCAAGCCATCTTCAAACCAGGCACCCATGAGCTATCCTGCCACCTGCCAGCCTTTGCTCTTTCATGCCAGCAAGACAGTCCCCATCCACTTCTTTAGGTAATAGCCAAATTGGGAAACCAGGAAAGGCAATTTCCCCAAAGCCAAACTTGGAAGGAACTACTGCCCAATTTAGGGGCTTACCAAATGGGGAACGGACTGACAGGCTCTGTCATGAATGACATTTCAATACTTGGATTGAAAACCCAAGAGTTGAGCCCCAGCTCCCAAAAGACGGATTGAACCCTCCAGTACAGTCCAGGACCCGCCAATTTGTTAAGTCACAGGCTTGAATTATTGAATTACTCTGCGGCCCGCCGGCCTACTACAGAGGATTTCCTGAATAGTTGCCAGTCTGCCGCCAAACTGGTGCCAACAAAGACCCATACCTACAAAGGAAATGTAACCTGGCTAATGGAGGTTGGGGAAGGACCTACTGCCAACCTGCCAAGGGCCAATACTGGAGCTTTGGAATCAACACTGGAAGCCCTGGAATCAAACCCTGATCCTCCAAAGACTACTCAAGTCACGCAAAGTGGACAGGAACCTGCCCACTTGCTAAATTGCATAACTGGGTTGACAAATTACTCCAAGACCCGCCAGTCTCCCAAGGGCAATTTCCCAGATGGTCATCAGATTGATGCCAACCTTGCGCCACCCAAGACCTGAACCTATGCAGAGGTTGCAGCTTGCCTTAAGGAGGTTAAAACAAAACCTATTTTCAACTCTGCCAATGACCACCAGCAACTTCCAGCATGCTGTCCAGAGAGGGTAGTGCAATTGAACTACTCAGGTGACATAGTGAACAGTGGCAGCGGAACAAAGCATTGCCACTTCTATTCACCTGAGCAGGCACTACCTGGATCTCCCGCCCTCAAGACTCTAAGCCAAGATCCATGCCCTGCCAGTGCCTTATCTGCAAATCTGAACCCTGAAAAAATCAAAGAAGCAAAGTCCCATGGTATAAAAGCCCTGGCAGTATGGTGAAGACCACATTGTCATTTTTGATAATAAATTTTTATGAACCTTTGGTTCAAAAAAATCTTGCCCTATCTAGTCTTAGTTATCTTCCATCTTAATTCCAGTCAAGTAGACTACCAGGCCGCTGCCCCCTCCCAAGACCAATCTGCCAAATTTCCCCAGGCATTATAACATCCCCTGGGAGCCCCTTTTGGACCTGTGCACTTTACTGAATACCCCCCAACCCTCCTATTCAGAGTACGACTTGGAAACCATCCTCATTGCCAACCCTTTGGCAAGGACTAGAAATACCAAATACATAGGACGCAAAGTAAAGAGGGTTGAGATACTGCCCTTATTGTTCAACAACAATTACAGCTACCTACTAGCGTACTTTGTTCCCATGACTCCACCATTAACCCCAAGACCAGACTGCCCACTGGAACCTACCACTGCAATCAAGACCATCTCTACCCAACTTTTTGTAGTACTCTACATTACTTTGACAGGATTGGTGGATTCTGTGGTCCCCAACTCTGGACCCTGGTCCTTACTCAGGCAATCTGTATCTTATATTATCAAGTTAGCACACATTCTATGGTGGGCCCCACCCGCCGGCTTGGCCGCACCTCACCCTGAGCTGCCCAATGCCTCTACCTATGACTGGCTTCCTGACAGGCTCTCCAACATTGGAATTCATGCACCAAATTCAGTAAATGAATTTGGATGCATGAAGAAGGCCCAACATGCATTATGCCAATGCAAACTGGAATCCAGCCAAACCTTCTCAATTGTCAGCCACCCAAGCCAATCCAAAAAAGGGAATAGCAGATTAAACTCAGATTCTTGGTTCCCCAATGCCATTCCTTCCAATAATCATGCCTTGTAGGTCCACTAGTATAAATAAAGACAAACCCCTCAATAATAGTTTGTGCTATCATTGAGTGAATATCCTCCTCAATATTATCACATTAATCAATCCTTTACCCAGGCTAAGCAAGTAACCTTACTAGACCCATTACCCTTAACCCAAGTCAGAAGTTGAACTATATCATCTTCACAGCTGTCTTGACAGCTTACCTTGGGATAGGGGACAATCATTCAAACTATGCTCAGTTTGGTCCTGAACCACAGGGACCAAAAGGGATATCATACAATGAGCCAAATCACCTCAATTCAATGGATTCAAACCCGTGGACACCTCTGGTGTCATCTCACCCAACTCCCAACTTGGCTAATTATGTGATCCCCACAATTAAGCTACTGTACCTTGCTGGCAGCCTTAGACAATGAACATATTGCCAAAGCCTTCCGTCAGGCAATAAACCTCTATCTAATTATCTACACCTTGAACGGCTTTGAGCTGCCTGACCTGCCATCTTATGTTACTAAAGTTTTACCCTCAATACTTGGGTATTATATTCCCCCACCTAACCCACCCAAGAGACACCTCTGGTTAAATATCATGTACAAGAGCAGATGGGAGCAGTGATAATTGCATTCAAGGCAGGTTTCTTAATTTTTAGTTGAGTCAGTTTTCCCTTTGATTTTGTCCATTTGGATTTTTTCAGATTTTCCTGCCTCAAGAGATGCATCCATGTTCCCTCATATCATTGGTCAATCAGTTTTGAACATTCAACTTCCCATCTAAATTCCATCTCCTTCCTTTAAATGAATGCAAGAGTTGTGAAAGACCTTACTTCATCATTCTCTACTCTAACAAAGTTCAAAATTTGTTAGTCTAATTTGGCCATTTGGTTTTTTCTGTTGCTTTTGGTGTTCAGTTAATCCCCCCTTTGGCCTCCCAGGAATTGTTGGTGACAACCTTTTGGTTGTTGCTAAAACCAAAATTTTAATACAGTTGAGAGCATGGTCTTATTTCCTCTTGACCTACTCCCCAATTCTCACACTTTAATTTCCAATTTGAATTTAAATCCTAAAGCAAAAGTTAGTATATTTCTTATTGTTAACCTTGCGTCAATTGAGCCATCCTTGTGAGAATCAGGGGTAGATTTATATGGAAATAAAACCTTGCTGCCAACCATAATACAATCATGGTTTTAGCAACAACCAAATAATTGTTACCAGCATTTTTTGGGAGGCCAAATGAGGAAAGGAGTTAACTGAACACTAAAAGCAACACAAAAAACCAAATGGCTAAATTTCACTAACAAATTTTGAGCTTTATTAGAGTAGAGAATGATGAAGCAAGTTCTTTTACAGCACTTACATTCATTTGAGGGAGTGAATGGGTTTAGAGCAAGAGGTTGGACATCTCAAAAAAATCAGCCAATGATATGGGGGGACATGGGTGCATTTCTTGAGACAAGAAAATTTGGGCAAATTTTAATTGGCAAAATCAAAAGAAAAACTTACTCAACTGTAGTTGAGGAACCTGTCTTGGATGCAAATAACCACTGCTGTCACAAGTTACAAACTACTGCTGATCATGCTCATAGTAACACCTCAACTACAGGATTCAAACCCTGATACCCTGCGGGCCGCCAGCCTGCAGGACCAGCTGCCCGCAGATTTTTGGGCTTGACCCAGAGCAGGATTTGACTTCAGGGAATCTCCTGGAGCTTGATGAACCAAAACCACCTACATTGACACTCTCCACACTAAAGGATCCTGTTAAACCAACCAATCAGCAAGCAGGCCAAGCCATAGATCCCTAAATAGCTTGGGCCATCATGGAAGAGAAAACAAAGAAGCTTCCTATAGAACACAGGCCACCCAGAGATGACCAACCCCATGACCTGAAAAGGAAATTTGATTATTCTCAGTTTGAATCAGCCAATTAATTAACTCCCTCAAAGGATGCTACCAAGGACTGGAAAAACCTGGTAGATAGCAGCACCTGGGCCAAAGAAATTTGTAAAAGTTTACCCATGGCAGATGAGCATACTTATACCCTGGACTGCCAGGAAGTTGCCCCTCCCCATTCTTGAAATAAAGTGACATGAATCTTTGGTTCAACCAGGCTATTCCATATTTGATTTTAGTTCTATTTCATTTTCAGTCTACCTTCCCGCAGTTTCACCCCTCACACCCATCAACCCCAAGAAATTGTGGACCGGCTGCCCAACCTTTATTGTCCACCAGGAGCTCCCTATGGCCCAGTACATTTCACCAAGTACCCCCTGTCAGGAATAGTCCTGACATAAATCAAATCCTGACCAAAAAAATGTTGGGAAAAGATAGGGGAATGCCTAATTAAAGAGGCAAAATTTGATGAGGAATTTTCCCCTTTATTTGGGGAAAATAAAAATCAAATTGGGGAAAAAACAGATTTTAGTAGATGCCAAATTAATTTATCATCCAGGCAGGCGCCTGCCGCCACTGCGCAGATGCCCGCCACAACCACCAGCACCCTCCTCCAGCCTCCCTGCACCCAGCCAGGCCCCTGCTGGCCACCTGCTTGCCCACCCAGGTGCCAGCCCCCAGCCCACCTGCTTGGTCCCTGGGTCCCAGTTGGCTGCCAGCCACCCACCTGGGTCCCAGGGCCCACCCTACAGCCAATCAGAAGCCACCATCACCTGCAGCCAATCAGAAAAGTCCCTGGTTGCAGGGTAAAAATTATTGACCAATTCCTGCCTTTCAGAAGAAGAGCAAATCCAAGGTTCAGATTCTACAAATTATTCTGACTCTCCAGAAGATGAGAAAAATCAAGTTTCAAAAAATTAGAATAATTCAACTCCAAGCCAATGGAATTCAGGGGATCAAATCACATGGTTGAGTCCAGACCCCAGTCAACCTAAGCCTCCTAATTTAAAAATAGAATTTGAAAATCCCATGAGCCTTCAGCATCACCTGACTCCACTCCCAGGGAAAACCATTGGCTCTAGTCAAGAAGAGCCAAACTCTAGCAGATTGCCAAGGAACAAGAATTTGCCCACCTGCTCAAAGCCCAATTACCAATCACCTTGTCCAAACTTTTGGGCTCCCCAATCCCTTGCTTTCACTCCCACTTGCAAAACTTTGCAAGTGGGAAGCACTATAAATAGGGGAACCCCCCCCCTCAGTAATAGCTTGTGCTATTATTGAGCTTAATACCCTCATTAAAGTGAAATTCTACCTAACAAATTAAGTCAACTTTAATAGTTAGTCCCAGCCAATCTCCCTCCAATCCAAGGAAGAAGAACCATCTCATCTTCACAGCTGTGCTCACAGCTTGCCTTGGGATTGGAGGCTACCAACAGGGATCAGAGTTCTTTGGGCCCTCTCCAGAAGGGCTAGACCATGACCCTCATTACAACCCTGGTCAACTCAACTCCTCCCATACTGGACCCTGGCCTCCCCTGGTGTCTCTGCATTCCATGCTCTCCATTGCAGTGTACACCTCCATGTACTATGTATTGACCTACTTTGCTGGGAGCTTTAGAAGATACAATTTCCACGCTAAGGTCTTCCAGTGGTTGATGACCATATACCCAATCATCACTGCCCTGACTGGATTCCAATTTTCCAACCTACTAACATACCTGCTGCAAGTGGTACCCACAGTTTTGGGGTATTACACCCCCCAACCCTGCGTATTTGGAGTTCACCCTAGAGGAAATCCTAATCTAATACCCTGAGGCAAGAACTAGAGGGACCAAGACTGTTTGCAGGGAAGGCCATAAAATCACTATACCTCCCCTGCTATTCTGCAACAAGTACAATCACCTGCCCATGTATTTGGTCCCAATGACTCCACCTCTCACCCCGCGGCCCAACTGCCCACAAGAATCCGTTGCTGCCAATAAATCCACTTCCACTCAGATATTTGGAGTGATGTACATCTGTCAGGGATTCCTTCCCTGGCTCCTTTAATTTTATTGATAATATTGTTAACAAGGCAAAGACACAGCAACACAGCCACCAAGTACAGGACACCAGTTTGTTTTCTAGCCTTGAGCTAAATGGGAATGAACCTGGAACCTTCAGAAAGAACCTATTGTTAGTATAGAATCAACTATGCAACTTGATTTGCCTATTTATAACCATTCAATTGAATTGTTTTTTGCTTTTGCACTTCAATTTGAGTTTGATAAGGTTAGTAACTTAAGTGATAACATCACTTACCACTCTGCTTCTGATTGGCTGCGTAAATCAGGTTTGACGCTCTGGGACCTGCCTTTCCTATCTTTAGTTCAAGCTCCATACTTGAATTCCACTGATATTCTTCTTCAGCACCACTTAATTAAGATTAACATGGTGGCTTATTCTTGGCTCCTCTATACACATCCCATAAGCATGCATATTATTAAGCATCATCTTTATCAGTACTTTAGTTTTAAAAGCTATGGCAACAACTAAAAATACCTCAGATTTAAACAAAATGATTTCAGATTTAAACAAAATCCATCTCTCAGGTTAAAATATACACTCTGTTAACAGGGTTTATTGGCATTAATGGGCAAAATGAGTCAACACAGCAACAAAGGGCTCACACACAAAGCAAAACCATTCAAAACACAATCCAAAATACATTGATTCACAAACAAAATGGTGTGAGTTGACTTTTGGTGTACATATGTTTACTATGTGAATTGGTGACAAAATAAACCCAAGCAAGGTGTGTTAAAACGCAAACCAAAAACAAAACACAATAGCAACTCACTGCATAAACAAAATGACTCACGCAATGTGTGCAATAGATTGTAATCATGAATTATACCAAGGTATCTAAAATAAGACACAAGATCTGAAACATAAATTTTAAAAATATTGTGTTGGGTGTTTGAATTTGGCAGTAAAATCTAGGAAAATGGATGGATTTTTTTTGAGTATTCTAAAATGGGCGTTTTAAAACCAAAAACAACTAATTAAGAAATAAAAAATCTATAATTGGGATATTGGGTGGGAAAAAATATTAATTAAATATCCATATTCAGATAAAAGCAAAAATTAAAATTAGGGAGTAACTTAATTGAAATTTATTTAATATTTTATTAAATTTTAAAATGGATGGAATACAGCAACTGAGTACCAATGCACCTGTTGTGCACCGCGGTTGCGGTTGCACCCGCAGGTCAAAGAATAGAGTTAGTGAAACCCAAGTGCCTACTCAAGGAGGAGACAGGAGAGGAGAGTTCCATAGTGACGCTGCACTGACACAGCTGGTTCAAGGAGCACAAGCTTCTAGGGTGCAGAGCATAAACCCTTGGGTCCTAAAGCTGACCCGGAAGCCAACCAAGGTCACCACTACAAAGAAAGTTAGAAACAAGGAGGTAGAACTTACTTTGTATGTGTTTGACCTTGTGTACTGGCAAGAGTTGGTCCCATCAGCCATGCTGGAGAAGGTGAAGCCTGTACTCGATACTAGCTACAAGCCCTACATCAGTGATGGCAATCAGGAGGATGACAAGGAGCCCCATTTCTATCAAACCAATGAGGAACAGCTGGTGTTAAAAAAGGTTGCAGCCTTCTATACCAAGGTACCTATCCCAGTGTTGTGCCCAATGCCAACGAGTCAATCCCCACCGCTAAAAAGCCCGCCCAGAAGCGTATCCCTGACATTAAACCCATCATCCTGCTTAATCTAATGCGGGAATCAGGTGATTACAAGGCGGCTGCAGCCCTTGTTGGAGTGGATCCCAAGTACGCCAGCAAGACCTTCCAAAAATTCATCAATACTGGTCGTGTCCTTGCCGCAGAGAAATCCTTGCGTGTTTCTACCATGCTCACCAAGGAGCACAAATGGGCAATCCGCCAGTGAATCACCTGGGACTGCCATCTTGAACTGGCAAATATACAGATCATGGTTAAATCTACTTTTGGGATTGAGGCCTCAATTTCCTTCTATTATCATTTGGTCAAGGGAATGTGCTTTTCCTGGAAAAAGCTTAGGGTATCCCCCTACAACAGAAACAGCCCAGCCAATATTGACGTCCAGAAAAACTACACAGAGGCGTACACTGCCCTCAAAGCAAAGGGGATAGTCAAATTTTATTATATTGACAAATTGGCATTTGCCTTGTCAATGCACAATGAGTATGGCTATGCCCCCAAAGGCTCCAATGATGGGATTGCTTGGCGTGCTGCAGTCTGCGCCACAGCCTAATCAATGGTGGCTCTCCTTGGTCCAAAGGGGGTTGAGCTTTATCAAATGATATTGGGTTCTCACAACAGCCGTACCTTCTTGTAATTCCTCCAATTGGTCCAGGAGCACCTGAGGCGCACAAGCCTGGGCTTCAGCAATGGGAATTCCTTAAGAATGTCAGCCACCTTGTGGAGACCAACATTGTCCAACACAATCACAATGATTGACACAAGCATTGCAGTGGGCCCCCAGCAATTGACAATGGAAAATTTATGCCTTCTCTTCCTTCCAGCTTATTTGCCTTTCCTAAATTCCATCAAGGAAGTCTTTGGGTGGCTCAAGCGGGTTGTCAAGTGAGGAACCCCAACTGGGACCAAGGACCTGTTTGATTTGCTGCAGGACAGGATCCAAACCCTCCCAGCTGAGACCGTGGCCAAATTCTATGGCCATGCTGATTTGTTCATCCCCGCGTGCCTAGCCAAACAGCCAATTAATTTAAGGCTTAGTGTGTCCAATTTTTTTATATTCTCTTATTTACTATTCAAGATTTATTAACTATCATTTTATATTTAGATGTTTCCACACGGCAATCACATTCAGAAGATCCATCAATGATGTAAGTAATTTATTTATTTTATTATATATTATTTTATTATATATTATTTTATTATATACTATTTTATTATATACTATTTTATTATATATTATTTTATTATGCCATCTGAGGTAATCCCAAACGCTTGATACTGGATTACGCAAATAGATTTAAATCACTTTGGTCAAATAAATATGAAAATAGTTTTAAAAAAATTAAATGTAAAGTGTACAAGTTAAAATTTATTTTATTAACATATAATTTTATGCTTTTATGAAAACTGTTTCTGCAATAGATTTTGCAAAACTGGTTTGCTGAAAAAAAAATTTTATAAAATAGAATACTATAAATTGTAATAAAATTTATTGGAATCATATTTTTATTGTGTGCGCCTGTAGTGGGTTCTTTGTTATATACCCACCCCGCAATGGAGGTGGCGCACAACCTCCACCGCCACACTGTGAACAGTGGATACACCCTTATTGAAATACTCCCTCCTGCTGATGAAAGGCAGTAGGTTCAGGTGGGAGTGAAGCAGCAGCTTTTCAGGCAGGGCTACAAACCCGTATATCCCAGCCAGGACCAGGGCGTTCTGGATCACATGATCAACTGAGTTGTATCCAGGGGGGACCTTCTTCCTGTTGAGTGCAAGCCAGGCCTTATCAATTCCCAGAAGGACCCTGTCCAGGTCCTCTACAGACACGCCCATCCCAAAGTAGAATAAGATCCCCAGGTAAACAACCAGATAAAGCCTTTGCCCTGAAAAGGCTTCTGTGAACTCACACAGTTTATTATATACTGTGCTGATCTTCTTATTGTTCCTGGTCTTTGTGAAGGTCAGCTCCATGGCTGAAGGGAGCCCTGTCTTGTTGGCACTCTGGGCCAACCCAAAGTCTGCCAGTAGGATCTTGGTCTTCTTTACGGCTGTTGCTTTTGCAACAGCTAATTTGCCCACTGCATGCCTAAAGTTCTCCAATAGGTAAGACAGGGTGTGCTCCAACGGGAAGCAGAAGCAAGCAGCTGCATGAGCCTGGCCCATCTCTGGTACATTCTTGAATGGGAGCGTTGCCAGGACGTCTTAAACAAGCTCAATGAAGTTTACACAGTAAACTCCACTGAGGGATACTGGGTCCAGGTGGACCAGTTGGGCATCCTTATAGGCAGTAACTGTGAGAGAGAGGGGCTAAACTAACTAAGTTTGGCTCCCATCCTGGTGCAACAAACCACCAGGATGCCATCCAGTGCGCAACTGGGATGGCTGCTCGGAGAGGGGACCACAGGGAGGACACCGGGGACAACTGGGGGAAGTAGGCGTTCAAACCTATTAGAATCAGACCGGTGAGCAACCAGGGAGTGCAAGTAGGAGTGGGGGAGACCACCTTGGAGGACCCGGGGGGCACCACATTCTTGTGAACCATAGAGGGGAGAGGAGGTGTGGGGGCATTACCTCTTCAGAACTAGGCAAAGCAAGCTCCACAACGTCCAGGTCCAGATTGTCATACGTCAGGCTCTTAACCACAGCCTCTCTGGAAAAGAGAAGACTGCTGGGGAGGTCTCAGAGACTGGCAGGGTTGCTACCTACCAGACGGGCCAATGAGGAGATTTTCCCCCACAGGTCAGGGGAGGTGGACCACAGAAGCAAGAGAAACAGAGCCAGGGAAAAGACAACAAATTTAAGAGCCGGCAGTATCATAGAAAGAACCAGCACAAAATTTGGGGTAGGATGGTATAGTTTCTGGAGAAAAAGGAGAGAGAATGGCAAGACTAGGGCAGTCTTTGGCAAATCTTTGGGAAAACAGCAGAACGGGTTTGGGTAGCCTTGCTGTTGTCTTGGGAGCCTTGGATTATAACTGCAAGCAAAAGCGGGTTCAAAACAATGATTTTTAAAGGAAAATTCAAGATAATAATAGAAATTATAGGAAAATTCAATTGAAATCTTGAGCTTTGAACTTTAAATTTGAAGGCAAGGGCAAAAGAGACAACAACTAAGTGAAAGAACACTTGTACAAGGAGCCAGAAGAGAAGCCGGGTTTGAAACCAGCTGGCTAAAGGTAAGCTTAGGGCAGGGGCTACACTCTAATATTTTGAGCTTTAGGGACACAACTGGTTCCAGGCAACTCAAAATTAAGAAAATTAAGGTGCAGGTGACTCCAAACTTTAATGTAAGTGGAAAATAGACAAGCAGGGGACTGAAGGTCCCCTTGCTTGGTTAAAAGGAATGGATTGCAAAAAACTGGTCACATGGCAGTTGGGGGTGATCCTGATTGGCTAGGTACAAAACTTTGCTGGATGGGCTCAGGGGAACTGGAGAGTTTTACTCCAATTTCCGAAATCAAATCTGATTGGCTGGAAGGGATGCCAGACAATTGGGGTCAACTGGGTTATCAAGCGTTGATGTGGCAACACCTGATTGGGTGGCTCTGATAGTTTTTAGAAACAGACAACACCAGGCTAATAGGTAGTCCAAATTAACCAGGGTTTCTTCCCAGGAAGGAGCAACCAAAGGCAGGGATTCCACAGGATAAGCCAGCACAAACCTCTCATCAACCATGTGAGCTAAATCATTCAACAAATGGAGGGGTTTGGCGGGCGTTTTGGGACCTTTCTTGTTACAACAGGGAAAGATTGAGCGGTCCAAAGCCAGAGGTGGCAATGAATTTACAGTAACTGCCCACTCAGATGCCCCCTTGGCATGCGTAAGTTCTGCCAACGCCTCCTGCAACATTGGAAAGGACCCGTAGATAAGGTCCTCCAGCTCCCACACAACAGGAGGGGACAGATACAATTGTTTCACCACATGAGTGGCATAATTTGCATAAAAGGTGGCCAGGACAAAGGGGACCAGGACTTGGCAGAGTTTGCCGTCTACATTTTCTAAGAAAAAAGGTAATTTTTTTGAAAATTTTTTAATTTTGTTTTTTAGGCTACCTTCTTGTGTTTCTTCCTTGCCTGCAGCCTTGGCCAGCTTGGCCATTCTTGGCGCAATTAATTGTGCAAGCAATTTGATTGCCTCTGCCCTGGCATGCTTGGTGGGTTTAAGATGTTCATACATCTCTGGGTCATCAACCCAGACAGACAGCGCAGAAAGATTATATGCCTTAAATTGCAGACCCTTGACCACAGTTTTTGAATATTTAGTAAGCGCTCAATTGTCTTCTCTGGGTTGTCTGGAATTTTTGACATTAGTGCCTTTGCAGACACCTTGTCAATTTTGTCCCCAGTGAGGACGGCGGACTTAACTTTGGCTTTGACCTTGCGGTCAATGTCCTTGATTTTGGCAATCACCAAGTTGAGGTCTTTGAGTAGTTTTTTGAGTTCTCTCATTTGATTTTTTACTAACCTTTCCTTATTTTTTTATAGATTTTGCCCCAATAAATTCTGTATTATTTTGATACTGTTGTCTCTTTGTTTATCCTTTTTGTTTTCCCATCTACTACATTATCTCATCTTTTTACCCATTGCATATATGCTTTACGCTCATCTCAATATGTGTTGTTTGCTTTGTGTTGGCATTGTTTCCTTGATTACCATATTATTTTTAGCACCCAAACACATCCTCTTGTGAAAATATTAACAACAATTTGGTGATCAACTGAATTTGAATTAGAAAATTATAGTTTTAACTGTTTTTAGATAAAGTTGTTACTGATCCAAATTCAAAACCTTAATGATAAACTTTAAGCCAATCAGGAGCCAAGTGATAAAGTGATTGTTGTGACATAAAGTTTCATTCAATAATTCTTTGATGCATGTGCGCTAATTAATATGATTGGCTGGATGTTTTGCCATTGTATGCCATAGCGGCAATGGCGTACAATGGCAAAACATCTGACCAATCATATTAATTAGCGCACATGCATCAAAGAATTATTGAATGAAACTTTATGTCACAACAATCACTTTATCACTTGGCTCCTGATTGGCTTAAAGTTTATCATTAAGGTTTT
Organism: Entomophthora muscae; assembly: GCA_014839935.2. Taxonomy (NCBI): domain Eukaryota; kingdom Fungi; phylum Entomophthoromycota; class Entomophthoromycetes; order Entomophthorales; family Entomophthoraceae; genus Entomophthora; species Entomophthora muscae. The sequence goes on from QTSX02002147.1 coordinate 469,712, forward strand.
GAATTTGGATCAGTAACAACTTTATCTAAAAACAGTTAACACTATAATTTTCTAATTCAAATTTAGCTGATCACCAAATTGTTGTTAATGTTTTCACAAGGGGCTATGTTTAAGTGCTAAAAATAACTGTGTTCTGGATCTAGATACACAACATAGTAAATATATGAATTTATAGAAATAAGCTGAACATAAAGAATAAACCCAACTATAAACAAAGAGAACATGAACAATTGAAATTCAAAAAAAGATAATATAAATAGAAAATGTTTGGTGACAGGAGTTTATTGGGGCGGGGGAGAGTGATGCCTAGGAGACAGAATAACGCGGGAAGGAAGACGTAGAGGCGGTGCTGGCCTGGGGGGTCTGGAATTGGGTGGGTATGGCTTGCGGGTTAGGGGTGTTGGTGGCAGGGGTGGAGGCAGGAGGATTTTGCATGATGGCTGCCATATAACGCTTGTTGTATTCCTCATTAGTCATTAGCTGGATGGGCTGGTAAGTGGCAGTGGCCCAAGGTGGAAGGTGCTTATCCTTACGTGATTGGTTGCCCATGTTAACATGGAAAACCATTTGTGCAAACAGTCAGCCATCATCTGGCGGCCAAAGAGAAAATTTTGGTCAAGGACCCCAAGATAGAGGTTGTTGAAAGCCTGAGGGCGGTGCTCCTGTAATGTGGATCCCATGTTAAAGAAGACAACATTGGCCAGATGGACGTCTGCATGGCCAGCGGGGTAGACTGAGGCCTGGTACCCGCGTCCCTGGATGGCCTCAAGAGCAGTGGAGCTACCCTCCATCTGGTGGCTCAAGAAAACCTGGTACTTGGAATTTGAGCCATCCCAGGAGTCTAGTAATCCACCAAGGATATAACTGTATGAGTAGCCATCAATGAAATCTGGGTTTGTCCGATAGTAGACAAAACCCTTGGCTGAAACAGCCAGAAATGCACCAATGAACGTCCCCTTCATGACCTTATTTCTTCTATTCTTGGCGGCGGCTTTTCCTTGCTTGCCAAAATTATCAAAAGCTATTGATAGCTCGTAATATGAGATGAACATGGCATCATCAGTTAGACTAGTCAGGCATCAGACCAGAGTTGATTCAATGGCGGTGTCATACAGGGAATCCTCAGCGCCATCCCATTGGTTGCCGGCAAAATTGGTAAGAACCCGTATGAAAGCCACCTTTCTATACATCCAGAGCTGCACCATGCGTTCAGAACCCATATGTTATGGTGCACAAGCTGCTTCTGGACCTGGGTCAAGGGAAGCTTGAGATCCCGCTGGAGGAGGTCAAGCATGATTGGGTATTCCTCAGATATTTGTGACTCAGGGGCCTTCTTAGGCTTCTTGGCTGTCCCAATCAGATTCCCCTTATTCATTAAGTTATTGAAACCCACATTATTGTGGCTTGGGTGAATTGCAATTGGGTTGCAATCTGATCCCAGGACAGACCCTGTAGATTCAGTGCCACAATTTCCTGAAGAATTTGGGTGGTGATGATTTGTTGCTTGGGGCGCTGGGCTAGGGGGAGCTGAAGCCTGATTGGCTATAGGGGACAGGTTGGCTGATGGCAGAAATTTGTTCCAAATCAAGGTTGCCATCCTGATTGGTTGGTTGGTGGGCAGCTTGTGCGGGGGTGGGTACGGGAGCAGGGGCAGAGCTAGACACTATGTGACTACTGAACAAGTCAAAGCCATAGGGGTCGGTGGTCAGGTACAGGTCAGCTTCCTTGTTACCCACCTCAAAGGCTTGGGTGTAAACAGGTGCCCCCAATTTCTGAGCCTTGCCTCCATTGAAGCTGGCTTGGCTGCTGGCGCTGTCAAAGATATTGCTGTTAAAACCCATTGTAAAAAACCTAGGATAAAATCACTAAAAGTAGAAATTTTAAAATTTAATGATTTATTTTTATTGTAATCTCAAGTCCATATTTGGAAGGTTCTCAAAACCTTTTCATACAAATCTGGAGCCATGAAAATGGATAAAATGCCTCTGTTCCTAAATTGAATAGCTGTTGATTGGCTGTTAAACTGTTATTTTTCTATTTTAGGCTGCTCATACTACACATCTTGTGTGAGTTCACTTTGTTTTGTGTTTGTGTAATCTCGTTTCTAGATTGCTCAAGTTTTGTTTTGTTTTAGTTCTTCTGTCAGTGCCTCATATGAATCCTGATTGGATTATAATATACTCTGGAACAGCATCCATCCATTTCACTTGTTGCGTCAGTTCATTTTGTTTGTGGTTTGAGCTACACCGCTTGATGTTTGATATGATTTTGTATAATGGGCTAGTGAAATTTTGTTTTTTGTTTGACAGTCCATTTATTAACTGAAATTTTATAAATTAATTGAATCCTGAATCTTGCGTGACTTGGATTTTGTTTAAATATGAAGTATTTTTGGTTGTTGCCATAGCTTTTAAAGCTACTGTACATGAAACAGGTATTATTCTAATCATACATCTCATGCAAATCTCCTTTATTATAACCACTCAAATATTTCAGCCTCCACTTTGAGGCTATTTAAGTGGACAATCATTATCCATTATAATTGTTCCAACAATAAAGACTTTTATTCCATATCTGTCAATCACTTACCTTCTGATACCCTATTTTTGAAGCCATGAAAGGAATTTTACTCCTGTTCTGGTTTCTAGCTTCCTTCTTGTCCGTGGTGTTAGCCTTGGAGAACCCAACACCCACTACTGACTGGCACAACTCCTCTCCTGACAATGCTCATCAAAAGGAATCTCTAGCCCATGGATGGTTTAAGTACCTCTCCAGCCACTGGGGACGCAAATTCCATTATGGTTGTTTGTTCACTCCTCCTCCTCCCAAACCTTTGAAGGTTAGACCCTATGCCTCCTTCTACCTGTTAATATATGTGGTGGGGTATTAGATTCTTGGTTGCTTCAGCTCTATGCTAGAAAGATTTGCCTACCTGGGTCACTTAGGCCATCTTGCCATGATCACAGTACCCATTGGCTCAGTAATAGCAGGGCTTAACTTGGGGGCCTTGGCCCACCAAATAGGGAATTGTTCCCTGTCAAGTGGGTCCCTGACAACATCACTCTTACCGGCTTGATAGATTCTATGGAACCTATCAGCAGACCTTGGGCTCTCCTGGGAAAATTGTTATCTTATATTGTAAAGTTGGCCCCAATCTTGTGGTGGGCTCTCCCTGCCAGGCCTGCGGGCCGTCCGCCTGCAAGTTCCCAGGAACCCCCCACAGGCTGGATCCCTGGCACTTGGAGTAATTTGTTTGTTCTGACTTCTGTTCCAGCTCTCCTCCAGACCCAAGTTGTGTCTCAAGTTGTTTTGAGGCTCCCTCACTGCCAGTGGATCCCTGGAACTTGGAGTAATTTGTTTGTTCTAACTTCTGTTCCAGCTCTCCTCCAAACCCAAGTTATGTCTCAAGTTATTTTGAGGCTCCCCCACTGCCAGTGGATCCCTGGCACTTGGAGTAATTTGTTTGTTCTAACTTCTGTTCCAGCTCTCCTCCAAACCCAAGTTGTGTCTCAAGTTATTTTGAGGCTCCCTCACTGCCAGTTGTTTCTAAGCCACACCCTATTTACTCCAGGTTCTTTCTGAGTGAAATCTCTCAGGGATTTAGAAAATGCAGGTCCTCTTTATAAAATCTGCGGATTTAACTATCCTTTCAGCTCTCTTGCTGGTGCAGTTTACCACCCCTGGGCTCTGGAACACCTATCTATCTCTCTGCATTTTGTTGTCTCAAATTATCATGTGTTGGTGAAGAGAATGAGAGAATTCCCTACTCATGCTCAGGGAGTCCTCACTGATGGGTCTAACCTGGTGCAGGTGTTGACATTGGAGGATTTCTCCTCTAAGCCTCAATCCTTCACTGTTGTGAGAGAGGGGGGCTGAACTAACTAAGTTTGGCTCCCATCCTGGGAGAAGGATCCATCAGGACATCATTCAGTGAAGAACTGGGATGGCCGCTCAAAGTGGCACCCACAAGGAGGATGCAGCAGATAGTTGGGGAAAGTAGGAGTCCAAGCCCATCAGAATCATCCCGCTGAGCAACCAGGGGGCGCGCTTAGGGGTAGACTCTGGACCAACCTTGTCTTCTCCTGGGGCCAGTACAACTGGGACCTCAAAGGAGAGGGGCAACAGGAAAGGCGGGACTGGTGACACTGAGGAAGATAGACCAGGAGCCACAAGGTCAAGCTCGTCACAGGTGAGGCTTCTTATAACCTTCTCACTAGTGGTGAGAATATCTTGAGCTTGGCCAGGGAGGTCACCAAATATGTGTAGGAATTGATCAGGGTTAGCACTCACATGATGGAATGAATGTGAGATGCGCTCTCAGAGGTCAGGGGCGGTGCACCATATCAACACCAAGGCTGGTGCCAAGGTGAACACCACAAACTTGGCAAAGGGCACCAACATTTTGCTTAATCAAATACTTACACCAGCAGGAACAATGATTTTTCTGACCTTCTTCTTATTCTTGGGGGCTTGAATTGGTAACCAAGAAGAGGCCAAAGTCAAGTGAGATGGTCCTGAGAGGCAAACGGGACAGAGAACGGCAACCGTGTGAAGAGGGACTTCGAAGACAGAGCTTCAAAGCTTTAGAGCATATATGAAGCTCAGGAAAAAGCGAGAGCAAAAGAAAAACAAAATCAAAATTCAAGTAGGTAATTATACTAAATAAACTACTAAACTTTAAGTTCAAATGATTATATTTTAAAGCAAAAGCAAAAAGCTTTAAAGTTGACGCTGGCAACGTATAGGGGGCTCTGGGAAGACACAGAGAGGCCCAGGAACAAAGGAATAAGGTAAGGAAAGTTGAATTTCTACTAATAATCTTAGAAAGTAAAAGGGGCCAGAGAAGGGACCCAAAAAAACCTTAAAATTCTAAAGTGGAGACCCAAACTTTATTTTGTAAAAATGAGCAAGCAGGGGACTGAAAGTCCTTTGTCTTGCTTTAAGGGAGGAGTTTAGAATTCAGGATCACCTGACCCAAAGCGCAGATTTGATTGGCTGCAGGAGAAATTTTGCAAGGTGAATCCAGTGAGTTAGAGGGTTTTGCAGTAAATTCCAACTTTGACTCTGATTGGCTAGCATTGCTGGAGTGATTTAAATCAGCATTTAATCCAGTTGGATTAAAATTTGATGATTTAACACTAGTGCGACCTGATTGTTTAGACTTAATTAATTTCAAGTGTGGACGAGCCCAAGCCAAAAAATAGTCTAAATTAATCAGATATTCCTCCCAAGTGGGAACCGAGTTCAAAACATTGGTATTTGCCACCTGGGAAGGGTATGCTAATACAAATCTCTCATCAATGGTATGGACTAAATCCTCAAGGGAATTAAGAGGCTTGGCTGGCTTCTGAGGAGATCTCTTGGTACGATGTGGGAAGATTGTCCTATCCAAGGCCAAAGGGGGGAGTGACTTTACAACTGTGACCTCTCTTTCAGACACTGCTGTTGTTTTTCTGCTTTCTCAGGCTCCTCAGTCCCCATAGGAGGAAGCACCTCTTCTGCAGGACCTTACCCTTCCCAGCTGTGTTCCTTGGTTGCTATCTGGGATGACTCTCATGAGACTGAACACTTTCTTCCCAGGGATCAATTCACCCTCCTCCCTTTGGTCCCCTTTTGAGTGGCCATCCCAGTGATTCACTGGATGGCATCCTGGTGGTTCATCTCACCGGGATGGGAGCTAAACTGACTAAGTTTAGTTCTCTCTCACACTTTATGAATTCATATTAGATTTAGTGGGGATAGTTTTAATTTTTAAATATTGAGCTTGTGACCAGCCTGATCTTTATTGGGGTGCCGGGTGGGATGATTAAGCTTTGGTTGGAGGTGGGGGGATTTTTAAGGTTGTCCGGGTTTGGAGATGGGTTAATTCTAGAATTTGCTCTGGATCGGCTCGGGGGGTTGGGATTTCTATCGTCGGATCTAACTTGTTCCCTCCAAGTTTGGGATCTGCTTGGGGCTGGTACGAGCCAATGATTATTATATGGTCGTCACACTTTGGTAGCGTGCTTGAGGTTATCCTGACCCAGTCTAGGTAGAATCTCGCTGGTTTGCGATTCAGGTATCTTATTAGGTAAAGCCATTTATGTGAGCTCTGGCTGGGGTGTTGACCCCAGAAATTTATCTACAGTGTTTCTTCCCGAATACTGAGTGGTGTATAGGTTCGATGATGTGAAAGTGATCACTTGTTGGATATTTAGCATTTACGCACCTTGATTGGTTTTTAGAGCATCTAAAGTTTTCTCTATTCCATTTGCTGCTTCTAGTTACCAGAAATTTAGGTTATAATCCGTTCTTGTTGCCGGGAAGAGTAGCTAATAAGGTTTTAGTTTAGTAATGTATCTTGTTTGGTTTAATTGAAAATTGTCTTGAATATTTCAAAGTGAGATTTCCATTCGGTGATTCAGAAACCCAATCGCGAATAAAATTGTTTGGCAATCCCGAGTTTAAGTTGGCATATTGGCTTGTCGTGCATCGAGCTTATTCATCTATACCCAAAGGTCTTTTGCCCAGCCATTAACTTTGTTGATTCAACTGGTTAAATTAGTGGAACATTTCAAGCTTAGGGCTGCGTTTAGATTTTAATATGAACTCAATGGCCAAAGCACGCTCCAATAGTCAGAAGTAGAAAAATATTACATAAAATTGAAGGCTTTACTTAGCACTCAAGGTTGTTTTAATCTAGCCGACCAACCCAATATCAATACCTCGGCTCATAATGCTTGAAGCTGAGGATTATGTTTCTAATCAATCTGTGCCTTTGTTTTTGGGTTGGCTATTAGAAGTCGCCCTGTTAAGTGTATCTGGCACTCAACACTCATGGTTAACCTTCAATATTTAAGTTGCTATTGTTTAGAATACCAGATAAAAACATCAAAGGGGGAAAATACCTTTTTAAGATCAAATCAAACGGTGGGATGGACACCTCCAAAGCAACTTGCTTACCATCCAACAATTGAATAGTTTAAACGAATGAGCAGTAGCGTTGGATTTGAATGATTTTCTTAAGGCGTAGTTTATTTATTCGGTTTGCACTTAGAGCATGAAATCAGGTCGTCCTGCAGGATATCGAGGGCATGGCCAACCGCCTCCGGCCCAACCAGCTGTTCCGCCGCCGGGGGATTCGCACTCTGTGATCTTGGTTACCGCGGGTTACGATCACACCATCCGGTTCTGGGAAGCCCTCAGCGGCATCTGCTCGCGCACAATTCAGCACCCCGACTCGGTAATCCAACGGCTGGGTTGAGCTCATCCATTTCTAGCAAGTAAACAAACTTTGTATATCGCCTGATAAGCGATTCCTTGCCGCAGGAGGTGAGTCTAAACGTAAGCTTGTCTTGACCCATCCCAGGGCAGCAGCACATTCGCCTTTACGATATCAACTCCCTCAACCCCAATCCGGTAGTCCGCTGCCAGATTCATGGCTAATTCCATTAGGTGCATACATTCGAAGGCCATACTAACAACATCACTTCCATCGCCTTCCATGCCGATGGCAAGTGGATGGTCTCAGGAAGCGAGGATGGCACGCTGAAGATATGGGATACACGGTACTCCTACAAGAGACAGGATTAATTCAATAGCACCCCCGTCGTGCAAAGGAACTACGACCACAAGGCGCCAGTCAATGATGTCGTGATCCATCCAAACTCAAACCAGTTGATCTCCTGCGATCAGAGTGGAAGCATTAAGCTTTGGAATCTGGGAGATAACTCCTGCACCCATGAGCTGGTAAGGTTAGATTGAGACAAAGGCTGAGGCGTAGGTCCCAGAAGATGACGTTGCGATGCGCTCGGTGACGATCAGCTCCGACGGCACCACCTTGGTGGCTGGAAGCACAAAGGTAATCTCCCCCTTTCTAGGTCTCACCTTGCAGGGGAGCTGTTACGTGTGGAAGATGGCCAACGGATGCGCCGGCGATCTCACTGCGGTGACAAAGTTTACTGCCCATACCAAGTACCTGACCAAGTGCCTCCTGAGCCCCGACTCCAAGTTTGGTTGTCCTGATTTCGATATTTACTCTGCTAGGTTGCTGGCCACATGCTCGGCCGATTCCACGGTGAAGATATGGAACACGAGCAACTACCAGTTCAAGCTGGAGAAGACGCTGACCGGATTCACTCGGTGGGTTTGGGACTGCGCCTTCTCGGCCGATTCCGCGTACTTGGTCACAGGTATAACTGCACTCCCATCCACCTTACATCAAAGCATCCTCCGATAACATCTCCCGCCTCTGGGAGCTCGGGCCAGCCGAGGCCATCCGCCAGTACAAGGGGCACGTGAAGTCGATCGTGTGCGTTGCCCTGAATGACCTATCCATATAGCCAACCTCAGAGCTGCCCATACACTCATTTAGTAGCTCTTCACCAAAAGACACTGTCAAATGGATATATTCCCAAGCTCACCCCTCAACCAAGCGATGCTCGGCAATAAAATAGTATTCACATCGCTCACTTCTATCCCAAGGCTTACTAGTTTAACCCTACTGCTCTTCTCGAACCAAGTATCTTCATTGCCCCTAGATCAGCCTGGGAATAGACCACATGTATGCCCATGCCAAGAGGGGATGATTGGGTAACTGTTGGCATTGCCTTGTATCCTAGTTAAAACGTACTTTTTGCATGAAGATGACCGGTAATTAATAAGGTCAGCGAGTGAAGTCGATGGTTAGCTCTACGTTACAAAACATCATGTCACAGCGGCAACTGCCTAAAAAGCTATAGAATCCAAGTGAACCCCACTAACTAATATGACTGCTTTATTAGACCGTGGAGTTAATAGCCTGTGTTTGAATTGAGATCATTTTATTTTTTACTGCGAACGATAAAGCATGCTTCCTACACGTGTGATTGACATCAACCAGCCCTAATCCGAGTACTGATTGGATCGATGATTCAGCACCGCTCAAAAACTTTGTAGAGGTCGGGTAAGTCAGCCAGCAGACAGATTGCATCGTCTGACGATGGAGCTGTCTCTTGGGCTAGCCAAGCCGTGGGAGGGATTAGGCTGCGCTTCATGGCGGGATAGACCGCATGTTGGATGGTGTGGTAGTACGCTTTGGTCTTGTCTTGCACGGGAATTGAAGGATTGAAGTCGGTTTGATAAAACAGGGCCAACTCCTGACAGACTCCCTTAAAACAGGCCTTCTCATTATTCCAATCCACCTACACAGTCAGTTGGGTTCATAAATGATGTACCTGGGAGCCTAGCCGAGCCAGAAATTGAGGCAATTTGTGCGCAGGGGGGCAGTATTTTGGAATTAGTGCTGGAAGCTTAGTCAGGTTCCCGGTGGAGTCTATGGAGATCAGGAAATACTCCTCTAACATTTCACGCCGTGAGATCAGGAAGTTCGATAGGGAAACCGCAGGGTCCGGCTGGGCGGAGAATTCTGTCGCCAGGGGCGGTACATTGGCTTTGGAACCCAAGGCAAGGCGCACAAGCCGGGTGATGGGGGCGGGTGGGTTGATTTCAATGGTGGGGGAAGTTGCAAAAGTCAACAAGTGCAGCTTGGTAGAACAGAGAGTAGCTGTGGGTTAGCCTACAGGGGAATGATGTACCTGATTTCTTTGTAGTTGATCATGTACAGCTTCGTTTCATGCTGGATAGCCGCCCTTTTCGTATCGATGCATCCTACAAATGTACTCTTTGCGATGAGACTCCTAATTTCTGAACGGTTTATTGTGAGCCCTTCTGGCACTTACCATCTCCAGAGGCAGCCTTGAATTCACTGATCAACTCCAACACACTGGTAAGGCGCACTTCAACCCTTCTTCTTCGGGGAAGGCTTAATGGCTTTGGAGATTCGACAGCAGGTGGTGGCTTATCGACTGCTAGCGCCTAAAAGTCAGTGCAACTAAAGCAGGAACATACCAGCAAAGAAGCTTCTTTTTCGGCAAAAGAAAGAGGCTTTGTTGGGGTTTGGGGCATTCGTGAATTCATCCGAGTTAAATCAGGCGTCTTGACGGGAGAGTAAAACGAATCGAGCGTTTGAAGTTGACTGTCTGTACGCACATAGCGGCTGACCTGTTTCCTGGCAGGGGTATTCTGGTTGCTTGAAAAGGAGGAGTCCAAGTTTTTGCGAGGCGGTGTCTCCAGTAAAAGCGACGAGGGAAAAGAAACCTCTCGTCGTGGGGTGGGGTCCTTGCTGGGTTCAGGCTTGACGGAGCTGAGAGCGGAGAGTGAACGGCTGGGTTGAAGTAGTGTGGTGCCTCTTCCTGAAGTAAACAAAGCCTAGAGTGTTTATAGCTGCGGTATGTGTGGTTTACCTGGGCTTGAAAGGTGCGAGAATTATTTGAACCTTCGAGGTGAGTTTGGACGGCTTTTGCCACCTCTACGATGACTTCGGATTCGTAGAGGAAATGTACCTTGGCAGTTAGCATGCGAAGAGAACCGAGGTACCTCGCGCTTCGTCGGATGCACATTGACGTCAACGAGCTTAGACGGTAGCTCCAGACTTAAATAGATGAAGGGATGACAACCCTTGGGCAGAAGAGGGGCATAGATGCCTTCGATGGCTTTCTTAAGGGCATTTGAAGATACCGAGCGATTGTTGATAAGCAGAAGGAAGACTAGCCGGCGTGCGCTATAGTTGGCATGTGTGATGTAGCCCCTGCATTGAAACTTGTATTCCTGGCTGCTAGCCTTGAACTCGAGTAGCTCGAGTGCGAGGCTTCGGCCATAGATTTGACTGATCTTATCTACCGTTGATGCCTGGGAAGAAGTGATGAGATCTGGAAAGTTGGAGCCCTGCTTTTTACAACTAAAGGCGACTCCAGAGCAGTGCACTGCATAGCGATTAACAACATCCAGAATGCGCTGGTATTCCTCGTTTGGGTTTTTAAATGCTTTTCGCCGGAGTGGTGTATTGTAGAACATGTCCTCGACAGTGATTTGGGTGCCTTCATTTCCAGCACATGGCTGGGGGTTCGGTGGGCCTCCAGGCTTGGCAGGGACAAGCTTCCCTCCAGAATAAGAGGCCCTGTAGGCACACTTGGAATCTTTAGTGCGTGTGGTGATGGACACCCTGGCGACGTGGCTTATAGAAGCTAAAGCCTCCCCTCTAAATCCAAAAGTACTGATTTCCTCAAGGTCATCAAATTTCCTCAGCTTGCTGGTTGCAAACCGCTCGCACGCTAGCGGAAGGTCATCCAGATGAATCCCTGAGCCGTTATCTTGGATCAGTAGCGACTTTAGCCCCCCTTCCAAGACATGCACCTGTACGCTCGTTGACCCGGCATCTCAGGGAATTTTCTAACAGCTCTTTGAGCGCATTTCCTGGCCTTTGGATAACTTCCCCGGCAGCTATTCTGTTGGCAACGGTTTCACTCAACTTCAAGATTCGGGTTTTCACTGGGGGTAAATTTTGTTCTTTGGGCGGTTCCATACCTTCCATCTCTAAGCAGATTAGTGAATGTTGACCCCGAACTGATGAAATGTAAAAACGTTCGCCACTCAAACAATAAAATGTAAACGTCGAAAATCAAGCGGCAAAAATTATCGTGCGAACTAAACGCCAAGCCTTTCCACTGAAGCACTTGATATAATTTCAATAAAAGTTTAATACCTCTGCTTGGTATTAAATATTAAAAAACAGAGGAGTTAAACTTTTTATCAGGAGTTCGAAGCTTAGGTAAAAAAGCTTGTAAAGAAGAAGCTCAAATATGCAACCGAAACTAAAAACCTTGGTTGATAATTAGCATTAATCAAGGGTCTAACTTTAAAAGGAGTCAAGGCTAGAGTTTCTCGAAACCAATATTATGCTGGATAGCAAAATGTATTTGCAAAGGGATAATTCAAGTCACAAGGCATGTATTTTTTAAAAAATAGCTTACTGAGAAAAAATGTTCCAGATTCTTTAAAAAATTCTGGGGGTAGGGGGTTCGTCTTGGGGTGTTTTATTAAATCCAGAGAAGCAGGGTATAGGGTAAGATCAACTCCTTAAATAAGAGCATTTGTAGCTTGTAAAACAAAGGCTAGGGAAAAACCGAAGACAACCAGCTGGCCAGACCCTTAACTAATCAGGAAACTAGCTCTGATGACCAAAAAAATCAAACTTATCACATTCAAATGTCAATAAATGCAATGATAGCAAACACTAACCTGATAATCTTCAAGTTTCTGGATAGTTTTGAAATCCAACTGGCTGCAGTGCGTTAAAGTGACTAGCAGAAAAGTCTACAGACTTTATATTCTCCACCGTTCCAGATCATCTTTTTTTAGATCAAAACTATTGCCCAATCCTCGTCTCTAACCTCAGTTGACTACCTATTTGGGCCAATCCAGATTCTTCAACCAATCCTCCAATGCAGCGTAAGAATGCCAAATAAAGGGGTGTCTTCATCCTTATTCACATTACTACATGAAACCAGTGTAGCCTGAACCCAAATCCATCAATCTCAACCATATAGATACTTCATATACCATTATCCAACCCTATCTTCCAATTGGATACATTTCAAAGCTCATACATCAACAAGTGTGGTGTGGCGGGCGGGATGCCAAAGATCAAAGCTGAGCTACGCCTGCTTTGCCCTTTTACGGCATCCCGCCTGGGTACGCGTCTAGGTATCCTAGCTGAAAGCCTTTTTTTAAAATCAATGGCCTTCTAAAGTCTTTATCTTATACTCTAGTTGGTAAAAGAAAAGATGTGTCAAGCAGGCTGCCAAAAGAGCAAAGCTGTGCTACGCTCAGCTTCACTCTTTTATGGCAGTCCGCTGGTATGAGTTTCTAGTCTATATCTGATAAAAAGCGCTCTATGATGGTTGCTGATATGCGTTTCTAGTCTATAGCTGGTAAAAGGAAAGATGTGCAGGCTGGCTGCCAAAAGAGCAAAGCTGTGCTACACCCAGCTTCACTCTTTTACAGCAGCTGTCTGATATGTGTTTCCAGTTATAGCTGGTAAAAACTATGATCAAAGAGGGGTGTGAAGTTATATTTTTTGGGGTTTAAATTTTTTGGCTTTTTAATGATCTTTATCATAAATCTTTTTGGTGGAACCCCAGGGGTGATGGCAGCCTGCTAGTATGCGTTCCTGGTCTCATACCTAGTAAAAAGCTGTTAAAAGATACAGCCTCCTTATGATTTCTTGGTAACAATTTTTTACTTGTTAATGAAAAAATATCAGAAATTGATGAGCATATAAGTTAAGTGTTAAGCAGACTACTAAAAGAAAACAGTTATACTAACTCAGCTATATCCTTGCACAGCTTCCCACTGTTATATTTTTCTTGTTTCCTAGCAGAAATACTTTTTTATAGGTTCAGTATGTCTTTTTTAAATCTTATTTATTCTTTTTGTTTAAAGATGGTTCAGTGACACACAAAGTTATAGTTTTTCATAATAAAAGAATATTTAGTTTTTTTGCAACTTTCATTATAGTAGTATGGGTGAATGCTTTTTAAATAAGCTATCAACCTATTTTCAAGGAAGATTATATATTTTTTACTATATTTCATCATTTATGAGTAGTGTTAAAGTTTATAATTTTATATCTATTTATTTAACCATTGTCTTGTGTTTAGAGCTTCTACAGATTCAAGTTTAATACTGTAAATTCAGAACCTAAACATAAAAATGCAGGATTGTCAAATCCTTGGTCCAAATTTTGAATCATTTTTGCAGGATGGCCTTTTTTAATTGGATTGATTTTTTGAGTATTTATTTGAATATTTGAAAATGTGGGAACTCATAGACACTTTGAAAAGTTCAAGTCAAACTGCATATTTCCAATGGACAAAATGAATTAACTGGAATCCATTTTGAAGTGTTCAAATCCATCAACCATTTTCATTAAGTTTACCATGATTTTTGAAATTGTGGGATTTTCAAATCCAAGAACCAATTTCAAATCACTTTTGAATACCACTAGTAAACTCAGATATTAATTGCGGGAACTGGAATCCAAATTTAATGTACACTAAGCACACTAGGAAACACCAACCCAAATAAAGAAGCTCCACTCTGCATAAAATCAAATGGAAAATCCAATCTCAACAACCATGTTTAGACATGAAATTAAGTGAAATGTAAAATTGTCTAAACTGGAAATGATGTAATATTCTGCACTCTAAATCACTATTATAGCAACCACAAAACCATATAATAATTTATGAGCTACCCTCCTGATGACGCAGAATTTTTTAAAAGTTTTTTGGCCCCTGGCGTAGCCAAGGGGCCAACAAAACTTACTTTCAAGGAAGGAATGAAGGAGAGGTGAGAAAGATAAACGATCAATTTACTACAAAAGTGCTAATGTATTGCTATTAAGAATACTTGATTACAGTAGATTTCAGAAAATACTAATAATTAAATAAAATTATATATTACAGTCTATTTTTATCATGTTGCCTTTTTCCTTGGTGTGTTGATAGTTTATTTGCTGTTGATAATGTGTTTGCATTTAATTGGATAGTTTCACCTTTAGTCGCCTTGGTAATAGGAAATCAAGTCACCTCCACAACCACAGTTGATCTTGGAGAGGCAATTTGATTTCCTATTGAAAAGGCGACTAGAGGTGAAACTATCCAATTAAATGCAAGCACATTCTCAACAGCAAATGAACTATCAACACACCAAGGAAAAGGCAACATGATAAAATTAGATTTTAATATATAATTCTATTTTATTATTAGCGCTTTTAAAATCTACTGTAATCAAGCATCTAAATTTTTGCCGTCTTAAAATGGAATAGGGTGATTTTTGAGAATACCTACAATTTCTAAAAAAATTAGTACAAATCCACTCTAGATCCTTTAGCATTCTTTTTGAGACACCCATAAATTATATTTATTTCAGGTCCTTGCAATTATGATTTGAAACTTGGTTCTTGGATTTGACAATCCCGCAATTTCAAATTCGTTAATTTTTCCATGATGTCTATGATTTGTTTGAAATACAGGAAATCTCAAATTGTACATTAGAATCCCGCATTTCTGATTCATATATCCCGCAGTTATTTGCTGTGTTTTGTCTTTTGTTAGTTGAGTTATCTGCTCAAGAGATTTAAAATTTGCCAATTTAAATAAACCAAAAAAGTCAAATTAAATGGTTAATTTTATTTAATATTTTAATTCTCACTCAGCTGAGTTGCCCGCAAAAGTGATTTGAAATTTGGACCAAGGATTTGACAATCCTGCATTTTTATGTCCAGGTTCTGAATTTACAGTATAAGCAAGTTAGTTGGATTTAAAAAGAGCTCTAAAATATACTTTTAACTTATCACCTTATAAAAAGGTAACATAACCCATTAAAATTTAAACAAAGTTCTATGATTATACTGTTCTGGTAGTAAACCTTTAAAGTAGCTTAAAAAGTAGAGATTTTAAAGCTCTAGATAAACTGAAAAATACAACTAAAATTTATAGATAATAGATTACAAAGTAATATAAATAATATATAATATATAATATTTTATAACTTGGTTAATTATTACATATATTAAAAGTGTTACTTGGAACAAAAAAGACTTAAAATCAAACAATAGAAAATTGCAGTATACTTGTTACTGTGAATTCAGAACCTGAACATAAAAATGCGGGATTGTCAAATCCTTGGTCCAAATTTTGAATCACTTTTGCAGGATGGCCTTTTTTAATTAAATTGATTTTTTGAGTATTTATTTGAATATTTGAAAATGTGGGAACTCATAGACACTTTGCAAAGTTCAAGTCAAATAGCATATTTTCAATGGACAAAATGAATTAACTGGAATCAGATTTGAAGCGTTCAAATCCATCAGCCATTTTCATTAAGTTTACTATGTTTTTTGAAATTGCAGGATTGTCAAATCCAAGAACCAAAATTTCAAATTCACTTTTGAATGCCACTAGTAAACTCAGATATTAATTGCGGGAACTGGAATCCAAATTTAATGTACACTAAGCACACTAGGAAACACCAACCCAAATAAAGAAGCTCCACTCTGCATAAAATCAAATGAAAAATTCAATCTAAATAACCATAATTAGACATAAAAAGTTATTAAACTTTAAAATCATCCAAACCCGGAAAGTATACAATCTTATTCACTTCAAATCATGGATATAGAAACTCTGCTACTATTCAAGGCTAAATCAAGAGAAAACAACTACCCACAACTAAACCAATAACTCCAAATAAATACATATTTAATCTAATATATATTTTTTAATTTATTTTTATGGACTGTCAATTGCATTCCTAACCCGCTCCTACACCAGCCTGCGGGGCAGCCTGTCCACAAAGGCGTCCCAGAGGGTCCAAGAACAGACCCAGAACCCAACTCAAGGGGATTCATGCCAATACACAGGCCTCCCAAGGTGTCAGCGCCAGCCAACCACCTCCCGCATCCCAAGCCAGAACTACCAGCTTGAATCCCAGGCAGAAGCCACTTTCAAGGCCTTCTACCAAAGTCTCCTACACCAGGGTCACCAGGAACACTGAGGTTACTTACACCTCTACTGTTTACCCAGTTGTCACCCAGCCCCGCACTCTTGATCCAAGAGTTGCCACTTCCTGCCCCCGCGTTTTTGACACATCCTATGAGCCATTGGCCACTACTGAAGAGCCATCTGCACCTATTGTGTATTCAACCATTGATGGCGCCACTGCAAGCAAGCGTGATCCCACCTTCTACACGAAGGTCCCCATCCCCTGTGTTGAGCCTGGTAGCCAGGATGCCGTGGTACCTGCCAAGGGCCGGCGTCAGTTGATGGATAGTGAGCGTGAAGCTCTTCTCAACTGCTTGAACGGGGGAATGGCAGTTCAGGATATTGCATCCCAATTTGGTGTCACAGCCAGATACATTGCCAACATCAACACCAAGTATGGCAACACCAGGCCAATTGCCAAATCCACCAAGGCTAAGCGGCAGCCCAAACTCCTTCAGCCCATTCATATTGATGCAATCAAGCAGTGGATAGCCAAGGATTGCCACCTGGACACACTTGCTGTCCAATCAATGCTTGCCATAGAGTTTGGGCTTTCTATTTCTAAAACCCTTGTTTACAAAGCAATGGTTGATTTGGGCTTCTTGTGGAAGGTGCTCAGAGTTCCTCTGTACAATAGGAACAGTGAAAAGACCATCAAGGATTGACACATTTATGCCGAGACATATCTGGCACTAAAGGAGACTGGGAATGTCCAGTTCTTCTATATCAATGAATTGTTGTTTTTTTCCTCACTCAGGTCTAGGCATGGGTGGGTTGAGAAGGGGTCCAAGGATGGCGTAGCCCATCATGCAGATGTCTGTTCCCAGACCTATTCCATGGTCAGCTTCTTGGTCCTTGCAGGTTGGACCAGTATCAGATGATTAAAGGCTCCCATAACAGCAGGACCTTTCTCAATTTTCTCTGAGCTGTCAAGGAGTACCTTTGAATAAATTACAGCGGCACAATCAACATTGTTGTTCTTGATAATGTCAGGCTCCACAAAGTGGATCTGGTTGTGTCTGAATTCCCCCCCCCCCGTTGACAAAAACAGCCATTCTGCCAGCCACTGCCTTGCAGACTGCCCAATGAGACTCCTCTTCCTTCTGCCTTATTCTCAATTTCTGAATCCAATCAAGGAGGTGTTTGGTTGGATCAAGAATAAGGTGAAACAAGGCCTTCCTCAGGACACTGAGGATCTCTTCAAAATTCTTGAGATCAGCCAATTTGCAATGCCACCCAATGTGGTGGCAGCTTTCTATGAGCACTCAGAATCCTTCCTCCCGAAAGCCCTGGCCTCTGAGCCAATCAGATAAATGGGTGCTCTGGGTTTTATTTAATTTTAATTTTATTTAGTTTGTTTTTATTAGGACTCAATAATTTATATATAATAATGTGATGTTTGATTGTATTATAGACATATAAGAATACCTAAAAAAGGTAAGTAAAATTAATTATACTAGGTAAGATAGAAATTTTATTATAATGCACTGAATATTATTATTGGCTTTTGCGCTAACAAATGAATAAATTAAAAAAAAGATAGAAATAAATTAGTTTATTTAAATAATTGTGAATCCTTGATGGTACTTTGGCTTTTTTAAGCCACAAATTGGACCTTGCATGCCATCATCTGATCCTTGTTATTTCAGTGCCACTATAACCGCACAACACGGCAACCAATGATTTTCATGTATTGCTTACTAATTAGTACTTAGGACGCAGGTCAAGTATATAAAATATGTTTATCAAATCACATTACAATGGAAAGGTAATTTGAGTTCTAAACAATCATTTTTTTAGAACAATAGTGGAGTGGGCTGCATGATGCGGATAAATTCAATTCTTGATGTTTATCTATGTGATAAATAAAACCTGTACTCAAAGAGCTAGTACAGTAGTTTTAAAAGCTATGGCAACAAGCAAAAATACTTCAGATTTAAACAAAATGATTTCATATTTAAACAAAATCCAACTCTCAGGTTAAAATATACACTCTGTTAACAGGGTTTATTGGAGTTAATGGGCAAAATGGGTCAACACAGCAACCAAGGGCTCACATGCAAAGCAAAACCATTCAAAATACAATCCAAAATACATTGATTCACAAATGAAATGGTGTGAGTTGACTTTTGGTGTACATATGTTTACTATGTGAATTGGTGACAAAATACACCCAAGCAAGGTGTGTCAAAACTCAATCCAAAAACAAACCACAATAGCAACTCATTACGTAAACAAAATCACTCAATCAGTTTGTGCAATGGGTTGTAATCAAGAATGATACCAAGGTATCTAAAATAAGACACAAGATCTGAAACATAAATTTTAAAAATATTGTGTTGGGTGCTTAATTTGGCGTAAAATCTGGGA
Organism: Entomophthora muscae; assembly: GCA_014839935.2. NCBI lineage: Eukaryota > Fungi > Entomophthoromycota > Entomophthoromycetes > Entomophthorales > Entomophthoraceae > Entomophthora > Entomophthora muscae. The sequence goes on from QTSX02002147.1 coordinate 488,485, forward strand.
AAATGGGTGGAAATTGCAATGGGTATTCTAAAATGGGTGTGGTAAAACCAAAAACAACTAAGAAATAAAAAATCTATAATTGGGATATTGGGTGGAAAAAAATATTAATTGAATATCCATAAACAGATAAAAGCAAAAATTAAAAATAGGGAGTAACTTAATTAAGTTTTATTTAATACTTTATTAAATTCTCAAAATGGAAGGAACACAGCAGCAGACTACCATTGCACCCGTTGTGCGCCGCAGTTGCAGTTGCCCCCGCAGGTCGAAGAATAGAGTTAGTGCAACACAAGTGCCTACTCAGGAGGGAGGCGGGAGAGGAGAGTTCCATAGTGACGCTGCACTGACACAGCCGGTTCAATGAGCACAAGCTGCTAGGATGCAGAGCATAAATCCTTGGGTCCCAAAGCTGAGCCAGAAGCCCACTAAGGTTACCACTACCAAGAAAGTTAGAGACAAGGAGGTAGAATTTACTTTATATGTGTTTGACGTTGTGTATCAGCAAGAGTCGGTCCCATCAGCCATTCTGGAGAAGGTGAAGCCTGTACTTGATACTAGCTACAAGCCCTAAGTCAGTGATGGAAATCAGGAGGAGGACAAGGAGCCCAAGTTCTACCAAACCAATGAGGGAAAGTTGGTGCTCAAAAAGAGTGCTGCGTTTTACACCAAGGTGCCCATTCCCTGTGTTGTGCCCAACGCCAACAAGCCAATCCCCACCACCAAAAAGCCCGCTCACAAGCGCATTACTGACATTAAGTGCATCATCCTTCTCTGGCTCATGCAGGAATCTGGTGATTACAAGGCAGCTGCGGCTCTTGTTGGGGTGAATCCCAAGTACGCCTTGAAGACCTTCAACAAGTTCATTGATACTGGCCAAGTCCTTGCTGCGGAGAAATCCTTGTGTGTTTCCACCATGCTCACCAAGGAGCACAAATGGGCAATCCACCAGTGGATCACCCGGGACTGCCATCTTGAACTGGAAAATATACAGGCCATGGTCAAGTCTGCTTTTGGGGTTAAGGCCTCAATTTCATTTTACTACCATCTGCTCAAGGGGATGCGCTTTTCATGGAAAAAGATCAGGGTATCTCCCTACAACAGAAACAGCCCAGCCAATATCAAGACCTGGAAAAATTACGCTGAGGTGTACACTGCCCTCAAAGCCAAGGGGACTGTGAAATTCTATTATATTGACAAATCAGCATTTGCCTCGTCAATGCACAATGGGTATGGGTATGTCCCCAAAGGCTCCAATGACAGGATGGCTTGGCGTGCTGCAGTCTGCGCCACAGCATACTCAATGGTGGCTCTCCTTGGTCCAAAGGGGGTTGATCTTTATCAAATGATATTGGGTTCTCACAATAGCCGTACCTTCTTGTAATTCCTCTGATTGGTCCAGGAGCACCTGAGGCGCACAAGCCTGGGCTTCACCAATGTGATTGTGTTGGACAACGTTGGTCTCCACAAGGTGGCTGACATTCTTGAGGAATTCCCAATGATTGACACAAGCTTTGCAGTGGGCCCTCAGCAATTGGCCACGGCAAATTTGCGCCCTCTCTTCCTCCCTGCCTATTCACCCTTCCTAAATCCCATTGAGAAAGTCTTTGGGTGGCTCAAGCAAGTCATCAAGCAAGGAACCCCAACAGGGACCAAGGACCTGTTTGATTTGCTGCAGGACGGGATCAATACCCTCCCAGCTGAGACTATGGCCAAATTCTATGGCCATGCTGATTTGTTCATCCCCGCGTGCCTAGCCAAACAGCCAATCAATTAAAGGCTTAGTGTGTCCAATTTTTTTATATTCTCTAATTTACTATTCAAGATTTATTGATTATCATTTTATATTTAGATGGTTCTACGCCTGCAATCACATTCAGAAGATCCATCAATAGATGTAAGTAATTTTTTTATTATATATTATTTAATATGTCATCTGAGGTTATCCCAAACGCTTGATACTGGATTACACTTATATTTATATCACTTTTGTCAAATAAATATAAAATAGTCTTATAAAAATTAAACGTAAATTGTAAGGTTGAAATTTATTTTATTACCATATTATTTTATACTTTTATGAACCCCATTTCCGCAATATATTTTGCAAATCTTGTTTGCTAAAATATTATTTGAAGAATTGTTTATAATATAAAAATATAGTAGAGTATAAATATATTTATTGATATAGAGATAAAATTAAGTGCACCTATTATGGGATTGGCAGTATGTACCCACCCCGTAATGGAGGTGGTGCACAACCTCCACCGCCACACTGTGGACGGTGGATACACCCTTATTAAAGTAAGCACGCCTGCTAGTAAAAGGAAGGATGGTGAGGTGGGAATAAAGAGCAGCTTTTCTGGTGGGGCTGCAAACCTGAAGATGCCAGCCAGGATCAGGGCGTCCTGGATGACATGCTCCACTGAGTCATACCCAGGGGGGACCTTCTTCCTGTCCAGTGAGAGCCTGGCCTTGTCAACCCCAAGAAGGACCCCGTCTAGGTTCTATACACTGGCGCTCATCCCAAAGAGAAAAAGATACCCAAGGTAAACAACAAGGTGAAGTCTTTGTCCAGCAAAGGCTTCTGTAAACTTGCACAATTTGTTGTATACAACACTAATCTTCTTCTTGTGCTTAGTTTTGGCAAAGGTCAGCTCCATAGGTACAGGGACCCCCGTCTTGTTGGCACTCCAGGCCAGCCTGAAGTCTGCCAGGAGGATTTTTGTCTTCTTTATGGCTGTTGCATCTGCAATAGCTAATTTACCCACTGCACGCCCAAAGTTCTCCAATAGGTAAGAGATGGTATGCTCTACCGGGAAGCAGAAGCAAGCAGCTGCATGAGCCTGGCCCATCTCTGGTATATTCTTGAATGGGAGCGTTACCAGGACGTCTCAAACAAGCTCAATGGAGTTTACATAGTAAACTCCACTGAGGTTAACCGGGTCTAGGCGGACCAGTTGGGCATCTTTGTAGGCAGTAACTGCCCACTCAGATGCCCCCTTGCCATGCAAAAGCCCAGCCAATGTCTCCCTGGACATTTGGAATGTACCATGGATCCTGTTTTCAAGCTCCTGCAAGACAGGGGGGACAGGAAAAGCTGTTTGACCACATGAGTGGTGTAGTTAGAGTAGAAGGTGAGGGGGACAAAAGGAACTAGGACCTGGCGGAGTTCACCATCAACATCTTCTAAAAAAAGGTAAGTATTTAAGAATTTTTATTAATTATAATTTTTTATGTTACCTTCTTGGGTTTCTTCCTTGCCAGCAGCTTCAGCCGGCTTTGCCATTCTTGGCGCAAGCAATTGCGCCGGCAATTTGGTATCCTCTGCCCTGGCACGCTTGGCAGGTTTGAGGTGGGCATACATCTCTGGGTCATCAACCCAGACGGACAGCGCAGAAAGATTGTATGCCTTGAACTGGAGGCCCTTGACCACAGTTTTTGAATATTTAGTAAGCACTTGATTGTCTTCTCTGGGGTGTCTGGCATTTTTGACATTAGTGCCTTTGTGGACACCTTGTCAATTTTGTCCCCAGTGAAGACGGCGGACTTCACTTTGGCTTTGACCTTGTGGCCAATGTCTTTTATTTTGGCAATTGCCATGTCGAGGTCCTTCAGAAGCTTTTCCAATTCTCTCATTGATTTTTTACTAACCTTTTCATATGTTTTTATAGCTTTTTCCCCAATAAATTCTGTATTATTTTGATACTATTGCCTCTTTGTTTTATTCCTTTTTGTTTTCCCATTTATTACATTATCTCATCTTTTTACCCATTGCATATATGCTTTACGCTCATCTCAATATGTGTTGTTTGCTTTGTGTTGGCATTGTTTCCTTGATTACCATATTATTTTTAGCACCCAAACACATCCCCTTGTGAAAATATTAACAACAATTTGGTGATCAACTGAATTTGAATTAGAAAATTATAGTGTTAACTGTTTTTAGATAAAGTTGTTACTGATCCAGATTCAAAACCTTAATGATAAACTTTAAGCCAATCAGGAGCCAAGTGATAAAGTGATTGTTGTGACATAAAGGGTCATTCAATAATTCTTTGATGCATGTGCGCTAATTAATATGATTGGCTGGATGTTTTGCCATTGTACGCCATTGCTGCTGTGGCAAGTTGTTGATGGACTAGTGCTAACCCAGTAGCTGATTGGGCACTAGTCCATCAACAACTTGCCACAGCAGCAATGGCGTACAATGGCAAAACATCCAGCCAATCATATTAATTAGCGCACATGCATCAAAGAATTATTGAATGACCCTTTATGTCACAACAATCACTTTATCACTTGGCTCCTGATTGGCTTAAAGTTTATCATTAAGGGTTTGAATCTGGATCAGTAACAACTTTATCTAAAAACAGTTAACACTATAATTTTCTAATTCAAATTTAGCTGATCACCAAATTGTTGTTGATATTTTCACAAGGGGATGTGTTTGGGTGGTAAAAATAACTGTGTTCAGGATCTAGATACACAAAATAGTAAATATATGATTTTATAGAAATAAGCTGAACATAAAGAATATAGCCAACTATAAATAAAGAGAACACAAACAATTGAAATTCAAAATAAAGATAATATAAATAGAATTTTTTTGGGACCAGGGGTTTATTGAGGCGGGGAAGAGTGATGCCTAGTAGGCAGAATGGCACGGGAAGGAAGACGTAGAGACAGTACTGGCCTGGGGGGTCTGGGATTGGATGGATTGGGTTTGCAGGTGGGGGGTGTTGGTGGTGGGGGTGGAGGCAGGAGGATTGCACATGATGGCTGCCATATACAACTCATTGTACTCCTAATTAGTCATTAGCTGGATGGGCTGGTAGGTGGCTGTGGCACGGGGTGGGAGGCGCTTATCCTTGCGTGATTGGTTGCCCATGTTCACAAGGAAAACCATTTGCGCAAACAAGTCAGCCATCATTTGGTGACCAAAGAGAAAATTGTGATCAAGGACCCCAAGATAGAGGTTGTTGAAAGCCTGAGGGTGGCGCTCCAGGAGTGTATCTCCAATATTAAAGAACACAACATCTGCCAGATGGATGTTGGCGTGACCAGCTGGGTACACTGAGGCCTAGTGCCCGCATTTCTGGATGGCCTTGAGGGCAGTGGAGCTACCCTCCATCTGGTGGCTCAAGAAAACCCGGTATTTGGAATTTGAGCCATCCCAGGAGTCAAGCAATCCACCAAGGATGTGGCCGTATGAGTACCCATTGATGAAATCAGGGTTTGTCCAATAGTAGACAAAACCCTTGGTTGAAACAGCCAGAAATGCACCAATTAATGCCCCCTTCTTGACCTTCTTCCTTTCATTCTGGGTGGCGGCTTTTCCTTGCTCACCAAAATTGTCAATTGCAATCAATAACTTGTAGTACAAGACAAACATGATGTCATCTGTTAGACTTGTTAAGCATCTGACCAGGGTTGATTTGATTGCGGTGTCATATGGCAAGTCCTCAGTGCCATCCCATTGGTTGCAGGCAAAATCTGTAAGAACCCTAATTGAAGCCACATTTCTGTGCATCCAGAGCTGAACCATGCGCTCAGACACCCAAATGCCATGGTGCGCAAGTTGCTTCTGGACCTGGGTCAAGGGAAGCTTGGGGTCCCGCTGGAGGATGTCAAGCATTATTGGGGATGCCTCATTGATCTGGGACTCTGTGGCCTTCTTTGGCTTCTTGGCCTTCCCAATCAGATTTCCCTTATTCATCAGGTTATTGATTCCTGCATGACAGTAGCCCAGGTGAATTGTAATTGGCTGGCTATCTGATCCCAGGACAGACCCTGCAGGTTAAGTGCCATAATTTCCTGAAGAATTTGGGCAGTGATTATTCTGAGTTTGGGGCGCTGGGCGGCAGGAGCTGAAGCCTGATTGGCTTAGGGGGGGCAGGTTGGGATGGTGGCAGGAAGTTGTTCCAAATCAAGGTTGCCATCCTGATTGGTTGGTTGATGGGCAGCTTGTGCAGGGGTGGGTGTGGGAGCAAGGGAAGAGCTAGACGCTAAGAGACTCTCAAACAAGTCAAAGCCATGTGAGTTGGGGGACAGTAACAGGTCAGCTTCCTTGTTACCTGCCTCAAAGGCTTGGGTGTAAACAGGTGCCTCCACGTTCTGAGCCTTGCCTCCATTGATGCTGGTCTGGCTGCTGCTGGCTTGGCTGCTGGAGCAGTTGAAGATGTTGCTTGTAAAAATCATTGTAAAAAACCTAGGATAAAATCACTAAAAGTAGAAATTTTAAAAATTGAAAATTTATTTTTATTATAATCTCAAGTCCATAATTGGAAGGTTCTCAAAACCTTTTCATACAAATCTGGAGCCATGAAAATGGATAAAATGCCTCTGTTCCTAAATTGAATAGCTGTTGATTGGCTGTTAAACTGTTATTTTTCTATTTTAGGCTGCTCATACTACACATCTTGTGTGAGTTCATTTTATTTTTATGCTTGTGTAATCTCACTTCTAGATTGTTCAAGTTTTGTTTTGTTTTAGTTCTTCTGTTGGTGCCTCATATGAATCCTGATTGGATTATAATATACTCCAGAACAGCATCCATCCATTTCACTTGTTGCGTCAGTTCATTTTGTTTGTGGTTTGAACTACACCACTTGATGTTTGCTTTAATTTTGTATAATGGGCTAGTGAAATTTGTTTTTGTTTGACAGTTCATTTGTTAACCAAAAATATTTAAATTAATTGAATCCTGAATCTTGCGCAACTTGTATTTTGTTTAAATCTTAAGTATTTTTGCTTGTTGTCATTGTGAGAGAGAGGGGCTAAACTAACTAAGTTTGGCTCCCATCCTGGTGCAACAAACCACCAGGATGCCATCCAGTGCGCAACTGGGATGGCTGCTTGGAGAGAGGACCACAGGGAGGACACCAGGGACAACTGGGGGAAGTAGGCGTTCAAACCCATTAGAATCAGGCCGGTGAGCAGCCAGGGAGTGCGAGTAGGAGTGGGGGAGACCACCTTGGAGGACTTGGGGGATACCACATTCTTCTGAACCATGGAGGGGAGAGGATGTGTGGGGGGCACTACCTCTTCAGAACTAGGCAAAGCAAGCTCCACAACATCCAGGTCAAGATTGCCACATGTCAAGCTCTTAACCACAGCCTCTCTGTAAAAGAGAAGACTGCTGGGGAGGTCCCAGAGACTGGCAGGGTTGCTACTTACCAGACAGGCCAATGAGGAGATTTTCCCCCACAGGTCAGGGGAGGTGGACCACAGAAGCAAGAGAAACGGAGCCAGGGAAAAGACGACAAATTTAAGAGCCGGCAGTATCACTGAAAGAACCAGCACAAAATTTGGGGTAGGATGGTATAGTTTCTTGAGAAAAAGGAGAGAAAATGGCAAGACTAGGGTAGTCTTTGGCAAATCCTTGGGAAAACAGCAGACGGGTTTGGGTAGCCTCGCCGTTGTCTTGGGGCCCTTGGATTATAACTGCAAGCAAAAGCAGGTTCAAAAACAATGATTTTTAAAGGAAAATTCAAGATAATAATAGAAATTATAGGAAAATTCAATTGAAATCTTGAGCTTTGAACTTTAACTTTGAAGGCAAGGGCAAAAGAGACAACAACTAAGTGAAAGAACACTTGTACAAGGAGCCAGAAGAGAAGCCAGGTTCAAAACCGGCTGGCTAAAGGTAAGCTTAGGGCAGGGGCTACACTCTAATATTTTGAGCTTTAGGGACACAACTGGTTCCAGGCAACTCAAAATTAAGAAAATTAAGGTGCAGGTGACTCCAAACTTAAATGTAAGTGGAAAATAGACAAGCAGGGACTGAAAGTCCCCTTGCTTGGTTAAAAGGAAAGGATTGCAAAAAAAAAACTGGTCAGATGACAGTTGGGGGTAAGCCTGATTGGCTAGGTACAAAACTTTGCTGGATGGGCTCAGGGGGACTGGAGAGTTTTACTCCAATTTCCGAAATCAAATCTGATTGGGTGGAAGAGATGCCAGACATTTGGGGGTCAACTGGGTTATCAAGCGTTGATGTGGCAACACCTGATTGGGTGGCTCTGATAGTTTTTAAAAACGGACAACACCAGGCTAATAGGTAGTCCAAATTAACCAGGGTTTCTTCCCAGGAAGGAGCTACCAAAGGCAGGGATTCCATAGGATAAGCCAGCACAAACCTCTCATCAACTGTGTGAGCTAAATCATTCAACAAATGGAGGGGTTTGGCGGGCGTTTTGGGACCTTTCTTGGTACGGCGGGTAAGATTGAGCGGTCCAAAGCCAGAGGTGGCAGTGAATTTACAGCCATAGCTTTTAAAACTACTGTAAATAAAAACATTTTTAACTTAATTTTAATATTTGATGTGGTCGCAACTTTAACTAATGTCTTGTAATATATTTAGATATATTAATATTATAATTTACATACTAAAATTTAAAATAAAAATTAAAATATTAAAATTAAAATTATAGTTATAAATTGTAAAAGTTAAATATTAAAGTTTAAATAATTGAAATATAACAATTTTATTAAATCATGATTTATTCAATATCAAAATATTTGATATTAAAAATTTTAATATTAACTTTTAGATACTAAATTTTTTAATATTGTAATATGTACTATTAAAATTTTTAAGGGCAAAATTTTTTAGTAAAATTTTAATAGTACATATTACAATATTAAAAAAACTTAGTATTAAAATATAAAAAGTAAAAAAATTAATTTGCAAGGGGAAAATATTTATTGGGGGATGCTAACTGCAAAGGGAATGTGGTTATTCTGGGGAATTATACCCCAAAATTAAATTTTCAGCTAATGCATCTAATTGGATCCATGTACTCTTCTGTACGTGGTGGACAACCCTGGATGTGATTGCTAGAGGGGTGGCGCCCTGTACCCTGGTGGTTGCTGATTGTTTGATAAAAGACAGACATGTGAGTGAATTGACTAGTAGGTTTTTTGGGGGGCACATAGTACCTGTATAGCGTTGCCAATGCAAATGAGTCATAAAGGTTGTGCTCAACTGTCCTGTATCCCCGTGATGTCTTCTGGCAGTTGAGGGCTACGCGGCAAATATCCATTTGAATAGGTACATCCTCCAACTTTTTGACATTAGTTTTTAATATGCAGTGAAGGAGGATTCCCAGGTATACTGCGACATGGATTCTTTGCGAGGTATACTTTTCTGAGAACATGCATAATTTTTTGAATGTTTGAACTAACTTATTAATATAGGATGTTTGGTTGAACTTGAAGAGGGTTCCAGGGGGCGCCTGACTTGAATCAGCCCCCCAGGCCTCAGCAAACAAAAATAAATAAAGGTTTAAAATTATTCATGAGGACTGCATCCCTGACTTTATTTGATAGTGCCTTAAAAACTTCATTAAAAATTGCAGATTTCAAATATTCATTTCCTATTTTAAAGTTGGTTTTTATTAAATTCTTTTCATATTTGTTGATGTTTGTGAAGGGGAATCATTGAATGCTTTTGTATATGTATTCATCAAAGTTCAGTTTGATATCCCCGCAAATTTCATTCATTTCTTTGATTTTGATATTTGATCCTAGTTCATATGCTTCCCTTATCCATGGCAAACACCCGCAGGTGGTGAATATTTCCTATCTTGAGCTTCAATATTAAAAAATTATTCATATTTTGTTGAATTATTTTATTTATTTGGTTTTTATTTATTTGTTTTACAGGGGCCACCAGTGACTGGTAACCCCCGTAAAACCAACTCAGTGTATATGCTGCCACTTCCGCAACCTCATCCCCATTCCTGGTGATGACTAAAATAAATATAAGTAAAACATAAAAAGACTTACTAATTGTTTCCCCTGTGGCCCCCTCAGCCACAGGCGCTACTTTGGCAAACTTCATGAGCATTAGATGCTCTTCATTAATTTTTCTAGGCTTAATTTGTCTTATATTTGGGTCATTATTTGTTAGATTAATATGTTTCCTATTAACTGTGCTACTTAACACTTTAAAATTTTGTTTTAATTTTCTTATCAATAAATTTAAATAATTACAACAATTTTATCAAAATAAATCTTATTTAATCCTTATAATATAAAAACCTATATTAATTTAATCATTTTCTACTTACAGCTAAATTAAACTGTATTAAAAGATAGTAACAATCTCATTTGATAACCATTATTTCTTGAAAGCTGATTAGTACAAAATGACATCATTCTAAAAAGAGCAACATAAAAATACAATAAAAACTGATATGATGCTTTTTGTTGGAAATTAAATTGTTGCCTAAAATCTTAGCTCTTTAAAATATTTAATTAAAAATATAATAATTTTTGAATCCCTCTTTTAAAAAGAGGGCAGATAGCTTTTTTACATATTTAATAAATATTAAAAAATTTGGATTTTTTTAAAAAAATCTAGTAAAAAGTTAAAAAAAACTAAAACTAAAATTAAAACTGAACTTTTATTGAGATTTCAGTGATCTCATTTACCATAAGTAATTTATTCTTAAGTTAGATTTTATAGAAAATATATAATAAGAACTATTAAGAGAGTAAACATTTTTCTTTTTAAAAATTTAAGTATTCAATATTAATAAAATAGCTTTATACAACTATTTAATAAAATTATATTTTTATACTGTATGCTAGAGATAATATGTATAAAAAATTCAAACATAAAAAAGAATGTATCAAAATCTTGCTTTATTTAATTAAATTTTATAAAGGTTAACATTTATTTAAACTAAATGAAAAATGATCTTAGTCATTGTATCTTTAAAAATAAGATACAAATTTAATTATACAAGCAAATATTTATATGTGATTAAAAATAACATTTTTGTTTTGATAGATTTAAGATATATAAAGTTCATTTTTTAAGAACTGTTAAAAGTTATAATAAACTTAAGTTTATTTAAAAAATGGTTTTTGAGTTGGTTACTAAAAGTAATCTAAATAATGATTTATACTTTAAATTTAGTTTACTGATTAAAATATCATACTTTAAGAGTTAATTAGCATATTTTATTTCAAATAATAATTTTATAAGCTTACATTCAAAGCCACTTCAAGATACTAAATTGGTATTGAAATATAAAGTTGCAGCACAATTATGAAAGCTGGGATTAAGGGCTTTCTAATGATACTAGTTTGGGCAAGATTGAATTACTATTCACGGAAATATCAACAGTTAACCAGAATATAAAAAGGGGTAAATAAACAATGATATCAGACTTCAGGGGTGATATTGATAAATTAAGGAGATCAGTTGGGGGTCAGTTGGGGATTTATGCCTGTAGTGCAAAAGCTCAGCTAACATGGTATTTAAAAAGCTCAACTTTACAGAAATTTACTTTATAATCCACACCTTTACTCCTTTCTGATAACTGTACATCTATTTCCAAATAAGAACTGCCTCAACCAAGCCAAGGAACCCAACCACTATCATTATGGAACCTATCAAGTTTGCACCTCAGATGTCACCCTTCTTCTCAATGGGGGCTTCTACTAAGAGAGAAAGAATCTCTATGCTTAAACAAGCATTCCTTTTTACTGCTGGTAGTGATCTTAACAGCTTTGTTGAGCATTTCTTATTAAAAACAGAGTTTGGAAAAAAGTACCTTCTTACCTGTCATACAAAGTTCTAAGACAGATGATTTCCTTAACAACCTAAACAAATTGATGTCAGAATCCCCTGCCAAGCACCTTCCTTCCCTAAGAGCATTGGTTACATCAAGCTACAGTCTGAAAGAGCTTTGGGATTGTGGATTTAAAATGACAAAAATGAGTATTCATATTCTAAAAAAATAAAAAATGCTAAAAAAGCATCATTAAAAAAAGAAAAAAGAAAAAATGATTCAGTAAAAAAAGAAAACATAAAAAATATTTTAAAACATTAATAAAAAATTCATTTTCAAGTAGCCAATTCACTAAAAAATCCCCTGGATTGATTTATGAAGAATTACAAAAAGAATTGAGTGAATACTCAACTAAAATAAAATACTTATTATTGAAAACAAAAAAGAAATTTATTAAGATATGAAAATAAAAAACAATATTTCTATTTCACTTTCCGCTTTTTATAAGCTTATTCCTAATAATATAATTAAAAGCAAAAAGCAAACTGATATGTGTAACATTTGCAACTTAAAAAATCATTAGAAATGAAAAAAGGATTTGAGTATAAAGAAGTTGCCATTGCCTAAATCTATTAAAGAAAATTTGGAATCTATTGACCTACATGAAAATTTTTATAAGCATCAAAAATAAAGAATATATTAGTGATATAAATAATCTTGATAATAGTTCATGTGTTATAGTAATAGACTATAAAGAAAACTTTAAAATAGGTGGGGGGTCCTATAGAGACAAATAATTGTTTTTATGAGAAAATACCTATTTCTTTATTAGGATCTGCAATTGCTATTAAAGAAAATGAGAAAAAAATATGAGTATCATGACTTTTTATCTGAAATTCAATCTCATGACTCTTTGTTTTCAGGTCAGTGTTTGATAAGTCTGCTTAAAAATAATAAATTTAAGAATATTAAAAATATTAAAGTTTGGACTGATAATGGTAATCATTTCAGATCTTATGAATTCTTATGTTATCTTTTTTTAAATAGGTACCTAAAATTATAAAAGGAACAATTAAGTTTAATAGATTTGTTGAGTGTCATGGCAAAAGTATTGTTTATGGTCATTTTGGTGTATTATCTAAAATATTTAAACAGAAGGAAAATGAGATGTATAAAAAAATATAAATGATCTCAAAATGATTTTTGAGAGAGAGGAAGAAAGAAAGGGTTTATGAGACACTTGTAAATAATTCAGATGTTTCCCAAAAAAATTTTTTCACATCTATGATAGAAAATCTAGGCCTAAAAAAAGCTGGCTTGAAGTCAAAGCATTTTATGTTAATCTTTCATATTTAATGAAAGATGGTGAGCTGTATGTTTCACCTTTGACATTTGAGGATGTTAAGGAGTACTCCAAAAAAATTATTGTGAAAAGTTCTGCACAGATAACAGAGAAACAAAGAGAGCTGATACTACTAAAGGATTAGTAGGACATGTTCATGAAGTTGGATGCTTAACAAAAACTTATATTTCACATAGGGTAAATAATATTTTAAATACAACAACTTTTTTCTAAAAATAACTAAGAAATTAATTATATGAGCCAAAGATAGGGTAATAGCAATTATAGCTTTGGGGCTGCTATTACTCTCCCATGCAACTCATATATTTGATTCTTGGCTTATTAAAATAGAAAAAAGGGTTTTAGCAAAAAATACAGTTAATAGAAATAAGATTTATTTCTATTATTTGTATATTTTACACTCTTAAACTTTTCTTCAGTAAACTAAGCATTATATTAATTTTCAAAAAATATAAGTTTATGACTTAAATGATACCAAAGAAATTAAAAGGCTTTGAAATGCTTAAGCTGGCGCCTTGGCTTAATCTAACAAATAATGTCCCATTTCTTGCAACTTGTGTTTCTTCTTGGTTTTCATTTGATAAAGCTTCTGTATTTCATGAAACGCTTCTGCTTCTTGCTTGTGTTTCATTTTCATCTGTTTTCATTTGATTGGTTTTTTCTTCATTGGTATTGATTTCCTTTTGAATTTCTGTTCCTTCAATTAGTTTGATCTTATTGTTTTCTTTGGCTCCCTGCCAGAACTCCCACAAATTGTAGGCTGAGTTGTTGAACTTTAGACTTGATAAAATTGTTCCCTGTATATTAAGTAATTTTTCTCTATTCTTTTCATCTATAATATTTCCCAATTTATCCAGAGCATCTTCTTTTGACTGGATTAGTGGCTGACCCTTGTTACCCAGCTTTCCTGTCACTATTTCCCTGATATTTTTTTCTATTTCAACAACCTTTTGCAGGTGTACTTCTAATTTGTTAATCAAGTTATAGATAGTTGACATTTTTTTGAATTCCATCAAAAAACTGGTTTTTATAGTACTATCTTCTACGCATACATATTTTTCATCATCATTAATAAATTAAAGACAATAAACGTAAGTATTGCATTAAAATATTGCAATTAGACATCAACTCTTGATATTTTGACATTATGTGCATAACTCAATGTTTTTTGTTTAATAAAATCCATTGTAAATGTGGCTTTTTTTATTATAATTTAAAATAAATTGACTGTGTTTATATTAGGGCCATTAACGCTTAGTACAAATATTGATACATAGTGCATTTTACAGCCTGTATACTTACCTATTGGTAATGATTCTATAAACTTTTTAGTTGGATTTTGCGAGGTAATAATAATGTAATGTTTTAACAAATTACTATTTATTGTCATTAATTGGCTGATTTTCTTTGCTGTGGCAATTGTGCATTTTCTGATATTTATGCACTAGTGTCCAATTGGTTGGCTTCACATCCAATTGCACAGGCAATAGGAAAACAAGCCGCCACCCCAAGACTGGATGTGGTTGGGGTGGCGGCTTGTTTTCCTATTGCCTGTGTGATTGGATGTGAAGCCAACCAATTGGATACTAGTGCGTAAATATCAGAAAATGCACTATTGCCACTGTCAGGAACCCATCTGCTTGGAAACATACCACCCAAAAGATGTATGGCCGCAGATGGATTCAACCCTGTGATTAGAGAACCAATTGGAACAGAGACCATCCCCATATGGAACAATTCTCCAATCAGACGGTATCAACCCAAAGGGGATTGAACCTTCCCAACATGAAGTAAGCTCCAAGATAACTGAGAAGGAAAAAGGAAGCCAAGGGATGGATAAGGAAGGAGCAGGCGGACTGGCTCCCATGACCTGTGGTTCCTCTGTGATGGGGGGATACTGTGACAATGGAGAGGCAGTGTACCATATTCCTGATATCACTTGGCGCCATGACTTGTCTAGGTAGCTAGGAGGAGATAAACCAGAATCTGCTCTGGTTCCAAAAGATATGCTTGCATTAAAGGACTGGACAAGGAGCAACCAAACCAACCATTTATACCCAAATGGTCCCCATTGGGAAGACTTGGGTAGCATCATGGTGTTTGATTTCAGGACTGGAGAGCAGGCCAAAAGATAAATCAACTAGGTAAGGAAATTGACTTTATTAACTGAACAATCAAACACCCTGACAGATGGAGCCTTTTATAGGCTGGTAAGAGCTGTTTAAATTGTAGTTTCAAGGGGAAATTGGAGAAATATTGGGGGGAATTTGGAAAGAAAACTTGGCAGGGGGATCTTTGGCTTGAATTAAAAAAATTTTATTTCAAAACATATAACCAATGGCCCCTGCTGAAACTTCTCCAACAGCTAGGTGTTATTTACCCCAGCTGTTGGAGAAGCAACAGATTAAGGGGCTCCTGGTTTTGCAACTGGATCCCAGAAGAAGATAACCAACTGTTTGATGATTTAAATTTAAGTACGGAGCTTAGTTGTTTTTTAACATCATTTGAGTTTGAAGCAAGAGCAAATTTAAAAGCTCCTAGTACAGCCGTAACTTCTGATTGGCTGCAGCAAGAATATTTTTGAGAGGTGTCAAAGGTAAGTTCAAATTCAAATTATTAACGTTGTTTAGGTGATCAAACGTTAAGCAATAAGACCTGGGTTTGATTCCCGTGTTGATCAAGGAAGTGGCCTATGGGCTTGATTCAAGGAAATTCAAAGGTAATTTAGAACTGATATTACATACTAATAAACCATTTCTAGGATCTGGAAAAGGGTCCAAATTAGGAGAAGGATTTTTAGAGCCTGGATCAATCAAGATTTCCTTGTTGTTGTCAGGAAAGGTAACAAATGCATTCCTGACAGCCACAGCAAAGAAAATCAGCCAATTAATGACAATAAACAGTAATCTATTAACACATTACATTATTACCTTTCAAAATCTGACTGAAAATTTTATAGAATTATTACCAATAGGTAAATATACAGGCTGTAAAACGCACTATGTATCAATATTTGTACTAAGCGTTAATAGACCTAATATTTACATAATTCATTTCATTAAATTATAATGGAAAAGACCTAGTTTATAGTGGATTTTATTAAACAAAATACATTGAGTTATGTACATAATATCAAAATATCAAGAGTTGGCGTCTAATTGCAATATTCTAATCCAATATTTACGTTTATTGTCTTTAATTTATTAATGATGATGAAAAATATATATGCTCATAATTTTAAGCTATTTGTAAAATCTACAACATTGTATTAATTATGGGAAATGTTGATAATGTAAAAAGAAAATATTATTAATTATGAATTGAAAGAGAGATATTAATTTTAATAGTTGTCACAAAGAAAACATTTATTTACTAATCAAAGGATGGGAAGGGGAGGGAATGGGCGGAATAAACATTGCCTTCATCTGCGCCTATGAAAGAGGCGGCATCAGAGATAGTGGGGAGGGAATGAGTGGTGGTTTGGGAGTCAGGGTTGGAAGGCAGGTGGTTTGATGGGGGAGTTGGGGAGGCAGGGTTTGTTGACTGGGAAGGGGCAGCAAGAGCAGTTTGCTTCAATTGCTCAAATTCTTCTTCCGTCACATATACTGGCTTGAAAAAACAGATGGACTGGTGTGGGGAGAGACAGGGGTCCTTTATGGACTTATCACTATCACTTGCATAGAAGATGATGAGATCAAATAAGTCCTGGACAGACGCGGAAGGGAAAAGCTCATACCTCTTATCAATTTGGATACATAGTTTGTTGTAGGTGGCAGGCTTTAGGCGCCTGAGGGCAGAAACAAAATTTTAGAGACATACATCTGCAAGATGCATGTTGGCTTAGTTGATGGGTTAGGACTAGCAGGTATGCCCCACAGCCCTGATTTCTTGGGTAGCCTGTTCCCGCTGCTCCATCTCTGCACTCAGTACAACTGTGTGCACGGTGTTTTGTGTGGCCCACTCCTCCAGCATGGCCTTGAGCTCTGTCTGGTAGGCATACCTATCTGCGGTGTTCAATATTGCTGAATAATAATTGATGCCCAATTGGAAAACTGCCAATAAACCCCCAACAAACCAATACAATATTGGGCCGCGCTTGTACACATCAGACTGGATACGCTTCTCTCCAAAATCTTGGATACTTGCAGATATCTTAGCATACAACAGGAAGATTACGTCATTACAGGCCCTCATTGCCCTTCCTTTGATAAAATTAATAATAGTTGAATTGTAGGGGTTGATGTCCACCAAAATGGGGCCACTGAGAACTTGATTGGAAAAGATTCTAGCAGCAACCACAACTCTGTGCATCCACAAATTCACCATTCTTTTATTAGTGAAGATGCTGTGGAGTCCCAGCTGGAGACGTTCCTGGACCAGGGGCATCCATGGGTCACGTTCCATAATGACCATCATAAGGGGATGGGCTGTTTCACCTTTGGTTGAAGTACAGGCACCAGTTGAGGTCTTCTTGGTAGGGGGCCACAGTTGGTGTGGGCTTGCAGGGTTGCAGCCACAGTGGACTTTGCAAAACCCATT
Organism: Entomophthora muscae; assembly: GCA_014839935.2. Lineage (NCBI taxonomy): Eukaryota > Fungi > Entomophthoromycota > Entomophthoromycetes > Entomophthorales > Entomophthoraceae > Entomophthora > Entomophthora muscae. The sequence goes on from QTSX02002147.1 coordinate 505,909, forward strand.
GCCGCCGCAATTTCCCTGAGGGATATAAGCTTCCCTTGCTTTTCAACCATTTCAAGATCAATCTCCAGAGTGATTAGTTTTTTTCTGCGTCTTTCAGGCTGATTAGCTGGGGAAGGGATATGTCCATCTTGTGAACTGCCCAATGCCATCTGATTGGCTGTTTCAGGGTTCTGGGCTCTCTGGGTGACCCCATGGCTAAAATGGCTGGTTCTGGATGCCATTGCTGATAAGGGAATGGATTGGCAGCTTCCTGTGCATGGTGGGCAAACAGGAACATGATGGAAGTTGCAGGAGAAAGAAAAGACTCCTGGGTAGTGCTTGCAGAGGGGCCTGGGGGTTGGGAGTGGCCATAGACAGAGGCTTCACTGTTAAGAGACCCCGTGTAGCCCTGCATAATTTTGTCAAGGCCAGGGAACAGCTTGTTGACTTGGTTGTTATTGAAAGAAGACATAATAAATTTTTATTAAAATTTTAAACTCAAGAAGAGGAATGTATATTTTAGTCAATTTTATTGTTAAGCATGTTAATTTTGTGATATTATGATCTAAATTTTAACCGTCCCAAATTGGAATAGGGTGATTTTTGAGAATGCATATGATTCCTAAAAGAATCAGCACAAATTCACTCTATATTTTTTAGCATCCTTTTTGAGACACCCATAAATTATATTTATTTCAAATTTCTCACAATTATGATTTGAAACTTGGTTCTTGGATTTGACAATCCTGCAATTTAGAATTTGTTAAGTTTTACATGATGTCTATGATTTGTTTAAAATACAGGAAATCTCAAATTTTACATTAGAATCCTGCATTTCTGATTCATGTATCCTACATTTGTTTGCTGGGTTTTGTCTTTTGTTAGTTGAGTTATCTGCTCAAGAGATTCAAAATTTGCCAATTTAAATAAATCAAAAAAATTCAAATTAAATGGTTGATTTTATTAAATATTTTAATTCTCACTCAGCTGAGTTGCCCACAAAAGTGATTCAAAATTTGGACCAAGGATTTGACAATCCTGCATTTTTACGTTCAGGTTCTGAATTTACAGTACTTGAAAATTATACTTACCAACCCAGGATCTGCTTTGGAGCAATGGTCCAGGGTCTGAAACTTAGGTTAGTAATCTGTCAATTGAAAGCCTTACCTAATCCATGATCTGATGCTGTTATAAAAGTTTTTATAAAAAAGGTTAGTGATTATAAAAAAACATACCCAGCCCAAGATTGGCTTCAGGGCAAAAGTCTGGTTTTTAAAATATAGGTTGGTAATTTAGTGAAAAAACTTATCCACCCCAAGATCTACCGTAGACTAAGTCTATCTAAAAGGAAACAAAGGTTAGTATTTTTAAGAAAGGGTTACCTGAAAGAGCAGGTTGGGTAAAAATATTAGTGATTCAAAACATCACTTACCTTTCCAAGATTAACTTCAGGGCAGAAATTTGGACTTTTCTAATCCAGGTTATTAAATTTGACAAAAAAGCTTACCTAACCTTGATCTGCTGTGGACCAAGTCCATCTAAAAGGATTTGAAGAAGATTAGTAGTTTATTCAAAAAGGTTACCTGAAATGCAGAATCAAGTTTAATTTTGAAATGAATTGGTTTTTTTAAATTTGTTAGTTACCTTTTAAATTGAAATTAGCTTCAAAATTTAAAGCTTTATCTTACCTGTAAAAGCTTTGATGTTTCTTAACTAAATAGTTAGTATAATTTATATTTCAAAGCTTACCTTTGATTTTAAGTGAATTGTTTAAATTTGAGTTGAAAAAGTTAGTATTGTGTTTAGTGAAGCCTTACCTTGAGCGTCAAACTCTAATCTTATCTCCCAGGCTTAAAATTATCCAATCATATTGGATAGTGGCAGCTTGTCTTCCAATCATTTTTAGTAAGGTTTTATATTTGAATTTAACTCTCTTACCTTAATATTAAACTGTAACAGTTTACATCCACCTTTTATATTTTTATTTTAATCTGAACTGCTGCAGGTAGGGATGCCGTGAGACACTGCGAAGTGTCCCGCAACTATTCCTGCAGCAGCATCTACTACCAAAACTTTACTATCCAATAGACAAAACCAATATTGTTGTTGGTCTTGTTCAGAACTAAAATTAATAAAGATTTTCTAATCAAAAAAATAGTAAAAAGCTTCCTTTGGGATGAGAGCAGTCTATACTAGATAACACCTCCAAAGAACAAACAATAACCAAGCTCTCACATAATTTACCAGCTCAACTGCCAGCTACCCCAATAAAAGATCCACAAAACATCACATCCCTTTAAGTGTAAGAAAGAGAGACTATACTAACTAAATTCAGCTCCCATCCCAAAAATAATCCAACAGGGCGCTATCCAGTGAACAACCAGGATGGTTGCTCAAAGAGAACCACAAGAATTAACTCATCCCACAAGCCCACTTACTGTATGACAACTGCCAGGATTAAAAACACTATGATATTGGCAGCATTGAAAAGCCAGGATTAAGCCTTTGCTCATGCTACCAGGAATAGCAGCTTCCCCCTCTCAAACCCCAAGGTTTGGGATGGGACTTGAGCCTAGTCCAGACCGCCTGTGGGCCACCAGCCCTGAGGTTCAGGGGACTGCCTGCCCATGTTTTTTTGGGATTAAATCACCTCTATGATACAAATTGCAGATACTATTGCAACTTAAGGAACCAACATTAATCCACCAATGATGGTGCCCATCAAATGATACAACCAATTGCCTAATGAAGGCAAGGAGGCCACCACTATTGGCTTGATGAGCCTGAAGTCTACCTTAGTGGCCAATCAAGACCCCTCATCTGAAAAAAATGTGGGCCTAAATGCCACTCCCAAGGATATCACTCAGGAACAGAAGAGTTGTGCTACCCTTCCTGAAGACCCAGCCAATAACATCCTTTCTGCAGCAGTGCCATTTAGCTGCCCAAAAACCCAGGTGACCCGCCTGTCCAAATATAAGAAAAATCTTCCTTTCACAAGAGAAAACAATAACAGTACTTGAAATATTGATCAGGGCGTAGCCAAAAGTCAGAAAACAATATATGTGAAAACCAAATTAGAAATGTGATTGAACGCTGTCTTTTGATTATGAAACAGTTAATGACATTAGAGCAAAAACACATTCAAAATCTAAAAATGGATTCATAAGCTATATAGCTTAAATTTAAAAGCTGAATCCAAAAAATAAAGTTTTAACATAAATTCTAAATCAAAATTGAACCTGGTGTTGCAACTGAACCAATGATAGTTCAGTATTTGATTAGAGAAGACAACAGTCTAATAGAAAGAACAAGGATGAATATAATAATATGTACTTTATTGTAGAATATTGTGACTAATATACTATATGGGGAAAGCCACTGAGCCACAGAGGGTGGCACAGTGGCAGATTTCATGTAAGATTCAAAGCCAAGGAATAAGTTGTGCAGGGTTCAACAAAGTTAAATTTATAGTGCTCCTAATTAGGAGATAGTGCCCACAATTTGACATTGCCATCAGATTGATCCATGTCATTAGATATGTCCTAGGGTAACTCATTGTGCGCCTCCTGTGTATCATAAGATATGTTAGCAGGCAAGAAGGGAAGCTTAGTTGCAACATTTATGACACCTTCCTATCATTCATGGCTTCTGGTTCCTTGGCAGGCATCTGCTGATTTGTCTCTAACTTAAAAATTTGGGTATATTCTGAAGTGGCTTCTTTATCATTAGCTGACTGTAAAAACATGGCTGAGAGGCCCCAACTTAAGCCCAATCATTAGTATCAGCTTCAGAATTTGACCCTTCAGGCTGAACAACAATTACTTTTCCTGGTGACCTGTCAGCTACAATGGAAGAGACAGTATGTTGGTGTGAAAACAGCAGGCTTAGCCTGCCATCAAGGTTCTGAGTAAACAGGTTTGCAACCTGCAATCTGATTATCCAGCCACTCAAAGCCAAACTAGGAAGTTGACTCAAATTTTCAAATCAAACAGCATGAACAAATGATGATCCCTTACAGGGGATACCTTGCTTTGGCGCTTGACTCATTATCAGGATCAGGACACCCCCTTCACCATCCCACTGTATGATCAACACTATTATGTTCCTGTTATCTATGATTCACAATGACTATATAATATGCATCTCTCAATAAAGAATATTATCTAGTTTCTAAACATTTCCCCCTTCTAACTCTTCTAAAACAGCACAGTTACAACATTAGTAGCACAGGTAGGTTTTCTATCTTACTTTATTCCCCAAAATTCCGCCTGTTGCCCTTACTTGCTGTGGTCAATAAAATTCTCAAGAGAATCATGTCTGGCCTCCTGCTAGACTGGACGCCATACCCGCCGGGCACCAAGATACCAGAAGGATTTATACTACACCAGAACATGCTTGTATTGGTACCCGCCTTCAACGCCCTGTCAGCAGAAGGTTTCTTCCAGGCACCTATCATTCCATCTTGAGCCACAACTGAGAAAGGAACCATGCCCGCATACATGGCCCAAAAACTTTGAAGTGCCACCTTGGAACCATGTTCCAGGGCCAATGGCAACAACACCACAACTTGGATTCAATCTGCCCAAAGTAACTGGCGCAGATGGAATTCCCACAATGCTTCTGGATTGTGGAGATATTCATCCAACTCACGCACAATGCAGGCACTTGGTGTGATAGGTGGCACAAATACCATGCTGTGAAAGACTGGGACACCTTTAAACAAGACTTCTTGGCACAGTTTGTACTAAAGGACACTGCCCTCATGATTATCTGCCAAGTGAAGAATCTGACACAGACAGGCACTGTAAAGGAACTCACACGCGCCTATGAAGAACTCCGCCTATGTGCCCCTGCTTATATGGCATTTGACACTCCAGCCACACATCTTGTGTATTACAACACCCTTAAGTCACATGTGATGAGACACATCAACCTGGACCAAGTAACCAATCTGCAAAGCCTAGATTGTGAAGTAGATAAGACAGAGCAGACATCTAACGCCCTCCACAAAGCACAGACTGGAAAGAGAGAGAAGACCAAATATTCTCACTTGACTGGGCGCGCAATTGCCCACCTCCTCAAAACAACAACAACAACTCAAACCATAAGCCTGCAGGCTCAAATGGGAATGAAAACAGGAACAATTGGCAGTCAGATTGTACCCATTTCTGTATCACTACACTCAAGACAATCACAAGGGAAAAGCCTGGGGAGAGCCCTAAGCGAGCCAAGATCTCCCTACACAATTACCAGCTTGCCCAACAATGAGTACCATCCCAAGGACGTGGACCAATGCCCAATGATTCAAGTACCCCTGAAAGACCCAGTACTTTACACCATTGCCAGAAATCCCAATAAAATGATGTTCTATCCTTTCTGCTTTCACATTTACACAGGCTCAACACTCCTGGACTCAGGTGCCTACCAAACCCTAGTCAACAGCAGCTTTGTAGACAAGTTCAAGCTAACCACTAATCCTTTGTGGATTAAAAATGTGGCCCTAGCCAATGAACATCACATTGCTGTGACAAAGAAAACAGCCCCTTTCTCCATCATGCTAGAGAACCTCCACTCCACCATTCAGGAACCTGTCATTGAATTCCCCAAATTTGATGTTGTACTGGGGGCTGAACTAGCTATGAAGGAATAACCCCCACGTAGACTGGGCAACCTCATTATTAACCATCAAGTGTAAAGGCGTCAATCACCAGATTTACCCTGACTCAGTGGATCAACTCTTGTGTGATCATGTTTCATACACATTAATGAAACCCTGGAAAAAGAGGAGAACCTCAAGGCAATCAATTGAGACTCCTTCCAGTATGGGATCATACATTTTAAGGACCACCAGGATACCACTCCTCCTCAGGATTGCAATTTGTGGTCTGCCATCCTGAAATCTTCAAAGAGGCGCTACCAGGACTACTGCCTGAGAAACACATACAGCACTCCATCCAACTCAAAGGAGAAGTACCTAAGGCACAACCCATATATCAACTTGCCCCCAACAAAGACAACACTCTATGTGCTTACCTCAAGGAGGCACTTGAGAAAGAACTTACTCATCCCTCACAGTTGCCTTTTGGTGCTGCTGTATTCTTTATGGCAAAGAAAGACGGTACCCTTTGATTGGTCACATATTACCAAGCCCTCAACAAAGTCACTATCAAGAATTGGTATCTGCTCCCATTCATTGATGATCTCTTTGATGCCCTGGGAGGAGCCATTATATTCTCCAAAATTGACTTAACTGCAGGTTACAACCAAATCCATATCAAGGAGGAAGATATACCCAAAACGGCCTTCCACACTAAGTAAGGATCATACAAATGTGTGGTGCTCAATTTTGGAATCACAAACACACCTTCAACCTTTGTGAATTTCATGAACAAGGTGTTTGCCCCTCATATTGGCAAAAATGCCCTAGTATACCTAGACAATATCATTGTGTAAAGCCCTTTGGTAGAACAGCATCACAAGGACCTGGAAGCAGTCTTTTCTACCCTGGCACAACACAAACTACTAGCTAAGCCTGTTACGGTAGAAAATCAAATGGAAGGGATAGCACACCCTTGTAAAACCCAAAATCAGCAAAGAACCGCAGCTAAACCCCTGAAAGAAATTGACAACTTAAATGCGGTCATAGACAAAAAATGGGTCAAAGCTGGGATTGCCCAAATAGCTCTCAAAAATCTGGACCTGCCTTATTTTTCCTCAATTAATTATGATAATAAAATTACGCGTTATACACTATTTGGAGATGGCTGCACTCAATCCACTGGTTGCCAGAATTTTTTGAATTATGACATCATTGACTCAAATTTCAATGAAGGACTTCCAACTGTTGAAAATATTCTTGTCAGTCAATCAGAAGTCACAGAATCCCCTCCTGCCCCATCCTAAACTCCCTTAAGACTTCCCTATTTCCCCTCTAGAAACTTGTTTCTAGATAGCTTATTATCCCTGAGAAAATAAAAGAAGTTTATCCCAAAATGATGGCTCACTTGGGGCTGTTTGCCCCTATTCTTGAAAGACTAGCCTCTGTAGCCATCAAGGTTGCCATAGATTCCATGGCCACAACCTGGCCCGTGCTATACATGTCAACGCCTTCTGATTCTCTCTCAAATTTACCCTTACAGATTACCTGCCTTTTAACAATTTTCATTTCAATCTTTTGCTACACTGCCATTGGATCCAAGATGTTGAAACCGTCCTCCCAATTTGGTCTCCTGATTGTCAAGCAACTCACAATTTGTTTACTATATCCTCATTGTATATCCTTGAATCATGCTGCGTACCACTTTGCTTTAACAAAGCCCTCCAAATGCCAGTTCTTCTGTAAACAGCTGCCTTTCCTGGGGTACCTAATCTCAAAGGATGGCATTAAACCCAATAACCAGAAATTTCAAGCTATCTGTAAAATGCCACCTCCCAAAGACAAGTCAGAGCTCTGCACATTCCTGGGAATGGTTGCCTACGTGCAGCGGTTCATCCTTGACTGTGGCGTCCTGACTGCACCTCTTTCTGCCATAACTGGCTCCAAATCCAAATTTGTATGGACCCCCTGACGTGACCTTTGTTTTAGACGTCTTAAGAGAAAGCTCACCACTGCACCTATTCTACAATACATCAAACGCAATGGGGAATATCAAATGGAAAGAGACGCCTCTGATGCAATCATTGGGGGAGTATTACAAATCAAGAACAATAACAGTAACTTCCTGCCCATAGCCTATGAATCACACAAACTGTCAGACGGCAAGTACAATACCCCATACATGACAAAGATTTGTTGGCCATTGTGCACTGCCTGTTCAAATGGTGTTGCTACCTAGAACAACAGGAGGAGTTTACAGCCCTGACCAGCCACAAATTGCTCATATATTTTAAAACTCAGGCAAACCTCTCCCGTCAACAAGCACAATGGATGAAACTCCTGGAAAGGTTCAACATGATCATACAGTACAAACTTGGTACAGAACTTGCCATGGCAGATGCCCTTTTGCGCCTGTACGTTAGAGCCAAAAGAGGCAAGAATGGGCTCAACCCAGACTGGCCTCTACTGGTACTCCAAACAAAGGACAAGGAGTTTCCCCCTGGCACCACTGACATTAAAAAGGAGACAGTCATCAAAAAAAAAGCATCTATTTGCTGATTTATACAGGACCTTATATTGCAAAATGACTGATGAAACCACCGTGCCTTACATTCTTACACATCAGCGGGTAGACACTGTCCTACGTTACCACAGAGACCTAGGACATACCAAAATCCACAACCTCTAAAAATTCCTTAAACACAAAGCATGGTTGCCAACCATATCAAGTTTTTAGGAAGTTCTAGAGCAATGAAAAGTATGTGAAAAATTTACAAAAAGCAGCACCCCTCCTAAGTCTGTACTGCCTATTTTCTCACAACTGCCTTTCAAGGTGTGGGCCTTAGAGATTGTGGGATCCATGCCAGTAAAACACAACAAAAAGAAATGAATCATCACTGCTATCAACTTTGCCTCTTGTTGGCCGGTGGCACAAGCAGTAAGATCTCACACAGGCAATGTCATGTGGCGGTTCATAGGAAAAGAAATCATCAGTAAGTTCAGAAAGCCAGCATTCCTGATAAATGACGGGGGCAAAGAATTGACCTCTGAAGATACCAAGGTTTACCTCACCAAAAATAGGGTCTAGCACACAGTGGCAACACCTTACTACCCTCAGGCCAATGGACGTGTGGAGTGGCTGAATGACAGCCCAGTGCAGGCCCCATCCAAGCTCACCAACAGGAGACCTGAGGACTGGTATAAGCAGCTACCAACTGCATTGCTTGTATGCTGGACCCGCGTGAACAGATCCACTGGGAAAAGCCCCTTTGAGTTAGTTTATGGCACACAACCCAATATTATCCAAGCGCTATCAGGACCCAAGCTGGAAATACCCAGTGAAGTTTCATCCTGATTGGACCCTCAAGTCATACAGGCCAACATTAACCAGCTAGAATGAGAAGAAAAACACCTACAGAATACCTCTGTTCCCATCTAAGACAGACATGAGGTTGGCAACAAAGTCTGGGTAATGAATACCAACAAGAGTAAATTACAGCCAGAAAAGTGGGCCCTGCCATCATCTTAAATTTAAACAAAAACAACACTTGCCTTGTGCAAGGGCTTGAAAAGTGCAAACAAGATAAAGTCCTCCATTACAACTGCCTAAGACCCTGAAAAGCAAGACAAAAACAACACAATACTGTGCTACCCACCACCAAAAACAGCCAATGCAATATGGCGCCCAGGCTCCTGATGACCTCCCTGACAACCTGTCCTCAGAGGAGACCAACTTTCAGTTGGGGGGGTGTCAAAACAGCAGTCTCAAACCGCCAGCAAAGTTCTGAGTAAATGGGTTTGCAACCTGCAATCCTATTATCCAGCCACTTGAATCCAAACTAGGAAGTTGACTTGAATTTTCAAATCCAACAACATGAACAAACAATGATCCCTTACAGGGGATACCTTGTTTTGGCGCTTGACTCATTACCAGGATCAGGCCACCCCCTTCACCATCCCACTGTGTGATCAACACTATTATGTTCCTGTTATCCATGATTCACAATGACTATATAATATATATATCTCAATAAAGAATATTATCTAGTTTCTAAAAAAATTTCCTCTTGTATTCCGCTAAAACAGCACTGTTACAACATTGGTTAATTATCTTCAACAGTCTATATAGATCTGGATTAATTATCATTATATGGTTTTTATTTGCAAGTGGTGAGACATCAGTAAAGTCCATCAAAAAATTGTCATGATTAAACAGCTTTGAACTGCTAACTGGCTCTGCTTGCTCATTGGCTAGCCACAAAAATATAGGTGGGCAGCTTGAGCACCTGTGGGTTCTGTGGACTCATTATGGGAGAGTTATAGGTTCAATTCTACTGATAAAAGTTTACCCTCTTCTTTGAGAGAAATGCTATTACTGACATTTAATGTACTGAAACATGTAATTGATTAGCCTCAATTTAGTGTTTGACCAAAAAAAAATTGAGAATGAAGTTTGAAAGTCAGCTATGAGTAGGGCATGTTGCATTCCAATTGGGATTTATCTGGTCTCAGTTTAGTCTCAAGAACCATGACAACAGTGTCTGGTATTAATTTTGGGTTTATATCTGTTCTTTTCCTTGTTTAGGGTTCTGTGATTTGTTTTAGAGGCCTGTTATTGGTATCATTGCCATTTTCTCTGAATTTATTGTGTTCAAAACCTATTTACCTAAGATTTAAAACTTTTGCATATTTTGGTTCTTCTGACTACTTCTTTGTAAGCTTTATTCTGTTTCCTATCTAATTTAATGGTAAGACACACCATTTCAAAAACAGCATCTCAAAAAATGCTATTTCAAATTACACCATCTCAATTTTTGCTAACTCAATTTTATAGTAAAAACACCATTTCAATTTACGGCATCACAACTAAGAAAAAACAGGTTTAAAATTTTAGATTTTTGAACTCCAAAGTAACCCAAAAAATTCTCAAAAAATAAAAATTAAAAAAACATTTATAGGCTTAAAAAAGCCTCAGAATTCCAAGTCTGCAATAAAAAAGTGGGGTCAATTAGTAGCAACAAGGTTGTGTAAATCCCAAAAGTTAAAATATACCAAAAACAACTATTTTCATATATTATAACTATAAACTATACTTTAAAATAAGCAAAGAATTGTACCAAATACTAAAAAAAGTCAAAAAATAATAAAATTAAAAGAAATAAGAGAGAAGATAATGTAGTGTTTATTGGAAAAGGGCTCAAACATTAGTAGAAAGAGCAACTGAGATAGCTTGGAGATGCTCAAGCTTCTATCCTTGGGATATTATGCAAGGACCAGCTTTCTGATTTCAGTATATTTCTTTACCGCCTTAGTCTGCTTGGGGGTTGTCCTTGGACTTCATGTCATTCTTAAAGAGTCAGGCAGAGATGAATTGCTGGGTTTTTAAATGCACCATTATTTTGTTGAATTTGGGCTTATGAACCTGGACTCTTTGTCAGGAATTGTCCTGAGGAAATTCCTGTCAACAATTTATTTGGATTTTTAAGCACAGAAGGGTCTTTGAATCCATAGCCATTGGTAAATACTATGAAAATGGAATTAGTTAGTATTTTTATGTTCAAAATTACCTTATTTAAATCTTCCGGTTAAACTAGTTAATTTTGATATTTACAGAACAGGGATCAAACCTGTGGTGTCTCTGGACTTAGTCAATTGTCTAGATATTGATTATGTTAGTATTAATCTTAATATCAACCAGTTTTTACCTTCAACATAAGAATGCAGCCAATCATCTCATGCCAAAACAACTTTGAACCCGCTTCAATCTACAAATGGTGACGTCCACACAGCGGTTAACACTGTTACTTTGGATTCTGGTTTAGAAAACTCTGTTTCCACTGTCTTTCTTTCTCCAGTTTTCCAGCAATCAGATGGGGAAAACTGGGGCACATCTAGCTAATTATTAGCAACATGACTATAGCAAGGATTTTCATGGGTTCTGAAATAAGGCTTTTTTACTTAATTTTATTATAAAAACCATAGTAGAATTTTCTGTTGCCCCAAATTCCCCAGATGCATCTCCAAACTTCCTGATCTCCTTTATTTCTGCATTCTAAACTAATTTCTTACTAATGATAAGGAGTGCCTTTTGGCAAAGCTTCAAATATGGAATTAAGAAAGAAGAGAAGTATATTTTATTGGATAATACTTTAGACTTATATAGAATTGACTGTGGCAGGGATTTAGTTGTATTAAACCTATGGGTTGGTCATGTACAAGGTGAGTTTGAGCCACTGGATACTTGGATAGTCAGGTGATATTGCTTGGTTACCATTCTTGGTATGTCAAACGGTATATTGGGAGGGGATCAAATTGGGCAATGGCTGGATGTTAAGTAGGTTGACAGTAGCCAGAATGCTTGTACATCCAGACCCTCAACATACCCCCCCTTAAGGGGTTACTCTGGTGCATCAGTAGGGGGCTTTTTTTTTCACAGCTGCCGCCTGATGCTCCTGGAGCTGTTTACTAGTTGGAATCAGTCTGGTTGAGTGCTCTCCTTTACTGAGGCGGAGACAGGTTCTGTGGTATTTCATGTTAATTGGGTTTTTGGCACCTTGGAATTTTACTAGGTAGGTGTTGTGCTCTGGTCTGTATTTGATGACTCTTCCTGGTCCCTGGTGTACTGAGTCTAGTTTCTTTCTGTTGCCTGCTAGAATCCAGACAGGGGAGTTGATGGGAAGTGGTTCCACTGTGGAGGTTACCTTTTGCGTCTTGAGCCTCTTTATTTCTGCTATTTTAGCTTTGAGGCAGATGTGTTGTGGATTTGGTGCTTGCTCTACTGTGGGAGGCTTCCCCTGGGGATCTTTATGTAGGGCTGTTTGTTGTGCGTGATTATTTCTGGCTTGTACCTGTAGGTTAGCTCAAACAGTGAATAGCCTGCCCCTTGGTTGGTGCAGACTTGGGATACTAGTAATGCATGTTTCACGTATAGTGGCCATGTATCTTTGGCTTTGCCATCCATTATTTTCTCTAGGGTCCTGATAAGGCTGCCGTTGAGGCGTTTCACTCTGCTGTTGGCCTGTGGCCTGTATGGAGAGGTTGTGGAGTGTTATATGTTTTTGGATTTTAAGTTGTCTTTTACTATGTGACCTGATAACTTGGTTGCTCCATCAGTTATGATGTAGTCTGGAGTGCTGTAGTTGGCTATGATTGCTTTTTTAATGAAACAGTTGATGGTTTCTGCTTTATGGTCCTTTGTTGCCCAGCAGATGGGCCAGCGTGTGGCAAAGTTGATAGCTACAATTAAGAAATGTTGGTTTTTTTTTCTGGGAAGGGGCCCACTACGTCTAGCTCCCAAACCTTGAATGGTTCAGGGTCTGGTACTGGGTTAACCATTGGCTGAGGAGCCTTTGTACTGGTGTATTTCTTGCACACTGTGCACTTTTTCAGATAATCAACTATATCTTGTTTGAGGTTGGGCCACTGTACTATCTCTTTTAGTGTGAGGTATAGGTTGTTAGTCTTTGTATGGCCTAGTAGGCGGTGATGTCTTAATATGGTGTCAACTCTTTGTGCAAGTGGGATGTACAGGGCATGTTTGTCATTAATAATTTGATATATGGTGCCATTTGATACATGGAAATACTTTTTGTTTCTTACTAATGTATTGTGGGTCAGTTGATGTGTTGAGGGGTCTTTCCCTTTGGTTTTATACTCAGTGTTGTACAGGTTTGGCCATTCAGGGTCCAGGTGGTCTGGGTGATCCTCTCTAGGCTGGCATAGTCTAGAGAGAGCATCAGCCGTGACCAGCTCTGCCCCCTTTTTGTATTGGATGTCCAAGTTAAGCTGTTACAGCAAGGACATCCATTTGGCTTGTCGCCGTGCAAGTACGTTCTGAGTTTTGAAATAGATTAAGGACTTATGGTCAGTTAGTACTAGGATGTTTAAATGTCCTTCCAGATAACATCTCCATTTCTTGCATGCGTGGTATATTGCTAGCAATTCCTTATTGTGTATTGGGTATCTCTGCTCAGTATTAGTTAGTTTTCTGCTTTCATAACATACTGGCAGGAAGTCTTGCTGCCCTGGCTGGCGGATGCAAGGACTGCACCAATGGTGGTGTCACTGGCATCTGACTCAAGCTCATAGCACCTGTTATTGTTAGGGTACTGTAAGATTGGTGCTTCAATCAAAGCTTGTTTTAATAATTGGAAATTCTTGTCACATTCTGGAGTCCAGATAAATTTCTTTTTGGTATTACCCTTAGTTAAGTCATTGATTGATGTGGTTAGTTTTCCGCAGTCTTTGATGTATTTCCTTATGTAAGCTACCATACCTAGAAAGTATCTAACTTGTTTAATGGAGGTGGGGCGTTGCTTGGTATTTATTGCCTTTATTTTGTCTGTATCTACTTTGATGCCACCGTCAGAGACAATGTGGCCCAAGAACAGGAGTTCCTTTTCCATAAATTGGCACTTACTTGGTTTTGAGTGAAGTTTGTGCTTTGCAAGTTGATTGAGTGTCTTGAAGACATGCGTGAGGTGTTCCTCTTTTGTTTTTGAGAATATGATATTGTAAAGGTAGCATAATGTATTTGAGAGACTGTTTAGTTCTTGGTTCATCATGGTGACAAACGTTGCGGGAGCATTGGTCATCCCAAAGTTCATTACTCTACATTTGAAGGACCCAAATTGCGTACAGAACACAGTTTTTGGTATGTCTTTTTCCTTTACTTCAACTTGGTTGTAACCTGAGATGAGGTTGATTTTGGAGAAAAATTTTGCTCCTGAGAGTCTTGCAAACAGATCCTCTATAAGTGGAAGAGGGTATTTATTCTTTACTGTGCTTGCATTTAGTGCTCTGTAGTCAGTTACTAGACGCAGAGTGCCTTTGTTTTTCTTTACAAAGAACACTTCTTCCCCCCATGGGGATTCAGACAGTCAGATGAATCTTTTCACTATATTGTCCTCAATAGGGGTTTTGAGGGTTTGTGTCTCCATGGGGGAGAGTCTGTAGAGGGGTTCAGGCTTAGGCATGGCCTTACATAAGTTGATGCCATGTTTGACCTCCGGTTTGGGGGGTAGCTTGGTGAGTTCTTCTTTGAATACATGGACATATTCATTTAGGAGTGCCGCAAGTTCTGGACATTGGATCTTGGTTGTTTGCATGTTGTTAAACTCAGTGTACCTCATTATGTGGAGGATACTATTTTTGGTTAGACGTTCTGAGTCATCTTGGTTTATGACCTGGACAAATACTGTGTCTCTTAGAATAAGGTCATTGGGTTCTTTGAGGATATTAAAATTGACTCTGTTGCATTTGATGGTCATGGTTTTTGTTTTCCAACATACGCTGGGGTTCACTCAGGTGAACCAGTCCATGCCTGCTACAATGTTGTAGCTTATGTTGTTCATGACAGGTCCTTTGATGGACGTTTGTATGCCTTGGAGGTCAATTCTGAAGGGAGTTGTTTTGCCTTTGAGTAGAACCTTTGATTTATCTGCCATTATGGTGTATTTGAAGTTGGATTTGACAACTGGTATTTTGTACTTGGTTAAAAAAGCTTTGCTAACCATAGTGTGTTGTGCACCAGAGTCAAATAAAATTTTATGTGTATGTGATTTGTAAGTGCATGGATAGACAAGAAGTTGTGAGCAATCTTTAATTTTTAACTTCATAAAAATGGAGGATTGTGGGACACAGGGGATGCAAGCAGCAAATTTTGTGCCTTGGTACAGTTTCTTGTCAAGTTGGGGGAGACAGGGGCACTTAAGCCTGTTCCCCCTCCTCTTTTCCCTGTTCCTCTGTTTTGAGACCTTTGAGGTCAGAGAATGCGGGGTCAGATTCATAGCGGATTGCTATTTCAGCATTGTTAACTTAGGCGGTGTCCTCTTTCTTGATACAGGAGCGGTTTGTGCTTTGGCTGTGATTGCCATTGTTGCAATTAGAGTTGCTGTTACTATGGTTGATATTTTGGCGTTTATTGCCATTGGAGTTTTCTCTGCTATTGCCGTTTGAGGAACAATTGCTGTTGTGTGCAGCATATTCCATGTTTGCACGTTTTTCTGTATGCTTGGCTTCTACAATGAGCGCAGGCATGGAGGTGTTGACCTCTGGGCAGATGAGGGCAGCAACAGAGGGTTTCATTCTGTTGATGAATGATGCTCTGGTGTACATTTTCAGCTTGTGCTGGGTTTTGGATTTTGTGATGTATTTCCTCAAATTCATTGGCGTAAACTGTGATAGTGGTCTTCTGCGGAAGATCCCTGAGCTATATTGCAATATCTTGGAGGGATTTGGTGACACAGAAATTGTGACTGATGTCCGCTTTGAACTCTTCCCAGTTGTCAAGCTGGTTGTCAGTTTGTGAGCCAACCCAGGTGGCAAACCAGTTAGCTGCGGCCTTGTACAGGAGCTTGCTGGCTTCCTGGACCCATTTCTCATGGGGGATGCGGCTGGCGCAGAGTCTGGCGGCTGTGTGGTTGTCAGGAATATTCCTGACACTTACAGTTGTGTAATCAATAAACTGTCACCTGCTGCCAACGTGAAGGCGCCCGCTGCCACCAAGCAGACATCCGCCGTCAACGTGCAGACACCTGTTGTCACTGAGCAGATGTCTGCCACCAACGTGCAGACATCTACCGCCATAAAGCAGATACACACTGCCACCATGCAGAAGCCCGCCACAACCAAGCAGTCACCTGCTGTCAGCATGCAGGCACCCACCGCCACCAAGAAGACGTCCACCTCCACTGTGCGGGCCCCTGCCGTTCACACGCAGAATCCTGTCACAACCAAGCTGTTGCTTGCCGTCAACTTGTAGGCACCCTCTGCCACCAAGCAGACATCTGCTGCCACTGCGCAGGCCCCACTGCCACCAAGCAGATGTCCACCGCCACTGCGAGGGCCCCCGCCGCCTCCACGCAGAAGCCTTCTGCCAACACGCAGACACTTGCCGCCATTAAGCAGATGCCCACTGCCACTGCACAGGCGCCCACCACTCTTGCCAGCCCCACCTGCAAGCTATCCTCAAACCAGGCACCCATGGGCCAGCCAGCCACCTGCCAGCCTTTGCCCTCCCATGCCAGCAGGCCAGTCCCCATCCACTCCTTTGGGAAATAGCCAGATCAGGAAATCAGGAAAGGCAATTTCCCCAAAGCCAAACTTGGGAGGAACTGCTGCTCAATTTGGGAGCCTACCAAATGGGGAATGGACTGACAGGCTATCCAACAATGGAAATCATGCACCAAATTTAGTTAATGAATTTGGATGCATGAAGAAGACCAAACTTACACTATGCCAATGCAAACTTGGATCCAGCCAAACCTTCTCAATTGCCAGCCACCCAAGCCAATCCAAAAAAGGGAATAACAGATGCAACTCAGACTCTTGGATCCTCAATGCTATGCCTTCCAATAATCATGCCTTGCAGGTCCACTAGTATAAATAAAGACAAACCCCTCAATGATAGTTTGTGCTATCATTGAGTGAATATCCTCCTCAATATTATCACATTAATCAATCCTTTACCCAGGCTAAGCAAGTAACCTTACTAAACCCATTACCCCTCCCCAAGTCAGAAGATGAACTACATCATCTTCACAGCTGTCTTAAAAGCTTACCTTGGGATAGGAGGCCACCAGCCAACCAATGCTCAGTTTGGTCCTGAACCACAGGGACCAAAAGGGATATTTTACAATGAGCCAACTCACCTCAACTCAATAGATTTGAACCTGTGGACACCTCTGGCGTCATCTTGCCCAACTCCCACCTTGGCTACTTATGTGGTCCCCGCAGCTACGCTACTGTACCTTGCCGTCAGCCTTAGACAATGCAGCATCCTTGCCAAAGCCTTCTGTCAGGCAGTCAACTTCTATCCAATTGTCTACGCCTTGAACGGCTTTGAGCCGCCTAACCTGCCATCTTATGTTACTAAAGCTTTACCCTCAATGCTTGGGTATTACAGTAGTCTAGCCAGTTGATGACATTTTCTTTGTTTTTATCAAAGAACTTGTCAATACCAATGTATTTGGTGTTGGTCACTTCACCTGTGATAGGTGGTTGTGTGTTTGTTTGTGGTTGAAGAGAGCAACTGTATTGAATAATCTTGGTGCATGCTTTGGGCATGACAAGACCTTCAAATACAGTGCATCCACTAGGTATATCTTCATTGATGTCGTGGGCGCAGAAGTACATCTTCCAGGTCTCCTGGGATGTGGCCTGGTTAAGTACATGAGCAAGGATGGGCAGGTTTTGGTCAGTCATTTCCTCTCTCATGGGTGTGATCAAAAAACCATAGCTGTTACCAGTGATAAGGAGAGCCTTTTGGGGAAGCTTCAAATATATAATTAAGAAAGAAGAGAAGTATATTTTATTGGATAATACTTTAGACTTATATAGACTTGACTGTGGCAGGGATTTAGTTGGATTGAACCTAGGGGTTGGCCATGTGCAAGATGGGTTTGAGCCACTGGATACTTGGACAGTCAGGTGATATTGCTTTATTATCATTCTTGGTATGTCAAACGGTATATTGGAAGGGAACCAAATTGGGCAATGGCTGGATGTTAAGTAGGTTGGTGGTAGCCAGAATGCTTGTACATCCAGACCCTTGACACTACCATGTTATATAAGGCTGGTAAGTTATATTCCAATACTTGTTCAATCAATAAAGTCTTCATTCATCCAAAGTGAATTATTGTCCATTATTAGCTTTAAATAAATCTTTCTTAATCCTAACCATGAGATTACCCAAGACTTCTTTTATGGAGTCTCTTGGGTATAAATGGATCTATTGGATGGTCTTGTTGTTGGCTGTGTTTGCCAGCATTTCAATAGGTTTTTGTGCAGACTCTGGCACTTCTCCTGAAACTCATTTCTTATATAGCTCTTGGCGCCAGGTAATCCCAGGAGTATGGTATACTGCCACACCCTTGTCCCATAACTTGCCTTGGAAGGAAGAGCCTCAGAACTACAAGTCTGTACACAAGATTGTGGAACCACAGGTCTTTCACACATTGGCCTCTGCCTTCCTCTTATGCTACCTAGGAGCATACTTCTTCCTTGGCCCTTTTAATCTGCTCTTAGACTGCCATCACCTAGTTGGGGAACTCTTCCATCTTGGCATGATGCCCCTGCCTGTGGGTTCATTGGTAAATGGTCTAAATCCCTCAGCAATCATTAACCACCTTGGGAGATTACTTCCAAGTGGGTGGGTGCCTGACACTCTTGTTGCAAATTGGCTATGCCACCCTTCAAGGGAAGAGGTGGTCTTTATCAAACCATCTTTTACCTGCTTATAGCAGTTCCACTGGAATGAGTCACTGCCTTATCTGATGTGGCATGCTCCCTGAAAAATACCAACCCATTGAGTTTCAAAATACTCAATAAAGGGCGCAAAGGCTGCCTGGTTGGCAAGGATATAAGGATGGCAGAGGAGGGCGTCATAAAAGGCATTGATCTCATCCTTTATCACACGGGCAAGGGCAGTGAAGCAGTTAAACATGTCCTTGGCTTCTTTAGTGCCATCAGAGTTGAGCAGCTCATGAAGATCAGAGCACTTTTGGAGACGGCAGCAGAGTGCCTGCCAGAAGTAGAAGTAGCATCCCTGGGAAAGCGCTTGAAGACTTTTATAAAGGCATTTGCCTGAGCCGGTTTGAAACCCACTTCCAGATATTTGTGGTAGGTAAGGCTTTCTGCCTGCTTCCTGGTTGGGGTGGCTTCCTCTTCCTGGGACTGGGCCTTCTTCTTGCACCCTCTGGTTTCCTTTGGCTTCTCTTCAATAGTTGGGAAGATCTCATCTAAATTGGATTTTAAATTGTAAGAGCATAGACATAAGTTTCCTGCTTCTTATTGGGAAGGAAGTAGAAGACCAGAGGAAGAACCAGATTTCCAACCTGCCCATGGATGTTCCAAAGCTGGTTAAATAGCTTTAGGCAGGTGGAGAAAGTTCCATCTGCAAGCCAGGTCTTGCATTTCAGCAGGTTGTGCAGATCCTTAGAGGTGGCAAAGCAAATGATGCGCTCAGACGCATGTTAGCTGTCATTGTGGAGAAATAATCTCTCCTCATGACAAGATAGTTTTTGTTCCTCAGTAAGGATCAATTGCTCAATTGATGAAGCACTGACGCCTTCAGTGCTCAGAGCATATCTCTGATCAGTGAGATATCTCTGTAATTTGGAGGCTCCACCAACAGTGGTAAGTTGGGTGTCATTTAAATTGAGGAGGGCATCATTGACAACCTCAGTGGCAATTTGATCTTTGGTGGGTGAGATGACCTGGCAAAGAAACCAGAAGATTAGTTGGTATAAGGGATCAAACAGCTTAGCGCAGTCATGCCCAGAAGTCAGGGCCTTGAATCTAGTGAACCTGTATGTAGTGAGCCTAGCAGGCATTCAATATTATTACATCTATAGTGATGTTGGCCGATTGGTTTCTTTTCATTGTTACAGCTGAAGCTGTAGCCCTTGTAAACAAAATTGTCTCCTCCTTTTTTAGTCATTATGGGGTAGCTGGCTGGGTACATGGTGAGCACAGCAAAGGTACCATTTTGGTTGCAGATATTGTGGATGGTGTATAGATCCCAGAGCTCAATTTGCTCATCTGCAGGAGCACCAGGCTCCTACTCCTCTTATTCTTTGGGCTCTGGTGTGGGATCAGAGTGGTGATTAAAGTTGAATAACTTCTTTTGTGTATCATAAGAGGAGTAAACAAAAGAAGAGTGAAGAGGAGTTGGGCTGGTTTCCTCAGGTTCAGAGGAAGGTGTGGGTGTCTTGGGGGAGCTTTATCCTTAGCAGGCTGCTTTTTAGGGGTAGTCTTGGCCTTCTTGGCCTTGGGCGCAGCTTTGGTGGTAGGCTTGGGAGGCATCTAAAAGTGAATTAGTATCAAAATATGGGAAATTTGGGGATTGTTTTTAAAGAGAAAAATGATAATGTTTTTAATATAAAGAGTAGTAATTCTTTTTACATAGAATTGTAGAGAAGATCTTAAAATATATAACATCAAAATTTTAGTGTTTTTTATTTTGTAAAAAAACATATTTTTATAAGTAACACAAGTATGGAAAACTTTGAGTTTTGACTGAAAATTTGCAGTCGAAATGGCGTTTTTAAAGTGACGTAATTGAGGCAGTGTAGCTCAAAAACATAGTGTTTTTGATCATTTTCATATTAAATTAAGAAATTTACAGTGGAGCTACCTCAACTGGGCCAAAGAGTAAAACTTGAATTTCTCAAAAACTAGCTTATACAACCGGGGTTAAAAAGTACCCAGTTGTTTAGAGGAGATAAAAAATATTTATCTGCAAAGTTTCAGAACATTTAATAAATTTTTTATTGATATGAGTTTTAACGTCAATTTGTACTTTTTAAAAGTAGAAAGCAAGAATTGCAGTGGGGGAATTGATATAGAGTAGCCTGGTGCCATATGTAATTTCCCCTTATTTTCCCCTATCCATTGTGCACATCTAATCAATTGGATGATATGAAACTTGGTGGAATTTGAAGTGACGTAAATTGAAATAGCGTAATAACCCTTGTCCATATTAAGATCACTATTAAAATATTTTATTAAGAAAACCCTTATCAAAGTATCCATGTATAATAAAAATATAAATTACATATAACAAAACTGTTTTTTTACCCAGCAATGACAATCACTAGAAGGACTATCATAGTGGTGTCTTTTTAGGTTGTTCTTATTATAAGTGTCTTAGATTAATACTATAGGAACATCTTCTGGCACTATACCACAGGCTTTATTTTAGTTTGGGTATAAGATTATTTTAGTTTAAGAGAAATGTTGTGATTCAAAATGACGTAAAGTTGAGATGATGTAAACATGCCCCACACTAAGTAATTTCTATATGTAAATAAAGTCAGTGAAATAAGATTTAATTAATCTGACTCAAAGTGACAGAATTGAGATGGTGTGAATTCAAGATGCCACATTAATAAATTATATGTAAATTTTAACTATTTTATTAATTATTTTATTTTTTGCGATTCAAAATCACTAACACAAAAAACGCCATCTCAAATTTAATTTGAGATGGTGTAAATCAAAGTGCTGTTTTTGAAATGGCATGTCCTACCAATTTAATTATGTTATGGAGCCCAGAAGGGCTTTTTGCAGTTGATTTGAGATGCTGAAGCTGCAGGCAGGCAGCAGAGCATGTTTTAATCATTTTCCGAGGTTTTTTAAGTTGAAATTTATGGTATTGATTTGCAGGCCAAGCTTCTCCTTTGAAGGAGCAGAATATGAATAAACTGGGTCCTCTGAGAGCAGTGAAACAAAAGGTGATTTAAAGGCTGGAGTTGAATTGATACTAATTATTTTTAGCTTAAGACTGTCAGTGGAAGTATCCAAAATTTGGCCTGGATCCTGGAATGGTGATGGATTATACAGTAAGATATTCTGGAGTCCCACCAACTTTTCTTTCTTGTGTCGATCTTAGGAGTTGTTTTACTTGAGTAAAAATCTCTTGGCTTAAGTTCTAGTTAACCTAGTTCTTTTTGTGGTGGATCAGTTCTAAGCTTCTACTGTGTCTGTTATTTTGTTTCTGTTTTGCTTTCAGATCCAGAGGACCTCCCAGGTGTATCAGTCTCAGATAGTACCAAATGTTGCCACACTGATCTGTTGGAATCCAAGGTTCCTTTGGAATTTGAGTGAATGATTGTTTGGTGTGTTCCTGAATAATGGTGATATTATTGAGCATTTCAATGTGGACCCTGATACTATAATAATGTGATTTCTTCTCATTATCTTCTCTTCATTTTTGTTCATATAGAGCTCATAGCTGGTATCCAGAACAGGTTTTACCTTCTGGATAAGACTGGTAACCACTGCATCTTTGAAATACATGGTGGGATATGCTAGTGTCACTTTCTCACCAATGTTGTTGTTCACCATTCTAATAGTAGCAACTTTAGTAGCCTTCCTGTACAGTTTTGGTACTCTTGGGTTGATACTGCCTTGTGTTTCTTGTTATGTCTGAGTAGCTTCTGTATCATTATATTAATATATTCCACCACTTTATAGAACCTCTTCACATAGTGACACATTCTAAGTACTAGGTGTTTCTTGTCAGTACTGGTAGGATCTTCTTGGGGACACCTTCTGCTGGTACCTTGCCCTCAGAGTTGAAGTCTCCCTTTTCAGTGAACCTCCTCCAAGCTGCCCCCCTGCTTCCAGTATAGAAGACACAGCTGTTGAGATGAATGCATCGAATTCAGATTAAAGCAAACAGAAGTCACACAAAAAACAAAAGATAAACAATTTATGTTAGTTAACAATAGAATCTGCACCACTTATGTTTCATTTTGTGAGACTTTGGTTTGCTTTAATCTGAATTTGATATGTCCATCTCAACAGCTGTGAAAAGAACAGTGTATTTATTATTTTTTAAAATCCAGGATACTATTTATATCAAACAACTGACGGTAAACGCTAAATAAGGCATTGGTTGGGCACTGATTGAGCCACTTTTGAATTTCTTTCAAAAAAAGACTATGGTAATAAGATTTAAAGACGTGTATCTTTATTTCTAATCCGTCTTTCATTGACTAAACAAAATTGTTCTTTTACTAAGCAAGCATAAATAAAGTAAAACAGAGATATCCTTTTTGGTTCCAATCAGATAACAATAGCTTTTGAAAGTATAAAATCCTGACTTAAAGCAGGGCAAGGTCCTTGAAAACAATAATAACATATTGGGCTATATCTTCAACGGAAGCCATAGCACCTATTCCTAGATTAAAAAAATTAAGCCAATGCTTAATGAAATGAGAAAGCCTACCCGAATCTCCACATGCCAAGGTCTTGGCTATAGGAGGTATGACTAAATACTTTAGATCCTCCTTTAAGCACTTTAGATGCTTTGAAGTCAAAGGGTGATCCCACATCATAGTGTTCATGGCAGGGGCAACAATGACTCTTTTTAGTGGATCAGTGCAGTCCCAGGCGCGAATAATGCATGTCTAATAGAAGAAGTAGCTTTAGCCCTAATGTATAAAGTACACAGGCCAGAGACGCTTGGAGGCATTTTTAAATCCATATAATGTGGTAACAAAACTGAAATATGAAAACAGATGTAGATGCTTTTTGATATGCCTTTTTCAAATGCAGGTGTAGCCCATTTCTGGCTATTGAAATTGAACAGCAATATGGCCTGAGGGAATGAAAATTAATTGAATTACCAGTAAATTGTCACAAAGTCCATTTGATATCTTCCCCAACGAATTCGCATCTAACGGAGCAATCAAGAATATATCTGCCCATTTTCGAAGCTAGACGATAAAACATCAATTAGAATTTTATATGACAAGGTGTGTAAGTCGAGGGTTGGAAAAGATTGACGCTGATTAAAATATTGTCATAGCCTAATGCGCGCAGTCTTAAAAAATAGTATAAATGATGAAAGTCAAGTGTGAAGGCTAAAGTTAGATTACCTCAATATGTAGAACATGGTCGCCTATCTTATTCCAAGCCTAGCAAATTGAAAAAAACGAAAAATATATTCTAACCTTCCATTCACATGAATCATCAAAGACTCTAATACGCTGATTTGATTTGGTAATGATTTCCAATGAATCTTGCTGCGAGATTTGCAGAGCTTCATTTATAAAGTGTTTGGAGGATTCAGTGACTACAACCCGTATGCATAGCTCAGGCTAAAGGATTTTATGCTTACTTATTAATCAGCTATAAAGGGACTTCTTCAAAAAAATCCTTAGATTCTATTATGGTTCTGAAATTTATGCTTTTTTGGTTGGGTGAGCACAGTTTTTAAATCAGGATAAAACATTTCAAATATTAGCTTAAATAAAAACTGTGACCTTCCCAACCCTAATGCTTATAATTCTGCCATGAATATTAAATAGTGCAAAATCAAGCTTGTACATTAAAATTAAGACCAAAATTATTTTATTGCAGTCTTTTATTGAAAACTAGATTCTATAGCTCAAAACTTTTCTCATGTCAAGAAATGAAGTTTCTGGAAAATAGCTTAAGCAAATTAAAAGTGTTTGTCAAGTGTAATAGTTCTTAAAATATCTCAATATCAGAGAGAAAATAAAAAGGCAAATAAATCATTTGGAGAATAAAAAATATAGCATATTCTCTCTTACTAAGAAGCTGTTGAAATTAATGTGTTATTAAAACGGGATGGATTGGAGACTTAATTGAAATGAATCAAAGAAACAGCTTTAAAACAATTTGCATTGGAATCTTAACCAAGAGAAAGCTATAAGTATAGGAAGCTTTGAAGCGTACATGCCTTCTTAAGTTTCAGAAACATTGAAAGTCACTTATACAAACATAGAAAACTTTCTAAAAAAACTTTAAAAGAGGAGTTTACTATATTTGACATATGGATATAATATCTAGGTAGATTCATAAGCGCAAATATCTGGTTTAATTTTCGTCACAAACTTTAATCAATTTAAACCTACTGCTTTTTCGAGGAGGGCTTCGATCAGAAAAGATAATTTTATTGATGCAACGCTGCCTGTGATTCCAATCAAAAGGTTAGGCATTTTATGGCGGTGTTTATTCGTCACAAAAACCAGCCTGTTCTAAACACAAGCTGTTGCTTAAACTATAGAAGGATAAAGGGATGTAGAGACGTTAGTTCCTGCCAGATTTATCATTAACCATAACGAGTCAATCAAGCATTTTGAGCACACCAGGCTGCGAGAAGTTCAAGAATTCACCAGCTATGACTCCACTTAAATCGGAATCGTGACAGGCCAGGACCGAATTTTCAGCGAGGAGCTTGCTCAGCAAATTTTATATCCTTTCAAATCTGAAATAAAACAGCTGCCCAAGTAAATCATCCCAAATTTCTGCTATCACTTGAATGAAAAGTTTGACTACCGCCAAAAACCTGCACCCAAAATCCCAGTGGCTATAATATCAGTTTGGAAAGCTTTCAAGGTGAATAATCACTTATTGACTTTATAGAGTAAAAGCATCATCTACCGTTTAGTGTAAACCTATGGTGTCAGAAAACCATAGACTGAGGTATTTTATCATCCACCAAGATGATATCCTAAGTATTCTAAAATTAGGAAAGTATAGGAGAACATATAACTTTGGTGTAACCTGCAGCCTGGAAGAATTTTTTTAGTCATCAGAAGTAACAAGTCTGACTGGGCCCACATAGGGCTGCGGCGGATTAAAAATGTGTCAATTATGGCATTTGCTGTAATCACCACATCCAAGCCATTGTGTTTCCTGATGATGGATTCCTCTTACCTAGGAGAATCCAAAATTAAAAACAATTATATCTGGCTTTCTATTTTCCGGATGAGCCAGATTATAGCATATATTTTCAATAAAAAATAAATTTAAAAGCCAATTCAAATTGTTATGTTTTTTAATTTTATAATTTAAATGAAAGAAAATATATTTTTTATTTTTAAATAAACTCCACAAAAATACACCCGCCTGTGGGTGTGTTTGGAAACAATTCCGGAAAAATTCATATAAAAAACAGTTTTCTGGAACTGTTTCCTGATCTCAAACAGCAGTGTCGTAAATTGCGCAATTAATGCTATTTTGATATGGCCTTCAAATATTGATAGTTGTAAAGATTTGGCTGGGTTCGCCTTCGAGTTTGGAAATTCTTTGCCTTCCGCAAATGGGTCTGGTTCAATATCCACCCATTCCGGATTATCATACCTGTCTGTGATTGATCCTGATATGACCTCATCCCAATGTGACCCCCTCAGCCACTCTGTCTTCCTAATGAGTGATCACTGTTCCTTGTCTACTATTTAAGTAGAATCATTTCTCCTAATAAAGACAAGTTTATCCACATTTGTGTTGGCTTAAATAATCTTCAAGCTTTTTCCTGTCCTTTCTGCCAAAAGGACTTTTACATCTTGTTTTCCAGAAAATTAAGGCATGTGCCCTTAATTTTGCCCTGAAGGCTAACCCAAGGCTAGCTTCAAATCTCAAATCTTTTGTTATAAAGATTTCCTGCCGTGTCCTCCTGGATGTTGTCCCCAGGAGCCAAATACAACAAGCAGGCTACTTTTTTAACGCAGCCACTGTTTGGGATCCACTGCATCCCTAGGCCTACAGCCTGGAGGCAATGGAATATTCTTCTTACACCTGGATTTAGGTTTATAGTTGTGTCTCTATATTTTACTATAGAAATTTATACTGTACAACAGCAGTATCACCTTTTGCTCTACTAATATAATTCAAATAGGAGGAAGTGATTTGGAGGAATGTACTATGCTTCCTTGTAAGTCCATAAGGAAGCAAGATAAGAAACATTGTTCTTTATTTATATAGACTGATGTTGGGGCTGGTCCGGTATACAGTAGAACATCAAGTGGTAGTGTTGAGTATATACTTCTTATGAAATATAATAAATGAGATAAAGAGGAAATTAAGAAGAGAATGATACTTTATTGGATATGAATATAGGCTAATATATAGTATCACAGAAAGCCACATACTGTCCATATACGTCATGGAGGTCATGGGGCTTATCTGAATAATGTTCCTCTTAAGTCATGAGGCTTATTCAAGTTGTGTTCCTTTTAGGATCTGGATTGTTTGATCCCTGTAATATATGGTCAAATGATAGTGGTGCCACTGACTTAATGATTAGTTGGTGAGCCATTTGGTGACTCATTTGGTGAACTACTTGGGGCGTTAATTCCCCAAGAGGAAGTAATTGAAGATGTTCAACATCTCCCCCTGGGGTACTGGAAGGCGGAGCCTTGGGAATCTTATTGAAAGTGTTGGGGATACGTGCTTGGTACTGATCCAGTTTGGTGTTGGGGACAGGGAGTCTGGAGCTGTGTTGGGCTGTTCTTGCCTTGCATAGGTGGAGTTGGTCATGGTGCATACGTTTTAGTTTGGTTTTTGCGCCAATTCCTTTGATAAAGTAGGTGTTGTTAGGTTTGACTTTCATGACAATGCCTGGTCTGCACAACCCTGGATCCAACTTATGCTGGTCATGATCAACAACCCAGATTTTGTCACCAACTTGGAATCTTTCTTGTTTCAAAGGGACTGCCTCTCTTTTGATCCTTTTCTGCTCCATATCTTCTTGGTCTTTTCTGGCACAGTGTACGTTGGGGTCATGGTTGTCTGGTACCTTTTTGGGTATAGATCAGTGTGGTCCTGCAGTAGTACTAACAAGGGCAAGCTTCTGCCCATAGACAAGTTTGTACAGGCTTTTGTCTGTATTACAATTGACTCAAGTTCTGCATACCATGAGGGCTGTTAGCAGCATGTTGACCCAGGCTTTTGGATTGTTAGCAGATAACTTACTGAGGGCTTCCACTAGTGAGCTGTTTAGAAGTTCTACTTGTCCATTTGATTGTGGGTGGTACAGGCTGGTAATGATATGTTTTATTATGTTTTTGGCAAGGTATATATTGGTGTCAATGGCCTTAAGTTTGGTGCCTCTGTCTTTGATCAGGAGGTTGGGTTTTCCAAACTTGGCTATGATTTCTTTCCATATTAATCATCTTATATCATTGCCTTTGTGTTCTTTTGCAGTTTGCGCTACAGGCATCTGGTGGCATAGTTGATAGCCGTTATGATGTACTTTTTGCCTTTTTTCTTGCCAGGTATTGGTCCCACAATGTCCAGTGACTACACTTTGAAGGGTTGTGTGATGGATACTGGTACCACTGACTTGAGCTGCCTTGGTTTGGGCGTACTTTTCACAGACTTTGCACTGTTCTAATACTTCTAGGATATCATCTAGCATGTTGGGCCACCAGTAGCGTGTCTTGAGATATTCATGCAAGTTTCTGCTGAGAGTGTGACCCAAGTCTCTGTGATATCTGAGGATTGTGTCAATCTTTTCTGTTGGCGGGATGTAAGGTATGGTGTCACCATTTGGAAGGATTTGATGCAGTGTGCCATATAGGTTTTTGAACAGATGTTTATTCTTAAGGACTTTCTTTTGGATGTCCATTGGGGTGCCAGGTAGGAACCCTTCTTGGAGATTCCCCATGATTAACATGGGCCAATCAGGGTCACTATCAACACATAGAACATGTTTGCTGTATAGCCTTAACAAGGCATCTGCATTAAGCATTTCCTTTCCTGGCTTGTATTTAATTTGCATTGGGTACCTATGTATGAGGCTCATTCACTCAGCTTGCCTTCTTGATAAGTGTTGTTGTGTTTTGAAGAATATTAACAATTTGTGATCAGTGAGTACTTTGAACGTTTGGGCCCCTTATAGATAGCATTGTCATTTCATGAGGCAATGTATGATGGCCACCAACTACTTATTGTGTATGGGACATCTTTGTTTGCTGTCAGATAGTTTCCTTGACTCACACACCACAGGGAGGACATCCTTTTCTGTTGTTTGAATACAGAGTACCCCTCCTATGGCATAGTCAGATGTGTTGTTTTCTAGTTCATAGATTCCCTTGCAATTTGGGTATTGGAGAATAGGGGCAGTAATCATATGTAAAGTCACTTCCCCCTTTAGCCCTGGATAGGACAATCTTCCTGCGCTGCACAAAAAAATCTACTCAGAAGCTAGCCAAGCCCCTCAATTTCCTTGAAGATTTAGCCCACACAATTGATGAGAGATTTGTGTTGGCATACCCTTCTCAAGTGGTAAATAATGGTTCTTTGGATTCTGTCCCCACTTGGGAGGAATCCCTGATTAATCTGGACTATCTTCTGGCTTGGGCTCAACCAAATTTAAAATTAATTAAGTCCAAACAACCAGGTCGCGCTACTGCTAAACCATCAAATTCCAACCCAACTAGATTGAATGCTGATTTAAATCACTCCAGTAATGACAGCCAATCAGAGTTGAAGCCAGAAATTATTGCAAAACCCTCCAACTCAATGGATAAGTCTTTGCAAAATTTCTCTTCTGCCCAATCAGACCCATTTCCTGGTTCAGGTGACCTTTCAAATTTGAAGCCTGTCCCTTAAAGCAAGACAGAGGACTTTTGGTCCCCTGCTTGCTCATTCTTACAATTAAAGTTTGAACATTTTAAAATATTTAAATGTTTTGGTAGTCTTTGGGTCTCTTATTTGGCCCTTCTGATCACCTAAAGTGTTAGTCTTGGTTTTCTCTATCCTTACCTATTCCCCTTTCTTTTGGGGTTTCTTGCCGCTTTCTGAAGCCCTTGTAGACATTATTAACGTCAAAGTTTACCTCTTTTGCTTTGAAAGAATTAACTTGATTTTAAAAATCAGTAGTAAATTTTATATATTTACCTATTTTAAGTTCAAATTTGTTCTTGCTTTGCTTTTGCTTTTGCTGGGACTTTAAACATGCTTCCTTTTAACACACCTATACGCTCTCCAATCCTTTAGCCTGCGGCTGCCGTTTCTCTGTCTTCCTCCAGCAATGTAGAAGGCTGCTTGCTTGTGTTGGTGCCCATTTTGCCTTGCACTTAAGACAAAGAAAAACCAAGGAAAATAACTACAGTTTGCTGGGCTCTATTTTTAAGACCCAAAATTAAATGATAGTGCCTCTGCTCAAGTTTGTGGTTCTCACTTTGGTGCCAGCCTTAGTAATGATTTGGTCTAACTCTCCAGATCTCTGGGATTTGTATTTCCAATTCCTTTCTCCGCATTGGTACCAACCCTGATCAGTTTTTGCACATTTTTGAGGATATCCCTGCTCACGCTCAGGGCATATACACTACCAGTGAGAATGTTGTGAGGAGTCTAACATGTGATGATCTTGAGTTCTCTGCCGTTGAGACAGCTCCTGTTACTCCCTCTGGTCTGGCTTGCCCTATGCCTCTCCCATCTGGGGATCCATTTGTCCTGGTCCCAGAAGAAGGCTTGGGTATCCCAAAGTCCACTTCCAAACGTGCTTCCTGGTTACTTAGTGGAATGATTTTGATGGGTTTGGACTCCTATTTTCCCTGGCTATCTGCTGTGTCCTCTCTATGAACACC
Source organism: Entomophthora muscae (assembly GCA_014839935.2). Lineage (NCBI taxonomy): Eukaryota > Fungi > Entomophthoromycota > Entomophthoromycetes > Entomophthorales > Entomophthoraceae > Entomophthora > Entomophthora muscae. Next base: position 536,335 of record QTSX02002147.1, read on the forward strand.
CCTTTGGGTGGCCATACCAGTCCTGAACTGGATGGTGTCCTGGTGGATCCTCTCACCAGGATGGGAGCCAAACTTAGTTAGTTTATCCCCCTCTCTCTCACACCATACATTCTTTTAGTTGACAGAAGTGCTGGTCTTGTAGTGGGGTCCAGACAAACTTGGTTGTTTTACCCGTAATGACAGACAGGGGGCTGTTAGGGCACCCCAGTCAGGGATGAACCTTCTTACATAGGCCACCATTCCAAGGAAGGTGTAGAGTTCACTCTCATTTCTTGGAGCTGGCATTTCAGTTATGGCACATATCTTGTTTGGATCTGGTTTGACTCTGTCCTTGCTGATAATGTGACCAAGGAATGGGAGTTCAGCCAAGAAGAATTCACACTTTGACGGTTTTGTAATTAGTTGGTTTTCTTCAAGGGTGTGGAGGACCAGGCAGACGTCTTCCCAGTGCTGCTTCAAGTTTGGATATAGATGATGATGTTGTCCAGGTAAATGATTGCTCATTTTCTGATGTGTTTCTTGAAGACCTTGTTCATGAAGGTCACAAAGGTACTGGGGGCATCAGTCATTCTGAAATTAAGAACAACACATTCAAAGGATCCGTATTTAGTTCTGAAGGCAGTTTGTAAGGGATTTCATCCCTAACACAAATTGGAAACCAGACTTTAATTGCTTTAAAATTATTGATAAACCAGAAGTTGCATTTTTAAATGCTAAAACAGAAGCCAAGGACAAAACTGAATCTTTTAATGTAATCAATTTGAAAACATGTTTGAATTTGATAAATGAATGTGTTAGAATCAATTTAAAATTCAAAAACAAAAGCAAACATGAAAACCAAGATTAAAACATAAATTCTAATTAAAAATTAAGGTTCTGGACAACAATAACAACAACAATAATGATTTAGCATTTATTTTTGGCTCTGATAATCATAAAATAGCCAATCAATCAGGAATTAAATGCAAAGATTGTCCAAACTAGAGATTCAGGGACCCAGGTAGCCAATCAAACCCAGTGAACCACCCAAGCCAAAGAAATACTGCTCATCCAGCCCTAGATACCATCCCCAACCATAGGAAGGTACAATACTGCAATGCAATATCCCAACCTGCCTCTTCTTGCATTGCAGGCTGCAGCCTGCTGCAGTCCTGCAAGGCAATACTTCTCAAATCACTCTTTCAGATCCACCTGGTAACCACAATGTTCACTTCCTCACTTGAAGTCAGTATTTAAACTGACAAATTCTTCCCCCTCCAAATTGCTCCAACCATTTCTTTTATTCATATCAACCAATAAATCTATATTTTCAATTCTAAAAACTTGATTAGTAGATTCTAAAGGTTCTTCCCCAACAACATGAAGTTCATATTCCTTGTATGGACTTTTTGTGTGTTAATCAGTTATGGGCAAGCCAATGTTAACTTTGAAACCCCCAAACCAACTCCTACCAATAAATCTGAAGACTCAATTTGGTATTGTTTTGGTCCGCGTCAAAGACATGCCCCTTACGTTGAAACAGCTTGATTACCACCTATCATCCACCCCAAGACCCCCTGGTTGGTCATGGGGTATACCAGTGTCTATTATCTCCTCAATCACTTCACTCCCTTCTTGGGAAGATTCCGCCTATTTGTTCACCTTCTACACATGTTAATGATAGGGATCCCAGTAGGTTCCACTCTGATCAAATTCAACTTGGGAGCTCTACTCTATTCAATTGGAGAAAGACTTCTCAATGAGTGGATCTCTGACACAGTTTTTGGGATATCTTCAGGCTTTACTCAAATTTGGTGATGGCCTGCTATCAGATCAATCTTTGTAAAGATTTGGGACCCCCCCCCAGGGCTTCAAAAAGGTTGTCAATCAGGGGCAGGAGATACCTGTTCTTAATTGTGATCTTGTTGAACGCTCTGTAGTCTGTGACAAGGCAGAGTCTTCTGTCTTTTTTTGCTATAAAGAAAACAGCGGCACCAAAAGGCAACTTTGATGGTCTTATGAGTTCTTTCTCACGGGCTTCATCAAGATAAGCTTTTAGGGCGTCATTTTCTTGTGGTATGAGGCGGTAGATAGGGTGTGCTTTAGGTATACTTTCTTTGAGGTCAATCTAATGCTGTATGCCACAGTCTGGTGGTAAGCCTGGGAGAGCTTCCTGGAAGACAGAGGGAAACTTACTAACTAGCTGGTCTTGGATGTAGTTGTTCTTACATCTGGTTTCTGTATTTTTTAAATGGATAAATTTTTATGTAAAGGTGTTCCAATTGATTTTGTTAGGGTCACTTTCCTCTTCTGTTTCCATGATTTTCACAAACACATGGTCTCTTATAAGTGTGTCAAGATGGGTTGGATAAACATGGTGGTGCACCTTGCCTCGTTGAATGGTGAGGGTAGCGCTATACCAGTCAATATGAGGTTTGGTCTTTCTCATCCAATACAGGCAAAGTATAACATCATACTTGGGGATTGGTATGATAGGGCCACTAAGCGTGGTTTGCACGTCTGTCAGGGCCCAGAGGGTCTTGACTGGTTTCCATCTGACTGAACTTAATATTTAAATCAAACTAAATTAAAACTTTATTTCAAGGCTAACTTAGAATGATCACAAGGGGATCATTGTGAGCAACAGCTTTATATACCATTCCATTAGATTTTTTAGAATCTTCCTAAATCTGCTAGACAGTCTTAGGGACTCTGCTGGTGGCATCAGGCTGGGGTTTTGGGGCATCTTCTGAACAGCATGACTCATGTTTCTTTGAAAAATCCCGCACATCGGGCTTTGCATCCGTATTTTGTCTAAAATTAGCACATTATTGACTCCCCTGGTGTTTGGCTTCAAAATGCGTGTTTGGGCATCCAAATCCGTCCAGTGGTTGCTGAGTTATGCTCAAATTAAGATTCACATCAATTCTTGTGCCTTGGTTGCATAATTTTGTCCTTTTGCACTGGTTAAGAAGTTTGGCTGGCAGCCAAACTTTAAGAAGTCATAACTCATTTTCTAGAGCAGCTAGGAGAGTCATCAAACTAGCATTAAAATTGTGGAGAACTTAGAGTTTTCCCAAGGCATTTTTGTAACACAAGATGTGTCAGGGCGTTTCCTAACAACATCTTCAATTTGGGTGCAGAAAGGTTTAGCCTTTTGTGTAAAGTTACGCCTCCCCTTTAGTCCTCCACTTCAATTCCTGCCAAATTCTTGGGGGCTTCCATAAAATTGTGCTTAAACAATTATCCAAAAGTCACTGAAAAAGCCCAAAAAAGCCCGCAAATTAATACTTGTGGAATTATTCCAAAGATGCCCTGCCTAACCCACCCAAGAGACACCTCTAGTTAAATATCATGTGCAAGAGAGGTGAGGAGCAGTGGTAGTTGCGTCCAAAGCAGGTTCATCATTTTTTAGTTGAGCCAGTTTTCCTTTTTGATTCTCTCTATTCAAAGTTTGTCAATTTTTTCCCGCCTTAAGAAATGCATTCATATCAGCTCATATAGTTGGTCAATTAGTTTGGTGACATTTGATCTCCCACCCCAACTTTCTCCCCCCTTAAATGAATGCAAGAGTTGTAAAAGACCTTGCTTCATCATTCTTTACTCTAATAAAGTTTTAAAATTTTTAGTCTAATCTGGACATTTGGTTTTTTCTGTTGCTTTTGGTGTTTAGTTGATTCCTTCCCCCCTTTGGCCTCCCAGGAATTGTTGGCAACAACCTTTTGGTTGTTGCTGAAACTGCAATTTTTATTGTGTTGAGAGCTTGGTTTTATTTCCTATTAACCTGCTCCCCATTTCTCACATCTTGGGTGACTGGTGTGCTTTGGTTGTCTGCCATGATGACCCTCTTGATACTGCTTCAACCTGTAGGTAGTTTCATGAGGTCGGTGAATTTCTTGTCAACAAGGGATTGGTCTGTTCCAGTTTCAAATAGTGCAGTGCCCTGATATCTGCAAAAACATAAAGAATAAGCAAGGAGTTTATTTTCAGTTTGGGCGGCAAACAGTAGAGGATTGCTGGGTAGGTACTTGGATCATGGTGATTGAATCCACATTCTGGTCCCTGTACAAGTCTTGTAAGTTGGGGAAGGGCAGCTTGCCTAAGAACTCCCCTGAGCTTTTCCCTCCTTGTTGGTATCTTCAGTGCTTACCTGGTTGGCTTGGACAGTACAATTCCCGTTTTGAGGATGGGTGTTATTGTCTCAATTATTTTGTTTGTTTGGTTGAGGGTTCTTTCTTGCTGTGGGGCTCTGCTTTCTCTTATTGGTTGCATGTAGATTGTCAGACTTTTGAGCTGTGTGTTTTCCCTCTAGGAATACTTCTCCAAGGTTTTAGCAGCAGTTCATATCAAACTGACATCTAATGTGTATGGGGAGGCCATTGTAGAAGTCTAATTGTGGTCTGGGATTGTAAAAGTTGATAGTGTTGGGAGCACGGTCATGTAGGTCTTCATATGCAGCAATGTATTTCTTGATTGTTCCTGTCATTTTGAACATTCTAAGTTTGGTCATTATCACAACATTGGAATCTTTCATGGAGAACTTTTTGAGTAAGGCAGTTTTGAACACTTCCCAGTTCTCCTTCTGGTTGGGGTGCTGTGCTACCCACCCACTTACAAAACGTGATGTGGTTCCTGTAACACAAAGGGCAATATCACTGACCCAGAGTCTACAGGGATAGTCTGCTTGTGCAAACTTGCTTTCTTTACTGTTGATCCAGAGGGGGGCATTTTCCTGGCGTAACCCTTCAAAAGCCCCAATTTCTGCAGTACGTAAGCGTTGGAAGGCAATACTAGGTATCTTTTTGCATCTGCAGGCTTGCAGAAGTTGTAGGTGGGTTTAGGAGTTTTTGGGCATGGAGAAGATTGTATTGTTTGGTAGGGACAAATATGTCATTGAAGATTGTGTATCCTGTGGGGATATCTTGTCCCTCTTTATAGTCTCTCCAACCTGTTGGAAGGACTATTTTCTGGTTCTTTTTCTTGGTAGGAATTTTTCCTTATAGTTGCATAGGTGTGGATAACCTACCTGTGCTACCACTGTTGAGTATATACTTCTTATGAAATATAGTAAACAAGATAAAGGGGAAATTAAGAAAATAATGATACTTTATTGTATATGAATATAGGCTAATATATAGTATCATGGAAAGCCACATACTGTCCATGTACGTCATGGAGGTCATGGGATCTTATCTGAGTAATGTTTCTCTTAAGCCACAAGGCTTATATAAGTTGTGTTTCTTTTAGGATCTGGATTGTTTGATCCCTGTAATAAATGGTCAAATGATAGTGGTGCCACTGACTTAATGATTAGTTGGTGAGCCATTTGGTGACTCATTTGGTGAACTACTTGGGGCTTTAATTCCCCAAGAGGGAGTAATTAAAGATGTTGCAACAGTGGGGATGTGTTCTCCCACAGAACCAGAGCACAATGAAGATCTGCGCTAGAGTGAAATGGCAGGCTGCACTGTTCAAGGACATCTGATGAGGATAAGATAAACAAATTGTGATTTGCTTGAGTAACACCAGACCAAATTGTGAAGAGGGATTCAGCATTTTGGCTCTTACCAAATTGTAGCAGAAGATTGAAGCCAAATTGTGAATTAGAGAATCAATTGTAAAGTAAAATTGGAGTAATCATCAACCAAGGGGCCACATAGAGGGCAGGCCAAGGGACCTGTGAGAATTGGGGAGCAGGTAAAAAGGAAATAAGACTAAGCTCTCAACTGCAATAAAATTGTGAATTCAGCAACAACCAAAAGGTTGTCACTAACAATTCCTGGGAGGCCAAAGGGGGAAGTAATCAACTGGATACCAAAAGCAACAGAAAAAACCAAATGGGCAAATTAGACTAGCCAATTTTTAACTTTATTAGAGTAGAGGATGATGAGGCAAGGTGTTCTACAACTCTTGAATTAATTTAAAGGAAGTAGATGGAATTTGGATGGGAAGTTGAATGTGCAAAACTTATTGATCAATGATATGAGGGAATATGAATCCATCTCTTGAGGCGGGAAAATCTGGAAAAATCCAAATGGACAAAATTAAAGGGAAAACTGACTCAACTAAAAATTGAGGAACCTGTCTTGAATGCAATTATCACTTCTCCTAGCTGCTCTTGCACATGATATTCAACCAGAGGTGTCTCTTGGGTGGGTTAGGTGAGGGCATTTTCAAACTAATTCTTTAATTAATAGTGTGAGGACCTTTCTTGGGGGTTTTCAGTAAATCTTTGAGAAATATCCAGGCGTAAGTTGGCAGAGATCCCCAAGCATTTGATGAAGATTGAAGTGAAGGCCCAAAGTGGAGGCGTAACTTTACATGACTGCCAAGATTTCAGCGGCAGTTTTGCCAGTATTGCGTAAAATAGATACAATAAAGGGGAAAATAAGCCCAAGTGTTCAAAGATTTTTTTGAGAGAAACATCTTTATTGAATTTAGTAAAGCTATCTAAAAATAAGTTTCTAGAGGGGGTGGTGAAAGTTTTAAGGGAGTTTAGGATGTGGACAGGTGGATTTTTGCAGCATTAAATTGGTTGGCCAAAATATTTTCAGTAGTTTTGGAGTCTGCCTATGAATTCATCTGAATGATGTCATAAACCAAATTTTTTTGGCAACCAGCAGGTTGATGTCATGACTGATAATTTAAATCTCAATAAGTTTTTATATTTAGTTGATATTTATGTCAAGACTGTAAAGTTCTGGGGGTCCATGGCACTGGATATAGATATTTCCCCAGGCCAACCAAAAAGGCAACCCACTTTCAGGCACAACCTCTGTGAAACCTGGAGGATCTTGCACACTCTTTCAATAAGCGGTTTGTAGTGAATTTTTCTCCAGAAACCCCCTTCACCTTTGAAATCTCCCCCAGTTACACAGAAGATTCTGATTCCCTTGCATTGCCTGCTGTTCTGGTGTAGACCCTATCTAAAATAACTTGCAGACCAACAGAGAGATTTTGCTCTTCTGGATTTATTAGGTCTGTCTTTCCTGCAGCCCAGAAAATTTGGCTGTAACATTCTGCCATATTAGAATCTTGGCCAATTAATTCTGCTGGCCCAGTGGTCCCTTGGCCCAGGAAAAATTGTTTTAAGGGCATATAGCTTGTGATGTCAGTTTGGCCAGTAATGAAACCATTAACCAAGTTTTTTAGGGGGTTCACTTTAGATAATCAGGCCATTGACTACCCACCCAGCCCAGTTGCCCCAATTTCATTTGGGTCTGGACCAGTGAAAATTGGTCTATCCCACCTAATAAATTCCCTCCTGCTGTCTACCAAACCCTCTCCTAAAACCCCCTGTTGACATCCCCCTTTCTTTGCATAAAAAGGAAGCAAGGGCTGTCAGGTCTCTTTCTTATCAGTTCCCAATTGCCAAAATAAGATCCTGATTTTCAAAGCTTGCTTTGAGTTTTGTGTCTCTTTATTTTCAATAATAACAAATTTTGATCTGATCCCTGTCCCTCCTGTTGTCTCCTGCTTCTCTCTGTTCTGCCTGCCCACTGTAACAACCCATTATATAGGGTAGTACTTTAGCTAAGTAAGGGGCCGAATTTGCTACTTGGTACTCTATCAATGAGGTGACAATTGGGTATACCATCAACACCCAGTAAAACACCTTGATGTGGACGTTAAATTGACCAAAATTACTAGCAAAGTATGTTAGTACATAGGTTATTGTGTAGACTGCTATGAACATGGTGGAGTGGGGAAAAATAAATTGAGGCCAAAAGTGTAAGTGTGAGGAGTTGAGCTGTGCTGGCTCCTTATAGTAATACCCTTAAGTGGATTCTGATGAAGGGCCAAAAGGGTTGAACATGGTTTGGTGGCCCCAATCCCTAGGCAGACTGTGATTACAGAAGAGAAGATGGGGTAGTCCATCTTCAGCTCCTGGGAAGGGGTAAAAAGATTGGTGTCAAGGGCTTCTTAGAAGTAAAGGCTTTTAGTTGAATTATTTGATATAAATTAAGGGTATATCCTCTCAATGATAGCGCAACCTAAAAGCAACTATCAGAATTTAAACAGTCTATATGTAACATCTTCCATGACAACAATACCAAATTTTATTTTGGCTTTATTTTTTCCAAATTTTCTTTTTACATTAGGGGCAGTTATTCAAGGCAAAAATATTAATATTTATATAAAAAAATACAAAAATATTTTTTGTGAATTGTTGACATAGAGCATGTTACTGTGACAGAAATTACTGGATAATATGAAGAGATTTCTAAATGATGGGGAATTACAAACCAAATCCACATAGAATTGATTATTAACCACCAACAAGGCTTCAGATATTTTTTTGTGAAATTTCCAATTGAAACTCCAGGATTAAGTAGAACCAGAAGTTCTAACCTGAGTAAACCAAGATAAATGACCTGGGAAAGCATCAATGCATCTTCAGCATAGAATTCTGGGCATTGAGAAGAGACACAATTTTCAGTTTCAAGAATGGGGGGAGGAGCTACAAAATTGGCTGGCATGAAATTGACATTTGGGGCTGCCAACAACAAAGTTCCTGATGTTGGGCCCCATCTTCCTGAAATGATTTGGTTCAGAATCAGATTGTACAGGATATACCGTAACAGCCCAATCACAGGATGCATTTTAAAATTTAAAATTTAGAACTTGGGATAATTGATTTTTATTGAGTAAATTTAGGAGGACTCAACTCTTAGAGTTGAAACAGGGAGAACTATTCAATATATATCAGAAAAATTGACTAAGCAATACCACCTGAGTCCTGACCTCCTATTCCTTCTACGTTGCTAAGTAAGTATCTGGTCCAAGTTGCAAAGAACCCTTGTGTGACTAGTCTCTGACAACCATAATGATTAACAAGCTCATATCAGGTGACCTTCATATTATGTCAATTTATCAACGTCAGTTTGAAAAGAAGAGCTGGTTTCAGCTGGCAGACTGGAGAAGCCGTGATCCATTTTTTGATTGACCGTTTGATTTAAATCTGTTAACTTGGTCAATTTTGATACAAGTTTTCTGGCCTTCTGAGCCTCCTTACTTGGACAGACAATACCTGGAATTATGGAATCTACCATGACATTACCCTCTTCTTTAGCCCTGGGCACAATACCACCATATGGGAGATGGGATAAGGAGAAATTCTTATGGGCAGGTGGGGGTTTCATTGCAGCTAAGGCAAGTTCAGGGTGACTAATAGAAGTGGGATTGCGCTTATAGAGCTCACGGATCAGATCTGAGGAATTTGAACAATTGTAGTGGGTAACCCATGAGTTTTCAGAATCAGGATAACCTTTCCAAGACACTAAATATTCCAAACAGCAACGGTTCTTGCAGGAAGCCAGAATACATTTTAACTGATACTCATGTTCACCTTCCAAAAGAATGGGTTGGGAAGAGAGAGTCTCTGTTCCTTTGAAGGGAGTAAGAAGACATTCCTGAAAGGTATGGAAAATCTTGAAAGCAGGGGGTAAATCTAGCTGATAGGCAGAGGGACCAATCTGACATTTTACCTTAAAGGGATCAACTTGCTTGGGACCTAATTTACAACAGGGAACCTTAAGTTTCATATTGCGAGCATCAACCATGACTAGATCACCTGGCCTGTAAGTCAGCCCCTCCTGGCGCTTACAATCTGTGTATTCCTTGTAAGTTGTCACAGAAGTGGCAAGAGTAACTTGAAGCTCCTGATGGACCTGCTTCAATGCAGCAGCTTGATCAGTTTCAGCTTCCACATTGCTAACCAAACAAGGGCCCATGTTAGAAGAAGAATTGTAACCCACATTGGCATAAAATGGCAATACTTGAGTTGATGTGTGCAAGGCGTTATTATATGTGAACTCTGCCATAGGTAAATTATCACACCAGTCATCCTGTTGCGCATTAGTGTAGCAGCATAGGTAGACCTCCAAACTTTGGTTTACCCTCTCTGTTTGTCCATCAGATTGGGGGTGAAAGGCTGTGGAACGGCATAATTTGATTCCAATAATTCCAGTAAAGGCTTCCCAGAATTGAGCAATAAATTGAGGACCACAGTCACTTACAATCTCCATTGGGATGCCATGTAAGGAAAAGATTCTATTCACAAACAACCTAGCTGTCTCCACCAAAGTAATTGTGGTCAAGCAAGGTACAAAGTGTGCCATCTTTGTGAAACAATCAACTACCACCATGATTGCGTTAAACCCATTGGAATTGGGAAGCTCACTGATAAAATCCACTGACACAGACGTCCAGGGTCCCACAGCAGGCTGTAGTGGAACCAATAACCCAGTTGTCTTGTTCCAACTGGCCTTGGATCAAACACATACCAGGCAATCCCAAACAAAAGCTGCTACCTGCACAGTTAAACCTTTCCAGGAAAACTGACAGCGGATTAGTTCCACTGTTTTGTTTTTCCCTGGGTGACCAGCCGTTGGACAGGTATGATTAGCTTCCATGATTTCATCCCAAATAGTACCCTCAGGAACCCACAAACAACCTTGATGATATAGGACTGAGCCAATATTATGATAACCCTGAGGCTGACCCGCTGGGTTTGCGCATGCTAGCTCTAATAGCCTATCATAGCCTTTGGACAAAGGTTGCAGAAACTTGACCTTGGAATACAAGTTCAGGTCTGTGCCCTCAGCTAAAGACATGGTAGCCAACGTAGCTGGCAGAGACAGTACAAAAGGCACCACAGCCTTGTCTGGAATCATAATATGTGTGTTAAACTCAGCATTCATACTAACATCTGGGAGATGGGAAGGGTTCCTACTTATTGCATTGGCCAAATGATTGCCAGATCCCTTAATAAACTTGTAGCAGAACTTGTATCTTGACAGGTCACCATGCTATCTGGATTGACAACCCAACAAAACCCTGGGTGGTTGATAATATAGAAGAGCTTTGTGGTCAGTTCTTACTACAAATAGATGACGTGCTGACATGAGATGGTGATGCCAATTCTTTAACAATTCCACAACAGCCAACAATTCCTTGTCATAAATCATGTAGTTGCTTTCTCAACCCTCATTTTCCGGGAGAAATACCCTACAGGTCTTTCAATCCCATCACTAGCCGTCTGCAACAGCACACCAGCCACAGCATATTTAGATGCATCAGTGCAAACCACAAAAGGAAGCTCAGGATCCACATGTCTTAGCACTGGGGAGGACAACAAAAGAGCCTTGACTGCTGAGAAGGCACTTGCACACTCAGGCATCCAAACTAAAGTTGTCTTTCCACTAGCCAAATATAAAGGGGCAGCCACCTCAGACAAGTGGGGGGTGAATTTCTTCAAGAACGTACATGTACCCAAAAAAATACAAAGTTGGGATACTGTCACAGGCGTAGCATACTCTCAAACTGCAGCTTCCTTGTCAGGGGCAATGGTGTGGCCATCCTCAAAGATAACATTACCCAGAAAGGTAACCTTACATTTAAAAAATTCATACTTACTCCTCTTGATGATCAAGTTTGCTTGGAGGATAAACTCTACAACTGCCAACAAGTGAGCCTTATGAGACTCCTCATCTGGAGAAAACACCAAGATATCATCCATATATGCAATGGCGCAAACACCTAGGAGATCTCCCAGGACTGAATCAATTAACTGCTGAAAGCAAGCCGGAGCATTCTTCAATCCAAAAGGCATTACACGGAACTGGAAGATACTCTTCTTGGTTCTGAATGCTGTTAACCATTCCATTCCTTCTGCAATCCTGATTTGATTGAAAGCATTCAACAGATCCAGTTTCAAGAATACCTTGGCCTTCTCAACACACCTAGAGATCTGTACTTTGAGGGGTAAAAGATAAGGATCTGGAATATTAATGTTATTAAAATTCCTGTAGTCAACACAAGGACAAAGGGACCCATCAGAATTCTGAACAAACAATAACGGGGAGGAGATTGATGAAGCCTTCTTGAAAATGTAGCCTTTTGCCAACATGTCACAAGTTCACTCTTCCAAACATGTGTCTTCCTTTAAGGTTAAAGGGTAAATAGGAGACACAATTCTAATCAGATCAACAGTAACCTTAAAGTCAAAGTCAAACTGAGTGTGCTTGGGAAGGACCTCGCCTCTAGTGGTGTCAAATGACGCAGACAAGGGTTGTAAGCATACTGGTAAATCCAAACTTATGGGGACAGGAACAGGAAACAATTGTATGGTCTGTGATGATTGCTCTAATTTAGACATATCCAACAGCAGAATACAAATAGTTATACCCAAAGAATGTTCTACCTGCAGCTCATTTTTCTTCAGTAAGATCAATACATTATGATCTCTCCACTAACTCACTCCCAAAATAATAGGATACACCAGGGTAGAGCAAACAGAAAATCTTGCAGTAAAGGACTGACCTGCAACTACAAAAGTAACTGGTTTCTTCAGCTAGAAAGAGGGAAAAGTTTGACAGTTCCCACCCCTAACAAGCATTCCTGGGTGGTACTTGTGTTGTAGCAAGTCAGCAGTCTCCACACTCATGAAATTTTTGGAAGCATCCATATCCAACAAAATAGCTGGCTGATAGATAGTCTGAACATTATCAATGCTACCATAGAACAAGAAGTAACCAGAAGTAGATTTATTTGCAGCAAAGGTAGAAATCTTGGCAGGGTCTTGTTTTTCATTGGCAGTACAGACAGCAGCTAAGGAGGCAGGATGTTCCTGGAAGTAACGCTTGATCATTTCTTGGACAGCAGCTGGAAGAACGGGGTTATCACAATCAATAGAAACAAGGGGCAACTCTTTGGACGTAATCACGGAAGATTTTGCAGGTACAACATGCTGAAGCATTGCCAAGGAACTATCAGTACCAGACACTCCGGGAACTTTCTTCACATCACCAGGTTTTTTCACCACTGCCAATTGTAGCTGAGACAAGCTAGGGGGAGAACAATCCTGGCTTTGGTTGGAAGGAACTATTGCAGGACCAGAACCAGAAAACCAGGAGCGCGCAGCGGACTTATCTTCAATTACCAACATACCTTGTTTGGAAGTAGACAGATTTGAGACCAGAGAAAGAATTTGGCTTACCAGGGCCTCAGTCGTGGTTAACAGGGAATCCCAAACTGCCAAATCCTGGGCAGTCTGATCAACTGCTAACCACAACACTGAGAGTTTGTTCACCTTGGGAACATTAATTGTACGGCAGTAGGTAAGAAATTGAGGAAGGAATACTAAAAGAGGAGTTGTACCCTGATGGAAGGTGTACAGATTACAATACACTTTGAGCTCCTCAATAGATACACACAAATTTTTTAACAAGGAAATAAAGATGACTCTTAGTTAAAACACGTGGAATGCGCTTCACTGCGGACAACAACCATTCACGGGCATCTTCAGAAACCTTTGTCATCACATGGTAAACTTGGGATTTATGACTAAGGCTAGAGCCGGAATAAAATGATAATGCTGACAAAACTTCACGCAGAATTTCATCAGTGGGTTGAGTAGGAAAATAATCCAGACGCCAAAATAACATGACACAACAGAAATAAGAAACAGAGGATCCAGTCTCAACAACTGCAACTGGAGATGGAAACCACAAATTAAAGAAAAGACCAAACTGAAAGCTCAGAAATGAGCTGATGCAAATAAACATAGTAAATGCAGATATCTCAATGGAGCAGGAGAAAAGAAACACAAATTCATGACAAGCTGCTTCCAAAAACTCAGACATAGAAGAGTTGAGTAATGTGACGGAAATTACTGGATAATATGAAGCTGTTTATAAATGATGGGGAATTACAAACCAAATCCACATAGAATTGATTATTAACCACCAATGCGGCTTCAGATATTTTTTTGTGAAATTTTCAATTGAAACTCCAGGATTAAGTAGAAACAGTAGTCCTAACCAGAGTAAACCAAGATAAATGACCTGGGAAAGCATCAATGCATCTTCAGCATAGAATTCTGGGCATTGAGACACAGTAACTCTGAGAATATAATGGAATTGTAAATCTTTGAGATGGATACCTATTGCTCTTAGGATACAAGATCCCTATAATTTTTGAAGAACCTCTGCGTCTTCCGGGCAAATGCCTTAAGACTTGTGTGCTCAAGAATCCTACAGGTATCTTCTTGCTCAAGTACAGGACTCATTACTCCAATATGTGTTCCCCTCCTCCTTCCTGCCCCGCAGAGGATGGTGTGCCTCTTCTTGCCCCTTTGGCTTTCACCATTCCTCCAGGCTCCCAAGTGATTATAGACTCCCAGATATCTTACAAACTACCTGAAAAATCATTCTTAGAGCTATACTCTCCTGATTCTCTAAGCTGCAAGGAGCCTCAATTATGACCAGGGATCTTGGATCAGACTCATAAAGAGCCTGTACAGCTGTTGCTAGCCAACCTGAATACTTTGCCTATGCAGGTGTCTAGGGGCAAAGTTGTGGGGCATGGTTGCATATTAGGGGCAGAGCAAGTGGCGTCCCTCTACCCTTTTAGAACCTTAAGCAACTTTGATCTACCAGAAGAAGACCCTCAGAAAGTCCCTGTTCACTGCTGCTGACTTCCTGCAACTATCACCTGTCCAACAAAAAGATGTAATAGAACTGCTTGACTAGTTTAACAATATCTTTGCCTCTGGGCCTACAGACTATGGCCTAGCCAAAGGGGTCATCCACCAGATTGATACATGTGATGTACCGCCTTTCTGTGCTAAGCCTTACCGCCACAGTAGGGTAGAAGATGCCCAGGTTTCCAAAGAGCTTAAACAACTCTTGGATGATGGACTATTGGCTCCCTCTTAGAGTCCTCAGGCCTCCCCTTATTGATCCTTAAGAAGAAGGATGGAGGCCACTGTATTGTGATGGATTATTGCCGCCTAAACTCTCTCACAAAAAAGGACTCATACCCTTTGCCCAGGATTGATGATGCCCTTAGACAATTGGGAGGCTCTAAAACTTTTCTCTGCTATGGATTTGGCATCATGATACTGGCAGGTTGACTTGTCTCCAGAGGACTAAGAAGAGGCTGTGCTTATCACCTCAGAAGGTTTCTACAAACCCACTTAAATGCCTCAAGAACTCTGTAATGCCCGGCTACATTCCAACAATCTATGGACTCTATTCTACAAGACCTGAAGCTCTCCTGTATCCTTGTATATATTGATGATATCACTGTGTTCAGCTCCACCTTTACCAATCATTTGGATGACCTCAAGGATGTCTTTATCAAGATTCAAGAAGCAGGAATAAAGCTTAAACCCTTCAAGTGTTTCTTCATTAAAGAGCAACTCAAATTCTTAGGCCATGAGGTCACCCAGACTGGAATACACCCCATGAATAATAAAGTGGAAGCCATTGACAAGTTGCTGCCTCCCACAAACCTAAGGGGGGTCCAAGTATTTCTTGGCATTATGGGATACCATTGACAATTCATCCTTGACTTTGCTGAACTGAGTGAGCCCCTTTTCCAACTCCTTTGCAATGTACCCTTCAAATGGACTGACAGTCAGCAGCAATCTTTTGAGGCGCTGAAGGCCAAACTCAAAGAGGCACCCATCCTAGTCTACCCTGATTATGATAAGGTGTTCATCTTTTATACCAACGCCAGTGAAGTAGCTGTGGGTGCCATCTTAGCCCAGCTTGACAATGAGAGCATGGATTGACCCGTGGCCTTTTCTTCCCAAGTCCTCAATAAGCATGAAAAGAACTATAGCATCACTAAAAAGGAATGCCTAGCAGTTTTACATGCAGTGAAACAGTTTCAACATTACATTTATGGAACTAACTTTACTGAGGTCACTGACCATTCATCCCTTAAGTGACTGCAGCAATTAAAGGAGCCTGAATGTCAATTAGCACATTGGGCTCTGCGCTTGCAAGGATACAATTTCACTGTGGTCCACCGCCCTGGTGTACAACATCAGAACACTGATGGATAGTCAAGGATGCCTATACTAGCTATCTATCTTTCAGACGCTGATTGTCTATATGAATTAATAGAGTACCCTGACTCCTGGATTACTGAGCCAGAAGACATCCAATTAACACTCAGGCCTTATTAAAAGATACTGTGATTTGGGATAGACAACTCTTCAAGAAAGTCAACAATGTCTATCTGCCCTACATACACCCTAGTATGAGAATAGCCATTATCCTCCAAGCCCACATTGATACTGGACATGGGGGTATAGCAAAAACTCATGACTGGTTGTGCAAGAACTTCTATTGGGAAAACATGTGCCTCTTAATCCCTGACGTCCTCACAACCTGCCATTCTTGTCAGCTCCAATAACCCTGACCTTCCCAACATCAATTCAAGATTGTCCCCCTTAAGCATGCCTTTCACACCGTGAGTATTGATGCTGTTAGGCCTCTCCCTTGTGTTGAAACCAAGTTTCCAGACTTGCCTGCTAACATATTTTACAATAAACAGGGGGCGCTGGATGAGCCGCCCCTTGACGTATCTAACGTTATGGATTAATCTGATGGCAATATTGAATGGCGGGTACTTCACCCTAATTAGGAGCGCTGCCAATTTGACTTGATCCCCACACAAGTTATTCCTTGGCTCCAAACCTTACATGGAACATCCCACTATGCCACCCCCTTGTGGCCTTGTGGCTTTTCCCATATAGTATATTACATGCAATATTCTACAATAAATGATACCTTATTCTTATTATTCTGTCATTTCTATTGGACTGTTGTCTTCCCCAATTCCAAATACTGAATCCTCATTGGGTCAGTTGAAACAGTGGTAGCAGCGGTAGGTTATCAACCTACCTAAAACAAAAATTCCCCCCAAAAAAGGACAGAGTGCGGGCCATATGGCTACTCCCCAACAAGAGACCTTCCTGCCAATCCCCAAGGGGGACATCCCCAACGGGTACATCATCTATCAAGACCAGTTAGTTCTCATCAGCATTTATAATTGGCTCTGCCTTGGGCAGCGTGACGCCAGCGTCACCCTGCTCCAGTTGGACCTGTCCCAGTGCATGCTTAACC
Organism: Entomophthora muscae; assembly: GCA_014839935.2. Taxonomy (NCBI): domain Eukaryota; kingdom Fungi; phylum Entomophthoromycota; class Entomophthoromycetes; order Entomophthorales; family Entomophthoraceae; genus Entomophthora; species Entomophthora muscae. Next base: position 553,236 of record QTSX02002147.1, read on the forward strand.
TTCAGCTAGAATCCTTTGCTGGTGGCGTTGAGGGGGCCAACATTGTCAGTTGGCTCCAGTCTATGAAACCCGCCTTTGCATCTGCCAGGTTCCTGAGCCCATGTGGGTCGCCACTGCGTCTGGTTGCCTCACAGGGCCTGCCGCTGTGTGGTTCACCAACTGGGCCAGCCAGGAACTTGAAGTTACCTGGGTGGCATTCCAAGACGCCGCCAAGTCCTGTTACAGTGAAACCTTCTCCCCCATTGTTGTGGGAACTCCTCTTCTAGCAATCAAGCAAACTGGTTCCGTTCCTGAGTACCTTGCTGCCGCCCTTGAAGCCGTGACCAACGGAAATGCAATGTTACTCACTCTCATTGTCAATGGGTTAAAACCCCATATCAGCAAGTGGGTCCCCGTAGGTCACTGTACCTCCATTAATGATTGCTATAAAGCCATTGTGGAGGATACCAACCAGGTCTCAATGGGCTTCTGATGTACCAGTGACGCTCCATCCCAATCACGTACCACACCTGGCAGTGGCCACAGTCAAGTAGGCCGCCGCCAACCACATCAGCATGATAATGGGACTAAATGCCCTTGTGAGGGGGAGCTTCAGCTAGCACAGATCAAGGATCAGGGAAAAGCCTGGGGGTTGTAGCAATTAGAGGCCTTACAACCCCATCTGACCCATCCTCTCAATCCCTGCTTGCAAAAAACCCCTATGACAACAACATTCACAAAGTTGAAACCCTGGACATCTTTCAAGTCCACAGTGACAACCCTGTATTACAAGCAAGCCATTCCTCAAATAAAGTAACATGCTTGTCATATCCCTTCTGTTTCCGTGGAAGCACCCACAAATTACTGGTAGATACCAGGGCCAACCACACTATGGTGGACCAGGCGTTTGCTGACTCTCAACAATTAGACCAAGTTCCCAGCAGGTTCAAAGCTGTACAGGTAGCTGACTCCCGCAGAGTGACCATCACCCACAAGACGGTACCCTTCTCTGTGAGGATGGGGAACATCCAGGTTAAGCTCTCTGGGCCAATCATGGCAGGGCTCAGTCACAACGTGATTGCTGGTCTTAACTGGCTTTGGCACAACCGTCCCTAATCAATTGGGATACCTCTGTCATAACCCTCAACAGAAATGGGGTTGGGTTCCAGATTTACCCTGTGGAAATGAGCAAACTACTCCATGATAATGTTTTTGTCAGAATAACGGAGATGGGCTCATATGATTTCAAGTGGAGAAAACTAGACTTCAATCAATGCTCAGTCAAAGTTATCTGTGCTGAACCACCAGAGGTCCCCCCCCTTGACATCTTCACCATCACCAGCGCTCACAGCACTCCTCAAGGAGTACATGGATGTATTCAGTGAGACACTTGAACAATTACCTCCTCCCCGGGAGATCCAGCACGCTGTACAACTTCAAGAGTCATTACCTAAAGCACAACCATTATACTGTCTTACACCAAAGGAAGATGAAACCCTCCACCAGCACCTTGTAGAAGCGCTTGATAAGGGCTTCATTTGCCCCTCACTCTCTCCATACAGGGCAGTGATCTTCTTTGTAGCCAAGAAGGACGGGTCCCTTTGCCTGGCCACAGACTACCGCGCCCTAAATGAGGTGACAGAGAAGAACAAGTACCCTCTGCCGCTGATTGATAGCCTGTTTGATACACTCTGGGGTGAAAAGATCTTTAGCAAGATCAATCTCACTGCAGGGTACAACCAGGTCCGCATTGCACCAGGGGATGAGGCAAAAACTGCCTTTTGCACACACTACGGGTTGTTTGAGTGTCATGTCATGAACTTTGGAATGATCAAAGCTCCCTCCATCTTTGCCTTGTTGATGAACAAAGCATTTAAGGAACTGATTGGGAAATGTGTGGTTGTGTACCTTGACAACATTATTGTCTTCAGTCAAGATCAAACCACACACCTCCAACACCTCTGTGCTGTCCTTGACACCCTTTGGAAAAACCAGGTAAAAGCTAAACCCTCCAAATGCAAGTTCCTCAAGTTGGAGCTACTATTCCTTGGGCACACCATCTCTGCCCAAGGGGTAAAGCCCAACCCTGCCAAAGTTAAGGCAATCACCAGCATGCCGCCCCCACCAATGTGGGCCAAGTGCAAACATTCCTTGGCATGGTTGCCTACGTGCGCAAGTTCATTCCCAATTGCAGGGAACTAATCACACCTCTCACTGAGCTCCTCAATACCAAGCAGCGCTTCCATTGGACCCCCGTCAGAGATCAAGCCTTTGAGGCATTGAAGCAAAGGCTCACAACAGCACCAGTACTGCAGTTCCCCAATAAAAACTGACAGTAAAAACTTGAGACCAATGCCTCCAACAGAGCTATAGGGGGCGTGCTACGGGTAGAAACTGACAATGGCGTTTTCCTCCCCGTGGCATATAAGTCCAGGAAACTTACTGACTCAGAACAACGCTACCCCATTATGATAAAGAATTGGCAGCCATTGTACACTGCATTGATAAGTGGCGCTGTTACCTGGAAGGTGCTAACTTCCCACCCCACGTGCTGACGGACCACAAGTCACTTCAGTACTTTGACACGCAGTCCCACTTGACACGCCGCCAAGAAGGATGGGTGGAGCGCCTATCCCCTTACCAGTTGCGCATTGAATACAATCCTGGGAAGGAACTTATCACAGCTGACGCTCTTTAACAACTCTACGTACCATTCATCACTGGGGATGATAGTTTGGATCCAGATTGGCCCATGCTCTACCTCTGTCCTGAGGCAACTTGCTACAAGGGCCTTAGCTTGGTAACCATCTCCAAGCTGAAGGACAACAAAAGCCAGTTCACCACCAATTCTGGTAACATCTGTGAGAGAGAGGGGCTAAACTAACTAAGTTTGGCTCCCATCCCGGTGCAACAAACCACCAGGATGCCATCCAGTGCATAACTGGGATGGCCGCTTGGAGAGGGGACCACAGGAAGGACACCAGGGATAACTGGGGGAAGTAGGCGTTTAAACCCATTAGAATCAGACCAGTGAGCAACCAGGGAGTGCAAGTAGGAGCAGGAGAAGCCACCTTGGAGGACCTGGGGGTTACCACATTCTTCTGAACCATGGAGGGGAGAGGAGGTGTGGGGGGCACTACCTCTTCAGAACTAGGCAAAGCAAGCTCCACAACGTCCAGGTCAAGATTGTCACACGTCAGGCTCTTAACCACAGCCTCTCTGGAAAAGAGAAGACTGCTGGGGAGGTCCCAGAGACTGGCAGGGTTGCTACCTACCAGACAGGCCAATGAGGAGATTTTCCCCCACAGGTCAGGGGAGGTGGAACACAGAAGCAAGAGAAAAAGAGCCAGGGAAAAGACAACAAATTTAAGAGCCAGCAGTATCATAGAAGGAACCAGGACAAAATTCGGGGTAGGATGGTATAGTTTCTGGAGAAAACAGAGAGAAAATGGCAAGGCTAGGGTAGTCTTTGGCAAATCCTTGGGAAAACAGCAGAACAGGTTTGGGTAGCATCACTGTTGTCTTGGGGCCTTTGGATTATAACTGCAAGCAAAATCAGGTTCAAAAACAATGATTTTTAAAGGAAAATTTGAGATAATAATAGAAATTATAGGAAAATTCAATTGAAATTTTGAGCTTCAAACTTTGATTTTGAAGGCAAGAGCAAAAGAGACAACAACTAAGTGAAAGAACACTTGTACAAGGAGCCATAAAAGAAGCCAGGTTCAAAACTGGCTGGCTAAAAGTAAGCTTAGGGCAGGGGCTACACTCTAATATTTTGAGCTTTAGGGACGCAACTGGTCCCAGGCAACTTAAAATTAAGAAAATTAAGGTGCAGGTGACTCCAAACTTTAATGTAAGTGGAAAATAGACAAGCAGGGGACTGAAAGTCCCCTTGCTTGGTTAAAAGGAATGGATTGCAAAAAACTGGTCACATGACAGTTGGGGGTGAGCCTGATTGGCTAGGTACAAAACTTTGCTGGATGGGCTCAGGGGGACTGGAGAGTTTTACTTCAATTTCCAAAATCAAATCTGATTGGCTGGAAGAGATGCCAGGCATTTGGGGGTCAACTGGATTATCAAGCGTTGATGTGGCAACACCTGATTGGGTGGCTCAGATAGTTTTTAAAAACAGACAACACCAGGCTAATAGGTAGTTCAAATTAACCAGGGTTTCTTCCCAGGAAGGAGCAACCAAAGGCAGGGATTCCACAGGATAAGCCAGCACAAACCTCTCATCAACTGTGTGAGCTAAATCATTCAACAAATGGAGGGGTTTGGTGGGCGTTTTGGGAACTTTCTTGGTACAACAGGGAAAGATTGAGCGGTCTAAAGCCAGAGGTGGCAGTGAATTTACAACATCTGCCGTTGGGCAGAGACAGGTGAAAAGACGCCTTACATTCCCACCATGCAACAAAGGGACACAATATTGCACTACCACCAAACCCTGGGTCACATCAGAGGGCGTAATCTCTTCAAGATCATGAAATGTAAGGTTTGGTGGCCGCGCATGCGTCAAGACATCTTGGACCTCCTCAAAACATGTGTGTTGTGCAAAAAGAATACATCCAAGACTGCACCCCCCCAAGTCTGTCCTGCCCATCAAGGCCATGGAACCCTTTGAACAGTGGGCCCTTGACATTGTGGGACCACTCCCCAAAGACAGACTGGAAAAGATGTACATTATCATTGCTATTGATTACTTCACTTTCTGGCCAGTGGCCTGGGCAACAACCAACCACACCGCCACCACCATCACCTGCTTTAATGGCAAGGAAATTGTGGCCCGGTTTGGGCGACCCAAACGTCTCATCACTGATGCCAGTCCTGAACTTGTTGGGCATGTCATGAAGGCATACTGCACCAAGAACGCACTCCAATGTATAGTTACAACCCCCTACCATCCTCAAGCCAATGGACACGTGGAACAGTTAAATGGTTCACTGGTGCAACTGATTGCCAAGCTCTTGCAAGAGCACCCCAACACCACATAGACTGAACACCTGCCCAAGCTCTACTCATCCTGCAAGCAAGAATCAACAGGGGCACAGGGTTCAGCCCCAGTACCCTGGCCTTTGGAACACCTGACAGTCTGACAGGGGTTGAACAGGGAAAGCTACAGTCCAAGGTTCCCAACAAGCCTCCCCTAGTAACAACCCCATCCCTGGATCAATGGAGTGCCAAAGCCCAGGAAATTGAACACAAGCAGATTGCAGGAGGGACAAAGCACATCAAAGCTAGATACGCCTAGGTGACCCTGTCTACACCCTCAATCCCAATTCTGACAAGTTGGAACCCAACCACCTAGGGCCTTTCAAGATAGCCACTGTCTACAACAATCATACCTACCAACTTGAAGATGCCCAAGGAAACACCAAGAAGCTTCACCATGACCGCTTGCGCCCCTGCCACCCCATCCCCACACAAAGGTTGTTTGTGCGGACCTTCCCAGACCTTCTGCATACTCCAGTTCTGATGTCTGACAACAACCAGGGGGCAAGGGGGGTGTTGCAACCAAGTTTCCAGACTTGCCTGCTAACATATCTTACAATACACAAGGGGCGCTTGATGAGCTGCCCCTTGACGCATCTAACATTATGGATTAATCTGATGGCAATATCAAGTGGCAGGTACTTCATCCTAATTAGGAGCGCTACCAATTCAACTTGCTGATCCCTGCACAAGTTATTCCTTGGCTTCAAACCTTACATGGAACTTCCCACTATGCCACCCCCTTGTGGCCTTGTGGCTTTTTCCATATAGTATATTACTTGCAATATTCTACAATAAACAATACCTTATTCTTATTATTATGTCATTTCTATTGGACTGTTGTCTTCCCAATTCCAAATACTGAATCCTCATTTGTTCAGTTGCAACACTTGTTATAGGTCTGGGTGTCAATTTATCTTGGTAGCCATAGACCATTTTAGCAAATGGGTTGAAGCCAGAGCTACAAAAGATATAACTGCTAAGACCACCGCTAATTTCTTGCTGCAAGATATCTTCTACCAACATGGCTGCCCTCAAGTCCTGATTTCCAACAATGACACCAACTTTAATGCTTGCCTCATCACATATATTGTAGAAGCTATGGGCACTCACCAATCCTTCTCTGCGCTGTATAATCTGTCAACCAATGGTACTGTTGAACAAGCAAATTCCTCCCTTGTATTTATTATAAGGAAACTCACCCTCTCTGATGCCGCTAACTGGGATATGTTCCTCCCTGCTGCTCTCTTTGCTTATTAGCTCAATAGAAACCAAGTGACTGGCCAATCCCCCTTCACCATGCTGTATGGATGTGAAGACACAACTCCCTCAATATTGGGACCCCTTTGATTGAATTTGATGTGTCTGCCAATCCTGAAGCTCATGTCAAAGACTTGACTAATTATATCATTGACATTCAGGCAACAGCATATTCAACTGCCTATAAGGTCAAGGCTTTAGAGCTCTCACCTTCCAATGCTTCTAGAGCCCCCCTCCCTGAGTACCAAGTAGATGACCTAGTCCTTTACTATCAGAACTGTACTGGAGGCAAAGCCCATAAGCTAGACTTTCTCTGGGTTGGACCTTGTGAAGTCACCTTCAAGAAGGGAGTTGAGTATACTGAGAAGCTGCTGTGATCTGGCCATCCTTTTGCCCAAGTTCATTCCAAATTCATCCTGCAAATATCAACCCCCTGTGTCTAATATTTAGGGGGGAGATGTCAGAAATTGCGCCATTAAAGCTATTTTGATATGGCCTTTGAATAGTGATATGTGCAAAGATTTGTTTGGTTTTGCTTTCAACTTTGGATATTTCTCTCCTTTCTTAAATGGGTTAACTCCAATGTCCATCCATTATGGATTGCCATACCAGCCTGCAACTGATCCTGGTATGATTTCAACCCAACATGACCCCCTCTGCCATTCTGTCTACATAATGAAATGATCATTGACCCTAGTCTACTATTTAAGTAGAATCACTTCTCAAATAAAGACAGGTTTATTGTCATTTGCGTTGGCTTTAATATTCTTCAAGCCTTTTCCTTTCCTTTTTGCCAAAAGGAATACCTCATATTGTATTCCAGGAAATTAAAGTATGTGCCCTTAATTTTGCCCTTAAGGCTAACCCAAGGCTAGCTTCAAACCTCAAATCTTTTGTTATAAAGATTTCCTGCCGTGTCCTCCTGGATGTTGTCCTCAGGAGCCAAACACAACACACCCAAACCACCCATCAGTTCTATCCCAGACCTGGAACCATTCAATGGTTGGGGACTTGATATTACAGTCTGCTGCCAACAGTAAGAGACAATAAACTACTTATGACTGTAGCAACTTACTTCCACCCACTGACCAGTCTGCTGGGCTACCAAGAACCACAAGGAAGAAATAAAATATTCATTAGCAACACTATAGTGGCCACACATAGAACACCTGAACACTTGGTAACAGACAGTGCCAAAGAACTAAGAGGCTATGTGGTAAACAACGACCCCAAGAAAAAGAGCATAAAACACTTCACTACATCCCCCACTGCTTAAAGACTAATGGTTAGGTGAAACGCCTCAATGGCAGGGTAATTCAAACACTTGAGAAGATGATGGATGGCAAAACAGAAGCAGATTGGCTGAAATACATCAAGCATGCACTTCTGGTAAAAGAGTATAAAAAACAAGAAACTGGCTACTCCCTCTTTGAGCTGAATTATGATTACACACCAGAAGTCATCCCCCAAAATAATCAACCCTGTGTCAAGATCCAAAAAGGGAAACCTCCCACAGAGGCACAAAAACCTATCCTCAGAGACCTAAGACTCAAAGCAAATATGGCTTTCATAAAATGTGTACAGAATCAGACCTTTGTTTCCCAGCAAGTGCCACTGCTCAAAGGCGCTGAAGTCTGGGTACTAGCTGGTAATAGTGTAAATTCACTGCCACCTCTGGCTTTGGATCAAACTGTTTCCCCCAGTTGTACCAAAAAAGGGCCAAAAATTACAGCCAAGCGGCTCAATTTGCTAGGAGATTTAGCTCATACTGTTGATAGGAGATTTGTCCTGGCCTACACGCAGACCCCCTGGCTTTGGTTGTCCCAGCCTGGGAAGAAACGCTGGTCAATTTGGACTATTTATAAGCATGGTGTTGCCCTCTGTTAAAAACAATCAGGAAAGTCCAATCAAAAAATGCCACATCTATGACCAGAAAGTTAAATGAACCTGAACTAGTTGAGGTGCCTTCCAGCTAATCAGGTAGACCCGCGGAAATTACCCTGAAACTCTCCAGCACCCCTGGCTCTGGCCAGCAAATTTTATCACCCAGCCAACTAAATGCAAGTCAAATTAGTCATGTGACCACCCCCTAGCAACACATTCCCTTTTAACAATGCCAGGGGATTTTGGGTCCCTTGCTTGTCAATTCTCCAATTTAATAAAGTTTAGGTCTAGTGTACTTGTTTTGCAAATTTATAGTTGATTGGATCTCTGTTTAGATCCTTTTGTCTAAAGGTTTTGAAAGTGTTAGTTGTCTTATTAAATCTTACCTTTCACCGCCCTGTTTCAAACCTGGTCCTTCCTCTGGGACCCTTGAAACAAGCTCAAGCGTATAGCTGTCCTTGCTTTTGCTTTCAAAACACATGCTCAAGCTTAAAAGTTCTAGTCAAAATCATTATAAATACTTACTTTATTTTGATTTTTCTTTAAAATTCTTGTTTCAAACCTGCTTTTGCTTTCAATTTATAAAAGAAAGGCGCCCAAGTCTGCCGCCAAGCTGTGTAAGGACTCACAATTATTTCCTACCTGGTTGCTTGTTTGTTGGTTCCCCTGCTTGCCAGAATTTTATTGTTTTTACTTATAACAAAGCATTCTACCTTGCCCAAATTTTGAAGAGAATTTAACAATGATACTCCCAGTCCTAAAATTTGTTGTGTTTTCCTTGGCTCCATTTTTGTTGCTTCTATGGTTGACTTCACCAGACTTGTGGTTTAAAATCACCTCTTCTGCTTGGCTTGTGGGCAAGAATCCTTCCAGTCTCTTAAATCTTCCAAATGGTCTCCTGTTCTCTGGGGAGGCTGTGGTGAAGAGCTTGACCTGTGATGACCTGGATTTGGATGATGCTGACCATGCCTCCTTTGCTCCTGCAGGTGAGGAGGCGCCAATGCCTTTCTTCCCCAACCTGGAGAAGAGTGATTTGGTGCCCTTACGCGCTCCTGTGTTTTCTCCTCCCACCCCCACCTGTACGCCCTGATTGCTCACCAGTTTGGCGCTGATGGAACTGAATGCATATTTCCCTCAATTATCCCACATTTCCTCCCTGTGGTCCCCTCTTTGAGCAGCTGTCCCAGTCCTCCACTGGGCAGCATCCTGGTGGTTTTTCTCACTGGGATGAGAGCCAAACTTAGTTAGTTTAGCCCCCCCTCTCACAAACGGCAAGAAGCCAGACCCTGTACCTTGAGGGCCAGGATGTAAAGTTACTTCCCCTTTAGCCTTGGATAGAACAATTTCCCCTTGACACACAAGAAAACTGCTCAGAATCCAGCTAAACCTCTATATTCCCTTGAGGATTTAGCTCAAACAATTGATGAGAGATTTTTATTGGCATACCCCTCTCAGGTGGTAACCACTGATGCTCATATTTTTTTCCTACTTTTGAAGAACCCTGATTAATTTGGACTAGTTGCTGGCTTGGTTCCTCCCAATTCAAAACAGATGAAGTGTACCCAACCAGGGCGCGCTTCTGTCAAGTTGACAAGATCTACTTAAGCTGGAGCCAATGGTCTCCTGAATCATCCTATGGCATCAGCCAATTAGAAGTCAAATCAGCAATTATTGGGAAACATTCCAACCCACTTGAATCCCTCTTGCAAATTTCTCCCCTGGCCAACCCAATCCATTGCCTGGGCCAGGTGACCTTCTGAAGCCAAACAATATCCCTTATAGCAGGACAGGGGACTTTGAGCCCCCTGCTTGTGCATTCTTATCAAATAAAGTTCTGACTTTTACAATCTTAATTCTAGAAGTTTTTTGGGTCCCTTTTGGTTGGCCCTCCTATTTCTTAAAGCTGTTAGTGAAAGTTTTAAACTCCCCTTACCTTTGTTGTTGTTCCTGGGGCCCAGCCTCTCTTTCAAAGCCTCTATGTCACAAGTGACAAACTCCTATTGACTATGCTTACTGGAAAACCTCAACTACGGGATTAAAACCCTGACACCCTGCGGGTGGCCAGTCCTGCAGGCTGGCCGTCTGGCTGCCCGCAGATTTTTGGGCTTAAACCAGAGCAGGATTTGACTTCAGAAACCCTCTGAAGCTTGATGAGTAGGATTCACCTACATCAACACTCCCCACATTAAAGGTTCCTGTTAACTTGACCAATCACCAGACGGGTCTAGCCATAGAACCCAAAATAACTTGGGTCTCCACAGAAAAGGAAATAGAGAAACTTCCCAATAAACGCAGGCCACCCAGAGATGACCAACCCCACAACCCAACAAGGAAATTTGAGTATTCTCAGTTTGAACCAGCCAATGAATTAACTCCTACAATAGATTCCACCAAGGACTAGAAAAACCTGGTAAACAGTAACACCTGGGCCAGAGAAAGTTTGTTGAAGTTTTCCCCTGACAGATGGGCATACTTATACCCTGGACCGCCAGGAAGATGCCCATTGCCATTCTTGCAATAAAGTGACATGAATCTTTGGTTCAACCAGGCTATTCTATATTTGATATTAGTTCTATTTTATCTACAGTCTACCTCACGCAGTTCTGCACCCCATACCCTACAACCCCAGAAACCGCGGACCAACTTCCAAAGTTTTACTGCCCACCAGGAGTTCCCTACGGCCCAGTGCATTTCACTGAGTACCTCCCCAACCCTGCATATTTGGAATTCACCCTAAAGGAAATCCTAATCTACAACCCTGAGGCCAGAACTAGAGAGACCAAAACTATATTCAGAGAAGGTAACAAGATCACTAGACCTCTCCTGTTATTCCACAACAAGTACAACTACCTGCCCGTATATTTGGTCCCAATGACTCCGCCTCTCACCTTGCAGCCCAACCGCCGTAAGAATCCGTTGCTGCCAATGAATCCACTTTCACTCAGATATTTGGAGTGATGTACATCACTCTTATCAGATTGATAGATTCTATGGTACCTACCAGCGGACCTTGGGACCTCCTGAGAAAAGTGTTATCTTATTTTGTAAAGTTAGCCCCAATCTTGTGGTGGGCCCTCCCTGCCGGGCCTGCAGGCTGCCCGCCTGCAAGTTCCCCAGAACCCCCCACAGGCTGGATCCCTGAAATTATGGCAATCTACCTTAATCACAGTAACCTGGGCCCCAAGATGCTGATAACTCTTGGGGCATCTTGTATGCTACTTTTATTGACCTCAGCTTACTATGCATACAAGCTAGCTACCAACCTAATTGCATTAGCAATCTGACAACAAACCATTACAGAACCAAAGGACGCCTTGCTTGGCGTCAAAAAGACCAAGACCCCAAACTTTCAGGCTCAGAATGTTATAGTAAATCAGACCACAACCAAGGTGGACATGTTGCAGATGGGGAAGCTCACCCTAGAAGAAGCCAGAAGAGCCATGCCAGTTATCTGTCTCCACTTTCAGGCCAACACAAACTCATACTCCAACAACACTGAGAAAATCCTTGGAGTGGCCTCCATGCTCTCTGGCAATGCTCTAGACTGGTTTGGGAAGGCTACTGCCAAGGACGTTGAGTTCTGTCTGGACTACTTCCAATTTGAGAGTGAATTGATGACCACTGCTAACAACCAAGACAACCGCCATCACGCCTTCATCAGTTTACTAGACATCAGAAAAGGATCACACACTCTACAAGCCTATACCAACGAGTTCCTAAAAATGAAAGCCAGAACCCAACTTGAGGACAAGTTATCAGCCATCCTGTATTGTCAAGGAGCCTGTCCTGTCTTGTGGGCTCTCCTTAAGCAACATCCCCCTGCGCTTGGCCTAGATGAACTACTCCTTTTGTGTAGAGGATTGAGTCTTAACCAAGAAGGCGCTCCCTCTCACACTCAGCGCACAAATTGAGCCCCAATGCCCAACAGACAAAGAATGTCCCCTGATGAACTACAGCGCCACTAACGTGAAGGGTTGTGTTTCTACTGCCACAAACCTGGGCACCTCACTAAGGTTTGCCCCAAGAAGAGTGGCCCCACAGTTTCCTTGATACAAATAAACACCTCCACCCAGTCTTACAAATTTATCCAAGTTGAAGCAAAAACACTCACAAAACCCCAGACTTTTGAAGCTTTCATTGATACTAGAGCTGAGGAGAGCTTTATTGACACCACCTTTGTAAATGATCTAGGACTAAAAGCCACCACTGAAGGTGTTAAAGGAATCATGGGAAACAGCTCTCACAACTTGGGATTCAGGTGCGCAGCCAAGTTGCCATTGAGAATTGGTCAGAACACCTACCCAGCGCTCCCCATCATCCTGGAGGGACTTCCCCACCCCTTGATCCTAGGAGACTCCTGGTTCCAAAGACACAGTTCTATCCTAATTTTCTGTAATCAAACATTCACCTTGAAGGGAGAAAATTTGTGTGATGTGGTGCCATTTCAGCTGGGTTAACCCACAAAGGACCCAATATGCTCCTGACCCTGAAAATGGAACCCAGTGTAGGGACCCTACCTGCCTCTTTAGAGAATTGGAACCAAGTCTTCAGCAAGGAAGCAGCAACCCATCTCCCCAACCACTCAATCTACAACCACGCCATAGACCTGTTACCAGGAACCCAACCACATCATGGCCCCATCTACAGCTGCAACCATTGTGAACAAGTTGCCCTGAAGACATACCTAGAAGACATGACAAAAAAAGGATTTATCCAGGTGTCAAAGGCCCCTTGCTTGTCACCCATGCTGTTTATAGGGAAGAAGGATGGCGGAATGTGTCCCTGCGTGAACTACCAGAAACTGAACAATATCACAGTGAAGAACTGCTATCCCATTCCCAACGCTGACAACCTCTGTGACGTACTGACTGGAGCCCAGATGTACTCAAAAATTGACCTGAAAGATGCCTTCAGCCAAATCAGAATTAAAGAAGGAGACAAATACAAGATAGCTTTCAAACCCAGATATGGGTTGTAAAAATACCTAGTTATGCCATTTGGCTTGTGCAACGCCCCCAGTACTTTCCAAAGATGATCAACTCTGTCCTAGGCAAGTACCTCAACCAATTCTGTGTTGCATATTTGAACAACATCCTCATATACAGCAAGTCACATGAGGAACACCTCCAACATCTTGACCATATACTGGAGAAACTCTCACAAGCCAACTTATACGCCAAGCTGAAGAAGTGAAAATTCCTGGGATATGTGGTGAAGACTGGTGGGTTTGCTATGGCGCAGAAAAAAGTGGAAGCAGTGACAGACTGGTCAGTACCCAAATGCAGGAAAGACGTGAGACGTTTTTTGGGCCTGGCAAATTATTGCAGGGATTTCATCCAAAAACTTTCTCAGATTACTCTGCCCCTGACACGTCTTTGCTCTGACAAGGTCTGCTTGTCTGGACTGAGGAGTTCACCTCCACGTTTGAGGCCCTGAAATTGTGTTCACCTCTGCTCCTGTCCTGCAATGCCTGACCCATCTAAACCTTTTGTGCTGGAGACAGATGCGTCCGACTTTGCGGTGGGTGGGGCCCTTTTTCAGGAAGGAGGGGATGGTATGCTACATCCTGTAGCATATTAATCCAAGAAGATGCTTCCTGCTGAAGGGAACTACCCAATATAAAATAAGGAGATGATGGCTATAATGAAGACATTGAAGCATTGGCGCAGGTACTTGTGTGTTGCTGAACATCTGGTAAAGGTTCTGACAGACCACAAGAACTTAGTTTACTTCTTCAAACCACGTCAGCTGAACCAACAACAAGCAAGATGGGCCTGAGAAATGGCCAACTACACCTTGACTGTCACAAGTGACAAACTTCTATTGACTATGATTATTGAAAAGCCTCAACTATGGGATTTGAATCCTGATCCCCTGTGGGCTGCCAGCCTGCAGATTTTTGGGCTTGAACCAGAGCAGGATTTGACTTCAGAAACCCTCTGAAGCTTGATGAGTAGGATTCACCTACATCAATACTCCCCACATTAAAGGTTCCTGTTAACTTGACCAATCACCAGACGGGTCTAGCCATAGAACCCAAAATAACTTGGGTCTCCACAGAAAAGGAAATAGAGAAAATCCCCAATAAACGAGGGCCACCCAGAGATGACCAACCCCACAACCCAACAAGGAAATTTGAGTATTCTCAGTTTGAACCAGCCAATGAATTAACTCCTTCAATGGATGCCACTAAGGACTGGATAAACCTGGTAAACAATAACACCTGGGCCAGAGAAATTTATAAAAGTTTTCCTCTGACAGATGGGCATACTTATACCCTGGACTGCCAGGAAGATGTGAAAGAGGGGGGCTAAACTAACTAAGTTTGGCTCCCATCCCGGCAAAAAACCCACCAGGATGCCACCCAGTGGAGGACTGGGACAGCCGCTCAAAGAGGGGACCACAAGGAGGACACAGGGACAGTTGAGGAAAATAAGCGTTCAAGCCCATCAACATCAGTCTGGTGAGCAGCCAAGGAGTGTGGGTGGGAGTGGGAGGGAACACCTCAGGAGCCATGAGTGGTACTGAATTGCTCTGGGCTAAACTGGGGAGGGAAGTCATGGAAGGCAATTCCTCCTCAGGGGCAGGAAAGGTATAATTGACAATACCCCAATCCAAGTTGTCACATGTCAAACTCTTAACCACAGCCTCTCCATAAAAGAAAAGGCCACTGGGAAGATTCCAGAGACCAGAAGGATCTTCACTTACAAGCCAGGCAGATGAGGAGATTTTCTCTCACAGATCTGGGGAGTTAGACCACAGAAGCAGCAGAAATGGAGCCAAGAAAAACACAACAAACTTGATGACTGGGAGTATCATAGTTGTAATCTCCACAAAATTTGGAAGAGATTGATAGGTTTTTAAAAAAATGACACTAAAAAAATGTCCTGGCAGGGTAATCTCAATCAGAGGGGCAAAAGGAGCAACAGAGTGGCCCAGGGGAGCTTTACAGTGGTCTTGGGTGTCTTTAATAAAACCAAAAAGCAAAAGCGGGTTTGAAAACAAGAGTTTTAAATAAAACCAAAATAATAATAGAAATTGTATTAGAGATTTAATTAAAAATTTTAAGTTCAAAAACTGTTTTCAAAAGCAAAGGCAGAAAAGACAACAACTATGTGTTATGACTCCTTTAGAAGGTCTCAGAGGAGGTACCAGGTTTGAAACGGGCTGATACAAGGTAAGCTTTAAAGAAACAACTAATACTTCAATTTTTAGACTGTAAAAAACTCCAAACAGGGTTTCCCACAACAGAGAATTAAATTTATGTGCAATAAGCTCCAAACTTTAATATTATTGGAAAATAGACATGCAGGGGACTGAAAGTCCCCTTGCTGTATTAAAAGGAATGGATTGTAAGGAAATGTGATCACATGACATTTGGCTCTGGATCCAATTGGCTGGAAGAGAAATTTTGCTGGATAGGACCAGGGAGACTGGAGAGTTTTGCCCTAATTTCCGCGGTCTGTTCTGATTGGCTAGAAGAGGTACCAGGCATTTGGAGTTCACTTGAGTTGTCAAGTGTCAATGTGGCAACCTTTGATTGGGTAGCTCTGATAGTTTTTAAAAGTGGGCAACACCAGGCTAATAAGTAGTATAAATTAACCAATGTTTCTTCCCAGGAGGGAGCAACCAAGGACAAAGGATCCGCAGGATAGGCTAGCATAAACCTCTCATCAACTGTGTGTGCTAAATCCTCTAAAGAATAAAGGGGTTTGGCTGGCATTTTTGGGCCTTTCTTGGTGTGATGGGGGAAGATTGTACAATCCAATGCCAGAGGTGGCAGTGAATTTACAGATGATGTCCATTGCCATTCTTGCAATAAAGTGACATGAATCTTTGGTTCAACTAGGTTATTCCATATTTGATATTAGTTCTATTTCATCTACAGTCTACCCCACGCAGTTCTTCACCTCACACCCAACAACCCCAAGAAACTGCAGACCAGCTGCCTGAGTCTTACCATCCACCAGGAGCTCCCTACGGCCCAGTACATTTCACCGAGTACCCCCCCACCCTGCGTATTTGGAGTTCACCCTAGAGGAAATCCTAATTTACAACCCTGAGGCCAGAACTAGAAAGACCAAAACTATCTACAGGGAAGGTAACAAGATCACTAGACATCTACTGTTTTTCCACAACAAGTACAACTACCTGTCCGCATATTTGGTCCCAATGACTCTGCCTCTCACCTTGCGGCCCAACTGTCTGCAAGAATCTGTTGCTATCAATGAATCCATTTCCACTCAGATATTTGGAGTGATATACATCACTCTTACCAGCTTGATAGATTCTATAGTACCTGCCAGTGGGCCTTGGGCTCTCCTGGGCAAATTGTTATCTTATTTTGTAAAGTTAGCCCCAATCTTGTGGTGGGCCCTCACTGCTGGGCCTGCGGGCTGTCTGCCTTCAAGTTCTCAACAACCCCCCACAGGCTGGATCCCTGAAACTCTAGAGTTAAAATTAGTATTGACAATAAGGCTTACTGCTCATGCTTTCAAAAACCAGGTTTGAACTTAAAGATCAGTATCAGAATCTATATATTACCTTACTTTATGTTCAAATCAGTTATTATTCTGCTGAGTTGTTCACCAATTCTTCCTGTACACTCTGTAAAGCTCTTCCTGTTCTCTCCTGAGCTGAACAGCTTGATTCTAAAGCTGTTCTTGATCTGCAGGCCTAAAAAATCTCCCTGTTTTGCCTAAGCAGTTGGTCCAACTCTGTTTCTTCAAAGAAACAGCCCTTAAACTTCTGTGTGTCTTGGGAGAATGTTGGTCTGGCTGCTGAAGTTTGTGGCCCACACCCTGGCCCAGTTTTGGTGATGATCAGGTCTGCACCTCAGATCTCTGGGGACAGATCTCCTCTTTATTTCACTAGGCAGGAGATACTCTGACTCAGTTCCTGCAATTTTTTGAGGATCTTCCTGGGCCAGCCCAAAATCTGCTTGTCACTGGTGAGAACCTTGTCAAGAGCCTTACTTGGGATGATCTTGGATTTCTCCCTCTCAACTCAGATCCCCTGAATCCCTGGATTTTGGTCCTCCTGGTGCCTCCCCCTCCCATGGAAGCTGAGACTACAGCCTACAAGGAAGAGCTTGGTCTCCAGTAGTATGCTCCCAGGTGGACTCCTTGGTTACTTAGTGGCATGATCTTGATGGGTTTAGATTCCTACTTTCCCTGGTTATCCCTGGTGTCCTTGCTCTGGATGCCCTTCTAGTGTAGGACTGGTATGGCTGCTTGATGGTGTCAGGATTCAGAACCCTGACAACATTCTGTATCAATTTAATTGATTTTATCATGTTCAAACTCGATTTGAAACAGGTCTTTAAATTAACTTAATTCATTTGTGCCATTTCTGAGCGCTTTTGAAGTCCAAATACCTTTCAAACTATCTGTCTTCTTGTGCATAATTGCTGATCCTCAAAAATTATTTCTCTGCGGCTAGAGAACCAATCTCAACGTTTAAAGGCTCTCCTGAAAGCTAAGACCAAAAGTAATCTATTGGTGCTATTATTAAACCACTGTTAAATATTCCAATATACCTTTGAAATGCTATATTCCTCTTGTAGCATACTTGACTCCTCTCATTCAAGAATTGATGAGCATAAATTACCTTTTCCTTTCTCTTAACCCTTATCCATCATTCTCCTTATGTGCTTCAATAAATCTTATGGTTTGTCACTCCTGTCCTGGTTTTATGAATTATCTTGTCTTGTCTCTTTCTGGATCTTCTTGGATGAATGATAAAATGATTGGAGTAGTCAATGGTTTGAAGTTCTGGTGGCTCATGGAATCTTATTTTCATACTTCATTCCTGAAACCTGGTGGGTCTTCCCCCTGGATGAGAGCCAAACTTAGTCAGTCTAGCCCCCCTCTATTTCACAGGAAGAGTGGTACATTACAGACCAGGCAGGAACGCCTTCCTAGTTGAGTTCAGAACCTCCCTGGGAAACACCTCAAGAAGTGCCACCACACCAGACTAAGAGAAAGCAATCCTGACCACTCTAGCAAACTGTAGCCAGCTGCCCAACAACTTCAAGATCACCAGATTGCTGCTGGTAAGAAAATACCTCCCCATCAGATGTTCCTGGATAACAAAGTGGTGCCTAAAAACACGGGTGGGGTCAATCCTGGTGATCTGAATCAGGATGCTGTATGTCCCAACATACCTGACTCCTGCCCTGGTTTAAGAATACCTCCTGGGTTTCCTCCCAGGGATTTGGAGTACCCTGACTTGCTTCATGTTCTATGGTTATGTATCAGCGGCCATTCAGTATACAAGAGAGTTAGCATCAATTATCTCTAGCTTGCTTCCCTGCATTGAACCTTGTTGAGGCAGTAGCGGGTTGGTCTGTTTACCTTGGAGCAGTTGACCAGGAAGCTTGATCCATGATGGATGGTTATAGGGGCTGTATGTATGTATGTATGTATGTATGTATGTATGTATGTATGTATGTATGTATGTATGTATGTATGTATGTATGTATGTATGTATGTATGTATGTATGTATGTATGTATGTATGTATGTATGTATGTATGTATGTATGTATGTATGTATGTATGTATGTGTATGTATGTATGTATGTATGTATGTATGTATGTATGTATGTATGTATGTATGTATGTATGTATGTATGTATGTATGTATGTATGTATGTATGTATGTATGTATGTATGTATGTATGTATGTATGTATGTATTTATGTATGGTGGCTCTCCCGTTCTAGGATATAGTTGAAGTTTGGAGTAGTTATTTTTATGTGATGGGTATTAGGTGCCTTTTGAGGTAGTTTGATTTGTTGTAGGATATCTGGATTTTCTGTCAATCAATCAGGAGCAGAGATCTTGTTGGTGCCAAGGGTGTCTTGGGAATTGATCTATCTGGCCTGTGGCTTGGTTGGCGGTGCTTTTATGTTGATCTATCCATAGTGATGTATGGTTGTGTTAATGCAAGTACTGGTTGAATCTGTTGATTAGTCAATTTCCAATTATTGATAAGGAGCGCCTTTTGGGGAAGCTTCAAATATGGAATTAAGAAAGAAGAGAAGTATCTTTTATTGGATAATACTTTAGACTTATATAGATTTAGCTGTGGCAGGGATATTTGTTGGACCAAACCCAGGGGCTGGTCATATGCTGGATGAGTTTGAGTTGCTGGATACCTGGACAGTCATATAATATTGGTTTTTTGCCATTTCTGGCATGTCAAATGGTATATTGGAAGGACATCAAATTGGGCAATGGCTGGATGTTAAGTGGGTTGGCAATAGCCGGAATACTTGTACATCTAGACCCTCAACACACCCCTCCCTTAAGGGGTTACTCGGGTACATCAGGAGGGGGGCTTTGTCTTGACAGCTGCCGCCTGATGTTCCTGGAGCTGTTTACTAGTTGGAACCAGTCTGGTTGAGTGCTCTCCTTTACTGAGGCGGAGACAGGCTCTGTGATATTTCATGATAATTGGGTTTTTGGCACCTTGGAATTTTACTAGGTAAGTGTTGTGCTCTGGTCTGTATTTGATGACTTTTCCTGGTCCCCTGTGTACTGAGTCTAGTTTATTTCTGTTGCCAGATATAATCCAGACATGGGAGTTGATGGGAAGTGGTTCCTCTGTGGAGGTTACCTTTTGTGTCTTAAGCCTCTTCATTTCAGCTATTTTAGCTTTGAGGCGGATGTGTTGTAGGTTTGTGCTTGCTCTACTGTGGGAGGTTTCCCTGGGGGATCTTCAAATACAGTTGGTTATTGCAGGTGACTATTTCTGGTTTGTACCTGTATGTTAGTTCAAACAGTGAGTAGCCTGTCCCTTGATTGGTACAAGCCCAGGATACTAGTAATGCATGTTTCACATAGAGTGGCCATGTTTCTTTGACTTTGCCATCCATTATTTTCTCAAGGGCTCTGAAAAAACTGCCATTTAGGCATTTGACTCTGCCATTGGCCTGTGGCCTGTAGGGCAAGGTTGTGGAATGCTTGATATTTTTTGCTTTTAAGTTGTTGTTTACTATGTGGCCTGTTAGCTCTGTGGCTCCATCAGTTATGATGTAATCAAAAGTCCCGTAGTTGGCTGTTATTGCCTTGTTGATGAAGTAATTTATTGTTTCTGCCTTGTGATTCTTTATTGCCCAGAAGATAGGCCAGTGTGTAGCAAAGTTGATGGCTACAATTAGGAAATGTTTTTTTTGGTTTCTGGGAAGGGCCCCACTACGGCAACCTCCAGAATTAACTCATACAGAATGGAACATCCTCCATGTCAACAATTCTCAAAAAAATTCTTACTTTCAATATTAAAGATTTTTTTGATTAAATAAATGACACTGATAATAGAAGCAATGTTTGATTTTTATTTTGAGCTTTTAATTGAAATTATAAAAGATAAAGCAAAAAACTTTTGAAATTGTTGACATGGAGGATGTTCCATTCTATATGAGTTGATTCTGGAGGTTGTCCCCACTACATCCAGCCCCCAAACCTTTGAATGGTTCAGGGTCCGGTATTGGGTTAACTGTTGGCTGGGGATCCTTGTTGCTGGCATATTTCTTGCACACTGTGCACTTTTTCAGAACATCAATTATATATTGTTTAAGATTGGGCCACCATAATATCTCTTTTAAAGTGAGTTATAGATTGTTAGTCTTTGTGTGCCCTAGTAGACAGTGATGTCTTAGGATAGTGTCAACTCTTTGTGCAAGTGGGATGTTAGGAACATGTTTGTCTTTAACAATGTGGTATACAGTGCTATTTGATACATGGAAATACTTTTTGTTTCTTACTAATGTATTGCGGGTTAGTTGATGTGTTGAGGGGTCTTTCTCTTTGGTTTTATACTCAGTATTGTATAGGTTTGGCCATTCAGGGTCCAGGTGGTCAGGATGATCCTCTCTTGGCTGGCATAGCCTGGAGAGAGCATTGACTGTGACCAGCTCTGCCCCCCTTTTGTACTGGATGTCCAGATTGAGCTGTTCCATCAGGTAAATCTATTTGGCTTGGTGTTGTGCAAGTGTCTTCAGAGTTTTAAAGTATATTAAGGATTTATGGTCTGTTAGTAAACAGACGTTTAAGTGTCCTTCTAGATAACATCTCCATTTCTTGCATGTATGGTAAATTACTAACAATTCCTTTTTGTGTATAGGGTACTGCTGCTCAGTATTAGTTAGTTTTCTACTTTTGTAATATACTGACAGAAGGTCTTGCTGCCCTGACTGGCAGATGCATAGAATTACACCAATAGCAGGATCACTGACATTTAATTCAAGCCCATATAACATGTTGTTATTAGGGTAATGCAAGATTGGCGCTTCAATCAAAGCTTGTTTTAATAGTTGGAAATTCTTGTCACATTCTGGTGTCCATATGAATTTCTTTTTGGCATTACCCTTGATTAATACATTGATTTGTGCAGTGAGTTTTCCACAGTCTTTGATGTATTTCCTTAGGTAAGCTACCATTCCAAGAAAGCATCTAACTTGTTTAATAGAGGTGGGGCGGTGCATGTTGTTTATGGCTTTGATTTCATATGGATCTTCTTTGATGCCACTGTCAGAGACAATGTGGCCCAAGAACAAGAGTTTCTTTTCCATAAGTTGGCACTTGCTAGGCTTTGTGTAGAGTTTGTGCTTTACAAGTCAATTGAGTGCCTTGCAGACATGTGTGAGGTGTTCCTCTTTGGTTTTGAGAATATGATGATATTGTAAAGGTAGCATAATGTATTTGAGAGACTGTTTAGTGCTTGGTTAATCATAGTGACAAACGTTGCGGGAGCGTTGGTCATTCCAATTTTATTACCCTACATTCAAAAGATGCAAATTGTGTACATAACATAGTTTTTGGTATATATTTTTCTTTTACTTCAACCTGGTTGTAACCTGAGGTGAGGTCAATTTTGGAGAAAAATTTGGCTCTGGAGAATATTGCAAACAGGTCCTCTATGAGTGGGAGAGGGTACTTATTCTTTACTGTGCTTGCATTGAGAGCTCTGTAGTCTGTTAATAAATGAAGTTAGCCCTCCTTTTTCTTTACAAAAAAACATTGCTGCCCCCCACAAAGATTCAGATGGGCAGATAATGTAAATTCACTATCACCCTTGGCATTGGATTGTACTATTTTCCCCAGACACACTAAGAAAGGCCCAAAAATATTAGCCAAACTCCTTAATTCTTTAGGGGATTTGGCACACACAGTTGATGAGAGATTTCTGCTGGCTTACCCCACAGATCCATTGCCTTTGGTTGCTCTCCCCTGGGAAGAAACATTGGTTAGTTTGGACTACTTGTTGGCATGGTGTTGCCCACTTTTGAAAAACATCAGATCTAACCAATCAGGTGACACTACATCAACGCTCAAAGACCCAAGTGAATTTCAAATGTCTGGGATTCTCTCTAGCCAATCAGATGAGATCACAGAAATTAAGGTGAAACTTTCCAGTCCTCCTGGCTCTGATCAGCAAATTTTCTCAACCAGCCAATTGGTCCAGGTCCTGTTATCATGTGATTAACTCCCCTGCAACACACTCCTTTTAACACAGCAAGGGGACCTCCAGTCCCCTGCTTGTCTATTTTTCCATACTTTAAAGCTTGGAAACTTGTTGCAAAATTTTTTTAAAATTTATTTTGTGGAACCCCCTGTTTGGAGTTTATACTATCTAAAATTTAAAGTATTAGTTGTTCCCTTTAATCTTATCTTACCTCAATCCCCTTCAAACCCAACATCTCTTCTGGGACCTTTAAAAAAGGCTTCCGTATATAGCTGCTGTATAGTTACACTTTTGCTTTCAAAAGTTGCTTTCAAACTTAAAATTTTAGTTTATTTTCAATATAGAATCTACTTTTATCTTGTATATTTCTTGAATTCTTCTGTTTTCAAACCCTCCTTTGGTTTCTGCTGTTTCAAAGCTACCTGAGACCATTGCCAAGCCTTGAAAGACCTTCCTTCTATTTCCTGCCTGGTCTCTTGTTTGTGGGTTCCCCCTACTAGCCAAAATTCTATTATTTTTTAGTGATAATCCTATCAAATTTTACAAAATTTTGCAAAGATTGCAACCATGATACTCTCTGTTTTGAAGGTTGTGGTTTTTTCATTGGCTCCATTTTTACTACTCCTGTGGTCCATGTCACCAGACTTGTGGCCCAAAATCTCCCCTTCTGTTTGATTTGTAGGCAACAATCCTCTAGCCTATTTGATCTTCCCAGCAGTCTCCTATTCTCTGGAGAGGCTGTAGTTAAGAGCCTAACATGCAACAGCCTGAACCTAGATGGGGTTTATTATGCTTTACCTGCCCCTGTGGGGGTGGAGGCGCTATTGGCCTCAATTCTTAGCCTGGAGAAGGACAACGCGGTACCCTCCCGGACCCCTGAAGTGACACTCCTCACTCCCTCTTGTACACACTGGTTGGTTACCAGCCTTGTAATGATGGGGTTTAACGCTTATTTCCCTGGACTTTCCCCTGTGTCCTCTCTGTGGTCCCCCTTCAAGCGCCTGTCCCATTTCTCCACTGGGCAGCATCCTGGTGGTATATTTCACCAGGATGGGAGCCAAACTTAGTTAGTTTAGAGCCCCTCTCTCACAGATAAAGTATTTAGCTAGTGTCAAAACAGCAGGATCAACCTGCCAGCAAGGTTCAGAGTAAGCAAGTTTGTGACCCACAATCTGATTACCCAGCCACTTGAAGCCAGACTATGAAGTCAACTTAAATTGCCAAGTCCAACAACATGAACAAATGCTGATCCCCTACAGTGGATACCTTGTTTTGGAGCTTGACTCATTACACGGATCAAGCCACCCCCCTTCACCATCCAACCGTGTGATCAACACTATCATGTTCATGTTACCCATGATTCATACCAACTATATAATCATTATCTCTCAATAAAGAATATTATCTTGTTTCTAAATATTTTCTCCCTTGTAACTCTGCTAAAACAGCACAGTTACAGCACTAAGTTATCCTCAATGTGACTTTTGAGGATTTGTGTCTCCATGGTGGAGATTCTGTAGAGGGGTGCCGGTTTGGGCATGGCCTTTCATAGGTTGATGTCAGGAAGCCAGGCATAGGTAGAGGCATTGGTTGACTTGGGATGGAATAAGGCCGGGCCAGAGGGTAATGCCCATCATAGGATGAGTACTAACTTGATAATATAGGATATGGATTGCCCAAGAAAAGACCAGGGCCCTTAGTTGGGCACCATAGTGTCTACCATTTCCGTCAAAGTAATGTAGAGTACTCCAAACAGCTGGGTGGATGTGGTCTCAGTGGCAGTGAGGGGTTCCGTTGGGCGGTCAGGTTGCAGGGTTAAGGGAGGAGTCATGGGGACAAAGTAGGAGGGCATATAATTGTACTTGTCTTTGAACAATCTTGGTGGCCTCTCATATCACTTTCCTTTGCGTCCTATGTATTTGATTTCTCTAGTCCTTGCCAAGGGATCAGCAATGAGGATGGTCTCCAAGTTGTACTCCAAGTAGGCGGGGCTGGGTGGGTATTTGGTAAAATGCACAGGTCCAAAGGGGACTCCAGGAGGACAGTATAGTGCCTGAGGAGAGTCAGCAGGTTGGTCTCTGGAGGGGGCTGATGCATTATGGTCTACTTGGCTGGAGTTAAGATGGAAGATCACTAAGACTAGATAAGGTAAAAAAATTTTGAACCAAAGGTTCATAAAACTTTATTATTGAAAATGACAATGGGTTTATCCCCATACCACCGGGGTTCTTATACCATAGGTTTTTTCTTCTTCAATTTTTGCAGGGTTAAGTTTTTCAGACAAGGCACTGGAGGACATGGATCTTGGCTTCTGGTTTTGCGGGTGGCGGATCCTAGTTGTGCTTTCTCTGATGAATAGAAGAGGTAATGCTTTGATTTGCCGCTACTGTTCATCACACACCTGAGCAGTCAAATTTTATTACCCATTCTTGACTGGAGGCTGTCATTAGCTGGTGATTGTTGTCAGGACTGGCAGGAGTCCTTGTTGTAACCTCTTTAAGGCAAGCTATAACTTCTGTGTAGATCTGGGTCTTTAGTGGTGCGCAGTTAATAGCAATCTGATGTCCATTTAGGGAATTGTCTTCAAGAGTCTGGCAGGTCTTGGAGTAATTCTGCAACTTGGGTCTGCAACTAACAAGTTGGTAGGTTTCTCTCCATTTTGTGTGACTCAAGTAGCCTTTGGAGGGTTGAAGTTCAATTCTGGGGTTTCCAATGTTGATTTTGAAACTCCATTCTTGACAAGTGGCAGGTTTCTGTTCCTCCTGGTTGGGGCAAGATATCTCTGGCGGTCCAGAGTTTGGCCCAAATGGAAGTCTGGCTGGCTCCTGTTTATCCTGGTCATAACAAGGCTTTTTCTGAGACCCAGGGGTTGATTCCCAGGTTTTTAATACAAGTATTGAAATAACATTCATGGCATCATCCCCTTCCTTCCCGGGGGTTCCTTCTTTCCTAGCCTTCTTCTCAAGGTATTGTTGGATGGCCAGCTGGACGTTGGGTAGGTTGCTTAATGGTTCCCAGGTGCTTTCCTTGGGTGGTTATCCCTTCCATTTGACGTAGTACTGTGGCGTTTTGTAGTGGGTACAGTCTCCATGAATATATTCAACTTTTTACTCTTCAGAGCGTCCTACTTGGATGGGAGGAGGGTCAGTCTTGAGTTTCTGGAAGGGTAGGGAGTCTCCTTCTTTCTTGAATAGTAGCACACGGTGGAAGACATTATGTATTTTTCATGAGGGGGTAGCTCTAGTTTGAATGCTACTTTGCCCACTAGCTTGGTGATCTTGTAGGGGCTGCTTCTTTTGTGGGCTAACTTCAAGCAGGGAACTGTCAGAGACATGTTTTACAAATCCAAGTAAACCCCATCCTTTATTTTCAATGGTTTTGCAGGAATCCTCTTTTTTTCAGAAAAAACCTTGTAAGTTTGGACAGCTTGGATCAGGTTCTTAAGACAGGTTTCTTGGGTGTTGTATATCTGTTCAATCCAGGTTTATCCTAACATGTTTATCTCTTTACTGCTAATGCTGGGGTCCCAAGATGGAAAAAACCCATAATTGACTTTAAAGGGGGACATTCCAGTAGATGTGTGATCTTTGCTGTTGTAGGCGTACTGTGTCATGGGCAGCATCTTGGCCTAGTTATCTTGGTTGGTGTTAGTGTAGCATTATAGGTATTGTTCAAGTATTTGATTCACTTGTTCAGTCTGGCCGTTGGTCTGCAGGTGGTAGGAAGTGGATACACAGCGCTTTACTCCTAAGTCTTTCATCACCTGAGTCCAGTAGTTAGAGGTGAATTGGGGGCCTCTGTCAGTGATAATTTCTGCTAGAGAGCTGTGTTGGGTCAGGATGCGGTTGTGGAAGTGTCTAGCTATCTCAGCAGCAGTGCTGTGGGTGGTGGTAGGGACAAAATAGGACATTTTAGTAAACCTATCTACTATGACTAAAATGGCATTGAAAAAATTTGAAGATGAAGTTCTACAATATAGTCCTTTGAAACGGATTGCCAGGGTCCCATTGGTATGTCTAGTGGTCTTAGCAAGCCTTCAGGTTTGGATCTACGGGTTCTGGTCCTTCTGCATGTCTCACAGCCTTTAATGTAGGTGGCCACCTCTTTGTCTAGTTGGGGCCAAAAATAATTATTCTTGATTCTTTGGAGTGTCTTGAGTCTGCCAGGGTGACCGGGCATCTCCAAGTTGTGATAGTCTATGAGTACTATGGTCCTTGTCTTGCCTTCTGGTACATAAATCTGTTTATGTAGTAACAGGGTAGTTCCTTTCAACGAGAATCCTTTCTTGTGGTGGCAGCTCTCAGGGTCTGAGGTCAAGTCAGCAATGAATTCCGCTGAATACTTGTCTAATTTCTGCGCCTCAATTATGTCAGGCTTACGGGCTATGATCTTCATGTACATCAGCTGGATACCTAGGCTGGCAGGGTTGAGAAGTATGTGGGTGTTATGGTCTTTGGTCTCAGAAGTGAAGGGAATCAAATCTGCTCTTCTGCTCAGTGCTTCAGGTACTATGTTGACTTTCCTGGGTTTATAGTCAATTATAAGAGTATAGTTGGCCAGTCCTAGGGCCCATCTGGCCTGTCTCTGATTCAGATGTCTGTGTTTAAAGAAGTAAACAAAGTTTTTGTGGTCAGTTAGGACCTTTACCGGGAATTCAGTGCCACTTAGGTACTGGAGTCAATGTTTCAGGGTCTTCATTATTGCAAGCATCTCCTTATTGTAGATTGGGTAGTTTCCTTTGGCTGGCAGCATCTTCCTGGAGTAATATGCTACAGGATGTAGCATACTATCCCCTTCTTCCTGAAGAAGGACCCCACCCACCGCAAAGTTGGATGTGATGGTTTCCAGTACAAATGGTTTGGATGGATCTGGCATGACCAGGACAGGGGCAGAGGTAAAAGCAAGCTTCAAGGCTTCAAAGGTGGTGGTACATTCCAGAGTTTGGACAAACAGGACCTTGTCAGAGCAAAGGCAGGTCAGGGGTAGCGTAATTTGAGAATTATTTTGGATGAAATCCCTGCAATAATTTGTCAGGCCCAAAAAACTTCTCACATTCTTTCTGAATTTGGGCACCAGCCAGGCTGTTACTGCTTCTACTTTGTCCTATGCCATGGCAAACCCGCTGGTCTTCACTACATATCCTAGGAATTTAAACTCAGACTGAAAGAATTCACATTTCTTCAGCTTGGCATGTAAGTTGGCCTAGGAGAGTTTTTTTAGTATAAGGTCAAGGTATTGAAGTTGTTCTTTGTGTGACTTGCTGTATATGAGGATGTTGTCCAAATATGCAACACAAAATTGGTCAAGGTACTTGCCTAGGACTGTGTTAATCATCCTTTGGAAAGTGCTGGGGGCGTTGCACAGGCTGAATGGCATTACTAGGTATTTGTACAATCCATATCTGGTTTTGAAAGATGTCTTGTATTGATCTCTGACTTTGATTTGGATCTGGTTGAAGGCGTCTCTCAGGTCAATTTTCAAGTACACCTGGGCTCCGGTCAGTACTTCACAGAGGTTGTTGGCATTGGGGATGGGGTAGCAGTTCTTCACTGTAATGTTGTTAAGTTTCTGGTAGTTTACGCATGGACGCATTCTGCCATCCTTTTTCCCTACAAACAACATGGGCAACAAGCAGGGTGCTTTTGACACTCGGATGAAACCCTTTTTTTCATAGCCTCTAGATAAGCTTTCAAGGCCACTTGCTCATGGTGGTTGCAACTATAGATGGGGCTGTAATGTGGTTGGGTACCTGGTATCAGGACTATAGTGTGGTTGTATATTGAGTGACTGGGTAGTTTTGTGGCCTCTTTTTTGCTAAATACATGGTCCCACTTCTGCAAGGCAGTGGGTAGTATCCCAGCGCTGGGTTCCATCTTTATAGTTAAGAGTCTGTTGTTTGGTGCTCTGCCATGGCTTATACAGAATGGAACAATATGACAAGACTCAGGTTGCCCCAATGTGGTGGTCTGCTCACAATAGTTTAGAATCAGGCCATGTCTGTCCAACCATGAGTCTCCCAGTACTAGAGGATATGGCAGTCCCGGCAAGAGGATCAAGGGGGTTGTATACACGTTCTCTCCAAATGTCAAAGGAAGTTCCTGTTCACACTTGTAACCAGTGTCAAGGGAACTGTTTCCCATAGTTACTTATAGGCTGCGCTCTGAAGCTGTTAATCCTAATTCTTTTGCCAGGTTGGCGTCAATGAAGCTTTAATCAGCTCCTGTGTCAATAAAGGCCTCAATCTGGCGCTTGATTCCCACACAGTCTATGGTCACTTGGATGAATTTGTAAGATTGCACAGAGGTGTTTATTTGTGCCAAGGATACAGGAGGTGTATTCTTCTTAGGGCATGCTCTGGTTAGGTGCCTGGCCTCATGGCAGTAGAAACACAACCCATCTCAATAGTGGTGTTGTAACTTGTCAGGGGACATTCCTGGTTGATTGGGCGTCATAGCCCTGCCAGCTTGGGCAGGGTACAAGTTCTGTCCTTCTTAGTTTAGACTCAGGCCTTTGCATAGGGGTAGTAGTTCCTCCAGGCTCAGTGTAGCCAAGTGGTGCTTCAACAGGTCTTTCATGGCCAAGTTAACTCCTTTTCTGAAGATAATGGCAGATAGTTCATCTTCAAGTTGGGTGCACATCTTAAATTTAAGGAACTCATCAATACAGGCTTGGATAGGGTGGTTTGCTTGTCAGATCTCTAAAAGAGAGTTCAGTGCATAGTATCTGGTGTCTTGGTCATTGCAGTGCTCATGAGTTTGGCTTCAAATCTTGAGTAGTCAAGGAAAATTCAACATCTTTGGTGGTGGCTTTCCTGAACCAATCCAGTGTGTCTCCTGATAGCATGGCAGCCACACCCAAGACTTTCTCAGTGTCACTGGGGTAGGCGTTGGTGTTATTTTGGAAGTGGAAGTGGAGGCAGAGGACTGGAATGGCTCAGCAAGCTTCTTCTAAGGTGAGTTTGCCCATCTGGGGCATATCCGCCTTGGTTGTGGTCTGGTTCACTATCATATTCTGCACTTGTGATGTGGCTGGGCTCGGGCGTTCTGCACCAGGTGCAGGGTCTTTCAATTCTTTGGAAGGTTGGTTCTTCATCCATGAGAGTATCAGGGAGGTAATTGCCTTATGGGTGTAATAAGTGATTATCACAAAAAAAAGCATACAAGTTGCCCCAAGTGTTAATAACATCTTGGGGCCCAGGTTACCATGTTTATAAAAGATTATCATAATGTCAGGAAGCCAGGCATAGGTAGAGGCATTGGTTGACTTGGGACAGAGTACAGCTGGGCCAGTGGGTAATGCTCACCATAGGATGGTTGCTAACTTGATAATATAGGATATGGATTGCCCAAGCAAAAACCAGGGCCCTGAGTTAAGCACTGTCAGGGATTCTTCCCCTGACTACATTAACTCTATTAAAGATTTTAACAACAGTATAACAAGAAAAACAACAAAGAACAAAAGCTTTCTGGGTATGGATAACTCTGGCTTGAAGCCAGGCGGGAATCAAACTCCAAACCCTAAAGAAGGGTCAAATGTTAGTCTATCTGCTACAAACCAACTTATATTACCTTTTTATTTGAATTCAATTCATTTGAAATTTGCTTTTGCACTTGCTTTCAACTTCAAACTGGTTAATAATCAAGTTGAGGACGTTGCTTACCGCTCCTCATCTGATTAGCTGCTTGCCACTGGTCTGCCGCTCTCAAATTCATCATTTCTATATATTGACCAAGCTCTGCACTTGACTTACAATGAGATACAGAAGATGAACCGCTTAATTGTTCATAGTTTTGTGACTTGCTTCTGTTGCTTCTCTTTTTAATGTAATCTTGTACATGTTATTAAGGTCCAGATCCATTGGAGCATGGTAAAAATGATAATTTCAGCCACAAGAGTAATGCATCCACAAGGTGAATCCTCTTCCATCTCACTATTCTTTTAAAATGTTCAGCCTTCATTTCAAGAGTATTTAAGTGAGATATCCTTATGATTCCTACTTGTTCCAACAATAAAGACTTTATTCTACACTTGCTACTCCTTCATCTTTTGATAACATATTTTTGAAACCATGTGAGGAATTCTATTCCTGTTCTGGTTTCTAGCTTCCTTCTTGCCAGTGGTATCAACCTTGGAAAACTCAACACCTACAACTGACTGATAAAACTCTTCTCCAGATGACGCTCATCAAAAGGAATCCCTTGCTCATGGATAGTTCAAATACCCCTCTGGCCACTGGGAACATAAATTCCATTATGGTTGTTTGTTTACTCCGCCTCCTACTAAACCTGCTCTGGTTAGACCTTATGCCTCCTTTTACCTCTTGACGTTTGTGGTGGGTTACTATCTACTTGGTTGTTTCAGCTCCCTGATGGGAAGATTTGAGTACTTAGGCCACTTGGGCCATCTTGCCATGGTTACTGTTCCCATTGGTTTGGCCATTGCAGGACTTAATTTAGAGGCCTTGGCTCACCAACTTTTGGGGCTTGTTCTCCTCAAAGTGGGTCCCTGACAGTTTGTTGGAGCCCATCTTGAGCTTCTTACTTAGAAGTTCAGAACCAACCCCTGCAAGCTACCTGCTTTATATAGCACTTATCAAGAGTTTGGCGGTCACCTTGGTTGCCGCCATCATTGGTCTTACCACCTATTGTCTGGTTTGCCTTTTCCTGCATATCAAGCCCTCTGTTGCTTCTAGCGCAACTGCTCCTCAACAGGTTTAAAATAAACCGTGGTACTAAACAAGATTTCAGCATTATCTCCCAACAACAACAAAGGGAACAAGATCATTATGCTCCTGGCTTTCTCAAAATCACTGTTTGAATTATCTCCTTCATAATTCCAGACTGACACACAGAAGGTAAATTTTTGTGTTCTGAGGCGCGGCACAGACACACAACAGGAAATCCTAACCTTAGGATTGGATTTGTACTAAGTCTTGGTTAGATGACAGGGAAGGCTGTGTGTTTACCTTGCGGCCCTGAATAAATAATCTCTACTGGTTTGTCTAGAGAGAGGTGTGGAATTACAGAAGAAAAAAAGACAAAAATGTGAATAGAACTTAATTTTATTGGTGAATAGGAAAATGGAATATATAGTGGTTGGTGGTACCACAAAACACTACCAGGTTGGTAGGATCACTTGCCATAAGCATGAGTGGGGCAAGTGAGTTTCGCAGAGTCAAGAAACTGAACAATTGTATTTCCCAATCCAGCCAATGACTCATTTTGAGAGGCAAAAGCAAAAGGGAGAGATTGGTCTTTGAAATGGCCCATCAAAAGCAAAATTGAAATACAGTGAATAGCGGGATTCACGACATTGTCCTCCCCTAGATTGGCCTTAGGGGGGTGGAATTTACAAAGGAACTTTACGTGCACTTGAGCAAAAGGAAGGTCACTGGAGCTGAGCTTATAGTGTATTTAGACCCTTGTTTAAAGGTCACTTCTAAAGGGCTGATCCACAGAGAGTCCAACTTATGTGCGCAACCATCTACTCTGTGTTGGTAGTAAAGACCATGGTCACCAACATTAAATTCAGGCAGGGGGGAGCATCCAGCATTATTGGAAGAGAGCTCAAGCATCTTAGTCTTGTATGCAGAAGTGTAGGCAGTGGCCTGTATATCAATTATGTGGTTGTCTAGGTCCTTGATGTGGTTGTCAGGATTCATGGCCTTATCAGAGGTAAGCAGGGGGCCCCCAAGAGAGATGGGGTAGTAGCCTCTTGTCCATACAGCATAGCAAAGGGGGAGTATCCAGTGACACAATGTTTGCTAAGGCGGTATGCAAAGAGAGCGGCAGGTAAGTATAGGTCCCAGTTGGCAGCGTCAGAGTTGGTGAGCTTCCTCATGATAGAGACCAGTGTTGAATTTTCATGCTCAACTGCCCCGTTGGTAGAAGAATTGGTGTGATCCCAAAGCTTTGACAACATAGGTTACTAGTTTGGCGTTAAAATTAGTCCATTATCTGAGAGCAACACTTGAGGACAGCCATGATGGTAGAAAACATCTTGTAACAGGAAGGCAGCAGTTGTCTTAGCGTGATGTCCTTTGTAGGGCAAGCCTCTACCCACTTGCTGAAGTGATTAACAGCAATCAGAATAAAGCAACATCCATAACGTGAGCAGGGGAGAGGACTTACCGCGTCAATGCTGACAGTGTGAAAAGCATGTTGAGGGGGAACTAATTTGAATTTGTGTGCAGCAACTCAAGGCCTCTGCAGCTGGCAGTTGTGGCAGCTAGCTATGACGTCTGGGATCAGCAGGCAAAGGTTCTCCCAGAAGTAATTTTTTTGAAGCCAGTCATAGGTCTTGGCAATGCCTCTATGCCCAGTCACTTTATGAGCTTGTAACATCAACAAGAGGCAAAGACTGGGTTGTACATAAGGCAGATACTGGTCTTGTACCTTCTTGAAGAGTTGATTATTGCGTATGAGGGTGTCTTTAGATAGCTTAGACAAGGCCAGTTGTACCTCTTCTGTCTCACTTTCCCAAGATTAAGGGTACCCAATAAGTCTGTTTAACTGATCAGCCTCTGCAGGATGCAAAGCAATAATGGGCATTCTGGAGAGCCCATCAGTGTTTTGGAATTGAATCCCAGGGCAAAGGAGCACAGTGAATTCATATCCTTACAGACGTAGAACCCATCTAGCTAGGCGTCCTTTAGGCTCCTTAAGCTGTTTTAACCACTTAAGCAAAGCGTGGTCAGTGACAACTGTTAAGTGGGTACCATATATGTAGTGGCAAAACTGCTTGACTGCATACAACACAGCAAGGCACTCCTTCTCTGTGACACTATAGTTCTTTTCATGTTTGTTTAGCACACATGAAGTGTAAGCCACAGGATGGTCTACATCCTTGTTGTCTAGTTGGTCCAGAATAGCTCCAATAGCAAGATCACTAGCGTTGGTGTACAGGATGAACTCCTTATCATAGTCAGGATACACTAGGATTGGCGCCTCTTTGAGTTTTTGCTTAAGGGTCTCAAAGGCTTGCTGCTGACTGGCAGTCCATTCAAAAGGGAGATTACGTAACAGCTGGACTAGAGGTTCATTAGTATTGGCAAAGTCAGGGATAAACTGTCTATAGTAGCCCATTATCCCTAGAAAGACTTGTACCTCTTGCAGGTTGGTGGGCGGAAGCATTTTGTTGATGGCCTAAACCTTCTTAGTCATTGAGTGAATCCCGGTCTGGGCTACTTCATGGCCCAAGAATTCAAGACAATCTTTGAAGAAGGTGCACTTGGAAGGTTTTAGCTTAAGGCCAGCTTCTCAAATCTTTATGAACACCTCTTTGAGATGAGCCAGGTGATTGGTGAAGGTAGTGCTGAAAACTGTTATATCATCTAAGTATACTAGGACGCACAACAACTTCAAGTCACGGAAAATGGAGTCCATGGCCCTTTGGAAGGTGGCCAGGGCGTTGCAGAGTCCCTGCGGCATGCAAGTAGGCTCAAAAAGCCCTTCAGAGGTAATGAGCGCGGCTTTTTGACAATCCTTGGGCAATATGTAAATTCACTGCCCCCTTTAGCTTTGGACAGGACAGCCTTCCCTTGTCGCACAAAAAAGACTGCCAAAAGTCCAGCTAAACCACTTAATTCACTCCAAGATTTAGCTCACACTGTGGATGAAAGATTTTTGTTGGCATACCCCGCAGAACCCCTGGCTTTGGTTGCTCTGGCTTGGGAAGAAACGCTGGTTAATTTGGACTATTTATTAGCTTGGTATTGCCCCCTCTTAAAAGCAATCAGAAACGGCCAATCAATTGGGGCCACATCTGTGACCAGAGAGTTAAATGAACCTGAGCTAGTTGAGGTGTCCCCCAGCCAATCAGGTGGATCCGCGGAAATTACCTTGAAACTTTCCAGCACCCCTGGCTTTGGCCAGAAAATTTTATCACCCAGCCAACCAAATGCAAGCTAACTTAGTCATGTGACCATTTCCCAACAACCCACTCCCTTTAAACAATGCCAGGAGATTTTGGGTCCTCTGCTTGTCAATTTTCCAATCCATTAAAGTTTGGGCTTTTTTACACTTAATTTTAAAAATTTATAGCAGTTCAGACCTCATTCTGAGTTCCTATTGCCTAAAGTTTCTAAAGTGTTAGTTATATTACTAAGCCTTACCTTTTGCCAACCTGTTTTGAACTCAGTCCGCCTTCTGGGACACCTGAGACAAGCTTTAATGTATAGCTGTCTTGATTTTTGCTTTTGCTTTTAAAGCTTAAGTTCAATATTCAAAATTTTAGTCAAATTCATTATAAATTCTTACTTTATCTTGACTATTCACCTTAAATACTTTGTTTTGAACCCACCTTTGTTTTGCTTGCTGGGAAAAGACACCCAAGATTGCCATCAAGCTGCCCAGACCTCCTATTATATTTTCTGCCTGTCTCCTTGTTGTGGCCCCCCAGTTTAACAAAATTATAATTGTTTTACCCATAAAAAGACTACCCACCTTGCCCAAATTTTGCAGTGATTTTTTTATGATACTCCCAGCGTTAAAGTTTTTGGTTGTTTCCTTGGCTCCATTTTTGCTCCTCCTATGGTCAAATTTGCCTGACCTGTGGTTTAAGATCTCCTCTTTGGTGCTTCTCATGAGTGAAGACCCCTCCAGCCTTTTGAGCCTTCCTGGCAGTCTTCTTTAGTCTGGGGAGGCTGTGATGAAAAGCTTGACCTGCAATGACCTGGACTTGGATGACATCAATTATGCTTCTCTTGGCCTTATGGCGGAGGAGGTGCCAATGTCCTCCCTCTCCAACCCAGAGGAGAGCAACTTGGTGCCTTTGCGCGCTCCTGCAATGCTCTCTCCTGCCCCTGCCCATACCCCCTGGTTACTCACTGGTCTGACATTGATGGCACTGAATGCATATTTCCCTCAGCTAGCTCCTGTGTCCTCCTTGTGGACCCCCCTTCAAGCGGCTGTTCCAGTACTCCACTGGGCGGCATCCTGGTGGTTTGTTTTGCCAGGATGAGAGCCAAACTTAGTTAGTTTAGCCCCCCTCTCTCACACAATAGGTCAACTTGCCAGTATCCAGATGCCAGATCCATTGCAGAGAAGAACTTAGAGCCTCCAAGACGTCAGAGAGCATCATCAATATGCGGCAAGGGGTATGAGTCCTTCTTGGTCAAGGAGTTCAATTGGCGGTATTACATCACAATACAATGACCTCCATCTTTCTTCTTTAAGATGAGTAGCAGGGATGCCCAAGGGCTTTGGGAAGGTGCCAGCAGCCCAGTGTCTAACAGTTGTTTAAGCTCTTTAGATACCTGGGCGTCCTCTACACAGCTGCAGCAATATGGTTTAGCACAGAAGGGAGGAGCATCATCAGTGTCAATCTGATGAATAACGCCTTTGGCTAACCCATAGTTGGTACTGTTCTTTGCAAAGATGTCAGAAAATTGATCTAGCAAGTCTAGCACCTCTTTCTGCTGAGCTGGGGACAACTTTGGAAAGTCTTGCACAGTGAATAAGGATAGGACTTGGGGCTCATCCTCAGGTAGGTTAAAGTCTTGGAACATGCCAAAGAGATGAAGAGACAGGATATCAGGATCGCTCAACAACTTGCCATATCCAACAAACTGCCCCCTAGGCACGGTCATGGGGAGAGCAGTCAGGTTGGCTACCAACAATTGAACAGGGTCCTTATAGGAGATATCTAGGATCCCAGGACAGAGATAAGGTTTGTTGCGTCCTAACAAGGGGGGAGAGTACAACTCCAAGAAGGTTTGTTCAGGTAGTTTATATGATATCTGGGAGTCTAGGATGGCCTAGGAGCCAGGTGGGATGATGACAGCAGACGTGGATAGGAGAGGGATCCCTTCAGATGCAGGACAGGCCATAGGTGGACATTTCATGTTTGAGGAGTGGGTGTGATATTTGAGGTTGAAACCCCCAGTGGGATATTCTAAAGCAAATGTCTTGAGCCATTTCCTGGGAACTTTAACTGGCTCTTTAAAGATCAGAGGGACTAAATATCCCAGAATAGAGAGATAACCATCTTTTAAGTTGATTATCCCTTTTTTATTCCCTAAGGAACTGGGTGCCAACTAAGAGATTGTAACTCACGTTTTCCAAAACAGCTGCTGGCGCAGCTAGGAGAAGCTTGCCAAACTGCATGGGTAGGGCAGAATACACCCCTATGCCGCGCAGGTCATAGACAGTCCAGCCGTGCCATACAACTGGTGATAATTAAGGTCAGGGGCAAGTTTAAGTTTCTTAACTAGCTTGTAGGAGACAACATTGACTGGCAAGCCAGTGTCTAAAACGGCTTTGATCTTCAATTTTTGAATGGATATCTCCACTCAAGTGGTAGTGCAACCAAAGGGTGGAAGGACAGCCAAGATATCTTGAGCCTCTGCTAGTTCCTTATCCTACTTCTCAATCATGCATCTTAATCCTGAAAACTCCTTATAAACAGTCTGGAGAGGGAGCAAAACAGACACATTCTTGAAGACAGCATCAGCAACCTTGTCAGCTTCTTCTGACGGCTCCACTAGCATGGGGGACCTCTTAGCCTGAGTGAGGTAAGGGCAAGAGACAATTTCTTTGGCTTCAGGCAAAGGCTTAGCGGTAGTTGTAGTCTTTCCTGAGAGTAATTTATAGGGGACTGTAATGGTTTCAGGAACAGCCAGAACAGAGTACCCATATGCATTGGCATTGTCAGTATCAGAGTCATCCAGGTCAGAGTTGTCAGAGATATTGTGGAGCAAGAGGAGGATAGGAGGAGCCTCATTATCAGCAGGCTTGGCATCAGATATAGAGGGAGGGATTGAAAGAGACTGGGAAGAATTGTCAACTGAGAGTGTCTCTGCCTCTAGGTTGACTGTTCTTTTCCAGCCTGCTCTTTCAGATCAGCTCCTTCAACCTGTGGGTTGGTGCAGACTCAATAATGATGACCTATCTGACCACAGTTGTAGCAACCTTGGCGTTGAGGAGGATTTTGCAAGTTTATGGTAAGAATGCGAGGACCATGAGAAGAATAACCAGAGTAAGAAGT
The DNA here is from genome assembly GCA_014839935.2 of Entomophthora muscae. Taxonomy (NCBI): domain Eukaryota; kingdom Fungi; phylum Entomophthoromycota; class Entomophthoromycetes; order Entomophthorales; family Entomophthoraceae; genus Entomophthora; species Entomophthora muscae. The sequence continues at coordinate 590,803 of QTSX02002147.1, forward strand.
AGTTCAACCTTCCCTAACAACTGCTCCAGAATGGGTAAGGTGCATATCTTGCAACAGCGTCTTTATGCTCTTCATAGAGAAAAGCATAGCTTTATGGGCTTTGAAGTGAAGACACAGAATCTGGTTAACCTTGAGGGCTTGAGCGCAATCCATGTAAGCTTCATGGGCTTTTGATTGTCTGCTTGTTATCAGTTGTTGTCCTTCCATATAGAATCTGTCTACAAACTCAGCTATTGTCTCTTTAGGCTTGAAAGCAATATGCATGAAGGCGTCTTTCTTTACTTCCAGGCTAAGGTCACCACCAAACTTGTCAATCAGAAGCTGCTTCATATCTTCCCATGTCTCAATGGAGGGCAGCTCAGGCACCACCACCTCCTGGTAAGTCAGATGTAGACAGGTCAGAATATTTTCTTTCTTAACTTTGTCTGAAGCTTGTATCATGGCAGTTTTGTAGATAGTTAGGAAAGCTGCAATGGTTGAAGTTTTGGGATCAAAGACTTGCTTAAAGGTAGGCTTGAAGTGTGCTTTGGGAGTTGGGCCACCATTGTTGCTATTGAGTACGTTTATACGCAGGGAAAACTTTGCCTTGGATTCAGAGGGGGGCTGTCTAGCCCATAGCTGACAAACACTCTCTTCAAGGGTAGTCAGGGTCTCAACAACGCGGGCACCCGTATCAAAAGCTTGAGTGGTATGTTGTGCAGTAACATCTAGGAATTGACCTTGGGTGATAACTATTGTAGAGAGCTTAGCCAGTCTAGAAGTAAGGGATGGCCCCACTGAGAGGCAAGGGGCAAACCTATCATTAACAGAGTCAATCACGTCATTTATCTCCTGTATGTCTCTATCCAGTTCAGTATGGTCCTGCTTCAATTGGTCCACCTTGTTAGCTAGGGCAATTAGTTTCCTAGCGCATTGGGTTTGAGGAGCTCCTGGTAAGCCAGGGCAGCAACCGTCTTCATTGACAACCCCAACTGGGCTAGCAGCAGTTGCCATCATTTCACGTAGGGCGGCAAGTTCTTGCTGTAGCTCCACAACTTGAGCAGTCAACTCAAGCACCTGGGGGTCAGGTTGAGGAGCCTCAGCAGGGCGTCCTTGACTGCAAGTAGTTGTACGTAGCTCTCAAATAGTGTCCCAAATTCTTTTCTCTTGATCTGCCAAATCATCAGAAGGGGGAGAGGGCAGAATATCTTGTTGGGCTAGCTAATTCATTCACTTGACTCTGGAGTTTGGCTATAGCAGCAGCAGTGGTAGCTCTCTCTTGATCAAACGCTGCACTGAGTTTATTAAGGCTGTTAACAGCAAAGTCTGCTACATGTTGTAGTTGCTTGAAGGAATACATGCTGAATGCATTGAGCTGTTGCACAAGTTGTTTGAAGTTGGTGAGATAAGCGTTTAAGGTGAAATCTACTTGAGTTTGCCAGGGTTGTTCTAGCTAGTGAAACTTGTGTAGACGCTCTCTCACGTATTTGGGGATGGACTGGCACATTTGTTTGATAGAATTAACCAAACAGGTCTGGGAGGTAACAGAGTTGTACTTATTGTCAGATACCAAGGAAAACAGGGAATGCATCCACTGTTGGTAGGCAGCAAACTGATCCCAGTGATGAGTAACTGCTTCTTGTAGAGACAAGATTTCTTGGACGTGGAGCCCCAACACCATTTGATGGTGGGCCAAGGCAGGCTGCAAAAAGAACAATAGTAAGTTCTCAGCGGAGCCAGCCACTGAGAGAAGATTTTGTGGAAATTGAGGGGCCACAATTAATTTGTAGTATTCCGCCCAACTGATCTGCAGCTGAAGGCAAGGGATGGCTCCTTCATAGGCTATCTCAAGGGCTACCAACATGACTTGCTCTAAGTCAGGGGTACCCATGGGGTAAGCAACTAGGCAGGGACCATTCCCAAGGTTCAGTACAGTAGGGACAATAGGCGGTTTGGCAATATCTTCCTCAATAGGAGGACTAGTAATTTCAGGTGAAGTTGGCTTTTGTATAGGCGGAGGCAAAGGACCTGAAAACGTGGATGCAAAAGGGGTAATCAAGGGGCTTACAGCCCTTGTAGTGAGCACCATTTTTGTCATGTTCTGAGGCGCGGCACAGACACACAACAGGAAATCCTAACCTTAGGATTGGATTTGTACTAAGTCTTGGTTAAATGACAGGTAAGGCTATGTGTTTACCTTGTGGCCCTGGATGAATAATCTCTACTAGTTGTGGCTAGAGATAGGCACGGAAGTACAGAAGACACAAAGACAAAATGTGAATAGAACTTAATTTTATTGGTGAATAGGAAAATGGAATATATAGTGGTTGGCGGTACCATAAAACACTACCAGGATGGTAGGACCACTTGCCACAAGCATGAGTGGGGCAATTAAGTTGCGCAGAGTCAAGAACCTGAACAATTTTATTTCCCAATCCAGCCATTGACTCATTTTGAGAGGCAAAAGCAAAAGGGAGAAATTTATCTTCAAAATGGCCCACCAAAGGCAAAATCAAAATACAGTGAGTAGCAGGATTCACAACATACATCACATGGCCAAAAAGCTCACAGGCAAGGCTTGTGTCTGGTACGCCAAAGCCACCCTTCAAGGGGAGAAATTACTAAACAACTACCCTGCCTTTTGCAACTCCTTGTTATCCGCCATAGTGCCGGCACAAACCACAGATGAACTCAGAGACTGCATAATGACCTTATATCAAGGCAGAATGGCCACCAAGAACTATATTGAAGAATTCTCTTGCCTCAAGGAAGCAATTTGGATGACTGATGCCAAAGCTTTTTACCTCTTCCAGAAGAAACTGTCTCCAGAACTCAAGAACTTCCTGGCCCATTATGTATTACCTGACAAGTTTTCTGATCCTACCAAAGAGGTTTTGAAATGATCCTCCAAGGTAAAACAGCTTCCCTCTTGGAATAACATCAAGACTCTGCCTGCCTGTAACTTAGAATCCCCTGCTGAGGCTCCAAAGGGATTAGTTCCTAAACCCAATGGAGGTTACCAGTTGGCCCCCAAAGAGAAAAACATTGAGTCTGCAAAGGACTGTGTCTCTACTGTGGGCAATCAGGCCATTCTGCCAAGGAGTGCCAGGCACTCTCCAAGGTACAATCCGCTTTAGGCCATCTTCTTTCAACCACAGATGCCAATAAATCTTCCACTCAGTCTTACGCTCTTTTGCCTGTTTTTCTAGACCACAATTTTGGCACTACAGCCAGCTACACATTGATTGACACAGGAGCAATGGGTAACTTCATTGATCAAAATCTTTTGACTTTGTTGTGGTTTGAGACCTCAAGACTAGCCTCTGTAAGACTTGCTGAAAGTACCCCTGCCCAAGTAGGACGCCTAGTCAAACCCCTCCACGCTCAGGTGGGGAACAACTCATACCACCTACCCACCTCTACGCTCTCCAACTTGGCCTTCCCGTTAGTCTTGGGTTTTTCCTGGTGTCAGGAAGCCAAGTTACAGCTCAACTGGGACACCAATTTAGTCACTCTTAACTTGCACTGATAACCAACCATGGTTCCTCTCAAAAAACTGTATCATCAAGTACCAAAGAACTTCACAGCGTCTTAAACTCTCTACTTCTTGTGGGCCAGCACCTGATTCTATTCCGGAGGAAATTCAAGACTTAAAGGAGGCGTTTAGAAAGGAACTCTGCTCCATTTTTCCTGAAAGGAGACCATCTGATATTAGAATTGACTTGATATCAGGCTCCTCCCCCACCTGGGGTTTGCTTTACCCCACGAACCGAGCACAGAGAATTGCAATGAAGGCATAACTTGATAAAAACTTAGCAAAAGGGTTTATGCATCAATCCAACTCCCCATATTCATTACCCATGTTCTTCATAGGGAAAGCTGACAGGACCCTGAGACCATTTGTGGACTTCACCAAACTAAATGCCATAACCATTAAGAACCAAAACCCCTTACCATCTGCAGAGTCCCTGACCAACCAACTTACTCACGCCAAGGTTTTTTCTAAACTAGATTTCTTCAGTGCTTATAATCAGATATTTATTGCTGCAGGTCATGAATGGAAGATGGCAGTTTGCACTCCCTTTGGGCTCTATGAATACCTTGTGATGCCCTTTGGTTTGAGTAACACCCCTGTAGCCTTTCAAGGCCTAATAAGTGTGGTACTTTACCCTCTACTTGATGTCTGTGTGGTCTTCTACCTTGACAACATCTTGGTATACTCACAGAACAAGGAGACCCATACTACACACCTACAGGAGGTCCTCCAATTGCTCATTGACAACCAATTGTTTTGTAAACTTGAAAAATGCAAAAATTTTGTTATCAAAATTGAATTCCTTGGATACAAGATTAACCCAGGCAGTTTTGCGGTTGCTCCCTCCAAGGTACAGGCAGCTCTGGACTGGCCAAGACCCAGTCACGTACCAAAATTTGCGGGTTCTTAGGCCTAGAAAATTTTTGCTGCAAGTTTATCAAGGATTTCTATTCTACTGCTCTCCCTCTCACTCACCTGACCTCCAAAAAGGTTCCCTTTGTCTGGTTGTTGGAAGCTGACCAGGCATTTGAGACCCTCAAGAAGCTTTTCACCTTGGCCCCAGTCCTTCTCTGCCCTGACCCTGAGCACCAATTTTTTTGACATAGACACCTCCAACTTTGCCCATGGAGGGGTGTTGCTGCAGCTTGGGGAGAATAGTGAACTCCACCCTGTGGCGTCCTACTCCTATAAGCTGCTTGACCAAGAGATACATAACCATGTGTACAAGAAGGAACTATTTGTCATTGTCAAATCAGGACCACTGGCGTCTCTACTTGGAAGGAAGTAAATTCCCTGTGTAAATCAGAACCAACCATAAGAACCTCCTCTACTTGACTGAGAAGAGAAAATTTAGCCCACATCTGGCACAATGGGCTATAGATCTGCTTGCCTTTGACTTCATGATTAGTTACACTCCAGGACACCAGAACATAGTACCAGACGCCATCAGTAGACAATAGGACTTGGATGACCCAAGCCAGTCCTACGTTAAACACAATGAACACGCTATACTCTATGAAGATCATTTCCTCTCTCACATCATGACCATAGCTTATTTATCCACCTTGGATCAGAAAATAATAACATCTCAACTCCTTGATAAGTATAACACTCCCACTGGGCTTACTCTAAACAACAGATCTTGGTCAAAGAATGGAAGCCTTTATGTACCAACTGATGAACACCAACAAACATTCTTGGAAAGTTTTCACAACTCCCCTCTCACAGGACATGGAGGCATTTGCAAAACAGTCAAGAGAATCCAACAAAGATACTGGTGGCCTAATCTGAAGAAAACAATTGTAAATACATCTCCACATGTATGCTGTGTGGCTGCAATAAACCATCCACCATGAAGCCCCAAGGACTACTCAAACCATTACCCATTCCTCTGCGCCCTTTGCATTCCATCTCTGTGGACTTTTTTGAGGACCTTCCAAAGAGTGACAACATGACTGGCATCTTTGTGGTTGTAGATTGGCTAACAAAATATGCAATCTTTACGCCCTTCAAACGCGCAACAGCGGAAGACACTGCCAACATGCTCCTTACTCATGTAATTGCCAACCACAGAATTCCCAACAACATCATCTTGGATCGAGGTACACAATTCATATCCAAGTTCTGGCAGTTTCTAATGAAGGCATTACATGTTAAAACTCTCATGTTCACATCTTTTCACCCTCAGACCAACTGACAAACAGAAAGGGTTAACCAAGTGCTGGAAGGTTTTCTCATGAACTATGTGAACTTACAACAGGATGATTGGGCAACCTTACTTCCACTTGTCCAACTATGCTATAACACCAATCACCATGACTCTATTGGAGTATCCCCCTTCTTTTCCAACTATGGATATAACCCTGAAGACTTTCCTGACCCTGCAACCAAAGATACTATTTCTTCTGCGCACTAATGAGCAACCTCCTTACTCAAGAATTATCAACAACTCAAGACACAACTGGAAAAGACCATCCTGCAGTATAAGATCCAAGCTGATAAACATCAAAGAACACCTGAAGACATCCAAGTGGGAGACTATGTGTTCCTCAGTGCAAAGAATCTCAAACTGGACATTCTAGGGCAAAAACTAGGGCCAAAGAAGATTGGACTCCTGTTGGTTATTGAGCAACGCTCTGATGTTAACTTACAACTCAAACTTCCTGAAGGCTCCTCTGCCCATGATGTCTTCCACATTAGCCTATTTTCTAAATTCAAGGGGTCATCATCTGACATGGACCACAAGTACCCTCCTCCTATCATCTTGAACCATAATCTGGAATGGGAAGTAGAAGACATCCTCAATCACCGCACCTCCCAAGCCAAACATCAATACTTGGTAAAATGGAAGGGCTACAAAGTAGAATCCAACTCCTGGGAACCAGAAGAGAGCCTAGAGAATGCACCTGATGTCCTCTCCTGCTACAACAAGTCTTTGGAAGGGAAGGGCCTTACTGGGAAGAATAGTGTCAGGGATTCTTCCCCTGACTACATTAACTCTATTGAAGGTTTAACAGCAGTATAACAATACAAACAACAAAGAACAAAAGCTTTCTGGGTATGGATAACTCTGGCTTGAAGCCAGGCAGGAATCAAACTCCAAACCCTAAAGAGGGGTCAAATGGGTCATTATTTGTTAGATTAAGCCAAGGCGCCAGCTTAAGCCTTTCAAAGCCTTTTAACTTATTTGATATTATTTAAGTCATAAACTTATGTTTTTTGAACATTAGTATAATGCTTAGTTTACTGAAGAAAAGTTTAAGAGTGTAAAATATACAAATAATAGAAATAAATATTATTTCTATTAACTGTATTTTTTGCTAAAGCCCTTTTTTCTATTTTAATAAGTCAAGAATTAAATATGAGTTGCATGGGAAAGTAATAGCAGCCCCAAATCTATAATTGCTATTACCCTATATTTGGTTCATATAATTAATTTCTTAGTTATTTTTAGAAAAAAAGTTGTTGTATTTAAAATACTATTTACCCTATGTGAAATATAAGTTTTTGTTATGTGTCCAACTTCATGAACATGTCCTACTAATCCTTTAGTAGTATCAGCTCTCTTTGTTTCTCTGTCATCTGTGCAGAACTTTGCACAATAATTTATTTTGGAGTACTTCTTAACATCCTCAAATGTCAAAGGTGAATCATACAGCTCACCATCTTTCATATTTAATGAAAGATTAACATAAAATGCTTTGACTTCAAGCCAGCTTTTTTAGGCCTAGATTTTCTATCATGGATGTGAAAAAAGGTTTTTTGGGAAACATCTGAATTATTTACAAGTGTCTCATATAGACCCTTTCTTTCTTTCTCTCTCTCAAAAACCATTTTGAGATCATTTATATTTTTTATATACATCTCATTTTCCTTTTGTTTAAACATTTTAGATAATACACCAAAATGACCATCAACAATACTTTTGCCATAACACTCAACAAATCTATTAAACTTAATTGTTCTTTTTATAATTTTAGGTACCTATTTAAAAAAAAGATAACATAAGAATTCATAAGATCTGAAATGATTACCATTATCAGTCCAAACTTAAAAATTTTTGATATTCTTAAATTTATTATTTTTAAGCAGACTTATCAAACACTGACCTGAAAACAAAGAGTCATGAGATAAAATTTCAGATAAAAAGTCATGATATTCATATTTAATTTTCTCATTTTCTTTAAAAGCAATTGCAAATCCTAATAAAGAAATAGGTATTTTCTCATAAAAACAATTATTTGTCTCTATAAGACCCCCACCTATTTTAAAGTTTTTTTTATAGTCTATTACTATAACACATGAATTATTATCAAGATTATTTATATCACTAATATATTCTTTATTTTTGATGCTTATAAAAAATTTCATGTAGGTTAGTAGATTCCAAATTTTCTTTAATAGATTTAGGCAATGGCAACTTCTTTATACTCAAATCCTTTTTTTCATTTCTAATGATTTTTTAAGTTGCAAATGTTACACATATCAGTTTTCTTTTTGCTTTTAATTATACTATTAGGAATAAGCTTATAAAAAGTGGAAATTGAAATAGAAATATTGTTTTTTATTTTCATATCTTCATAAATTTCTTTTTTTGTTTTCAATAATGAGTATTTTATTTTAGTTGAGTATTCACTCAACTCTTTTTGTAATTCTTCATAAATCAATCCAGGGGATTTTTTAGTGAATTGGCTAGTTGGAAATGAATTTTTTAATATATGTTTTAAAATAATTTTTATGTTTTCTTTCTTTACTGAATCATTTTTTCCTTTTTTATTTTTTGAATTTAATGATGCTTTTTTAGCATTTTTTATTTTTTTAGAATATGAATACTCATTTTTTGTCATTTTAAATCCACAATCCCAAAGCTCTTTCAGACTGTAGCTTGATGTAACCAATGCTCTTAGGGAAGGAAGGTGCTTGGCAGGGGACTCTGACATCAATTCCTTTAGGTTGTTAAGGAAATCATCTGTTTTAGAATTTTGTATGACAGGTAAGAAGGTACTTTTTCCAAACTCTGTTTTTAATAAGAAATGCTCAACAAAGCTGTTAAGATTACTGCCAGCAGTAAAAAGGAATGCTTGTTTAAGCATAGAGATTCTTTCTCTCTTAGTAGAAGCCCCCAGTGAGAAGAAGGGTGTCATATGAGGTGCAAACTTGATAGGTTCCATAATGATAGTGGTTGGGTTCCTTGGCTTGGTTCAGGCAGTTCTTGCTTGGAAATAGATGTGCAGTTATCAGAGAGGAGTAAAGGTGTGGATTGTAAAGTAAATTTCTGTAAAGTTGAGCTGTTTAAATACCATGTTAGCTGAGCTTTTGCACTACAGGCATAAATCCCCAACTGACCCCCAACTGATCTCCTTAATTTATCAATATCACCCCTGAAGTATGATATCATTGTGTATTTACCCCTTTTTATATTCTGGTTAACTGTTGATATTTCCGCAAATAGTACTTCAATCTCGGTCAAACTAGTATCATTAGAAAGCCCTTAATCCCAGCTTTCATAATTGTGCTGCAACTTTATATTTCAATACTTTTTAGTATCTTGAAGTGGCTTTGAATGTAAGCTTTTAAAATTATTATTTGAAATAAAATATGCCAATTAACTCCTAAAGTATGATATTTTAATCAGTAAACTAAATTCAAAGTATAAATCATTATTTAGCTTACTTTTAGTAATCAACTCAAAAACCTTTTTTTAAATAAACTTAAGTTTATTATAACCTTTAACAGTTCTTAAAAAATGAGCTTTATATATCTTAAATCTATCAAAACAAAAATGTTATTTTTAATCACATATAAATATTTGCTTGTATAATTAAATTTGTATCTTATTTTTATAGATACAATGACTAAGATCATTTTCCATTTAGTTCAAATAAATGTTAACCTTTATAAAATTTAATTAAATAAAGCAAGATTTTGATACATTCTTTTTTATGTTTGAATTTTTTATACATATTATCTCTAGCATACAGTATAAAAATATAATTTTATTAAATAGTTGTATAAAGCTATTTTATTAATATTAAATACTTAAAATTTTGAAAAGAAAAACTTTTACTCTCTTATAAGTTCTTATTATATATTTTCTATAAAATCTAACTTAAGAATAAATTATTTATGCTAAATTAGATCACTGAAATTTCAATAAAAGTTCAGTTTTAATTTTAGTTTTAGTTTTTTTTAACTTTTTACTAGATTTTTTTTAAAAAAATCCAAAATTATCTAATATTTATTTATTAAATATGCAAAAAAGCTATCTGCCCTCTTTTTAAAAAGAGGAATTCAAAAATTATTATATTTTAAATTAAATATTTTAAAAAGCTAAGATTTTAGGCAACAATTTAATTTCCAACAAAAAGCATCATATCAGTTTTTATTGTATTTTTATGTTGCTCTTTTTAGAATGATGTCATTTTGTACTAATCAGCTTTCAAGAAATAATGGTATACGAAATAAGATTGTTACTAGCTTTTAATACAGTTTAATTTAGCTGTAAGTAGAAAATGATTAATTTAATATAGGTTTTTATATTATAAGGATTAAATAAGATTTATTTTGATAAAATTGTTATAATTATTTAAATTTATTGATAAGAAAATTAAAACAAAATTTTAAAGTTTTAAGTAGCACAGTTAATAGGAAACAGATTAATCTAAAAAATAATGACCCAAATGTTAGTCTATCTGCTACAAACCAACTTATATTACCTTTTTATTTGAATTCAATTCATTTGAAATTTGCTTTTGCACTTGCTTTCAACTTCAAACTGGTTAATAAGCAAGTTGAGGACGTTGCTTACCGCTCCTCATCTGATTAGCTGCTTGCCACTGGTCTGCCGCTCTCAAATCCATCATTTCTATATATTGACCAAGCTCCGCACTTGACTTACAATGAGATACATAAAGATGAACCTCTTAATTGTTCATAGTTTTGTGACTTGCTTCTGTTGCTTCTCTTTTTACTATAACCTTGTATATATTATTAAGGGCCAGATCCATTGGGACATGGTAAAAATGATAATTCCGGCCATAAGAGTAATGCATCCACAAGGTAAATCCTCTCCCATCTCACATCCTTTTAAAATGTTCAGCCTCCATTTCAAGATTATTTAAGTGGGATATCCTTATGATCCCTACTTGTTCCAACAATAAAGACTTTATTCTACACCTGCTACTCCTTCATCTTTTGATAACATATTTTTGAAGCCATGAGAGGAATTCTATTCCTGTTCTGGTTTATAGCTTCCTTCTTGCCAGTGGTATCAACCTTGGAAAATCCAACTGTGATGATCCACATGTTTGGTGGTTTGCAGGCAGGGCTAATGTTGGCCAAGCAAAAGTTTGGTTGTTTGTTGAAGGTGAGCCTAGTAGGTAACATAGGACTACTAGGGTAAGTGAGGTGAGCCTAGTAGGTAACATGGTCTACTAGGGTAAGTAAGGCCTACCTGGTAGGTAATAAAGGACTATCAGGGACAGATGTTGCCTCCACCTAGCAGAAGAAATTGGCTGCTTTGGGCTATAGTGATTTACCTTGCAGTAAACTGTGGCTGAAGAAGGGTGAAGACTGAGATAGCAAGCAGGGAACCTTGTCTGTCTGGGGGAGTAGGTTTTGGACCCCTGGCAGGTAACACAGGCTGCCAGGGAGGAGAAGAGCTCTGAGGGCTCAACACACCCTAATACACTTACAGGAAGTCTGTGAGCAAGCATCCTACCTAAAAGACTGGTAGGGTGTCCTTGTTTATGCTCCTATGGGAGCTTTGGGGAAACCCAAAGTGAGCATTGGAGGCATAGATTTGCTCAGAGGTGTCACCAAGGTGATTTACTTGGGGAATCAAGCTTCAGAACTTGGTGTGATTAGGCCTTTGGGAAGTGGAGCTGGTTACTCTGCAACTGAAAGCCCAGACTTAATCACCTGGGTGAGTAAAGACAAAGCATAGACATTGATCTATGGTTGAATGACCTAAGTGGATTACCACTTGCAAGGGCCCAGTCAAACGCCAGGACAATGTAGACTCATGCCTGTGTCTACAAGTTCTGGTAATGGGGACTGAGATAAAGAACCAAGGTGGTTCAACAGAATTAACATAGAAAACTAGCAGGAGGAACTGTTTGGTCACAGTGAAGGCTAGTTGATGGACTGTTAATTCATATTGAATTATGGGAACTAATGTCAGGATCAACAATTCTTCCCCTCTGGTACCCCAAGCCCAAGAGCGGAAATTGAACCTGGAACCTAGATCCCCCTGGCCGCTGGGCCTATGGACCGCAGGACCGCCTGCCTGCATTTTTCTGGGATTGAGCCCCTGCAAACTGACGCTGAAGATGATGGCCCACGCAGTGAAACAGACCACACCAAGGAAATTATTGCACCAAGTGTAATGCCAATCACAGCACCTAATGGAGGTGCCAAAGCGACAACCATTAGTTTCATGAGTTTGAAGTCTACACCAGCAACCAATCAAGAGCCAACCCAGGAAGAGGCACTGGCCTGCAAACCAGCCCCATGACCACAATGCTAGAGCAAGATAATCAGGTAGCTAAATTGGGATTTTCAACCAATGAAAGAACTCCCAGGCCAAGTACCATTTTGCTTCCTTTAGACCCAAGTACCCAATCCCCCCGGCCCTGCCTTTCTCAATGCCCTGATGATCCCCCATGGAAAATGTTAAGTTTGGAGGTGGGGTTCTATATAGACCCAAGGACCCTGCGCTCCAAATTTATTGCCATTTTTGAATAAAGATTATATTACTTTGGCTTATACAGCTTTTGCCATATTTTGTATTGCCGTCTATCAATTCAGTTTAAGATCTCCTGGCCCTCCTGCCCCACTGCCTGCAGTTTTCTGCCCACCTGGTGCACCCTTTGGGCCTGTTCATTTCACTGATTATCCCTTGAAGCCCAAATACAAGGAGTATACACCAGAGAAAATCCTTGAACTTGACCTGCTAGCCCACACCCAATCCGCTATTAGATACAAACGCCAAGGCCCGTGGATATTCTCTACACCAAAACTATTTAGAGGAAAATTCAATTACCTCCCGGCCTACAATATCTACATGGAACCATCTGTAACACCCAAACCAATGCCAGCCTCCTCCCCTGATCTTCCAACCAACCATACCAGCAAGCTTTTTGGTATAGTGTACATCACCCTCATAGGGGTGATGGACACCATAATACCAGCCACCGGCCTGTGGTCAAGGGTGGAAAAGTCTGCTTTCTACCTTCTAAAGTTAGCTCCTCTCTTGTGGTGGGCATTGTCCGCAATAAACCTGGTCTGAGCTACCTCTGAAAACAACGGGCCGGCCGCCCAAGACTGGATCCCTGACATTATGGCAATCTTTTTAAGCCCTGGTACCCTGAGCCCCAAGATGTTGTTATTTCTTGGGGCATCTTGTATGCTTTTGTTATTGATAATCACTTATTACACCTATAAGATGACCATGAACCTGATCTCTTCCACGTGGAAGAATGCAAACCCAAACAACCCAAACAGAACCAACACTACCACCACCACCAATACCAAAAAGCCCTCCTCCCAAGTGAAAAATGTAATTGTGAACCAATCCCTCTCCAAGGTTGAGATGCCCCAGATGGGGAAGCTCACACTTGAGGAATCCAGACGCTCCATGCCAGTCCTCTGCTTGCATTTCCAGACCAACACCCCCTTCTATGCCAGCAACACCAAGAAGGTACTGGAGGTCGCTTCCAAGCTCTCTGGAGACGCTCTAGACTGCTTCAACAAAGCCACAGCAGAAGATGTATAATTCTTTTTGGACTATGTCAAGTTTGATGCTGAGTTAATGGCAACTGGGGAGGATTGAAACACCAGATACTACTCCCTGGACTCCTTGCTAGAAATCTGCCCAGGCTTCTGATCCATTCAGGCATACATTGACAAATTCCTTAAACTGAAGACACATACTCAACTTGAGGACAAATTGTCAGCCATCATCTTCCAAAAGGGAGTGAACCCAGCCATGAAGGACTTATTGAAGCACCACCTGCCCACCTTGGCTTGGAAGACCTGGTCCTCTTATGCAAGGGCCTTAGCATGAATCAAGAGAATGCTGGGCCCTCCCAGACCCGCCAAACTCAAGCTGTCACACCTAATAAAGGGGGGATGACCCCTGGGGAACTTCAAAGACACTGCAGAGAAGGACTCTGTTTTTGCTACCATGAAGCAGGGCACTTGACCAAGGCCTGCCCTAAGAAAACCCCTGCTCCTGTCTTGTTGGCCCAAATAAATGCTTCTTCCTAGTCTTACAAGTTCATCCTGGTATCTGTTAACATTGGAGGAATAATTCAAAAACTAAAGGTGTTCATTGACACTGGAGCAGATGAGAGTTTCATTGACGCTGACTTAGCCCAGGAACTAGGCCTGTCTGCCTCTGAGAATTTTTTACAGATCATCTTGGGAAACAGCACCAAGGATCCTGGATAAAAATGTGAACAAGAACTACCCTTGGTAATAGGAAACAACAATACCCATCATCTCTAATCTTGTTGAAAGGCCTACCACACCCCTCATTCTTGGGGACTCCTGGTCAGACAGGCATGGCCTCATCCTCAACTACCAAGAACAGAACATCACCTTAGGTGATAAGGGTACCCGTGACACTATTCCCTTTTGCACAAATCCCAAGGAACTCACCCAAAGTCTCATGACCATACAGATTGAACCAAGCATGGGTGTCCTCCCAGCTTTCCTAGAAAAATGGACCCACATATTCAGCAAAGAGGCAGCCACCTGTCTCCCCAAACACACTGAGTATGATCATGCTACTGATCTCCTACCTGGTACCAAACCCAAACATGGACCTATCTATAGATGCAACCACAAGGAGCAGCTGGCTCTCAAGGCATATATCAAAGACATGACCAAAAAAGGCTTCATCTGTGTGTCCAAGAGCCCTTGTTTGTCACCAACTCTGTTTGTGGGCAAGAAAGACAGTGGCATGCGCCCGTGTGTTAACTATCAGAAATTAAACAAGATAACTGTAAATAATTGCTACCCCATACCTAACACTGACAACTTGTGCAATGTGCTGACAGGCGCCCATGTGTACTCCAAGATTGACCTTAGAGATATAATCAACCAAATTCAAATCAAAGAGGGCAAAAATAAAAAACAGCGTTCAAGACCAGGTATGGACTCTACAAATACCTGGTGATACCATTTGGACTATGCAATGCCCCCAGCACCTTCCAGCGCATGATAAATACAGTATTGGGCAAATACCTTGACCATTTCTGTGTGGCCTACCTCAATGATATCCTCATCTACAGAAGACCCACAAAGAGCACTTACTCCACCTAGATCTAATCCTGAACAAACTCTCCCAAGCCAACTTACACACAAAGCTCAAGAAGTGTGAGTTCTTCCAGCCAGAAGTGGAATTCCTGGGCTACTTAGTGAAAACTGGAGGGATTGCAATGGCCCAGGATAAATTGGACGCTGTGACCTCCTGGCTGACCCCCAAATGCAGAAAGAACGTGATAAGTTTTTTGGGCCTGGAAAATTATTGCAATGATTTCATCCAAAATTTTCTCACATCACTCTGCCCCTGACCTGCCTATACTCCAACAAGGTCACATTTGCCTGGACTCCAGAATGCATTACTTCCTTTGAAACCCTGAAATTTGCCTTCACCTCTGCCCCCGTCCTGGCCATGCCCAACCCCTCTAAGCCATTTGTGTTGGAAACTGACGCGTCCAACTTTGTGGTGGGTGGGGTCCTTCTTCAGGAAGGAGGGGATGTTATGCTACATCCTGTAGCATATTACTCAAATAAGATGCTGCCTGTGGAAGGGAACTATCCAATTTACAACAAAGAGATGCTAGCTATTATGAAGACCCTGAAACATTGGCGCTGGTACCTCTGTGGTGCTGAATTCCCAGTAAAGGTTCTGACAGACCACAAGAACTTGGTCTATTTCTTCAAACCACAAAAGCTCAACCAACAACAAGCTAGATGGGCTTTAGAGCTGACCAAATACACCCTGACTATAGACTACAAGCCAGGAAAGATGAACATAGTGCCCAACGCCCTGAGTAGGAGAACTGACCTGGCACCCACCAACATAGAAACTTGCAACCACAACACTCAAGTACTCTTGGACCCAGCTATCCTAGGCATACACCTGAGATTGATGAAGATCAGGGTCAGCAAACCAGAAGTACTGAAGGCCCAATCACTTGAAAAATTCACCAAAACCATGATTACCGGCCTATCAAAATCCTTGAATAGTCCCCACTACCACAAAGACTACTCATTGAAAGAAACAACACTTATGCTGCACAACAGAATCTTTGTGCCAGAAGGAAGCATCAGGACCAAAATCTTGAGAGATTATCACAATTATGAGATAGCCAGACACCCAAGGAGACTCAAGACCCTCCAGAGCATTAGAAGAAACTTTGCCTGGCTAAAGATAGACCCAGAAGTAAGTGCTCACCTGAAAGGATGTGAGACCTGTGGACAAACCAAACCCCTCAGAGACAAGCCTGAAGGACTTCCAAGATCCTTGGATATACCTGCTGGACCCTGGAGATCCCTTTCCATGGACTACTTTGTCAAATTGCCCCCCTCCCTTTCCTTCAACGCAATCCTGGTCATGGTAGACTTCTTCACCAAGATGGCATACTTTGTACTGACCACCACTCATTGCACAGCAGCAAAGACAGCCCAACGTTTCCATGACCACATCCTCACCCAACACAGGACGCCAGAAGAAATCATCACAGAAAGAGGACCCCAATTTACGTTAAACTACTGGACACAAGTGATTAAAGACTTGGGAATCAAGTGGTGTGTATCTACCTCCTACCACCTGCAGACTGACGGCCAAAACAAAAGATTCAACCAGATCCTAGAACAATACCTCCAATGCTATGCCAACGCCAACCAGGACAATTGGGACAACATGCTTCCCATGGCCCAGTTTGCATACAATAGTAAAGACCACACCTCTATTGGGATGTCTCTGTTTAAAGCCAACTACGGTTTTGACCCCACCTGGGATCCCAAGATTAGCGAGAAGGAAACTAACACCACTGGGCGTTCCTGGGTTGAGCAGATCCACAACACACAAATAAAATGCTTGACAAACCTGAATTTTGTAGTTCAGACATACAAAGCCTTTGCTGACTGCAACCAAACCCCGTGTCAACCCTTACAAGTGGGAGAGGAGGTATACTTAGACTCCCAGAACATACCCCTGCACATGCCCTGTAGGAAATTAGCTCACAAAAGAAGCGCCCCCCACAAAATCACCAAAATAGTCAATGAAGTATCCTTCAAGCTAGACCTGCCCCCCCTCTTGGAAGATTCATGATGTGTTCTATTGCTCCCTGTTGTTCAAAAAGGATGGGAATTTGCTTTCCCACCAACAGATTAATACAGCCTCCCCTCACCCATCCAAATAAACCGCGGTGAGGAATATGATGTTGAATACATACATGGCACCCAAACTCACTACAAAAAACTCCATTATTACGTCAAGTGTAGAGGATACCCACTAGAAGAAAGTACTTGGGAACCGCTTAGCAATCTGACCAATGCCCAAGAAGCCGTCCAACTCTACTTGAACAAGAATAATTGGAAGGGAGGGAGCTTGGGGGAAGAAGGGGATGATGTCAGGATTGACAGTTCTTCCCCTCTGGTACCCCAGGCCCAAGAGCGGGAATTGAACCTGGAACCTAGATTCCCCTGGGCCGCCGGGCCTATGGACCGCAGGACCGCCTGCATTTTTCTGGGATTGAGCCCCTGCAAACTGACGCTGAAGATGATGGCCCATGCAGTGAAACAGACCACGCCAAGGAAATCATTGCACCAAGTGTAATGCCAATCACAGCACCTAATGGAGGTGCCAAAGCGACAACCATTAGTTTCATGAGTTTGAAGTCTGCACCAGCAATCAATCAAGAGCCAACCCAGGAAGAGGCACCGGCCTGCAAACTGGCCCCATGACCACAATGCTAGAGCAAGATAATCAGGTAGTTAAATTGGGAGTTTCAACCAATGAAAGAACTCCCGGGCCAAGTACCATTTTGCTTCCTTTAGACCCAAGTACCCAATCCCCCCAGCCCTGCCTTTCTCAATGCCCTGATGATCCCCCATGGAAAATGTTAAGTTTGGAGGTGGGGTTCTATATAGAACCAAGGACCCTGCGCTCCAAACTTATTGCCATTTTTGAATAAAGGTTATATTACTTTGGCTTATATAGCTTTTGCCTTTTTTGTATTGCCGTCTATCAATTCAGTTTGAGATCTCCTGGCCCTCCTGCCCCGCTGCCTGAAGTTTTCTGCCCACCTGGTGCACCCTTTGGGCCTGTTTATTTCACTGATTATCCCTTGAAGCCCAAATACAAGGACTATACACCAGAGAAAATCCTTGAACTTGACCTGCTAGCCCACACCCAATCCGCTATTAGATACAAACGCCAAGGCCCGTGGATATTCTCTACACCAAAACTATTTAGAGGAAAATTCAATTACCTCCCGGCCTACAATATCTACATGGAACCATCTGTAACACCCAAACCAATGCCAGCCTCCTCACCTGATCTTCCAACCAACCATACCAGCAAGCTTTTTGGTATAGTGTACATCACCCTCACAGGGGTGATGGATACCATCATACCGGCTGCCAGCCTGTGGTTGTGGGTGGGAAAGTCTGCTTCCTACCTTCTAAAGTTAGCTCCTTTCTTGTGGTGGGCATTGCCTGCAATAAACCCAGTCCAAGTACCCCTGAAAACAACAGGCCGGCCCCCCAAGACTGGATCCCTGACAACCAATATGGTTTAGTATGTAGAAGGAAGAAAGGAGGTTCTTATTGAGGATTAGTGGAGGAACTGATTGAGGATAAGTTGACAGACAAGAAGATTATGATTCAGGACTAGTTGATCATGATGTAGGTTGGCCAAAAGACCAAAAGATTATGTTGCAGGAGTAGCCAGAAGACTGATGAAGTTAATGGACTGATTGCTGGTTAAGCTGAAGAGCTGGAATATGAGCTGGCTGAAAGATCCAAAGATGATAGGGAAGAACTGGTGGTCCGGAGAAATGAGCCAAGATTTTGCCAGATCAATTTGCCAAATTGGGAAGATGTGGAATGTTTTGCCTTAGTCTAGTATTAAAATCAAGAATGAATTTGGATAGAAGTGTGGGTAAGATATTTATTTATTAAGTTCCTAGGATAGATGAAGGTATGTTGCTATGAGAGCAGGATACAAAGTCTGTTTTGGTTGGATGTTTTCCTTGGATTTTACAATATTTTTAAGTATATGGGGAAAACGTTGAAGAAGTCCACAAAGAACAGTTTAAATAGTATTCTACTATTTAAATGGGTTTAGGTTGAATGTAGGAAGAAATGGTGCCAGAATAATGGACTGTTAACGCTTTAGTGCGCAAAGAGTTATTGATTTGAGCAGTTTGAGCTGTGGAAAGTATTTTCATAGTTGGATCCTGGTGGAACTTCAGAAATGGTCTATTTTTGCGCTACAAATTCTTTGGTTGAGTTCTGGCAGGTTTCCTGATGAAAATAATTGGTTGGAAGCCAAAAGCTTAAAGTATAAGCAAGGAAATAGTGAATTAATACTTTAAGCTTTTGAGGAAGTAAGTATGTAAACTTAAGTTATAGGAAAAAGTGAGCAACAATGGTTTAAGCTTATGAAGAAAGCCATTTTGAAGGCAGAACCGTTGGGAAAAGGACACTATAAGAAGGGGGCTGGCTGGAAAGTTACCAGGTCTTTTCAAGGTCTTTTGGAAGGCTTTTAGAGGTCTTTCCAAGGTCTTCTGAGTTTCTGCCAAGAGGTTTTGGAAGCATTTTGATCACCAGCAGGAGCTTGGTTGAACTAATACAACCCAAGATAACGGAGCAGGAGCCCAAGAATAGGAAGCTGGATCCTAAGCGCAGAGCTGGAGTCCAAGTTTAAGGTGCTGGAGTCCAATTTTAAGGCGCCAGAGTCCAAGTTTAAGGTGCCAGAGTCCAATTTTAAGGTGCTGGAGTCCAAGTTTAAGGAGCTGGAGTCCAATTCTAAGGAGCAGACGTCCAAGAATGAGGAGCAGAAGTCCAAGACCAAGTATAAGGAGTCCAAGATATTGTTAGAGAACTTCAAGTATTGGCAAATCCATATTGTTTCCTTGAACCCCTGGGCCATATACCAGAAGGTTTCTAAGGGGATCTTCCTTCTGAGAGTGAATAAAAGCCCATTTCAACGCCTATACAAATTTCTGAGATACATTTCCCCTTACTAGAGAATGACAACCCCTTCCAGCTGGTCCCTGGCTACAATCCAGGACACACTTGGGGACTGGTGGACAGGAACCCCACACCAACACCTACAGATGACTGGTAAAACTCTTCTCCAGATGAAGCCCATCAAAAGGAATTCCTTGCTCACAGATGGGTCAAATACTTTTCCGGCCACTGGGGATGTAAATTCTAATATGGTTGTTTGTTTACTCTGCCTCCTACCAAACCTGCTCTGGTTAGACCTTACACCTCCTTTTACCTCTTGACGTACGTGGTGGGTTACTATCTACTTAGTTAGTTCAGTTTTATGTTCAGAAGATTTGCTTACTTGGGACACCTAGGACACCTTGCAATGGTCACGGTTCCTATTGGCTCAGTAATAGCAGGATTTAACTTAGGGGCCTTGGCCCACCAACTAGAGAACTTGTTCCCTGCCAAGTGGGTCCCTGACAGGCACCATAGTATCTATCATTCCCGTCAAAGAAATTTAAAGTACTCCAAACAGTTGGGTGGACGTGGTCTTGGCAGCGGTGGGGGTTTCATTGGGTGGTCAGATTGTGGGGTTAAGGGCGGAGTCATGGGGACAAAGTAGGCAGGCAGATAATTGTACTTGTCTTTGAACAATCTTGGCGGCCTCTCATACCACTTTCCTTTGCATCCTATGTATTCAATCTCTCTAGTCCTTTCCAAGGGATCAGCAATGAGGATGGTCTCCAAGTTATACTCCAAGTAGGCGGGGCTGGGTGGGTATTTGGTAAAATTCACAGGTCTAAAGGGGGCTCCAGGGGGGCGGTATAGTGCCTAAGGAGAGTCAGCAGGTTGGTCTCTGGAGGGGGCTGTTGCATTATGGTCTACTTGACCAGAGTTAAGATGGAAGATCACTAAGACTAGATAAGGTAAGATTTTTTTGAACCAAAGGTTCATAAAACTTTTTGATTGAAAATGACAATGGGTTCTTCCCCATACTGCTAGGGTTCTTATACCATGGGTTTTTGCTTCTTCAATTTTTGAAGGGTTAAGTTTTTCAGACAAGGCACTGGAAGACATGGATCTTGGCTTAGAGTCTTGAGGACGGTGGATCTAGGTTATGTCTGCTCTGGTGAACAGAAGTGGCAATGCTTTGTTCTGCCACTACTGTTCACCACATTACCTGAGCAGCTCAATTATACTACCCATTCTGGACAGAAGACTGGCAGCTGATGGTGATCATTGGCAGAGTTAGCAGTAGGTTTTGTTTTAATCTCCTCTAGGCAAGCTACAACCTCTACATAGGTCTGGATCTTTGGTGGCACAAGTTTGGCAGCAATCTGGTGACCATTTGGGGAATTGTCCTTGGGAGACTGGCAGGTCTTGGAGTAACTTGACAACTTGGGTCTGCAACTTAACAAGTTGGCGGGTTTCTGTCCACTTTGTGTGACTTTAGTAGTCTTTGGAGGGTCAGGGTTCAATTCCAGGAACCCCAATGTTGATTTCAAACCTCCAGTCTTGACACTTGGCAGGTTGGCAGGTTTCTGTTCCTCCTGGTTGGGGCCAGCTATCTCTGGCAGTCCAGGGGTTGACCCAACTGGCAGTTGGGCAGGCTCCTGTCTACTCTGGTCAACATAAGACTTTTCTGAGACCCAGGGTTTGATTCCCAGGCTTTCAATGTAAGTATTAAAATGTCATTCATGACAGTTGATACCATGCTTGACCTCCCGTTTGGGGGTAGTTCTGTTAGCTCTTCCTTAAATATGTGGGTGTATTCATTTAGAAGTGCTGCAAGTTCTGGGCATTGAATTTTGGTTGTTTGCATGTTATTAAATTAGGTGTATCTCATTATATGGAGTTCACTGTCTTTAGTTATATGTTCTGAGTTGTCCTTATTTATGACTTGGACAAACACTGTGTCTCTTAGGATGAGATCATTGGGTTCTTAGAGGATTTTAAAATTGACTCCATTGCATTTGATGGTCATGGTTTTTGTTTTTCAACATACGCTGGGATTCACTTGGGTGAACCAGTCAATGCCTTCTACAATGTTTTATTTTATTTTGTTCATGACAAGTCCTTTGATGGACGTTTGAATGACTTGGAGGTCAATTCTGAAGGGAGTTGTTTTGCCTTCAAGTAGAACCTTATATTTGTATGCCATTCTGGCATATTTGAAGCTGGATTTGACAACTGGGATTTTGTATTTGATTACAAATGGTTTGCTTAAAATGGTGTGTTGTGCACCAGAGTCAAATTAAATTTTATGTGTATGAGATTTGTAAGTGCATTGGTAGACAAGAAGTTGTGAGCAATCTTTAATTTTTAAATTCATAAAGATAGAAGATTGCGGGACACATGGGATGCAAGCAGCTAAAGTTTGTGCCCTGGTACACTTTCTTGTTGGTTTGGGGGGATACAGGGGCACTTAATCTTTTTCCCCTCCTCTTTTCCCTGTTCCTCTGTTTTAAGACCTTTGAGGTCAGAGAATGTGGGGTCAGATTCATAGTGGGTTGCTGTTTCAGCATTGTTTACTTTAGTGGTGTCCTCTTTCTTGGGACAGGAGCAGTTTGCACTCTGGCTGTGATTGACATTGTTTTATTTGGAGTTGCTGTTACTATGATTAATTTTTTGGCGTTTGTTGCCATTGGAGTTCTCTCTGTCATTGCTGTTGGAGGAGTGGTTGCTGTTGCATACAGCATATTCCATGTTTGCGCGTTTTTCTATGTGCTTGGCTTCTGCAATGAGCACAGGCATGAAGGTGTTGGCCTCTGGACAGATGAGTGCAGCAACCAGCAGTTTCATTCTGTTGATGAATGATGCTCTTGTTTGCAAGTTGTTGGCTTGTGCTGGTTTTTGGATCTTGCAATTTATCTCCTCAAATTCATTGGCATAAGCTGTGACAGTGGTCTTCTGAGGAATATTGCTGAGCTGTCTTGCAATATCTTGGAGGGATTCAGTGATGCAGAAATTGTAGGTGATCTCTGCTTTGAACACTTCTCAGTTGTCAAGCTTGTAGTCAGTTTGTGAGCCAACCCAAGTGACAAACCAGTTAACTGCAGTCTCATACAGGCGCTTGCTGGCTTCCTTGACCCATTTATCATGGGAATGAAGCTGGTGTGGAGTTTAGTGGCTGAGTGATCTAGCCAGTTGATGACAGTTTCATTGTTTTTACCAAAGAATTTGTTGATACCAATGTACTTGGTGTTGGTAAATTCACCTGTGATAGGCAGTTGTGTGTTTGTTTGTGGTTGGAGAGAATGACTGTATTTAATTATCTTGGCACATGCTTTGGGCATGACCTGACCTTTGAATATGGTGTATCCACTATGTATATCTTTGTCTATGTTGTGGGCGCAGAAGTACGTCTTCTAGGTCTCCTGCAATGTGGCCTGGTTGAGTATGTGAGCAAAGGTGGGTGGGCTCTGTTCAGTCATTCTTTCTTTCATGGGTGGGGTCAAAAACCGTAGCTGCTACCAGTGATAAGGAGCACCTTTGGGGGAAGCTTTGAATATGAAAATAAGAAGGAGAGAAGTATATTTTATTGGATAATACTTTAGACTTATATAGCTTTAGCTGTGGCAGAGATTTGGTTAGATCAAACCTAGAGGTTGGTCCTGTGCAGGATGAGATCAAGTTGCTGGATACTTGGACAGTCATGTGATATTGATTCGTTGCCATTTCTGGCATGTTGAACGTTATATTGAAAAGGCACCAAATTGGGTGATGACTGGATGTTAAGTAGGTTGGCGGTAGCCAGAACACTAGTACATACAGCACCTTGACAATTTATCCACACCACTTCTCCTTGAATAGTGCATCCCACCAATTGAACATAACACTAGACCAATATTATTACCTTCTGTTCTGCAGTCAAAAGCAGCCCTGGAACATCATCTGGGCAGTCCAGAATACAATCCAGACCCTGAAAACCCAGTTAATAAGCAGAAGAGAAGTCTGAATCCACCTCTGAAATTAAAAGTAACTCCAAAAGTTGACAATATGCTAAAGAAAGAATTTGGGTCTAAATTGGCTACCAATAATCATAAAAGAACATAAACAAATATATGTCAGGGATCTGCTTATTTGGGAGCTTTTCTCCAAGGGGATGAAGAAGGGCCCAGAGTTAAGCTTTACCAGAGTGGATCAGCTGAAATCTCTATCATCAACATCTAGAGGAGATGCCCCAGCAGTCTGAATCCCCCCAAAGGGGAGTGTAATGGTTTAAGAGGTAATAAACATTAGCATACCCCAATACCTACCAAGGAGCATGAGGATGTACAGTGGGAGAATGAGCACTCTCAACATATGGAGTATGGTAATAGTGAGGGCTAAATATGTACCAAATGAAGCCCTCAGTTTTCTTGATAATGATGGGCTCAGGAGAATCAAATCTTACACTGGCTAAGCAGGACAGGAGGAGCAAACAAAGGACTCATAAAAGGATAGGTGGATTTATTTTGGGTCAAACAATTTATCTACTGATCAGTTGTTTTTGATATATAACTTATTGTGAATTGAGAAAGGGAAGTAAAAGTTGTTGGAGCAATTTTCTCTGGAAGAAATTATAAGCTTGAATGCTGAAGGGAATTTGGGGTAGGAGGGGGATGTTTACCCATAGTCTCTGCACTTTCTTATGGTGTAACAATTACTTGAAGGCTTGACAAAAGCTGCATCCTGTAAGACAATGATAAATAAAGGCTGGACTAATGGGTAGGTTGAGTAATTTATTGCTGAGTTTGGCTTGTTTGGAAATCTGGCTTTGATGTAGGGTATTTCCAAGGCTTGGTCAATTTTCTAGATCTAATTGGCCACAGGGGGGACTATTTATCTCCATAGGATTCATAACGCATTTAATTTGGCTTTTACTGGTTGTCTCTTTCTTAAAAGAGCCTGATTTAATATATTATGCATTCATTTCTTTAATAAAACATGTATTGTTATTATCATTTGGATCCACAACTAATTTCATACTAGAATTTATATTAATGTTGTAAATTTCAAAATCACCTTTAAAAACGTAATTTAGGGTGTTTACACATTCATATTTACAATTTAAACATGATTTTGCTTCCAATTTGTTAATTGAGTTATTATTCAATTAACAGTTAATTATCTGCATTTTTAAATGTAGTTTTAATGGCTGAATTTCCTTGACTACTGGCCACACTGATATTGTAGATTGTTTCTATATTTCTTGTTGAAAATTTCTGGTGGGAAAGAAATAAAATTCCTTACATATGTGGACTGTGGTATTTTATTGTCCACCAAGATGATACAGTAGTTTTCAAAACTTTGATGCTAAGCAAAATCTAATCAGATTTAAATGGAATAGAATTAGACCTAAATCTATTGCTAATCAATTTAAATTCACTGGTTTGTTATTTTTTAGATCTGTATTGATTTTTAATAGCACCATGTGTCAGAGAACCAACCTCAGGTGGCTGGCCTGTTGTTTTCTGGGAACACACAGGCTGCCGGTTTTGCAGGCAGAGCCCACCACAAGATTGGTGCTGACTTAATCAGATAGGACATTGACTTTCCTATCCAGGAACATGGGCCAGCAGCAGGAATTATTTTATCTATTACCCCTTAGAAGATGCTGTATACTATTTCAAATATCTTGTTAGTATTTTCCATAGGATAGTTGGTGGCAGAAGCAGGCATTGGTTTGGGAGTGAGGGGGCCCAGTCTAGTTGATAGGCAAAGAGAAAGTTGTATTTATCTCCAAACAGGAAGTGCTTATTTAGGTGCTATAAACCCTTCCTGTTGTATCTGGTCAAAACCTTGGTGCAGGCCAGAGAATGGCTCACTAATATTTGTGCAGTAAAGTACTTCTTGTACCCGGGCTTTAATGGGTATTTGATAAAGTAAACAGGTCTGTAGGATGCACTTTGTGTGAGAATTGGGGCAGGTTAGTAGGATAAAACTAAGCTCTCACCCACAATAAAAATTGCGGTTTTAGCAACAAAAAAAGCTGTTACTAAAAATTCCTGGGAGGTGTTGCAACCAAGCTTCCTCCCTTGCCTGCTAATGTATCTTACAATACACAGGGGGCACTCAATGAGTTGCCCCAGGACGTATCAAACAACATGGATTAATCTGATGGGGATGTCAAATTGTGGGCACTATCTCACAATTAGGAGTGCTACCAATTTGACTCACTGATCCTGGCACAGGTTATTCCACAGTCCCAAACCTTATATGGAACCTGCCACTATGCCACCCCCTGGTGGCCTTGTGGCTTTCCCCATATGGTATATTAATCATAATAACAACCAATAAATGATACCTTATTCTTATTATTTCTGTCCTTTCTATTGGACTGCTGTCTTCCCCAAATTAAATACTAACCCTCATTGGCTCAGTTGCAACAGTGGTAGCAGCAGTAGGTTCATAACCTACCTAAAAGAAAAATTTCCCCCAATAAAGGACAGAGTATGGGTCATATGGATACTCCTCATCAAGAAACCTTCCTTACAATCCCTGAGGGGGAGGTCCCCAAAGGGTATGTTATCTATCAGGACCAGTTGGTACTTACAAGCATTTACAATTGTCTCTTCCTGGGGCAGCACAATCCAAGTGTCAGGCTTCCACAATTGGACCTCTCACAATGCATGTTAAATCTTCAACTTAAATCCTTTGTGAGTGGCGTAGAAGGAGCTGACATTGTTGGCTGGCTCCATTCCACAGAAACCTGCCTCCATATTTTCCAGGTGCCTGAGCCCATGTGGGTTACCACTGCATCTGGGCGCCTCACGGAGCCTGCTGCTGTGTGGTTCACCAACTGGGCCAGCCAAGAGATAGATGTCACTTGGGTGTTGTTCAGTGACGCTGCAAAGTCCCGCTACAGTGAAACCTTTTCACTCATTGTGGTGGGAACTCCCCTCCTGGCCATTAAACAGACTGGGTCTTTTCCTGAGTACCTTGCCACCTGGCAACAAGCTCTTGCTGCCGCCCCAAAGCTGTGACTGACAGAAATGCAATGCTACTCACTCTCATCATCAATGGGTTAAAACCCCATATCTGCAAGTGGGTCCCTGTAGGTTGCTTCACCTCCATCAATGACTGCTACAAGGCCATTGTAGAGGCTACCAACCAGGCTTTGATGGGCTTCTGCTGTACCAGTGACGCTCCATCCCAACCTTGTACAACACCTGGCAATGGCCACAATCAAGTGGGCCGCCGCCAGCTCTGTCAGCAGGATAATGGGACTAAACACCCCTGCAAGGGGGGAGCTCCAGCTAGCGCAGCTTGAGGAGCAGGGAAAAGCCTGGGGGTTGTAGCAACAAGAGTCCCTGCAACCCCACCTGATCCATCCTCTCAATACTTTCTTGCAAAGAACCCCTGTGACTACAACATCCATGAAGTTGAAACCCTGGACATCTTACAAGTCCACAGTGACAACCCTGTACTACAAGCAAGCTACTCCTCAAAGAAAGTAACCCGCTTATCCTACCCCTTCTGTTTCTGTGAAAATACCCACAAATTTTTGGTAGACACTGGGGCCAATCACACCATGGTTGACCAGGGATTTGCAGATTCTCAACAACTAGATTGAGCGCCTAGTCAATATAAGGCTGTGCGTGTTGCTGACTCTCATAGAGTGGCAATCACCTATAAGACAGTACTCTCCTCTGTGAGAATGGGGAACATCCAGGTGAGGCTCTCTGAGCCAATCATGACTGGATTCAGCCACAATGTGATTGTTGGCCTCAACTGGCTCCAACATAATTGCTCATATATTGATTGGGATACCTCTATGATCACATTCAATAGGAATGGTGTGGGTTTTCAGATTTACCCCATTGAAATGATTAAATTTCTCCACAACACTTTATTTGTCAGAATCACAGAGACCAGCACATACAATTTCAAGGGGGAAAGCTGAACTTTAATCAGTGTTCAGTTAAAGTTATCCGCTCTAAACCTGCTGTAGCCCCCCTTGACCACCACACCTCCACCAGCACTTGTAGCACTTCTAGAGGCGTACAAGGACGTCTTCAGTGAAACACTTGATTAACTGCCCCCTCTAAGAGAAATACAACATGCTGTTTAGTTACAAGGGTTGTTGCCCAAGGCACACCCCCTTTATTGCTTGACGCCCAAGGAAGACAAGACTTTCTGTCAGCACCTTGTGGACGCTCTCAATAAGGGCTTTATCCTCCTATCACTCTTGCTGTATGGGGCTGCCATCTTTTTTGTAGCCAAGAAGGTTGCCTGCCTTTGCTTGATAACCAAATACTGCACACTAAACAAGATGAGAGTCAAAAACAAATACCCCTTACCAACAACTGATGGCTTGTTTGATACACTCGCAGGTGCAAAGGTCTTCAGTAAGATTAATCTCACCGCAGGGTATAACCAGGTCCGCATTGCGCCAGGGGATGAGGCAAAAACTGCCTTCTGCACAAGCTACTGGTTGTTTGAGTGCCGTGTCATGAGCTTTGGAATGACCTTTCTCCCTCCAACTTTACCATTTTGATGAACAAAGCCTTTGAGGATTTAATTGGAAAGTGTGTTGATGTGTACCTTGACAACATTATTGTCTTCAGTCAAGATCAAACCACGCACCTCCAACACCTTTGTACTGCCCTTGACACCCTTTTTAAAAACCAGATAAAGGCCAAGCCTTCCAAATGCAAGTTTCTCTGGTCAGGGCTCTTGTTCCTTGGACGCACCATCTCTTCCCAAGGGATAAAGCCCAACCCTGCCAAGATTAAGGCAATCACAAGCATGCCACCCCCCACTGATGTGGGTCAGGTGTGTACATTCTTGGGCATGGTTGCTTATGTGCAAAAATTCATTCCCAACTTTGGAGATCTGATCTTCCCTCTCACCAAGCTGTTAAATACCAAACAGTTCTTTCACTGGACTCCTGCCAGAGATCAAGCCTTCAAGACATTGAAGCAGAGACTTACAACTGCACCTGTATTTCAATTTTCCAATCAAAATTGCCAGTACAAACTCACGACTGATGTCTCTGACAGGGCCATAGGGGGTGTGCTGAGAGTGGAAACTGAAAAAGGCGTCTTCCTTCATGTGGCCTACAAATCCAGGAAGTTTACTGACTCAGAGCAGCGCTACCCTGTACATGACAAGGAGTTAGCGGCAATTGTGCACTGCGTCAAGAAATGGCGCTGTTACCTGGAGGGAGCCACTTTTCCACCCCGCATCCTAACAGATCACAAGTCTCTTCAATACTTCAACACTCAGTTGCACCTGACTTGAGGTCAAGCAGGGTAAGTCAAGCGCCTGTCCCCATACCAACTTTGCATCAATTACAAACCTTGAAAGGAACTTGTCACAGCTGACGCTCTCTCCAGACTGTATGTAGTGTCCATCACGGGAGATGACAACCTGGACCCCAACTGGCCCATTCTTTATCTACGTCCTGAAGCCACTCAATATGAGGGCCTCAATTCTGCAACTATTTTCAAGTCAAAGGACAACAAAAGCCAGTTCACCACTGACAATGTTTGCATCCAGGCAGAGACAGGTGAAAAGACGCCTTAAATCCCCACCACACAACAAGGCAGCACAATACTGCATCACCACTGCATCTTGGGTCACATCAGAGGACGCAACCTCTTCAAGATCATGAAATGAAAGGTTTGGTGGCCGCGTATGCACCAAGATATCTTGGATCTCCTCAAAACATGTGTGCTGTGCAAGAAGAATACGTCCAAACCTGTACCCCCCAAGTCTGTCCTGCTCATCAAGGCCATGAAACCCTTCAAACAGTGGGTCTTTGATGTAGTCAGGCCCTTCCCTGAAGACAGACTGGGGAAGAAATACATCATAGCTGCCATTGACTACTTCACTTGCTGGCCAGTGGCTTGGGCAACAACTAATCACACCACCACCATCACCTGCTTCATTGGCAAGGAAATTGTGGCCTGCTTTGGGCGGCCCAAACGTCTCATCACAGATGATGGCCCCAAACTTGTTGGACAGGTCATGAAAGCATACTGCGCCAAGAATGCCCTCCAACAGATAGTTATCACCCCTTATCATCTGCAAGCCAATGGGCACATGGAACAGTTAAATGGCTCCCTGGTCCAGTTGATTGCCAAGCTCTTGCAGGAGCATCCCAATACTGTGTGTACCAAAAACTTATCCACCGCTCTACTTATTTTACAAGCAAGCATCAACAGAGGCACCAGGTTCAGTCCCAGCGCCTTGGCCTTTGGGACGCCTGAAAGTCTGACAGGAGTTGAACAGGGGAAGTTATGGTCTACAGTTCCCAGGAAACCCCCCTGTTGATGACTCCATCCCTAAACCAATGGCGTGCCAAAGCCCAAAAAATTGAGCACAAACAAATTGAAAGAGGGACAAAGCACCTCAAAGCTAGTTACACTGTAGGTGACCCCGGCCACACCCTCAACCCCAATTTGGCTAAGTTAGAACCCAACTACCTAGGGCCCTTCAAGATAGCTGCTGCCTATGACAATCACACCTATTGGCTTGAGGATGCTCAAGAAAACACCAAGAAGCTCCACCACAATTGCTTACGCCCCTGCCACGCCATCTGTGGTACTCTTACTACAGCAATGGGGGATATTCTAATGATCAGTTGGTACTCTTGGTACTTTACAAGTTGGAAACCAGAAAAGTAGTCAGTAGTACAAAAGCATTTGGACCTGTAGAACAACAAAGGGTTAGGAGTAGTGGCAACAGCAACTACTCAAAATTGAATCCTCAACAAGTGAATTCTAGTCAAGCTTAGTTGATAGTTTAGTCAATGGGAGGAGACTAGCCTTTGAAGTTCTTAGATTATACACTCAACAAAGTTATTGATGGTGTAGCTAATATAAGGGGGGTATAACGTATATTTTATTGAAAAAAGGAGGAGGAGTTTATATACTACAACTTACTTGATAACTCAAGGTAAGTTGGACATTGCTTGGGGGTTGAGAGAGAGGGAAATGAATTTCAAACCATTAGGGATTGACACAACAATTGAGGGAGGATGGAAACAGCCCCAGTGGCACAAGGGGGTTGCAGTAGCTCAAGGATGGAGAAGTCGGTCAGTTTTAACCGCAGTCAGTGAACTGTATTAATTGATAGAATTAACAACCAGTCAGTGAAGTCCTAATTAGGAGCCAAGGCAGGCAGATAAGCAATTTGGAAGCAAGTTGTTGGAGTCCCAATCCAAGGGCCAGAGTGGATGAGCAATCCAGAAGCTAATTGGACTTATGTGACAATCCAATAGCTAGTCTAAATCATAATCATCAAGAACAACTACTATATTGGAAGGGAGATCAGGATCCTAGTACAATCAGAAAGTACCCAATGATGATCATAATTAAAGCAAGCAACTGGTGATGAGTTTCACCACACATCCCCCCACATGAATAGATTATAAATGTTGTAATTCATAGAGCCTGATCAACTAAATGAAGGACATCAAGAAACTTGTTGCAGACCTGGTAACCAAGCAATCAGCTGAGACAGAGGAAAATGAGGCAATCACCAAAGGCCTGATTGAAGTATCCAACATGCTGAACAACTATGCCAAGGAGATGGAGGAATTGGAAAATTTCCAACAGCAAATAACCTCCATTGCTGGTGGTAGCCAGCAAGGCGTTCAATGAGTACTTCCAGTAACTATCATAAGGCAACTGACGTCAACAAGCAGCAAAAACCAGCAGAGCAAACCAAAAAGAAACCTCAAATCTTGTTACGTAAACCAGTGGCTCCTGTTACCAAAAAGGAAAAGGAGAAGCCTTCCAATCAGCAAGACTCCACTGAGGAGACGCTCCTGAATATTTGGAAAGAGGTGTCAGCCTTCAAGAAGCTGGTCAATGGAAGAACATCCAAGAAATAAACTGAGGCACTGAACCCTAGCATAATGAAACCAATACCTGAGGTAACAACAACAACTAATTGTTTTCTAATCTTCTTTTTGACACTGACATGGGGTACGCAGTACCCATGGACTTTGGCAGCAATGTAGCTTGGCTAGGATCATCTTGGAAAGAACTTTTTGAGGCGTTCAAGGTTGAATTTCCTGATGGCAAGACGCCAATTCCTCTTTTGTGCCATATGAAAATACTGCATTGTTGGCTGAGCAACAGTCATACAAGGTGTAACTAGATTGATTCCTTCAGGAAGCAACTAATTTGGACATAAGTCAGGAGTAACAAGAGAAAATCATGGCAATCTGTTGTCCTGTGGCTCTCAGCTGGGCTTTTCCTGGTGAGTATCATATGGCCCCTCAGGCAATCTCTCTCCAGAACAGAGTAGGAAAGTGTTGTCCTGCGGAATACCAAGAGTTGTTCTTCATTACCTTGTCCCAGGAAGCTAACTTCTTGTACAGCCAGTCAATGGGCTTTTTTTTATCTCCTTACCTTGGAGATGCTATTTGAAGTGACTCATTAAAAGGACTTGTTGGCCAAGGAAATTCCTGATGTAAAAAAGTTACAACTCACAGAGTTCTTAAACAGCTGGTTAGCCAATGGGCCTCAATCAGAATTCCTGGCCAGTCTTGGGCTCTTAATCTTTGGACTCTTTGGCTCCAATTTTGGTGTGGCGCGTCTGGATCAAGTCAAGTTCCCTGATTTTCTGAACTTCCTTAAGGTTGGCTCTAGTTGTCCTCTGGAAGCCAATGTTGTTGGCAAAGCAGTGCCAGTCATGCATCATTGTTGAGATGTTCTTTATTCCCTTGGGTTTGTTGTTTCTCTCAAATAAGCAATGCACAATAAAGCTCTTCTCTCTTTTCAATTTGTTTATGTTTTCTTTGGGTTTCTTCCTTACAATAGAATTAAGGGTATGGTATAAAATAGAAAATAGAGGTAATAAAAACTAGGTAAGGGAAGGGTGAACCCTAACCCTTAGCTAGAGGTCCAGCAAGTCTTGGAGAGTTGGCTGAATATCCTTTCAGGAATTTGGCATGGACACAATTGATAAGTTGTCCCAAAGTTAAATCCTTAAGGTTGTAGACATCATAGCCTACTTTGGCAATGACTTCACATGGGTTGGTTCATAAGCTATCTATCT
The DNA here is from genome assembly GCA_014839935.2 of Entomophthora muscae. Lineage (NCBI taxonomy): Eukaryota > Fungi > Entomophthoromycota > Entomophthoromycetes > Entomophthorales > Entomophthoraceae > Entomophthora > Entomophthora muscae. The sequence goes on from QTSX02002147.1 coordinate 623,552, forward strand.
TGTTCTGTGGCTTGTGGAGTTGTTGTTGGTACATTAGAACTTGATCACTGACTTGAAACTTGGGAAGGGCTGGTAGATTCACTTGGTCTTGCAAGTAGCTTTTAACTTGATATTCCCTTAGACTGTTGAACGCTTGAGATTGGGTCCTCATTATTTGTTTGGTCAAGAGGTTCAGTTGTTGAGAGTATGTAGATTCACTACAATTGGCGTTCAATGGTACCAAGTGCATAAGGAGTCCAGGTTGTTGGCCATATAGTATTTTGAATGGGCTTACACCAGTTCTAGAGTGTACAGTGAATTGGTATGCCATGACGGCTGCACCTAGATATCTATCCCATGAAAAAGGCCAATCATGTGCTAGTTTCTTCAGTATCCTAACTAGAGTTTCATTAACTCTCTCAACAGCTCCATTTGTCTTGGGTTGGTAGGGCGCTGAAGAGGTACTCTGGATTCCCATTAGATCATGTAACCGAGGTAATATAGCCTTGAAAAAGTTGATTCCATTGTCAGTTAAGATTGTAGCAGGACAACCATGTTGTGCAATGATCTCTTGGAGTACAAACTCAGCTATCTATAAAGAGTTGGCGGAAGAAACAGGTAGGACTTTGACCCACTTGGTTAAGTGACCTATGGCAACTATGATGTACTTCAGTTTTTCTGGACCAGCGCTGGGGAGTGGTCCAACAACGTCAATTGACACAGTCTGGAAAGCGTATCAAGGCAGAATAAATCAATAAGAGTGTTGGCTGGGTTTTTCTCCAAACCTAGCAAACTGGAGACATTTGTTGACATATTCTGCAATGTCAGTGGTCATATTTTCCCAATAGACGTATTCTGACATTGTTTTATCATTTTTTGTATCCTGGTGTGACCTAATTGTTGGTGGAAATCATCAAGACAAGTGAGTTGGTTGGAGGGACAAATATAGGGGAGAGTGGTTCCCTTATAAATCTTGAAGAGTTTACCATCTTTCATGAATGTATGTTGACTTAGTTGTTGAAGCGTCCTCTTCACTTTCTCTTCTATGGAACTCCATTGGTCTGGTTGACTGATCAACTCATAAAGACTATCAAAATCCTCTCCTAATGCAGCAACAATCAGTAGTTGGGATAGGGCATTGGCATTTCCATGTTTGATTCCTGGTTGGTGGACAATGTCAAAGTCAAAGTTTTGTAGCTTGGCAGCCCATCTTTCTAGTCTGCCTTCTGGATCTTTTGTCTTTCTTAGCCATACTAGACTCAAATGGTTGGTGACTACCGTAAAGTGTGTTCCATGTACATAAGGTCAACACTCTTTGATAGAATAGAGAACAGCTAGGCATTCACGTTCAGTAGTGCTATAGTTCTGTTCATGCTTGTTAAAAGTTCTTGAGAAGTAAGCAACTGGATGTTCCTTGTCTTTGTTGTTGGTCTGAGACAGAACGGCACCAATTGCAACATTGAAAGTGTCAGTGTGTAGAGCAAAAGGCTTGGAATAATCTGGATATGCTAACAGATGATTAGTTGTCAACACATCTTTCAAGGATTGAAAGGCTTCTTCACATTCTTTGGTCCAGTTGAAATTGGTGGAAGTTTTCAACAGATGAAAGAGTGGTTGGGCTATTTCAGCAAAGTTGGGAATGAATTGGCGATAGTAACCTGCTATGCCTAGGATTACTTGAACTCCTTTCATGTCTGCGGGGAAGTCATCTGGGCTATGGCTGACGTCTTGGCTGGAATTAGTCTGACACCTTTGCTGGAGATGACATGACCCAAAAATTCCAATGTTTCTTAAAGAAAGAGCACTTAGAAGGTTTGAGTTTCAACCCTTTCTTCTGAAGCCTTATGAAGACTTCCTTCAAGTGGCTAAGGTGTTCATCAAATGTCTTAGAGAAAACATTTATGTTGTCCAAGTAGATGAGAACACAACTTAGTTTAAGGTTGGCAAATGTACTATCCATGAGTTGTTGAAAGGTAGCTGGTGTGTTTACTAATCCTTGGGGCATTCTAGTTGGTTGGTACAATCCTGCTGCTGTGATTAGGGCGCATTTTTCTTGATCCCCTTTGTCCATTGGTACTTGCCAGTAACCAGAAACCAAGTCCATTGCTGAGAAGAAATGTGCTCTGCTTAGTTGGTCCAGTGTCTCGTCAATACATGGCAGAGGGTATTTGTCTTTCTTGGTTATCTGATTTAACTGTTGGTAGTTGATGACAACTTGATTAGTGCCATCTTTCTTCTTAACTAGCAGGAGAGGGGAAGCCCAGGGACTACTTGATGGTTTCAGAAGACCAGCACTTAGCATTTGTTGAACTTCTTCACCAAGTATTACATTGTCCTTAGGTGATTGACAATATGACCTATGGTAGATAGGAGCTGAATCACCAACATTGATTTTGTGCTTGACTCCTTTTGTGCAGCCTAAGTCAAAATTGGATGTTGCAAAGATGTCTTTGAATTCATTTAAAAGTTTTCAAACTTGCACCTCTCCCCCCTCAGAAAGACCAGAAATCTCTCTGCGCAGAATGGCAGCCAATACTGAGTGAGTATGGGTTGAAGATGTTTTTGAAATCCCTAATTATGATAGATTTCCTACATAGTAGACAGAGTCAATGTCTGTGGTTGGTTCTATCCTAATGTATGCAATTGGTTGATGTCTTTGGACAACAATTTTCTTTGGTGAGAGGTTGGTTAGCAGAACCTTAAGCTCTAACTGGTCAGCTTCATCATGAAATCCAGGGGCTGCAATTGGTTTAACCAGCAAAGGGTGAGGAAGGCTAAGCACATTTAGAGACATTCCAGGAGGAACATCAAACAGAATGCCTGTGCTAACAACCATTTTCATAAAAGGCTCTATCACCATAGAATTATTAACCTTTAACTTGATGCCTGTTGCTGAGTTAGCATGGGGCTGAAGAGTCTTGATATGCGAGTTGGCAAGACGGTAAGGAATCCCCATGACACCATATGGGTGCTTGATTAAGGTATGGTGTCGGTCGGCTTTCCCTTGTAATACCATGTACAATGTTTGATTGTTGTTAAACAATAACGGAATAGAATAGCCCATAAGGGTTATTGTTCCAGCACACATGGCTATTATGGCATTGTATTGTTGTAGCAGGTTGGTTCCTATTAGCATATCATAACTGGTTGATTGTAGCACAACAGCACTTGTTGTTAGGACTAGCTTACCAAATATCAGAGGGATACTGCTGTAGGCACCTGCGGCAATGGTTTGTTGATCCCATTCAGTAGAAAAGCTTTCATCATAAGCCAAGTCTGGTTTGAATCAAAGCTTTGATACTAATTGGGAGGAAACAATTGTTGTCAGTGCTCCTGTGTTGACAACGGCGCAAATAGGAGTATCAAAGACTTTAAGTTGGACCCATGTACATGTTTTTATTGGATTGATAATATTATTAGTGATACTACATATGGGATCAGTTCTTAGGTGCTCTTGTAGAGCATCCAAACAATCCTAAACATTGGCAGGGCTTTCACAAAAGTCTTCCTTGGGATGGGGAACAATACATTGACAAAGGAACTGTCATTGTATGAGGTGATTTCTTCACAGTTGCTATCAGAGTCGGTCAGGAGTGGTTCAGGTACAGGCTAGGACAGGTAGGGATGGAAGGTTAGGTTGGTGATACTAGAGTTAGGAGATTCCATTAAGACATGTCTCTTCTCCAGTCATTGGGCCTGTACTGATTTCTTTCTGGTTAGGTTGGATAGCACAGCAAAAATACCAGCTAAGTTGTTGGGGGGAGGTTTAGGTAGAGGTGATGGGGACTCCCTGAGTTCATCACCTATTTGTTTTTTGACTTTTTATCAGAAGAGAATCAGTCTTCTATGTGGACTGTGTCCTCAGTAGAAACTATGTGAACTCCAGGTTGACCCTGAGTTCTACTTCTAAACATATCCTGTACTTTTTTATACACATCAAAGTTGGGGCAATCTTTTTGCATGTGTGTCTTCTCCTTACAAATTCTACAACTGGTGTAGTTTGGTTGCATATGATATGGAGTTGGCTGGGTATTAGAATTGCTTTTTTAGGAAGACAATGGTTGATAGACAGGAGTTGGAGTTGGTTCTGGAGTGGTGTAGACTTGTTGATTGGTATGCTTCAGGCAGTCCAGCTGGGTTTTAAGCTGTCCTAGAGTAAAGACTTGCTCTACAATTGAAGTGATGTCATGAAGGCCATTTATCTGACCAGAGAACTCAAGCCAGAGATCCTTGTATGGTAACAAGGCATGTCAGAGGGCACAGAAACAGCTTTTAGGGCTGATGAGGTTCTTCATCTGCAGCCGGCTTACCATGGATTGGAATTCACAAGGAAATTCTTCAAAGCTCTTAATTTTTAGAACTAGAAAGTTATCCCTGTCAATTTTGTCTCTTGCTTCAGAGTCAAAGACTTTAAGGCAAGCTTTTCTCACATCCTTATATTTATAGTTCCTAGGGAGATGGTGAGAGATTTCTGCTAACACTGATTTTTCTAGCATGCAAATACAGGCTAGACCCATCTCTCTTGACCCTAGTCCTTCATTAGCCTTCTCAAAAGTGTCCAGCCACATGTGGATGTCAATGTGACTGTTCATGGAGAATTTGGTTTTGAAGAGACTATTTGGTTTAGTTCTACCTGAACTAGAACCATGATGCACTCCTTGCTGATATTTAGAAGATGAGATTGTCAACTCATCTTCAGAACCAGAGTTGGAACTAGAACTACTACTATTGGAGTAGTTGGGCTGGTGGCATCTGCAGCAGGACTGGCGTCAGTGACCCTCAGGACTTCTCTGGCAGCAACGTTGGCTTCTTGGACCTGCACTCCCAATTGGCATAGTGTTTACTTCAGTTGCTATGTTGGGAGGTGTGTAATGAGGAGGGCAAACAGGGTTGGTTCAACCGTGATTGAGGATATTGCCAATGATGGTGGGGTTGTGAGTTGTTGGATCCCCAATTGCAAGTCAATCAAAGCGTTCTTCTAGGGTAGTTGTGGCTACTCTTAGTTCTTTGACTACACGTCCTTGATTATTAAGTAGGGTAGTGGTGTTGGCCAATTGAGCCGTAAAACTACCCACTTGCTCTGTTAGGTCTTGATTGGAAGTGTGTGCCTGTTGTACTCTTTGGTTGCAGGTGGTAAGCTGTTCCACTACTGCAGCAGTAGTGGTAGCTAGATCTTTGGTACATTGTTGTTGTACCTCTTCAATATGGATGCAATTTTCATTGAATTGTCTGGTGACCTTGGCATCCATGTGGGTAATAGTGGTGTTCTGCTGTCTCTGGACAGCACTCTGAGCAGAGGTTGCACGTGACAGTTGGCTCATTTGTTTCATCAATTCTTGGATATGTCAATGATGGTCAGTGAGGGCCGTTCCTTGGGCTTCAAGATAAACCGCAGACAACTCCAAGTTGGCAGCTAAAGTGATAGTGAAGTTGCAGAGAGTAGTAAACTGGGTATCCACAAAGGTATGACTCTTTAGTTATCCCTTCTAAGTGGATGGCAGTTGCTCTTGCACGGGCGTCGGACTCTTCCAGTTGCTGGTTGATGATATTGTTCCATTCACCTTGGCGCTTGAAACTTATAGCTGCCAACTGTTGGAGGTCTCCATGACAATTATTGAGCTCTCAGAGGCTGACATTGACCTGATTAAGTCTATTTACAGCGTCCATGAGTTTGGGATGACCAACCCTGGTGGTGTACATGGTCAGTCTGTCCAAACTGTTGACAGTTGATTGAGGAAGGGCTCCATTGTTGTGCTCAATCATTTGCTTGATTTCTTGTAGGTCTTGCTCAGTATTAGTGATCTCTGCGGAGGTATCCAGAGGGAGATAGGGATCAGTATTGGTTTGGCTAATAGAGGGAGCAATTGGAAACAATTGAAGACTGGGGCTGGTGGAGACAGGGTATATTGGGGAAGAAGGCCAACAATCAAGGGTTTGACTGACTCCAGAAGCAGAGAAGTTAAAGGTCTCAAAGGTTTGGACCAACTGTCATACTGATTGGCTAGGAGGTTCCCAGGGTCCCAGAGGAGGAATTGAGGCTGACTGTACTGTGGGGATCTCCATGGATAAGAGTTTTTCTATGGGACTATGACAATTTTTAGGGTTACTTAGTACCGTTTTTGGAGTTTTAGTTTGTCAGTTGGTCCAATTTTCTGTGGTGTGATTCCCCAGAGGAGACAGAGCTGGTCTGACGGGATTGTTGGAGGTGGTGGTCAAGGGTCAGGAGGTAGTTCTGTTAGTTGACAACTGACTCACCTGTTGGGGGTGAATGCTGCCAACTGGTCCCAGGGTATTGGCGCTTGCTTGAGATGGTGCTGATGTGGTAGTGGCTGGAGAGCCTGTTCTGTTAGGACAACCAACTTGTTGAATGTCGTCATTTAAAGGTAGAAGCAGTACTCCAGAAGATCTAGTGTTTACCATGTTAGGTAGGTTCTTCCCTTGTCAAAGCCTTTATAGGCGTCAATGGGGGTTGATAAAGGAATTGGCTAAAAGCCCCTGTAGTGAGCACCAAGATCTGGTACTGTTACTACGGCAATGGGGGATAGTCTAATGGTTGGTTGGTACTCTTGGTACTTTACAAGTCGGAAACCAGACAAGTAGTTGGTAGTACAAAAGCAGTCAAACCTGTAGAACAACAAAGGGCTTAGAGTAGTGGCAACAGCAACTACTCAAAAGCAAATCCTCAACAAGTGACTTCTAGTCAAGCTTAGTTGACAGTTTAGTCAATGGGAGGAGACTAGGCTTTGCAGTTCTTAGATTATACACTCACAAATTTATTGATGGTGTAGCTAATATAAGGGGGGTATAACGTATATTTTATTGAAAAAAGGAGGAGGAGTTTATATACTACAACTTACTTGATAACTCAAGGTAAGTTGGTCATTGCTTGGGGGTTGAGAGAGGGGGAAATGAATTTCAAACCATTAGGGATTGACACAACAATTGAGGGAAGATGGAAACAGCCCCAGTGGCACAAGGGGGTTGCAGTAGCTCAAGGATGGAGAAGTCAGTCAGTTGTAACCGCAGTCAGTGAACTGTATTAATTTATAGAATTAACAACCAGTTGATGAGGTCCTAATTCGGAACCAAGGCAGGTGGATAAGCAATTTGGAAGCAAGTTGTTGGAGTCCCAATCCAAGGGCCAGAGTGGATGAGCAATCCAGAAGCTAATTGGACTTATGTGATCATCCAATAGCTAGTCTAAATCATAATCATCAAGAACAACTACTATATTGGAAGGGAGATCAGGATCCTAGTACAATCAGAAAGTACCCAATGATGATCATAATTAAAGCAACCAACTGGTGATGAGTTTCACCACACCATCCCCACACAAATATTATTTGTGCAGACAGTCCAGATCTCCTGCAAGCTCTGATCTTGATTTCTGACAACAACCAGGGGGCAAGGTGGGTGTTACAACCAAGTTTCCTCACTTGCCTGCTAATGTATCTTACAATACACAGGGGGCACTCAATGAGTTACCCCAGGACGTATCAAACATCATGGATCAATCTGATGGGGATGTCGAATTGTGGGCACTATCTCACAATTAGGAGTGCTACCAATTTGACTTGCTAATCCCTGCACAGGTTATTCTACAGTCCCAAAACTTATATGAAACCTGCCTTTATGCCACCCCCCTGGTGGCCTTGTGGCTTTCCCCATATGGTATATTAATCACAATAACAACCAATAAACAACACCTTATTCTTATTATTCCTGTATTTTCTATTAGACTGTTGTCCTCCCCAAATCAAATACTGAATCTTCATTGATTCATTTGCAACAGAGGCCAAAGGGGGAAAGAAAAAATCTGAACTCCAAAAGCAACAGACAAAACCAAATGGGCAGAACTACTAAAAAAAATGTTGAACTTTATTAGGTTAGATAATGATGAAGCAAGGCCTTTTACAACACTTGCATTCATTTAAGGGGAAATAAAATTGGGGTATGAGATCAAATGTCACCAAACTAATTGACCAATAAAATGAGAAAATATGAGTGCATTTCTCAAGGCAGGAAAATCCTGAAAATTTTGGAATGGACAGAATCAAAAAGGAAAACTGACTCAACTAAAAATTGAGGAACTTGCTTTTGATACAATTACCACTACTCCTGGACGCTCTTACACATGATATTTAACCAGGAGTGTCTCTTGGATGGGTTGGGTGGGTATTTTTGCAATAATTCCACAAGTATTAATTCAAGGGCTTTTCTTGGGATTTTTTAGTAACTTTTGTATAATTGTTCAAATGCAATTTTGTGGAGGTCCCCAAGCATTTGGTGGGAATTGAAGTGGAGGCCTAAGGGGGAGGCGTAACTTTACATCCTGATCCTTGTCCAACTCCCAACCTAAAATTAGAAGATATTTTTCCTGCTGTAGAAAGTAAAGGACCCTTTTTTGATGTTGATGCTGTATATACAATAGAAAGACATATGGAAGGAATCACACACCCTCTTAGCACTCAAAACCATTATCAAAAAGCTGCTAAACCTCTGGAAACTCTAGAAAATTTAAATTTTGTCATAGATAGAAAATATTTTAAAGCAGAGTTGCCCAGATACCTCTCAAAATTCTGAATTTTCCCCTGTTCTTGCCAATTAACTATGATAAATTAATCACATGCTATTTTCTGTGGAAGAAGTATAGTGCTTGACCTGCTGGCTGGATTTTTTTTGAATTATGATGCCATCCAGTCAAATTCAACAGCAGGACTCCAAACTGCTGAAAATGTTCTTGCTAGCCAATCAGATGTTAGCAAAGTTCTCCCTCACCCATCCTAAACTTCTTTAAAACTTCCCTCACTTCTATCTAAAAACTTGTTTCTAGATAGGTATATTACCATCAAAAAAAGTTTTCCCAAAAATTATTATGATTGCTCTACTAGGGCTGTTTGCTCCTGTCTTTGAGAAAGTGGCCACTGTAATTGTCAGGGATCCAGTCTTGGGCGGCTGGCCTGTCATTTTCAGGTTAACTTGGGCTGGGTTTTTTGCAGGCAATGCCTACCACAAGAGGGGAGCTAACTTTAAAAGGTATGAGGCAGACTTCCCCACCCAAGACCATGGGCCAGCAACCAGGATTATAGTGTCAATCACCCCTGTGAGGGTGATGTACACAATCCCAAACAGCTTGCCAGTATGGTTGGTTGGGAGGTTGGGTGTGAAAGCAGGCATGGGTTTTGGTGTCACAGGCGGCTCCATGGACAGGTTGTAAGCAGGGAGATAATTGAATTTCCTCTGAACAACTTGGGTGTTGAAAATATCTACGGGCCTTGTCGGTTGTATCTAATAGCAGATTGTATGGGGGCCAGGGGATCAAGTTTGATTATCTTTTCCAGGGTGTATATCTTGTATTTAGACTTCAGAGGGTAGTCAGTAAAATGGACAGGTCCAAAGGGTACACCAGGAGGACAGAAAACAGCAGGCAGAGGGGCAGGCAGGCCAGGAGATCTCAAACTGAATTGGTAGACAGCAAATAAAAAATAAGGCAATAGCTGTATGAGCCAAATTAACATAGCCTTTATTCAAAAATGGCAATAATTTTTTTGGAGTGTGGGGTCCTTGGGTCTATATAGTACCCCCCTCCAAACTTAACATTTTCCATGGGGGGTCTATCAAGACATTGGAAAGGCCATGGCCGGGGAAACTGGGAGCTTGGGTCCAAAGGCGGCAAAATGTCACTCAGCCCAGGAGTTCTTCCATTGGTCAAGAATCTCAATTTGGCTGCTTGATTGTCTTGCTCTGGTGTCAAGGTCATGGGACCGGGCTGCGGGCCCGTGCCTCTTTCCTGGGTCTGCTCTTGATTGGTGGCTGGCGTAGACTTCAAGTTCATGAATCTAATAGTTGCCAATTCAGTACCTCCATTAGGCGCAGTGATTAACCCTCTGTTTGGTGCAATGATTTCTTTGATTTGGCTCTTTCTACTGCATGGGTCAATATGCTTGGTGTCAGCTTGTGGGGGCTCAATCCCAGAAAAATGCGGGCAGTCCTGCGGTCCATAGGCCTGGCAGCCCAGGGGAATCTAGGTTCCAGGTTCAATTCCCGCTCTTGGGCCTGGGGTACCAGAGGGGAAGAACTGTCAATCCTGACATCATCCCCTTCTTCCCCCAAGCTCCCTCCCTTCCAATTATTCTTGTTCAAGTAGAGTTGGACGGCTTCTTGGGCATTAGTCAGGTTGCTCAGCAGCTCCCAAGTACTTTCTTCTAGTGGGTATCCTTTCCACTTGACATAATACTGGGGTTTTTGGTAGTGAGTTTGGTTGCCGTGTATGTATTTAACTTCATATTCCATAGCACAGCCTGTTTGGATGGGTGGGGGGGCTGTCTTAATCTGTTGGTGGGGAAGCAAATTCCCAGCTTTTTTGAACAACAAGGAGCGGTGGAACACATCATGAATCTTCCAGGAGGGGGGTAGGTCTAGCTTAAAGGCAACCTCACCAACTAGTTTGGTGATTTTGTGGGGGCTACTTCTTCTGTGAGCTAATTTTCTGCAGGGCACATGTAGGGGTACCTTCCAGAAGTCTAGGTATACTTTGTCTCCTATTTGTAAGGGTTGGCCTGGGATTTGTTTGCGGTCATAAAAGGCTTGGTATGTTTGCACTGCGCGGTTCAGATTGGTCAAGCATGCTTTTTGTGTGTTGTGAATCTGTTTAAGAATCTGGTTTACTTTTTTGGTTTGGCCGTCAGTCTACAGGTGGTAGGAAGTAGATATGCACTGCTTGATTCCCAAGTCTTTCATCACTTGTGTCCAGTAGTTTGATGTGAATTGGGGTTCTCTGTGTAAATTCACTGCCACCTCTGGCATTGGATTGCGCAATCTTCCCTTGCTGCACCAAGAAAGGCCCAAAAACGCCAGCCAAACCCTCCATTCTTTAAAGGATTTAGCGCACATGGTTGATGAGAGGTTTGTGCTAGCCTACCCTACAGATTCTTTGCCTTTGGTTGCTCCCTCCTGGGAAGAAACGCTGGTCAATTTAGACTACTTGTTAGCCTGGTGTTGCCCATTTCTAAAAACCATTAGAGCTAGCCAATCAGAGGTTGCCACATTGATTCTCAACAACTCAAGTGAATCCCAAATGTCTAGTACCTCTTCCAGCCAATCATATTTGACCGCAGAAATTAGAATGTAACCCTCAGGACTCCCTAGTCCTATTCAGCAAAGTTTCTTCCTCTAGCCAATTGGATCCAGACCCAGATGTCATGTGACTCACTTTTAACTGCAACCCATTCCTTTTAATGCAGCAAAGGGACTTCCAGTCCCCTGCTTGTCTATTTTCCAAATTTATAAAGTTTTGGCTTCTGTTGCACTTGTTTTAATTCTTGCAGCTTTGATCAGATCTCAGTTTGGGCTCCTATCAATCTAGAAATTTAAAAGTGTTAGTCATTATCTTAACCCTTATCTTATGCCACCCCGCTTTGAACCCAGTCCATCTTCCAGGACTTCTAAAACAAACCTCAGTGTATAGCTGTTTGTGTATTTGCTTTTGTTTTAAAATTTTACGCTTGAACTTAAGTTTGTTAGTAATTTCCAACATAAAATCTTACTTTTACTTTGAATTTTTCTATATATTCTTTAATTTCAAACCTGTTCTTGCTTCAAACCAACTGCAAGGCACCTGGACACATTGCCAAGCCCTCCAAAGTGCTCTCAATTACTTTCTGTTTGCTCTCTTGTTTGTGGGTCCTCCCCAAAGCCAAATTTCTATTGTTTTAATTGTAAACAAAAGTACTTTCCTCACCCAAATTTTGAGGAGAACGCAACCATGCTACTCACTGTTGTTAAATTTGTGGTATTTTCTATGGCTCCATTTTTGCTGCTCCTATGGTCTACCTCCCTGGATTTGTGGGGGGAAATCTCCTCTTCTGCCCAGCTTATGGGAGAAAATCCCTCCAGTCTCTGGGATCTTCCCAGTGGTCTCTTCTTCTCTGAAGAGGCTGTGGTTAAGAGCTTGACATGCAACAACTTGGATCTGGATATCATGGTTTTAACCCCACCTGCTTCTGAGGTGGACGGCCCTCCCATGCCTTCCCCTCCCAGTTTGGCCAAGAGCCATTCTTTGCCATTCAGGATCTCTGAGGTGTTCCCTCCCACTCCCACCTGTACCCCTTGGTTGATCACTGGACTGGTGTTGATGGGTTTGAACGCTTATTTCCCTTGAATGTCTCCTGTGTCCTCCCTGTAGCCCCTCTTTGAGCGGCTGTCCCAGTTCTTCACTGGGCCGCATCTTGGTGGTTTGTTTCACCAGGGTGGGAGCCAAACTTAGTTAGTTTAGCCCCCCTCTCTCACACTCTGTCTGTGATGATTTCCTCAGACGTCCTGTGTTGGGTGAGGATGTGGTTGTGGAAGTGTTGGGCTGTCTCTGCTGCTTTGCAATGAGTGGTGGATGGTACAAAGTATGCCATCTTGGTGAAGCGGTCTACCATGACCAGGAGTGCATTGAAGGAGAGGGACAGGGGCAATTTGACAATGTAGTCCATGGAAAGGGATCTCCAGGGTCCAGCAGGTATATCCAAGGGTCTGAGAAGTCCTTCAGGTTTGTTTCTGTGGGGTTTAGTTTGTCCCCAGATCTCACATCCTTTCAGGTATGTGCTTACTTCTTGGTCCATCTTTGGCCAGGCAAAGTTCCTTCTAATAGTCCAGAGGGTCTTGTGTCTCCCTGGGTGACTGGCCATCTCATAATTGTGATAATCTCTCAAGATTTTGGTCCTGATGCTTCCTTCTAGCACAAAGATTCTGTTGTGCAGCATTAGTGTTGTTCCCTTCAATGAGTAGCCTTTTTGGTAATGGGAGCTATCCAAGGATTTTGAAAGGTTGGCAATCATGGTTTTGGTGAATTTTTCAAGTGATTGGGCCTTCAGTACTTCTGGTTTGCTGGCCCTGATCTTTGTCAATCCCAGGTGGATGCCTAGGCTAGCTGGGTCCAAGAGTACTTGAGTGTTGTGGTCGCAAGTTTCTATGTGGGTGGGTGCCAGGTCAGCTCTTCTACTCAGGGCATTGGGTACTATGTTCACCTTTCCTGGCTTGTAGTCTATGATCAGGGTGTATTCAGCCAGTTCTAAAGCCCATCTAGCTTGTTGTTGATTGAGCTGTTGTGGTTTGAAGAAATAGACCAAGTTCTTGTGGTCTGTCAGAACCTTTACTGGGGATTCAGCACCACAGAGGTATTGGCGCCAATGTTTCAGGGTCTTCATAATAGCTATCATCTCTTTGTTATAAATTGGGTAGTTCTCTTCCGCAGGCAGCATCTTCTTGGAGTAATATGCTACAGGATGTAGCACACCATCCCCTCCTTCCTGATGAAGGACCCCACCCACCACAAAGTTGGACGCGTCAGTTTCCAACACAAATGGCTTGGAGGGGTTGGGCATGGCCAGGACAGGGGCAGAGGTGAAGGCAAGTTTCAGGGTTTCAAAGGCAGTGGTGCATTCCAGAGTCCAGGCAAAGGTGACCTTGTTGGAGCATAGGCGGGTCAGGGGCAGAGTGATGTGAGAAAAATTTTGGATGAAATCCCTGCAATAATTTTCCAGGCCCAAAAAACTTCTCACATCTTTTCTGCATTTGGGGGTTGGCTAGGAGGGCACAGCGTCCACTTTATCCTGGGCCATTGCAAACCCTCCAGTTTTCACTACACAGCCCAGGAATTCCACTTCTGGTTAGAAGAACTCACACTTCTTGAGCTTTGCGTGTAAGTTGGCTTGGGAGAGTTTGTTCAGGATTAGATCTAGGTGAAGTAAGTGCTCTTTGTGGGTCTTGCTGTAAATGAGGATGATGTCAAGGTAGGCCACACAGAACTGGTTGAGTATTTGCCCAATACTGTGTTTATCATGCGCTGGAAGGTGCTAGGGGCGTTGCATAGCCCAAATGGCATCACCAGGTATTTGTAGAGTCCATACCTGGTTTTGAACGCTGTTTTGTATTTGTTGCCCTCTTTGATTCAAATTTGGTTGAACACATCTCTAATATCAATCTTGGAGTATACCTGGGCGCCTGTCAGCACATTGCACAAGTTGTCAGCGTTAGGTATGGGGTAGCAATTCTTTACAGTTATCTTGTTCAATTTCTGATAATTAACGCACAGGCGCATGCCACCGTCTTTCTTGCCCACAAACATCATTGGTGACAAACAAGGGCTCTTGGACACACAGATAAAGCCTTTCTTGGTCATGTCTTCTATATATGCCTTGAGAGCCAGCTGCTCCTTGTGGTTGCAGCTATAGATAGCCCATGTTTGGGTTTGGTGCCAGGTAGGAGGTCAATAGCATGATCATACTTGGTGTGTTTGGGGAGACAGGTGGCTGCCTCTTTGCTGAATATGTTGATCCATTTCCCTAGGGAAGCAGGGAGGAGGCCCACGCTTGGTTCAATCTGTATGGTCATGAGACTTTGGGTGAGTTCCTTGGGATTTGTGCAAAAGGGAATAGTGTTGCGGGTACCCTTATCACCTAAGGTGATGTTCTGTTCTTGGTAGTTGAGGATGAGGCCATGCCTGTCTGACCAGGAGTCCCCAATAATGAGGGGGTGTGGTAGGCCTTTCAACAAGATGAGAGATGATGGGTATGTGTTGTTTCCTATTACCAAGGGTAGTTCTTGTTAATATTTGTATCCAGTATCCTTGGTGCTGTTTCCCAAGATGATCTATAAACAATTCTCAAAGGCGGACAGGCCTAGTTCCTGGGCCAATTCACCGTCAATGAAACTCTCATCTGCTCCAGTGTCAATGAACGCCTTTACTTTTTGGATTGTTCCTCCAACATTAACGGATACCAGGATGAACTTGTAAGACTGCAAAGAAGCGTTTATTTGGGCCAACAAGATAGGAGCAGGGGTTTTCTTAGGGCAGGCTCTGGTCAAATGCCCTGCTTCATGGCAGTGAAAACAGAGTCCTTCTCGGCAGTGCCTTTGAAGTTCCTCAGGGGTCATCCCCCTCTATTGGGTGTGACGGCTTGGGTTTGGCGGGTTTGGCGGGTCTGGGAGGGCCCAGCATTCTCTTGATTCATGCTGAGGCCCTTGCATAAGAGGACCAGGTCTTCCAAGCCAAGGGTGGGCAGGTGGTGCTTCAATAAGTCCTTCATAGCTGGGTTCACTCCCTTTTAGAAGATGATGGCTGACAATTTGTCCTCAAGTTGAGTATGTGTCTTCAGTTTAAGGAATTTGTCAATGTATGCCTGAATGGGTCAGGAGCCTTGGCAGATTTCTAGCAAGGAGTTCAGGGCGTAGTATCTGGTGTTTCAATCCTCCCCAGTTGCCATTAACTCAGCCTCAAACTTGACATAGTCCAAACAGAATTCTACATCTTCTGCTGTGGCTTTGCTGAAGCAGTCTAGAGCGTCTCCAGAGAGCATGGAAGCGACCCCCAGTACCTTCTTGGTGTTGCTGGCATAGGAGGGGGCATTGGTCTGGAAATGCAAGCGGAGGACTGGCATGGAGCATCTGGATTCCTCAATTGTGAGCTTCCCCATCTGGGGCATCTCAACCTTGGAGAGGGATTGGTTCACAATTACATTTTTCACTTGGGAGGAGGGCTTGTTGGTATTAGTGGTGGTGGTTTTGGTTCTGTTCAGGTTGTTTGGGTTTGCATTCTTCCACGTGGAAGAGATCAGGCTCATGGTCATCTTATAGGTGTAATAAGTGATTATCAATAACAAAAGCATACAAGATGCCCCAAAAAATAACAACATCTTGGGGCTCAGGGTACCAGGTTTTAAAAAGATTGCCATAATGTCAGGGATCCAGTCTTGGGCATCCAGCCTGTTGTTTTCAGTAGTAGCTTGGGCCAGGATTTTTGCGGGCAATGCCCAACACAAGAGGGGAGCTAACTTTAAAAGGTATGAGGCAGACTTCCCCACCCAAGACCATGGGCCGGCAACCAGGATTATAGTGTCAATCACCCCTGTGAGAGTGATGTACACAATCCTAAACAGCTTGCCAGTATGGTTGGTTGGGAGGTTGGGTGTGAAAGCAGGCATGGGTTTTGGTGTCACGGGCGGCTCCATGGACAGTTTGTAAGCAGGGAGATAATTGAATTTCCTCTGAACAACTTGGGTGTTGAAAATATCCACGGGCCTTGTTGATTGTATCTAATAGTGTATTGTATGAGGGCCAGGGGATCAAGTTTAAGTATCTTTTCCAGGGTGTATATCTTGTATTTAGACTTCAGAGGGTAGTCAGTAAAATGGACAGGTCCAAAGGGTACACCAGAAGGACAGAAAACAGCGGGCAGAGGGGCAGGCAGGCCAGGAGATCTCAAACTGAATTGGTAGACAGCAAATAAAAAATAAGGCAATAGCTGTATGAGCTAAATTAACATAGCCTTTATTCAAAAATGGCAATAAGTTTGGAGTGCGGGGTCCTTGGGTCTATATAGTACCCCCCTCCAAACTTAACATTTTCCATGGGGGTCTATCAAGGAATTGGAAAGGCCAGGGCCGGGGGAACTGGGAGCTTGGGTCCAAAGGCGGCAAAATGTCACTCAGCCCAGGAGTTCTTCCATTGGTCAAGAATCTCAATTTTGCTGCTTGATTGTCTTGCTCTGGTGTTGAGGTCATGGGACCGGGCTGCAGGCCCGTGCCTCTTTCCTGGGTCTGCTCTTGATTGGTGGCTGGCGTAGACTTCAAGTTCATGAATCTAATAGTTGCCAAATCAGTACCTCCATTAGGTGCAGTGATTAACCCTCTGTTTGGTGTGATAATTTCTTTGGTTTGGCTCTTTCTACCTCATGAGTCAATATACTTGGTGTCAGCTTGTGGGGGCTCAATCCCAGAAAAACGCAGGCAGGCGGTCCCACGGTCCACAGGCCAGGCGGCCCAAAAGGATCTAGGTTTGGGGTTCAATTCCAGCTCCCGGGCCCAGGTTTCTAGGGAGGAACAATTGTCAATCCTGACAGTAATGGTCAAAGCAGCTATTAATTCCCTGACCATTCCCTGGCCTGCTCTCTATATGCTTGTAAATTCACTATCCCCTTTGGCTTTGGATAGGACTGTATTTCCTTGTCACACAAAAAAGACCGCTCAAAGTCCAGCAAAACCACTAAATTACTCAATGATTTAGCTCACACAGTGGATGAAAGATTTGTGTTGGCATACCCCGCAGGACCCCCAGCTCTAGTTGCTCCGGCTTGGGAAGAAACGCTAGTTAATTTGGACTATTTATTAGCTTGGTATTGTCCACTTTTAAAGACAATCAGGAACCCCCAATCAAATGGGGCCACATCAACAACCACTAAGTCAACTAGATCTGAAATGGTTGCATTGCCTTCCAGCCAATCAGGGGCGGTCGCGGAAATTACATTGAGACCCTCCAGTCCCCCTGGCCCTGGCCAGCAAAATTTCTCCCATGACCAATCAGATGCTACATTGGAGGCCATGTGACCAATATCTGCCAAACCCATCCCTTTTCAATTTATTAAAGTTTGGAGTTTTGACACACTTAATTTTAAATTTTATTGTTTGGTTGGACTTCTGTTTGAGTCCCCCATCATCTAGAATTTTAAAGTGTTAGTCTTTGCTTTTCCCTTTACCTTTAAACCTCCCATTTTGAACCCAGTCCCTCTTCTGGGACCCTTTAAACTGACCCCAGCATATAGCGGTTTTGGTTTTTGCTTTTGCTTTAAAAATTTACGCTCAAACCTAAGTTTTTTAGTAAAAATCAATATAAAGCCTACTTTGTTTTTGATTTTCTCTTTAAACACTTTGATTTCAAACCTGCTTTTGCCCCTGATTGTTTTAAAGACACCTGAGCGCACCACCAAGCTCTCCAATCCTACTTTGCTGCTCCTCTTGCCTTCTTGCTTGTGGCTGCCTTGGTTGGTCCCCTTTTTATTGCTTGCAATCATAAAAATCTCACCAATCCTCCCCAAATTTTGTGAAGATTGTAAATATGATACTCCCAGTCATAAAATTTGTTGCATTTTCTTTGGCTCCTTTCTTGCTCCTTCTGTGGTCTACTTCACTGGACCTGTGGTCTAAAATCTCCTCTTCTGTGCAGCTTGCAAATGAGGCCCCCTCTAGCCTCATGAGTTTTCCTGGTAATCTCCTTTATTCCGGGGAGGCCGTGGTGAAAAGTCTGACATGTGATGATCTGAATCTGGGTGATGATGACTATGCTTCTCCTGCTCCTGTGGGAAAGAAGGTACCAATGTCTGCCCCTCCTGTCTTAGAAAAGAGTAACTTGGTACCTTTGCGCGCTTCTAGGATATCCCCTTCCACCCCCACCCGTACCCCCTGGCTGCTCACTGGTTTGGCACTGAATGCCTATTTCCCTCAGTTGTCCCTTGTGTCCTCCCTGTGGTCACCCCTTTGAGCAGCTGTTCCAGTTCTCCACTGGACAGCATCCTGGTGGTTTGTTTTGCCAGGATGAGAGCCAAACTTAGTTTAGCCCTCCTCTCTCACAATGCTCTCCTCTTTGGATTTGTATTCTGATTTACTTCTGCAAATCACACTTGCTTCAACAATTTCTCTCTCAATCTTCTGCTATGCTACTTATGGTGTTAATATGTTGGAGCCATCCTCCTGGTTTGGTCTTCTGTTTCTCAAGCAACTTATAATTTACTTATTGTATCTGCATCATTTGTCTTTGAATCATGCAGCTTACCATTTTACTATAACAGTGTACCCTCTTTTATAAAGAGGGTCCCTTACACCTTCTAATATGTACTCAAGTTAGAACCCAATTATGTGGTGGGCACTCCCTACTGGCCTGGTGGTCCCACTGCCTACATCTACAACTGCTCCTCCTAAAACCTGGCTCCCTGACACTCAATGGCAAAATCCTATTGACACAAGTATGAGTATATTGCTTGAAATAAAAAGGGTGTAATTTTTGTGCAAAGAAGTATCAGTTGTTTTTGAGAGAAAAAAGTGAACATTTATTCCCTCCAAGTAATTATTTTTGCTATAAGTTTGATCGTTTATTACCTCCAAGTCTATCTTAATTTTATCAGAAATATTTATGTTCTCTGATCTATTTTCTATAATAATATAGAATCCCTTGAACCTGGTGTTTATTCCATCCAATATCTTATGTAGCTAGGGCTACTTAGGCCAAGCCTCGGGCAGCCGCGGCCAGTTTCTGGCTTTGGGTCACTACTATCAAAGATTTATTTTCAGATATTCAAATAATATAGAGAAAATCCATTTTAGCTGTAGCGGCCCAGAGCCGGAAGCTAGCCGGTACTGTGCCGAGCATCCCTATATGTAACTCCATCGAAATCCCTGTTTCACTTAGCCACCTGGATTTATTCAATCGAACTTGGTTACTTTCTAAATCCAGCCCTACCTTTATACAGAAAGCACCCAGTATTTGCTCATTGCAACCATCCCTTTCTAGCCAAGCAATATTGCTTCTCAACCCCTTTATCAATTAAGGCTTGAGGAGAAGCTATCATTTTAACTATTTAGAAGTTTGTGAAGGGTGAATATCACTATGGCTGCTTTGCCTATACCGAAAATAGCTTCAGGGCGCCTAATCAAGGGGGCAGATGTACATAAGGCTTTGGCCAGCTATATCAATAGTTACTATGGCAAACTTTTGCTCATAACCGGGGCAGGTAAGTTATCACTGTTAAAATTCATTCTTCTTTTTGCTTTGCTGCCTAAGATAGAGTTTTCCTTTACTTCTATGTGAGATTCTAAGCCGCTACCTTTTTATCAGCCAATATTTTATAACACTATTAGTTTTATTTGTATGTTTACAGCTTCACTACGTTACAGTAATTAATATTGTTTCTTTTAAGGATGTAGTTCAGATTCTGGGATTCCTGTTGATTCTGGTACCACCAACATCTTGACCAGATTCCAAGACTATAAACTTGTTGGCAATAGCTCGTACAACGCTCTGGAAACGCAAAGACAAAGATGGTGGTCACGTGCGATCTATTCGTATTATTTGAATTATCTCCCAGCAAAGCCTAACAAAATACATCATTTGATCAAAGATCTGTCTCATCGAGTTGCGTTTCACGGCCACATCACACTTAATGTTGATGGTCTTTTCCAAAAAGCTGGGTTGAAGTCTGATCGTTTTGTTGAACTCAGTGGAAACTTTCTTGATGACGCCATTTGTAGCTCTTGCACTGCTTCTATGAACGGGATGGATCATCTTTCTCATACTTTAGCCCTTAATCCAATCCATTCGGAACATATCGCTGAGCTTAAGGCTACGGCGGATCTAACCAAGCAGGTTTCGAGACGTGCCACAATGCTACCCCCACATACACCCAATGGAGACATGGTAGTGACTAATCGAATGCCTGTAAAGTTCTTTAATTTGGTTCCTTGCCCAAAATGTAGCCGTAAGAATATGATGCCCGGCCAATTGTTATCAGGAAGAATTCTTCCCAAACCGATGCTTACTAAGTTGAATCATATCTGTGGAGCGGCTCCACCCGGGTCTGTTCCCAAGCCATTAACTGAAGGACAACTAAGGTTACCTGAGGAAGAGCAAAAAAGAATTATTGCTGAAAACGAAGAGGAGCTTGCAACTTCTACTGAGTCCCCCCAAGCAATTCTTGTTCTAGGCTCTTCACTTACTGAATCGATAATCACATGGTTCCTCAATAGAGCTTCCTTAAAAAACCTTCCCGTTGCGGTTGTCGACTCTTCCCCTTCTTCTGAATGGTTGCTCCCCAAAGAACCTGAACTCGTATTTGAGGCTCCAATACGTCCTGCTCTGGAGGGTGCCATGAAGTTATTGGCTGAAATGCGTTCCTCTATATGATTATAATAGACTGGTGTAGGTTTGACTAATGTTTTCTCAAAAAGTTTTACTTTAGAATATGTCAGTAAGAACCAAATCCTAAGAAAATTCTTGGCTTTATTTTAGCTGGTCCATATTGAAATGTCATTTTCTCATTTAGAAAATCTCGATCTAATAAGCAATTTATTTTTCTGTCTAATAGCCAGAGTTACATGGTTTTACTTTGAAATAAGGTTTGATTAATTATGCATTGCTTAAAGCCAAAACTCCTTTGATTATATCAGAATTCAATCCAGTCTTTAAATCCTAGGAGATTAAGTCATAGTAGTATAATTTAATCCATAATGCCAATGTTCTAACCAGGGTTGTAAATAGTTCTCAAAGCTATGACAATAGGCCAAATTAACCATCTGTAAGCAAAATCAACTCAGATGCAAACATAATTAAAAGCCCCTGAATTTATAGTGATTAACAGTAGATTTAGGTTCATTTCTATTTTGTTCTGAGATAAGTTGATTTCAGTTGCATCTGAGTTGATCTCTCTTATCACTACAGCTTTGAAAACTACTGCAACAGATTAATCATGGTGCTGCTTTCTCAGAAAGCAGTTTTCTGGATTGACTCTGGACCAGATTCCAATAAAACCAGGCCTTGATTGAGCCACTGATAGAGAATATGTTTTAGATTCTAGTTTTCTGTAGACATGTAAGATTGAATCCTAAATATATTACTTTTATTAGATTTCATAGAGTCTTAATTTATGACAAAATAAATAAATATATCATGTATTTATAGTTTTTGCAGTATTTGTCATACCCCTAGGTTTTAGCCTGAGAATTTCCATTGTATGTCAAGTGGCACTGTTTTTCAGAGAGATAGAAGATCTTTCTCACAACATCTCTGAAAAAGCTGGATTCCCAAGTTGGGGGAGTTCATAGTCTCAAAAAGCATCAATTTTGCCATCTGAATTAAGGCAAACATCATAATTCAGTCCATAATAGTTCACTGCAGCCCTAGCTCTAACAAAAAATAGCAAACTAGTGCCATAACTGTGCTGCTTTAGCAGAGTTGTAGAAATGCAGAAATAATATTGGAATAAATAATGTCTTTATGTTTAGGAAATATATTGTAGAGTATTTTTAATACCATCAGAGATAGATGAAAGTTGTGAGAGAGGGGACTAAACTAACTAAGTTTGGCTCTCATCCTGGGGGAAGAATCCATCAGGACACCATCCTGTGCAGGACTGGTATGGCTGCTTGAAGTGGTGTCCAAAGAGAGGACATGTCAGGAATATTCCTGACAACACCTTGGGTCAGGATGATATTTTGTTTGCAATCAGGCTCAATAAGCAAAATAAAAAATTGCAGCAGTCCCCTCTTATTGGGGAAACTGCCGCAAAAAGCCAGGCCAATAAATCAAAATTTAAAAATTGTAATTTTGAATCCAACAGGTTTTATACCCCAGCTGTGGGCTGCGCGGCCGGCCGCCCGACCGCCAGGCACCCGCTAGCCAGCCGGCGGGGGATAGTGCATCCCCTATGGCAGGGCTGCCCACCTTTGCCAGATGGGGAAATCGCCAAATGGGGAAACCCAAAAAGGCAATTTCCCAAACCCAAATAGAGGGGGAACTGCTGCCTGAATTTGGAATCTACCAAATTTGGGAGGGACTGACAAGCTGCCCAACCCACCCATTCCTGCATTAACTGCAGAAGTCAAATTTAGATGCATGAAAGCATCCAATGATACACCAAACCAATGCAAGCCCAGAAGTAATAATTCATTGCCTGCACACCACTTCCAATTCCCTTCTCAAAAGGGAATTCTAGACAACACCAAGTGTTTGGGGTTCCCTGTTCAGTGTTTTACACTATGCATGCCTCACAAGGATGATAGTATATAATAAAGCCAAATCACTTGATGATAGTTTGTGCTATCATTGAGTGAAATTGTCCCTCAATATTATCACATAAATCAATCTAAACTTTACCTACCAGAAGTTAAAAACAAGACATTAAGCTTTGTCTGCCCTTTCCCAGGATCAGAAGATGAATTATCTAATCTTCTCAGCTGTTTTCACAGCCTGCCTAGGGATTGGGGGCCACCAATACAATCACCAGCATGGGCCATTCAATAAACCACCTGGTGAGTACATCTACAAGGAGCCAGCGCAGCTAAACTTCTCCAAGCAGTACTCCTGGCCCATGCTGGTATCGCCTCACTCCACCCAGTCCTTAGCCATATACATCTGTATATACTACGTACTCATGTATTTTGCCAGTAATTTTGGATGTTATAACATACACACCAAGGTCTTTCAATAAATGATGACGGTCTATCCCATTGTGACGGCGCTCACAGGTTTCCAAGTTGCCAACTTGGTCCCTTATTTTGCTAAAGTACTCCCCCAATTGTTGGGTCTTTACAGGACATGGCAGATAGTTGGGGAAAGTAAGAATCCAGACCCAACAGGATCATCCCACCAAGTAACCACAGAGCATGCTTGGGTGCAAACTCTTGACTTCCTGAATCCTCCTCTTGAACCTGAGTAACTTGAACCTCCAAGGAAGGAGAAAATGGGAAAGCCAAGCTAGGGGCCATTGAGGAGACTGGTTTAAGGGCAGAGAGCTTGAGGTCATTGCAAGTCAGGATTCTTACAACATTCTCACTGGTAACAAGTGTGTCCTGAGCCCGTCCAGGGAAGTCCTCAAACATGTGCACAAGTTGGCTGGGTTTGCTCCCAACATGGTAAAAGGTATTGAAAACACGACTTCAAAGGTCTGGAGAAGTGGTCCATATTATCACCAGGGCAGGAGCCAAGGTGAAGACCAAAAACTTCAAAAAAGAGGCCAGCATTTGCAAACTGAGTGACAGCTCAAAAAAATCAAGTTTATTTGAGGCTATTTCTCACAGAACCAAAGAAAAAGAAGATCCTGATAGTATGAAACTTGCTGGGATATTTTTTGAAGTGCAGAAGGTGGCAAATACAGGCTATACACTTAGTTAAACAACAGGAGATGCTATTCAGAGTGTATAGGTAGTAAAGGGGACAGCAAAGCAAATGAGAGATGAATTCAAACTTAAAGTAATTATATATAAAGCTTTTAATACTAAATTCAAATTTGAAACTAGGTTTTTGAAAGCAGGAGAGGTAAGCGGTCTTGTTAGCACTAACTTTATCTCTAGAGGCTTCAAAAAGGATGCCGGAAACCAGGGAGAGGCTACAAAGGTAATGAATAGTAAATAAAATTCTAACAAAGCCAGGAAAACAAAGAGGACCAAGAGGAGCCCAAGAGTCAACTGGATTTTTAAGAGTATAACTTTAATTGATAGAATGAGCAAGCAGGGGACTGAAAGTCCCCTGTCTTGCTTTAGGAAACCCAATTTGAATTTGAAGGTCAGCTAACCTCAGCCAGTCATTTGATTGGGTGAGATAGAAATTTTTCCAGTAATTTCAGGGAGCTTGGATGGTTTCTCATCAATTTCCAACCCAACCTCTGATTGGCTAGTTCCTAAAGAACACTTAAGAATGCCATTAATTTTATTTGAAATGGATTTTGTTGAAGTAACCAAAGTGCGACCTGATTTTTTGGGCCTGATTAATTTTAAATGCAGATAAGCCCAAGCCAAAAAATAGTCCAAATTAATCAGATATTTCTTCCAAGTGGGAACAGAGTTAAAATTTTCAATATTTGCCACCTGAGAAGGGTATTCTAACACAAATCTCTCATTAATTGTGTGGGCTAAATCCTCAAGAGAATTAAGGAGCTTGGCTGTGACAGAAATCACGGGATAGTAAGAAGCTGTCTCTAAGTAGTGGGGAATGACCACCCAAATCCACATAGAGTTAATGATTAACAATCAACACAGCTTCAAATAATGTTTTATAAAATTTCCAAATGAGATACTAGGATTAAGTAAAATAATTAATCCTAGCCAAAAGAGCCCAAGATAAATAGGCTGTGAAAGCATAAGAAAATCTTCAGAATAAAATTCAGGACATTGGGATGCAAGACAATTTTCATTTTCAAAGACAGGGGGAACCACTTCAAGATTAGCAGGCATTGAAATAACATTGGGAGGTACCAACAACAAAGTTCCAACTGCAGGGTCCCATCTTTCAGTAATAATACAGCTTAGAATCAGATTGTAGGGAATGTATCTCAACAATCCAACTACAGGATGCATTTTTAAAAGTAAATTAGACCAAGGGATATTTGATTCTTATTGAGTAAATTTTTGGGAGGACTCAACTCTTAGAGTTGAAACAGTGAAAATTATTAAATATATATTAAAAATTGACTAAGCAATACCACCTGGATCCTGGGCTCCTATTTTTTTCTACATTGTCAAGTGAGTATCTAGTCCAGGTTGCAAAAAACCCTTGTGTGACCAATTTCTGACAACCATGCTGATTAATAAGCTTGTATCTGGTAACCCTCAAATTACGTCAATTTATCAATGTCAGTTTGCAAGGAGGACTTGGTTTTAGCTAGCAGGCTGGAGCAGCTGTAACCCATTTTCAATCAACTGTTTGATTTAAATTTGTTAATTGGGTCAATTTTGTTAATGGTTTGCTGGCTTTTTGAGCCTTCTTGCTTGGGCAAATAATTCCTGGCATGGTGGAACCTACCGTGACATTGCTTTGCCTTCACGGAAAATTTGATAGGGTTCCTTGGGTGCGTTTGGGCAAGTGTACCACTGCAAGTCTTCCAAGGTCCAGGGTTTGGGGTCAGGATTTGGGGTCAGGATTTGAGGGGTACTCAGTGAAATGCACAGGGCCAAATAGAGTATTGGGCAGACAGTAGTAGTCAAAGGCTTTGGTTTTGTCAACTGGAGTTTGGCTATCTATCCCATGGAATGGGTGCTGATGTTTGGGTGTATGTAGATGGAAGAGTATCAGAAATAGGTATGGAAACAGATTGGTGAACCAATGGTTCATAACAACTTTATTTAGTAAGTATGACGATACAGAACTTTTTCAGTTGCTTCTGATTTATATACTTACTCATATGCAAGTGCCTCTGGGCATTCTTCTGGTGCTATCTGTGTGACAAGGCTTGGCATCTCAGGTTCTACTGTTTGGTTGGCTGCTTCATGGTCATTTTTGGGGTTTTCAGGAACATTTGTTTGGCTTTTTGGTGGTCCATCTTGGCTTGGCTAGCCATTGGTTCTAGCAGGTTTGGCTTCTGGGGTTATTGGGGTTTTCCCAATTTGATCACCTTTTTGGACTGGCTTGACAGGCTTTCCTGAGGCCAAGAAACTTGATTAAAAAGGAGTCCCCAATTGGGGACCCCAAATTACTTAATAGAGAGTGGGCTTGATCTGGGTTTACTGGGCAGCTAAAAATAGTCTGCCCAGGCCCAGCCAAACCCACCAAGGCTTGGGCATAGCTTTTGGGGCCCAAAGCGGGGCCCTGAGCTACCACCAGGGCAGAAGTGGTTTCTGCACCTGGATTTGCTTCAAAAAGCAAAAATCCATGTGCAGGAAAATCTCTCCCGCCTGCTAGCCCCGCCTGGTGGCTAGGAGTGGGTTAATTCCTGCCTGGGGCTTTGAAAATGTTACTTTCATAACACTAAGGGCCCCAAGGTCTCATATGGGGAATCACTTATTAAGTAAGTCCCAGAATGATCACATATATCAACCTAAAATTAATATAATTATAGGGTAGATTAATAAAAATTTCAGAACTGAGAATTTAAGTTTCAAATATATTTTTTATTTTGTTGATATTCATGCCAAAACTTATGTTTTGATTGTTTGGTTCATCTTTACCATATTTGATTGCCTATATTTCTGCAAATACTGAACTATTTTAGCCCAAACTGATGTCATCCAAAAGCCTTAATTACAGCTTTCAGAATCTTAAACTTGACAATAAATTTCTGGTTTAAAATCATGAGTTAATCTTGATTAAAGATAATTCTTCTATCATCTCCTTTTTTTATAATTTGGTATAAAACCCCTCACATTTTTATTATTTCAAGCAATCCAATCTCCTCTTTTTTAGGCTCATTAATAAAACTATTGTCTCAGTCCTACTTGTATCTTTTGTATCCTTGGGAAATAGTAATTTATTGGTGATGGTTGAGCACAGGCTTTGATACAACTTCAGCTGTTGTTGAAAGAGTATGAAGTCTTTCAGTATCTCCTGGAACCACTGAAATATGATACAAATTGAATTTATTGTCAGGAAAACCTCTTGGCGTTATAAGTAGCCTTCTTGAATATCACTTTATCAGATAAACATTTATGATATAACCCCTAGCTATACAAGGTTGCTCATCCATTCAATAAAAACGTCATTATCTTCTGAATTTCCCCATTTTACATTCAACATACTTTGTAAAAATTACATAAAGGCATAGCCAAATATCTGCCCTTTTTAAATAAGGCAGGCTTTTTGTTTTGGCTTTTTATGCTGGTTCGACAAAACCTTTCCCAGATCTTATTTTAAAAATGGTATTTTCTAAATGCCTGTAGAGAGCACTGCAAACTGTTGGGTTGAGGAGAGGTTTAGAATGTCGTACTAGTGAGTGAAGTCTTTATTTATCAAATGAATATAGTTTATTTAAAGTGATAGTATATTTCAATGGTTATTGTTTAACTGAGAAACTTTGACCGATCATAAAGTTGACTGGAATTCCAATTTAGGGTTCATAACCGACCAGGTTTCCTGGCCCTGATCCGGCCTGCAGGATTAATGTGAGCTGCTGGCGCCATTAGCAGTCATTAGTATATATCATTTTACCCCGTTCGAATATAAATTCTAGACTAAAACTACTTTTTTGAAATGATATGATGAAAATCAGGACCCCCTGGCAGCCAAAGAGGCGAACTCAAGCTGTACAAAGTTATGACAGTCAATATAAAAACCTCGTAGTCGCAAATTCAGGAGCTTAGCCACAAGGTATATAAGGAAAGGCAACCATCAGACCCAGAGAGTTGGTACTGGTAGCTGGGGCAAAATATTTCTTGTTTATCAGTCTCAGCCCATCGCAAAGTTAATTGTCGCATAATTGAACATGCCAACCGAAGACCCTCAACCCGGAGAGTCATCTTTGCAGGATTTGTCCCAACCAGCCGATTTGTCAGATCAAACAAAGAGAACAGCGCCTGTTGGACTTGATCTGTCTTTCCCGAGCGCAGCACAACCAGATGTCAGTATGTATATAATCTAAATTAATACCCCTTGATGAATTCAGCTTAATTTCATGTTAGTTGCCGCATTTTTGGTTGTGGAATTTAAATTACTTTTTAAAAATCTCTTTTAATTGCTAACTCTATTTCGTAATACCTTTTTTAGATAAAGAAATTTTATTTTTTGTTTTACTTTGAAAGTTTTAGCTAATCTTAACACTTTCTGCCTTTAATAAATTTTGAAACTGGAAACCACCAACACCCAAGTAATAATTAACGTTGTGAATAAATTTCTAAAAACTCCAAACAAGAGTCGATTAAAGCGTTTTACAAAGCTTTTTTGTTAAGCATGTTTTAAGGTTTAACAACAGAGGGTTGGCCCAAACTTTATTAAAGCAAGAAAAGTACTCTAAATTCTTTAATCGTTTTACCAAATATAACAATAATGACTTTAAATGCTAAACCTTTTGGTTCAAATTCTTTTCATCCTTTCGTATCAGGCTGCTTCAGAAAATTTTTAAAAGCTAATCAAACTGAATTTTTCTTCTTTAGTTCGAGCGAATCAGAAAGATGTGTACTACAGATCCAACCTTGAAACTCAACTTTCGGACATCTTTAGGATGTTTTTAGGTGAGCTTGGAGCCTTTGATTGCATTTGCTGATTTTTAAAGGAAATCGCTTGCAACTTGATTATTCCAAAGAAATCACTGCAGTCTCAGATATTCTGTATCTCGGCCTAACAGGCATCATCGGTACTCCTTAACTTCAATATCATCTGACCCCTCTTTAGGGGATACCACCCTTGGCGAAGAATATTGTGAAATAGTACAATTAGACCGTTCAAAAAGAATGTTACCCACTGCATCGGTTTGTCTTTAGGAAGGACTGTTTCTTACGTTCTCTTATAGAAAAGATTCTTCGTTGCTTTTCTTCAAATCGGAATCCCATACTTATTTACCGAAGGAATGACTTTTTTGAAAAGAAAGCTAAAGATGATGCTAATCCAAGGTAATCAAAGCCATACATCTCTGATATACATTTCAGACAAGATCTCTGACCCCAACGCCAGATGGCTTGCTGATAGTCTAAGTAGCGAAGTCATCCCTAGAACTCAAAAGATTGTCAATGAGTATGTTCTCCCTATACATCTGGCCATATTTTACTTTACAGGGGCGTACTACCATCTATCCAAGAGGATAATGAGGATTAAATATGTACTTGTCATCAATGTTCATAAGCTAACATTCAGATTTTCCCTCGCAAATTGAGACCAGGGGAGCAACAGACAGGCTATGAGATCCTTGGTCTTTTACTTTCAATTCAACTTTTAATTAAGGCATCCCTTTCTTTAAAAAAGGCCTGGATCAACTATCGTCAGCAAAGTATTTCTGTTTCTGAAGAAAAGTATGCATTGTCTTGTAATATGTACTAACTGCGGACAGGCTAACAGATTCCGAGCAGAACAAGGAAGACAAAATTGGTTCTGAACATCCCCATGAATCTACTTTCGGTCATAAATGCACACTTTGCCTTTCCTCTCGAAAAGATACAACCTCCACTCCTTGCGGCCACTTGTTTTGCTGGACATGCATTGGCGAATGGTGCCGTAGCAAGGTAAGTTTTTGTTTTTGGGAAGCTAACATCAAAGCCTGAATGCCCACTATGCCGCCAACCTGCTGGGTTATCCCAGCTGTGGGTTGTCAATCACTACAATTAAGACCATCCTTTGAATGTTCCAACACTAACTTATATCTTTCAAATTACTATTATCAAGAAGACAAGTTATGCAATTTCCTCTGAGTTCTGGAAAAACGAGAATATCTTATGATCTTTCTCATAATAAGCTACCATAATTATGTGCTTCAATTATATTATACATATATACCAACTTGTGATACAATTTCAACAAGCATACACATCTTTATATAACATTCCTCTTCTATACAATTGGACCTGTCACCACAATTTTTAAACTTGTCAACACTACAAGCCAATTTTTATTGCTTGTAGATAATTCATTTTATTCAGTTTAATTCACAATCTATCTGACTTGCTTTAGCCAACCAGTCTCACATCAGAAAGTTAATTTACTACCTCGAAATCCAGAAACCTAAAAATATTGACCAACCAGGAAGCTTTATACCTTTAATGGAATATTTTTATTTTTAATGTTTGGGATTCAAACCCATTTAATCTGGTAAACTAGCAATAGCAAGTCAATCTTTGGCTAGAAAGAATATCTTATTGAGATAGTACTAAGACTTTTAAGCTAAACTTATTGTGGCTTGATCCTGGTAAGGGTTTAGGATCAGGGATGAGTAGAGGGAGTTGGGCGGTGGATGGTCATGTTATTGAACAATCATTTTAGTAAAATAGAGGATGTGGATCAAAAAAATACAAGCTTGTAGGGTTTAAATTTGCTCCCCTGACACACTTTATGCTTAAGGAGTTAGTCTTCTGTGGTAGGGATATCAGGGAGAGGTCTGGTCTCAACAGCTGTTGTCTAATATCTTGTAGCTGGCTGGCAGTGGGTACTAAGTGCTATGTGCTGCTTTAGATGTGATTAAAGGATACATTAGGGAGATCTTAACCATAGGATCAGGCTCATAATAAGTCAATGATCAGTCTTCAGGAATGAATAAGTGATTTACTTTATGACTGTAAAGACCCAACAATTAGGGTAGTACTTTAGCTAAATAAGGTCCCAAGTTGGCCACTTGGAACCCAAAGAGTGTGGTCACAATGAGATAGACCTTCATCATTTATTGAAAGACCTTGGTGTGTACGTTATAATATCCAAAATTACTGGCAAAATACATGAGTATGTAGTATATACAGATGTATATGGCTAAGGACTGGGTGGAGTGGGGCAAAACCAGCATGGGCCAGGAGTACTGATTGGAGGAATTGAGCTGCGCCAGCTTCTTGTAAAAGTACTTGCCATTTGGATTATTGAATGGCTCATACGGTTGAAAGTGTTGGTGGCCCCCAATCCCAAGGCAGGCTGTGAGAACAGCCAAAAAGATAAGGTGGTTCATCCTTTAGTCCTGGGGAAGGGCAGACAAAGCTTAGTGTCTTTAAATTTCTGAAGGGTAAAAGTCTTGGTTGATTTATGTGATAACAATTGAGAGGTAATTTGCTCAATGATAGCACAAACTATGATAAAGTGATTGAGCTTTATTATATACTATCATCCTTGGGGTGGCATGAATAGTGAAAAACACTGGACAGGGAACCCCAAACACTTGGTGTTGTCTGGAATTCCCTTTTGGGAGTAGGATTGGAGAGGGATTGCAAGCAATGAATTGTTAATCTCTGACTGGCATTGGTTGAATGTCTCTTCAAGCACTGTCATGCACCCAACTTCCACTTCTGCAATTACTGCATTGGTGACTTTGCAGAGCAGCCTGTCAGCCCCATCCAAATTTGGTAGATTCCAAATTTGGGCAGCACTTTTCCCTAAATTTGGGTTTGGGAAAAAAATTTTGGTTTCCCAATTTGAAAGTTTCCCCATCTGGCGGGGGTGGATAGTCCTGCTGTGGGAGATGGGCCAGCTTCCACCAGCTGGGTGGCAGAAGCGGGCAGGCAGTGGCTGGCTGGCAGCAGGCGCACGCGGGCAAGCTGCCAGGCTGGGCGTGGGGTCTGTGGACAGCTGGTGGCCGGCCGCGCGGCCCACAGCCTGGGTATAAAACCCAAATTTTCAAATTTTTGAAATTTTGATATCTTTTTACAAAAACTGTTGTTTTACAACAGTTTCCTCAATCAGGGGGAAACTGCTGCAATGTTTTGTTTTGACTTTTGATATTCATTGTACACACAATCTTGTCATGTGAAAGGTTTTTGTCAGAAATATTCCTGACAATGACCTTGATAATACAGAATATATAATACAGTTATCTAGATGAGGCTCAGTGTTACGGTAGAAAATCAAATGAAAGAGATAGTGTGCCCTCGTAAAACCAGATGACAGGCACCCACCCACTAGAAAGTGATCTTCCTAGATGATGAATGATGGTAAAGGGATTTAATTCAGTTGCCATGGAGGCTACCGGCAAGGACACCATTCCAAGGTGGAATATTTCCCCAACCAGACAATATCTGCCTAACAGGGTATTGAAACATCCCAAGAAGAAGTGCATCCCCAAGTAACACAGGAGAAAGGCAGATACCAAGAGACGGAAGACTTGGGGTTCAGGAATCAGGTGGTTGGACTGGTAGTCTCTGGTTTCTTTGCAATGAGAAGAATTATGCGACAAGGGGGTGACAGTATACCAAACTCCTGGTATCACCTGGTGCCATGAGCTGTCTAAGAAGTGTGCCTCAGGAGAGGTTCCAGAATCTGCACAAGAGCTCATCAAAATTCTGGCTAGTACAGCCTGCAGTAAGACCATCCAATACACCTATTTATACTTAAGAGACTCCCTAAGAGGAATCTTGGGTAATCTCATGGTTTAGGATTTAAGGCTTAAGTCAAAGTTATAACAAAATAAGAAAAATTATTCACTTGGGTGAATGTAGACTTTATTGATTGAACAAGTGGAAGATTAAAAGTTACCAGCATTATATAGCATGGAAGATAAAGGATAATCTGGAGGAAAAATAAAGGAGACAGGATTTCTTGGAGATGGAGTTGGGGAATTTGGGAGGAAAACTGGAGATTCTGAAGAGTTTAAAATTTAAACTAAGATTATCTGTGTTACTGAAGCAAAAATACTAACCTCAGTAATACCAAACAACCATTAAAGGTTTAAAAATTTGTGTCCTTCACTAGGATCATCAGGAGGAGCCCAGCTATTCCCCAGATAGAACTTGGGAAGAAGAACAAGAAACAGCGACAGAACCAGAGGCCAACGGGTCATCTGAAGTAAATCAAGGTCAAAACAGATCTGGTAGTCATCCAGATGTTTAAATAATCCTAGCAGTTTGATTGTTGTAAATTCTGATTGGCTGGAAACCATCTTGGAAAGTAACAATTTGCTCTGAACAAATCTACTAATTGTTCTATTAACGCAAATAGGCTCAGGGACAAAAGAAGACCTGTGTTCAAATCCTGTTGATAACAGGGAGAGCTCCAGACCCCATTCTGGGGTCAATTTAACAGGTAATACAGTAAATATACTACCTATTAACCCTTGCAATTTAGAAGGCTTAGATAACAAAGTAGGGGCAACCAATTTCTTATCAGGAATTATTGTTGAATTGATGACAGGAGTATCATAAAATGATTTCCTGACACCAGAAACCAGCAAAGAAACGCAGCCAAACCCTTGAAAGAAATAGAAAAATTGAATGCTGTCATAGACAAAAAATGAGTCAAAGCTGGGGTTGCCCAAATAGCCCTGGAAAATCTGGACCTGCCTTATTTTTCCCCAAATAAATATGACAAGAAAATTATGCGTTATACACTATTTGAGGATGGCAGCGCTTGACCCGCTGGTTATCCAAAAATTTTGAATTATGATGTCATTGACTTGAATTTCAATGCAGGACCTATAACTGCTGAAAATATTCTTGCCAGCTAATCAGATGCCGCGGAATCCCCTCCTGCCCTATCCTGAACTCCCTTAAGACTTCCCCATTTACCCTCTGGAAACTTGTTTCTAGATGGCTTAATTTATCTCAAAATAAAAGAAAGTTTGTCCCAAAATGATGGCGTATCTGGGGCTGTTTGCCCCTGTCCTCAAAAGATTAGCCTTTGTGGTAGTCAAGGTTACCGTCGACTTCATGGCCGCGGCCTGACCTGCCCTTTACATGCTGATGCCTTCAGATCCTTTCTCTAATTTACCTGGGCAAGTCATTTGCTTGTTAAAAATTTTGACCTCCATCTTCTTCTATACTATCATTGGGTCCAAGATGTTGAAACTGTCCTCCCAATTTGATCTCCTGCTTGTCAAGCAACTCACAATCTGTTTATTATATCCTCATTGTATTTCCTTGAATCACGCCACATACCATTTCACTCTAACAAATTTTTTCAACCATGCCATCTGAAATTGTCAAAAAAATTATAATGTCATGTTTTGATTTTGGGGTCAAAAGATACCAAATTTCCTGATTCCTGCGTTTTGAGACTTTAATTAGATTTTCTCTAAAATTTTGTTGAAATATTCACATGTTTATTTACCACTCACGTCTGGTTGATAGCTTAGTTGACGTCAGCTAATTTTTAGGGTGTTTTTTAGTTTAGATTCATTGGTTCTTAACTTTATGCAGAGCTAAATTTTGGCCAATATGGAACTATCTGTGATGAAGACACTACCTCAGCATAGAAGCAATGGCTTTCTGTTATCCTGGTGGTGTTTCTACCAGGGTGGTGTGAATATTTGCATCAGAAAGAGAAATTTTAGGTTAATGATAAGAGAAACTGAGTAGCAAAAAATGTGGGTGCCTGGCCTGCAGGGCAGGCTGACCAGGGTTCAATTTTTATCCTGGCCTTTGGTTCATAAGAGGAGGATAATTTTCATTCAAGATAGCAAGTTTTGCATTATATTGTATGCCTTTTGTGTGCCTGGATCAAAAAAGTTACATGGTAGAAATTTGGATATGTTTGAGTTGATTTGTTTTCATTTTGATATCCTGATCTTACTACATGGCTTCAATTCACTGTGTGGCTGTTGTGAACACTGTGCATTTAATTTAATTTGCCTGTTGAAGCCTTATCTTTGTTGATTTGTACCAAAGTATGTGTTAAATGATATTTTTTATTTTATGGGCAGCTTTAGCTTGATCTGAACTGGTTTTGATGTGTTTATCTTAACAGCTGTGAAAAGTACAGTACAAACATAAGAGTCTCTCAATAAGAATCAGGATCAGGTTTTTATTAATTTGTATCAGCCATATGATATAGGGAAGTAAATAAAGATTTGAGAACACTAGCATCAAGTGGAAGAATATGAACTTCTAGTATCATGATTGAAACATCACCACCAATCAAATTTTTGACAGATGATATATGTCATTAATGACATTTTTCCAGAAAGAAGTGATAAACTACAATTAGGAGAATCAAACTTGGTATAAGGCTCTGATGGTTTGGGGATCCTGCTGTTAGAGTGAAACAGTAAGCAGCATGATCCAAGGAAATACAATGAGGATATAATAAACAAATTTTCAGTTGCTTGACAAGCAGGAGACCAAATTGGGAGGACGGCTTTAGCATCTTGGATCCTGTGGTAGTGTAGCAAAGGATGGATGTAGAAATTGTCAGAAGGCAGATGATTTGCAAGGATAACTTAGAGAAAGAATCAGAAGGCGCCAGCATGTAAATTTCAGGATTCACCTTTTTTTAGCTGCTATTCTGTTTTTTATATTTATTTGCCTCATTGGCTTGTAAGCATTTATCAGGATTGTCTCCTTCACTATTTCTTAACCCCCTGCTTTTCCTCTTCATTTTCCATATTTGGGGTTCAGATTTGGCTTTGTTAAAGCCTAATTAGGATCTAAATGCTGGTTAATCTATTTTCAAACATTCCTTACCTTTTTGCCACCCAGTTTCAAACCCTGGACCTACACAAGGAAGATTAGAAGTTGGCTCCAAAAGAC
This sequence comes from Entomophthora muscae, assembly GCA_014839935.2. Classification (NCBI taxonomy): domain Eukaryota; kingdom Fungi; phylum Entomophthoromycota; class Entomophthoromycetes; order Entomophthorales; family Entomophthoraceae; genus Entomophthora; species Entomophthora muscae. The sequence goes on from QTSX02002147.1 coordinate 658,906, forward strand.
TTACTTTTCACTATACACTTTTTTACGTTTTCCTTTAAGCTTCAGACTGGGGTTTCCTTACTTTTTGCTTGCTCTTATCTCCAGAGCTTTGCTGTAACCATCTTTTTCTCCTCCCAGTGTCCCCTGATGCAAACTTAACTTCTTTAAGTTAACCTCAAGCCATGTGTGTCTTTCCAGATCTTTTCCTTTACCAAAGTACTATTAACTTTCTTAGGTTAACTTCATCATTTCAAATTTGCACCTTACTTTCCCAAGCTTAATAAAAAGGCTTGATTCTCCAGTCTCAACAATAAGTTGAGATTGTTTGACTTGCACCCCAAAAAGGTACTTTTTAGGTTTTATGGCTTGTGTTCCTCTTTTATTCTTATCTTAGTTCATTTTAGCTTATGATTACTTTTGATTTCCTCCTCCACCAGTTAGATATTTTTTACAGTAACACTCACAATTTAATTGTTGATAGTTTTAACCCTCCTGCTAGTGCAGATCATTTTACAGACTTTGAAATTGACTTTTTAACTAAATTGTCAGTCATTAAGACTGGACTTTATTTTATTTTCCTAGGGCTAATAAATTGTCTCAGTCCTTATTTTACTTCTTATAAGCTCTTAGGAGCCTTAGTTCAGTTATTATTGCAAACTTTACCTACCTTTCTATATTTGGCAAATATAAACATCCTTGGGTTAAAGGCTCTAGTTTACAATAATTTGTCCCAAGCCTTCAGACCTTACAGTAAAGAGAAGGCCAGGTTTTGGCCATGGAATTAATGGCAACCTTGACAATAACAAAGGCTAATCTTTCAAAGACGGGAGCAAACAACCCCAGATGAGCCATCATTTTTGGGTAAAATTTCTTTTATTTGAGGGTAATTAAGCTATCTAGAAACATGATTTTAAAGGGAATGTGAAAGTCTTAAGGGAGTTCAGGATGGGAAAAGAGGGGATTCCAAGGCATCTGATTGATTGGCAAGAATATTTTCAGCAGTTGAAGGTCCTGCATTGGAATTTGAGTCAATGACATCATAATTCAAAAATTCTGACAGCCAGTGAGTCAAGCGCTGTCATCATCAAATAATGTATCACATGTGATTTTCTTGTCATAATTATTTGGATAAAAATATGGCAAGTCCAGATTTTCCAGGGCTATTTGAGTGACCCCAGTTTTGACCCATTTTTTTCCAAGATGGCATTTAAAATTTCTATTTCTCCTAAGGGTTTGACAGCAGTTCAAAGCTGGTTTCTGGTCTTACAGGGGAGCACTATTCCTTTTATTTGGTTTTCTACTGTAACACCTGCAGAATCCCAGCCAGCCAACCCATGTTTTTTACAGCTATCCAATGAGTAAGCTAGAACAGACATCAAGTCAAATATGATTAATCAGAGAAATTTTCAGGCCTGCCTGGCCACAAATTTGTAGAGTGCAGAAGAGCGTCATTGTGAATGTCAGGGCCCAGAATGTCCTGGACAGTCAGCCGGCCTTCCTAGAGGCAAAAGCCCCCACAGCTTGGAAACCCCTACCAAGTATCTCCCAGAGCACAAAAATCCCTTTCAACTAACAAATGGTCTGGGATTTGAGAGGCACACAAGCCTCAAATCCCTGGTTTCAATTCTAATATGAATTTGGGCCTCTCAACTATCAGGAAATGATACATTGGGAGTGTGATTGTTTGATCACAAAGTTGGGCACTTGATTGATTGCAGGCTCTATAAATAGCTGTAGCACCTTGTATGCTGCAGTTTAAGAAAGGTTCATGTTATACCAACCAATGACCATCCACCTCCAGGCCCAAGTACGCAAATTCCAATCAAAATTGTAAGTTTAACTGAAAATGATGCCATCAGATCTCTGGTGGCACAAAAGACCATATGATTACCAGTAAGTATAAGTAGTGAGGAGGAGAAGCCCTCATCACTGTTGACATCTTTAAAATAAACAATTTTATGCTCAGGATTCATTATTTTCTTGCAAGAACTATCTACTTTTGCACCAATATAACTATTTTGTTTGCATTTATTTTTAATTCCACTACACTTCACAACCCATTTATCTGCTCCCTCCTGGCCATCAAGAGTGATCACTTTTCCCTCCATGCTGGATATTCCTCTTACCCCCCTGCCAACTATGCCTCCTCCCAGGACTTCAGTAAGTTGGGGTCCGTCTATATCACAGTATTGAGGCTTGCCAACCAGGTTGTGCCCCATACTGGAAGTTGGCATTCCCTAGCTGCTGCAACCAACTATCTGGTCAGAATTGCGCCTATTGTGTACTTGGACTTCCAGGCCTGGCCTGCCTTCCTTGTGGGAGTCCATCCGGACTCTGGTATGGGCCATGGCAGTGAGAATTGGGGAGCAGGTTAGGAGGAAATAGAACCAGGCTCTCAACCATAATAAAATTGCGGTTTCAGCAACAGCCAAAAGGTTGTGCTAACAATTCCTGGGAGGCCAAAGGGGGGAAGGAACTAACTGAACACCAAAGCAACAGAAAAAACTAAATGGCCAAATTAGACTAACAAATTTAAACTTTATTAGAGTAGAAAATGATAAAGCAAGGTCTTTCAAAACTCTTGCATTCATTTAAAGAAAGGGGATGTAATTTGGATGGGAAGTTGAATGTCCAAAACTGATTGTCCAATGATATGAGGGAATATGGATGCATCTGTTGAGGCAGGGAAATCTGGAAAAATCAAAATTAACAAAATCAAAGGGAAAACTGAATCAACTAAAAATTGAGAAACCTGTCTTGAATGCAATTGCCACTGCTCCTGGCTGCTCTTGCACATGATATTTAACCAGAGATGTCTCTTGGGTGGGTTAGATGGGGGAATTTTCAAACTAATTCTGCAATCAATAGTGTGAGGACCTTTCTTGGGGGTTTTCATTAAATCTTTGGGAAATATTCAGGCGTAAGTTGGCAGAAATCCCCAAGCATTTGGTGAGGATTGAAGTAGAGGCCCAAGGTGGAGGCGTAAATTTACAGTCATAGGCTGATAGTTAATCCAAACCAATCTAGATTGCTGGAAGCGCTGAACCAAAATGTTGTCAATCCTGTCATAATTAACAGGTTGTCTGAAAAGGGAATTGCTGCTCAGCATGAAGAGTCAAAGTCATATGTGAATCCAGATGATTGGCTAGAAGTTTGAGCCAACTTTTCATGTGATCTCTGGCCAGACAGTGACCTGGAAGTTACTCCAGAAGTTGCAAAATTCACAAGAAAAAAGTTGACCCAGCTTATAATTTCTGAAGGTCTCATGGTCCAGTATGACAGAAACACTAGTAGCAATGATGAAACCATGAAGATGTTATCAGCAAACTGCCAGATGGAGGTCATTTTAACAGAGAAAATGTTGGGCCAGAAGGTTCATAATGAGCCTGGGACTCTTGGGACAGAAAAACTGAGCATTTCAGCTATCAGGTGATGGTTTAATCTGAACTTAGCATTTTGAATGATATTTAAACTTTGTGAAGTCTTGTTAAAATGATATGTCATTCTGAAATAAATAAGATTATAGTACCTCGGTTATATCATTTTATTTTTATTTAGTCTTGGTTGTTTTCTACTTTACTACTGTTGTCAGGGATCCAGTCTCAGGCGGCCGGCTTGTTGTTTCTGGGGATAACTTGGGCCAGTGTTTTAGCGGGCAGGGCCCACCACAAGAGTGGATCTAACTCAAAAAGGTACAAGAAGGACTTCCCTACCCAAGGCCACAGGCCGGCAGCCGGGGTTACAGCGTCAATTACCCCAGTGAGGGTGATGTACAGTAGTTTTAAAAGCTATGGTGACAAGCAAAAATACTTCAGATTTAAACAAAATCCATCTCTCAGGTTAAAATATACACTCTGTTAACAGGGTTTATTGGCGTTAATGGGCAAAATGAGTCAACACAGCAACAAAGGGCTCACACACAAAGCAAAACCATTCAAAATACAATCCAAAATACATTGATTCACAAATGAAATGGTGTGAGTTGACTTTTGGTGTACATATGTTTACTATGTGAATTGGTGACAAAATACACCCAAGCAAGGTGTGTCAAAACTCAATCCAAAAACAAACCACAATAGCAACTCACTATGTAAACAAAATCACTCAATCAGTTTTTACAATGGGTTGTAATCAAGAATGATACCAAGGTATCTAAAATAAGACACAAGATCTGAAACATAAATTTTAAAAATATTGTGTTAGGTGCTTAATTTGGCTTAAAATCTGGGAAAATGGGTGGAAATTATTTTGGGTATTCTAAAATGGGTGTGGTAAAACCAAAAACAACTAACTAAGAAATTAAAAATCTATAATTGGGATATTGGGTGGGAAAAAATATTAATTGAATATCCATAAACAGATAAAAGAAAAAATTAAAAATAGGGAGTAACTTAATTAAGTTTTATTTAATATTTTATTAAATTTTCAAAATGGAAGGAACACAGCAACAGACTACCATTGCACCTGTTGTGCGCCGCGGTTGCAGTTGCCCCCGTGGGTCAAAGAATAGACTTAGTACAACACAAGTGCCTACTCAGGAGGGAGGCAGGAGAGGAGAGTTCCATAGTGACACTGCACTGATACAGCCAGTTCAAGGAGCACAAGCTGCTAGGGTGTGGAGCATAAACCCTTGGGTCCCAAAGCTGACCCAGAAGCCCATCAAGGTTACCACTACCAAAACAGTTAGAAACAAGGAGGTAGAACTTACTTCATATGTGTTTGACGTTGTGTACCGGCAAGAGTCAGTCCTGTCAGCCATGCTAGAGAAGGTGAAGCCTGTACTTGATACTAGCTACAAGCCCTACGTCAGTGATGGCAATCAGGAGGATGACAAGGAGCCCCAGTTCTACCAAATTGATGAGGGACAGCTGGTGTTAAAGAAAGTTGCTTCATTTTACACCAAGGTGCCCATGCCCTGTGTTGTGCCCAACGCCAATGAGCCAATCCCCACCGCTAAAAAGCCCGTTCACAAGCACATTCCTGACATTAAGTGCATCATCCTTCTCTGGCTCATGCGGGAACATGGTGATTACAAGGCGGCTGCAGCTCTTGTTGGGGTGGATCCCAAGTACGCCTTGAAGACGTTCAACAAGTTCATTGATACTGGCCAAGTCCTTGCCGCAGAAAAATCCTTGCTTGTTTCTTCCATGCTCACCAAGGAGCACAAATGAGCAATCCACCAGTGGATAACCCAAGATTGTCATCTTGAACTGGCAAATATACAGGCCATGGTCAAGTCCACTTTTGGGTTGAGGCCTCAATATCCTTCTATTATCATTTGGTCAAGGGAATTTGCTTTTCCTGGAAAAAGCTTGGGGTATCCCCCTACAATTGGAACAGCCCAGCCAATATTGAGACCTGGAAAAATTACGCTGAGGCATACACTGCCCTCAAAGCCAAGGGGACGGTGAAATTCTATTATATTGACAAATCAGTATTTGCCTTGTCAATGCGCAATGAGTATGGGTATGTCCCCAAAGGCTCCAATGACAAGATGGCTCGGCGTGCTGCAGTCTGCGCCACAGAATACTCAATGGTGGCTCTCCTTGGTCCAAAGGGGGTTGAGCTGTACCAAATGATACTAGGCTCCCACATTAGCTGGATCTTCCTATCATTTCTCCAATTGGTCCAGGAGCACCTGAGGCGCACAAGCCCGGGCTTCACCAACGTAATTGTATTAGACAACATTGATCACCACAAGGTGGCAGATATTCTTGAAGAATTTTCATCAATCAACACCAGCATTGCAGTCGGCCCCCAGCAATTGGCCACAGCAAATTTGCGCCTTCTCTTCCTCCCTGCCTATTTGCCCTTCCTAAATTCCATTGAGGAAGTCTTTGGGTGGCTCAAGTGAGTCGTCAAGCAAGGAACCTCAACAGGGACCGAGGACCTGTTTGATTTGCTGCAGGCTGGGATCCATAACCTCCCAGCTGAGACTGTGGCCAGATTATATGGCCATACTGATTTGTTCATCCCTGCGTGCCTAGCCAAACAGCCAATCAATTAAAGGCTTAGTGTTTCCAACTTTTTTATATTCTCTAATTTACTATTCAAGATTTATTGATTATCATTTTATATTTAGATGTTTCCACACCCACAATCACATTCAGAAGATCCATCAATAGATGTAAGTAATTTATTTGTTTTATTATATATTATTCAATATGTCATCTGAGGTTATCTCAAACGCTTGATACTGGATTACGCAAATATATTTATATCACTTTTGTCAAATAAATATAAAATAGTCTTATAAAAATTAAACGTAAATTGTAAGGTTGAAATTTATTTTATTACTGTATTATTTTATACTTTTATGAAACCCCTTTTTGCAATATATTTTGCAAATCTTTTTTGATAAAATAGTATTTGAAAAATTATTTATAATATAAAAATATAGTAGAGTATAAATATATTTATTGATATAGAGATAAAATTAAGTGCGCCTGTAATGGGTTTGGCGGTATGTACCCACCCCACAATGGAGGTGGCGCACAACCTCCACCGCCACACTGTGGACGTGTATACACCCTGGTTAAAGTATTCACGCCTGCTGGTAAAAGGAAGGATGGTGAGGTGGGAATGAAGGAGCAGCTTTTCTGGCAGGGCTGCAAACTCAAAGATGCCAGCCAGGACCAGGGCGTCCTGGATGACGTGATCCATTGAGTTGTACCCAGGGGGGACCTTCTTCCCATCCAGTGAGAGCCTGGCCTTGTCAATCCCAAGAAGAACCACATCTAGGTCCTCTACAGACGCGCTCATCCTGAAGTAGAATAGGAACCCCAGGTAAACAACCAGATGAAGCCTTTGCCCAGCAAAGGCTTCTGTGAACTTGCACAATTTGTTGTATACAGCGCTAATCTTCTTCTTGTGCTTGGTTTTGGCAAAGGTCAGCTCCATAGCTGCAGGGACCCCCATCTTGTCAGCACTCCAGGCCAGCCCAAAGTCCGCCAGGAGGATTTTTGTCTTCTTTACAGCTGTTGTGTCTGCAACAGCCAATTTTGACACCGTGCGCCCAAAGTTCTCCAACAGGTAAGAGATGGTATGCTCCACCAGGAAGCAGAAGCAAGCAGCCGCATGAGCCCGGCCCATCTCCGGTATATTCTTGAATGGGAGTGTCACCAAGACGTCCCAAACAAGCTCAATGGAGTTTATATAGTAAACTCCACTGAGGTTAACCAGGTCCAGGAGGACCAGTTGGGTATCCTTGTAGGCAGTAACTGCCCACTCAGATGCCCCCTCACCATGCAAAAGACCAGCCAATGCCTCCATGGACATTGGGAATGTACCATGTATCCTATCTTCAAGCTCCTGCAAGACAGGGGGGACAGGAAAAGCTGCCTTGCCACATGATTAGCATAGTTGGCATAGAAGGTGGGGGGACAAAAGGGACCAGGACCCAGAGGAGTCCACCATCAACATCTTCTAAAAAAAGGTAAGTATTTAAGAATTTTTATTAATTATAATTTTTTAGGTTACCTTCTTGGGTTTCTTCCTTGCCGGTGGCTTCAGCTGGCTTTGCCATTCTCGCATAAGCAATTGTGCGGGCAATTCAGTATCCTCTGCCCTGGCACGCTTGGCAGGTTTGAGGTGGGCATACATCTCTGGGTCATCAACCCAGACAGACGGCGTGGAAAGATTGTATGCCTTGAACTGGAGCCCCTTGACCACAGTTTTTTGAATATTTAGTAAGCACTTGATTGTCTTCTCTGGGGTGTCAGGCATTTTTGACATTAGTGCCTTTGCAGACACCTTGTCAATTTTGTCCCCAGTGAGGACGGCAGACTTCATCTTTGCTTTGACCTTGCAGTCAATGCCCTTTATTTTGGCAATCTCCAAGTCGAGGTCCTTCAGAAGCTTTTCCAATTCTCTCATTGATTTTTTACTAACCTTTCCATATGTTTTTATAGCTTTTGCCCCAATAAATTCTGTATTATTTTGATACTGTTGCATCTTTGTTTATTCCTTTTTGTTTTCCCATTTACTACATTATCCCATCTTTTTACCCATTGTGTATATGTTTTACGCTCATCTCAATGTGTGTTGTTTGCTTTGTGTTGGCATTGTTTCCTTGATTACCATATTATTTTTGGCGCTTGACATAGCCCCTTGTTAAAATAGTAACAACAATTTGGTGATCAACTGAATTTAAATTGGAAAATTATAGGTTAATTGTATTTAGATAAAGTTGTTACTGATTTGAATTCAAAACCTTAATGATAAACTTTAAGTCAATCAGGAGCCAAGTGATAAAGTGATTGTTGTGACATAAAAAGTCATTCAATAATTCTTTGATGCATGTGCGCTAATTAATATGATTGGCTGGATGTTTTGCCATTGTACGCCATTGCTGCTGTGGCAAGTTGTTGATGGACTAGTGCCCAATAAGCTACTGGGTTAGCACTAGTCCATCAACAACTTGCCACAGCAGCAATGGCGTACAATGGCAAAACATCCAGCCAATCATATTAATTAGCGCACATGCATCAAAGAATTATTGAATGACTTTTTATGTCACAACAATCACTTTATCACTTGGCTCCTGATTGACTTAAAGTTTATCATTAAGGTTTTGAATTCAAATCAGTAACAACTTTATCTAAATACAATTAACCTATAATTTTCCAATTTAAATTCAGTTGATCACCAAATTGTTGTTACTATTTTCACAAGGGGATGTGTTTGGGTGCTAAAAATAACTGTGTTCAGGATCTAGATACATAACATAGTAAATATATGATTTTATAAAAATAAGCTGAACATAAAAAATATAGCCAACTATAAACAAAGAGAACACAAATAATTGAAATTCAAAATAAAGATAGTATAAATAGAAATTTTTTGGGACCAGGGGGTTTATTGAGGCAGGGAAGAATGATGCCTAGTAGGTAGAATGGCACAGGAAGGAAGACGTAGAGGCAGTGCTGGCCTGGGGGGTCTGGGATTGGATGGGTTGGGTTTGCAGGTGGGGGGTGTTGGTGGCAGGGGTGGAGGCAGGAGGATTGCGTGTGATGGCCGGCATATACCACTCATTGTACTCCTCACCAGTCATTGGCTGGATGGGCTGGTAGGTGGCTGTGGTACGGGGTGGGAGGTGCTTATCCTTGTGTGATTGGTTGCCCATATTCACATGAAAAACCATTTGCGCAAACAATTCAGCCATCATTTGGTGACCAAAGAGAAAATTGTGATCAAGGACCCCAAGATAGAGGCCGTTGAAAGCCTGAGGGCGGCGTTCCCGGAGTGTATCTCCAATATTAAAGAACACAACATCTGCCAGATAGACGTCTGCGTGACCAGCCGGGTACACAGAGGCTGGTGTCCGCGTTCCTGGAAGGCCTCAAGGGCAGTGGAGCTTCCCTCTATCTGGTGGCTCAAGAAAACCTGGTGTTTGAAATTTGAGCCATCCCAGGAGTCAAGCAATCCACTGAGGATTTGGCTGTATGAGTACCCATTGATGAAATCAGGGTTTGTCTGATAGTAGACAAAACCCTTGGCTGAAACAGCCAGAAATGCACCAATGAATGTCCCCTTCTTGACCTTCTTCCTTCCATTCTTGGTGGCGGCTTTTCCTTGCTCACCAAAATTGTCAAATGCAATGGATAACTTGTAGTACAAGAAAAACATGATGTCATCTGTTAGACTTTTCAAGCATCTGACCAGGGTTGATTTGATAGCAGTGTCATATGGGGAATTCTCAGCACCATCCCATTGGTTGCCGGCAAAATTTTTAAGAACCCTAATTGAAGCCACCTTTCTGTGCATCCAGAGCTGCACCATGCGCTCAGACACCCAAATGCCATGATGCGTAAGTTGCTTCCAGACCTGGGTCAAAGGAAGCTTGGGGTCCCGCTGGAGGAGGTCAAGCATGATTGGGTATGCCTCAGATATTTGTGACTTGGGGGCCTTCTTGGGCTTCTTGGCTGTCCCAATCAGATTTCCCTTATTCATCAGGTTGTTGAATTCCTGCATGACAGTAGCCCGGGTGAATTGTAATTGGCTGGCTCTCTGATCCCAGGATAGGCCCTGCAGGTTGAGTGCCACAATTTCCTGAAGAATTTGGGTGATGATAATTTGTTGCTTGGGGTGCTGGGCTGGGGGAGCTGAAGCCTGATTGGCTATAGGGGGGCAGGTTGGCTGGTGGCAGGAAGTTGTTACAAATCAAGGCTGCCATCCTGATTGGTTGGTTGATGGGCAGCTTGTGCAGAGGTGGGTATGAGAGCAAGGGCAGAGCTAGATGCTAAGTGACTCTCAAACAAGTCAAAGCCATATGGGTCGGGGGACAGTAACAGGTCAGCTTTCTCGTTACCTGCCTCAAAGGCTTGGGTGTAAACAGGTGCCTCCACGTTCTGAGCCTTGCCTCCATTGAAGCTGGCTTTGCTGCTGCTGGCTTGGCTGCTGGCGCAGTCAAAGATATTGCTGTTAAAAACCATTGTAAAAAGCCTAGGATAAAATCACTAAAAGTAGAAATTTTAAAATTTAATGATTTATTTTTATTGTAATCTCAAGCCCATATTTGAAAGGTTTTCAAAACCTTTTCATACAAATATGGAGCCATAAAAATGGATAAATGCCTCTGTTCCTAAATTGGATAGCTGTTGATTGGCTGTTAAATTGATAGTTTTCTATTTTAGGCTTCTCATACTACACATCTTGTGTGAGTTCATTTTGTTTTGTGCTTGTGTAATCTTGCTTCTTGATTGCTCAAATTTTGTTTCATTTTGGTCCTTCTGTCAGTGTTTCATATGAATCCTGCTTGGATTATAATATACTCCAAAATAGCATCCATCCATTTCACTTGTTGTGTTAGTTCATTTTGTTTGTGGTTTGAACTACACCGCTTGATGTTTGCTTTAATTTTGTATAATGGGTTAGTGAAATTTTGTTTTTGGTTTGACAGTTCATTTATTAACCAAAAATATTTAAATTAATTGAATCCTGAATCTTGCGCAACTTGGATTTCATTTGAATCTGAAATCATTTTATTTAAATCTGAAGTATTTTTGCTTGTTGCCATAGCTTTTAAAACTACTGTACACAATTCCAAAAAGTTTGCCAGTATGGTCAGTTGGGAAGTCGGGTGAGGAATCAGGCATAGGTTTGGGTGTCACAGGCGGTTCTATATGGATGTTGTAGGCAGGAAGGTAGTTGAATTTTCCTCTAAACAACTTGGGTGTTAAGAATATTCATGGACCTTGACAATTATATCTAACAGCTGATTGCACGCGGGCCAAAGGATCAAGTTTGAGTATCTTTTCAGGGGTATAGTCCTTATATTTGGGCTTCAATGGATACTCAGTGAAGTGAACGGGCCCAAAGGGTACACCTGGTGAACAGAAAACTGCGGGCAGAGGGACAAGAGGGCCGAGAGATCTTGAACTGATTTGGTAGCAGGCAAATAAAAAAGAGATAGTAGCTGTATAAGCCAGATTAACATAACCTTTATTCAAAAATGGCAATAAGTTTGGAGCATGGGGTCCTTTGGTCTATATAGCACCCCACCTCCAAACTTAATAATTTCTGTGAGGGGTACATCAGGGCATTGGGAAAGGCAGGCCCGGGAGAACTGGGTGCTTGGGTCCAAAAGCAGCAAAATGGCACTCAACCCAGGAGTTCTTTCATTGGTCAAGAATCTCAGATTAGCTACCTGATTAACTTGCTCTAAAGTTGTGGTCATGGGGTTAGGCCGCAGGCCTGTGCCTCTTTCTGGGGACGGCTCTTGGTTGGCCACTGATGTAGACTTCAAATTTATGAAGCTAATAGTTGCCACTTCAGCACCTCCATTAGGCGCTGTGATTGGTTGTTCATTTGGTGCACTGATTTCCTTGGTTTGGCCTGTTTTACTGTGTGGGCTAGCATTCTTGGCCTCAGCTTGCGGGAGCTTGATCCCAGAAAAACACAGGTGGGCAGTCCCTTGGTCCACAGGCCCGGCGGCCCAAGAGAATCTAGGGTCAGGGTTCAATTCCTGCTCCTGGGCCTGGGTTTCCAGAGAGGAAGAATTGTCAATCCTGACAACTGTTTTAACAGAAAATCCTGGCCTGACGGCTCACATTTCTGAGGAAGTTCCCAAAACCTGGCCTGCATTTTATCACCCGCCCGGAGCACCCTTTGGGCCACTGCATTTTTCTGACTAACCATTTAAGCCATAATACAAGGAGTCTACCTTAGATAATATTCTCTGCTTTGACCGCCTGGTCCAACAGAGAACTCCTCAAACAGGCTTTCTTGAAGGTGCCTGGTACAAGCATCTGGCCACCATATTCTATGAAAAGTACAATTATTGCCTGCCTATCAGACAGATATGAAAGCACCCCTGACATCCAAACCTGACTGCCTGCCCCCAGTCTAGACCTGTCTCCTCCCACAGCCAGTTGATATGCAGACATAGCCTATATTACCTTGGCTGGGTTAGTAGACACTATGGTGCCCTCTACCAGGCCTTGGGCCTTGGTAGGTCGTTCAGCATCTTATCTTATCAAGTTAGCACACCTCCTATGGTAGGCTTTTTCCTCCTCTCAGCAGAGCAAGTTGGCAGCCGGGGCAAACAGAACCTTAACTGGGATGTGATATCCTGACAGTACAATAGGTTTGCTAACTGAGTTGAGATAAATGGTTGTAATCTTATTGGTATCATTGATAAGCTTAAAGCCGAGCAAGCAACCAATTACCCCCTCTACTAGTAGTAATTAGATGGGCAACATATCATCTAAATAAGCTTCAGAGCTTTTAAAAAAGACTGATATGAGAAATACCTGTCTTTTTACACCTCTACCTATTGGGTAAAACACCTTAGAAGTGCTGCAAACGTCATGATATTATATTTGATAACCCTTGCTTTTGTTTCGCCTTTAAACCCTTAATCAATTTCATGCCAGAAAGATATTATATAAACTAAACAGTTTCTCAAGCAGTTTATTAACCAAGTTGCTTGTTTGGGGCTTCTGATAGGTGATCTATAGAGATTCTAGTGCAAAAACAAACCTGTTGGGATATGTTTCGTCTATCAACCATTTAAATCCTTATTTTATATCTGAAAAGTAGCAGGTTTCAAGATCAATGATGAAGCTCTGGAATTTCGATTTCTAGCTCGTGGGAAATCTCATTTTTATTTTCCCTTTCGATATTTGGCACTTTGAACTTAGGCAACCGTCATGAAACCCCAGAAGTAGAGACAAAAGCGGCATATTTTTAAAAAGTGAAATAATTTTTTATGAAAATTATATTAAAGGGTATGGCCATCTCCATGATTTTAATCACATCAATCCGAAGTGAAATTTAATTCAGCATTTACATTTGATGAGGTGAAAATCATGGAGCCCTATTTTCAACGCTAAGTGGAGCCACGTATGTTAAAAAGAAAAGCTGTTAGATATTCATAGTTGGTTTCGCAATGTTTGGTTAATGGAGTGCGGTCTGAAACTTGACCATTAATTCCACTGGATAACTTAAGTTGTTTGGCAGGGAGATAGAGCAAAGCCTCATCAATTTAATCTACAATTATATTTGAATTTATCGCATGCGCTTTATGTAAGGCTATGGCATGTTCGTCATAAGGGGTTTAAATTGATCCTTGATAATCCCTAGCTCCACCAGAGAAAATGGCGTTGAAGTTGAAATGATACCTGTCTTTCGGGAAACGCGGACTAACATTTTATTAAATCTGAATTTAATTGAAATGCGCTTTTCGCGTACTCCGGGATTGAAATTCAACAAAGCAATGTGATCCAATTTCAATTAATCAAGTATCTTCAAAACATTACAACGGAATTAAATCCGGGATTACAGTTTATTGCTTTCGGGTCTAAAATATTCAGTATACGTTGTTGCAAGCATAGCATAAGTAAGGTGAATAAGTTATATCCGAGTTTTTCTATCGCATTTAAATATCGCGAAATGTGAATTCACTACTTGGGATAGCTTTTATTTCACTAATTCTCTTCCGAATCATCGGTTTAAACTGGCATGAAGACACGATTTTTAATTTTGGGAGACGTCTTTGGGCTGATATTACTGCGTTTGTTTTTATTTTTCAATTATTAACTTTTTGTGATTCACATTTGTTTGCAGATCTAGTTTGACTTTACTACAGGAATTAACAAAGCGATCTTTACAATAGTTAAGTTTGATTGTCCTTAGAGTTTTTCTTAGTTTCGAGTAGCTATTCAAAATTGATGGCTAATGAGGGTTGGTTTGGCTTTTTACCCCAGATTTTAGCCATGTACAGCATTTGTTAAAGAGAAAATCATAGTCTTCAACTGATATAGCCACTTTTTAAATATCCCAGCAAAGGGTAAAATATGTTTGGATTTTATTTGACGCTTAATCTACTTGTTGATCTCCTAGAAACGCTAAACGACATTCCATTTTTCTTATTTTAATGTTAGTTTTTTTGTAAGTTGGTTAGTACACGAGGGAAATATTTTTGAGACAATATATTAGTTCATGTACGTTTTGGTTTTTAAAAGATGGCGCAGAAGATATGAGTCAAGGAAGCAGCTTTGTTCGCAGTGCCAACTTCCCAGTCGATGAGCAGGGCCGGGTGCACCACGTTGGAGTTAAGCCTGGGGAAGGTACGGTCACTATTAGGAGTGTTCATTAAATTTTAGTGGCAAATAGAATCATCACCGTCGGAGAGTCAAATAGGGCCTGGAAAATTGCTGAGAACTTGGACGGCAACAAAGAAGACTTGATAGTCGTAACTTCGACTCGTGGATTCACAACGATTACCGGCAAGTTCAACTCAGTGCCCATCTCAATCATTTCTATTGGAATGGTAAGCTGACTTTGTTTCTTCGATAACATCAGTAGGGGACATCTATGATGGACTTCTTTGTCAGAGAGGTGCGCGCTGTGGTAGAAGGCCCCATGTATATTGTTAGGTACACATGCATATTGGCTTTTGTTAAGTCGTTAGATTTGGGTCCTGCGGTTCTTTAAGGGGTGATGCTTCTGTTGGAGCGCTTGCCCTTGCATCAGAGGCAGTTGGATGCATTCGAAACTTTGACTACTTCCACTCTGACGCCTCTACTGAAGAGCCCTACCTCCTCTCGAAGCCTATTCCTGGAGACTCCGAGTTCCCCAACTTAGTAAGCATACTAAGAAACTCGACTTACCTTTTAGCTCAAAGAACTAGCTAGCTCCGAAGAAAAGCTCTTCTCGGGGCTCAACGTCACTGCTGATTCCTTTTACAGCTCCCAAGGTAAGTTGACAACTGATCTACTTTAACCTCTAGGTCGACAGACTGGCCATTTCCGTGATGACAACGAAACCCTTATTGCCAAAGTCCACAAAACTTACCCCAATGTCCTTAGTTTCGAGATGGAGACATTCCAACTGTACCATTTGGCTGCTTGCTCCAAAGAAAAGTCCATCCGAGCATACGCCGTACACATGATTTTCGCCGACCGTGTCAACGACATCTTCCTGAGTGATGATCTCAAGCACGTTGTAGAGCCCCGTGTAGGAAAGTTAGTCTTGCAAGCCCTTTCAAAGGTCTCTTTGTAACGTGGTTCTAAGTAAACATCCATTTCAAAGCTTGCCTAATACTGGGGTATGCCTTAGCTTCCGTTTTAATAGCCAAACCAGGATTTGTCCTTCAATTATTTTTTAAACTAAAGATTCCTCTCAGGCTATCCCAAAAAAGACAAGCTGAATTCTTGCTGCGTTCACCAAAAGGAAACCTCCGTACCCAGCATTAGGGTACAATTAAGAATATGACTTAAGAATGTGCACTAATACTGGATGGTGTCGGTCATCAAAAAGATCAGCACAATTAGTCTGTACCCAACTGAAATACAGATAAGGTTTCAAAGCAAGTGTCAAGTCATTAGTTGCACCATATCAACCTCAGAGATGAGATAGCTGGTACATTTTATAAGCAGAGTTGAGATCATCAAGGATATATTTATAGCAAAACTAACATTTTAAGCGGTTGTTACAACTGAACCAACAATAGCCCAGTATTCAGATTGGGGAAGACAACAGTCCAAATAGAAAGGACAAGGATAGGAATAAGATGGATTTGTTTTAAGAATAATAAAGCTGATATACTATATTTGGGAGCCACAAGTTGCCAGGGGGTGGCATAGTGACATGTTCCATTAACGTTCTGACTGGGAATAAGTTGGGGAGGAGATCAGCATGTTGAATTGGCAACACTCCTAATTAGGCAATAGTGCCCGTAATTTGACATCATGCTCAGATTGATCCATACCGTTAGTCACATCATGGGGCAACTCTTTGAGCGCCCCCTGTGTATTGCAAGATTCATTAGCAGATGAGGGAATAATATTGGCCGCAACACAGCTCTCCAAGTTCAGATGCTGGTTCTATCGGTACCCACCTTTTTTAGGGGCCAATTTCTGACATTATTACATCATTCTAGCAATTGTAAACTAGAATTTATGCTTTAAAATACCTTTAATAAGATGCTGAAAATAGGTTCCTAGTAATAAAGATGTCAGGAACAAGGTGGGTATCAACACAGTTGGTTTGATACTTGAGGAGATAAAGTTTGGCAGTGCACCCTACTCTGTGATATCCTGCACAATTCATGCAGATTGGGTAGAGTTTTTTAGACCAACCTGTCTCCCTCAAAAGACCAAAATACATCAGACGTAAATTGAAATCATGGGTGAAGGGCAACCATCAGCATTTAAGCTGTCTACATGTAACATCCTCCAAGTCGACAATCCCTAAAAAATATTTTTGTATTTTTATTGCATGTTTATTGATCTTTTTACCTTAAATAATTATTCCTAGTGTATAAAGTTAACTTTGATTTTAATTTTCAAGTTTTAAGTAGAATTGTAAAAAATAAAACCAAATTAAAATCTGGAATTGTTGACATGGAGGATGTTACATGCAGACAGCTTAAATTCTGATGGTTGCCGGGGAGGTTATAAACATATCTTCTGCCACAGTGACTTTTGCCATTTTAATAACTACCCAACCCCACTTCTGTCACTCAATTTTATTGATGGAATGTATTATGGTGTTGATTGAGAGCATTGAGGTATAATGGCTCCCTAGCTATAAATCCTTTTTGAGCCTAATAATTATCTAGCTAGATCTTACCTGACTTTTACAGATAAAACTGGTACTATCCTCATCACTGCCCATGATTTAGTTGGCTTGTCCAGCTTGTATCTTGGTCAACTTATTCTCTCTGACTCTAATATCTGAGTTACTATACCTTAGCATTTGTATATACTGATGATCAAAATTGACAGTACATCTCCCCAAAGTATCAAACTTGAGTTACATCACTAGGCAGATGCCAGGAACCAGAGTGTTAGAGTCGTGTAAATAAGGTCTGAGCTCAAATAAAAATTGTGGGGATAAATTGCTCAGACTAAAATCAGAACCAAGAACAAAGATGTGCACTGAAGATTTAAACCTACAAATCTATGAAGGAAAGGCATTGTGACAGTCCACATGTTTGGTGGTTTGCAGGTGGGGCTGATGTTGGCCAAGCAAAAGTTTGGTTGTTTGTTGCAGGTAGAGGCCTAGTAGGAAATGATGACTACTAGGGATGGTAAGGCCTAGCTAGTAGGTGTAAAGACTACTGGAGGCAGATGTTGCCTCCACCAAGCAGAAGATATTGACTGCTGTGAGCTAGAGTTCTTCACCTAGCAGGGAACTGTGGCTGCAAAAGGGTGAAGAATGAGATAGCTAGCAAGAACTTTGTCTGTTTGAGGTGGAGAAGGTTTTGGACCCCTGGCGGGTAGCGCGGGCTGCCAGGGAGGGGAAGAGCTCTGAGGGCTCTATGTACCCTGATATGCTTACATGAGGTCTGTGAGCAAGCACCTTACCTAACAGACTGGTAGGGTGTCCTCGTTTATGCCCCTATGGGAGCTTTGAGAGAACCCAAAGTGAGCATTGGAGGGCATAGATTTGCTCAGAGGTGTCACCAAGGCAGTTTGCTTGGGGAAGCAAGCTGCAAAACTTGGTGTGATCAGGCCTCTGGGAAGTAGAGCTGATTACTCTGCAACTGAAAGCCCAGACTTAATCACCTGGATGAGTAAAAACAACAACATAGGCTTTGAGAATCTATGGTTGGATAGCCTAAGTGGAATGCCACTTGCAAGGGCCCAGTCAAACGCCAGTTCAATGTAAACTCATGCCTGGGTCTACAAGTTCTGGTAACAGGGACTGAGATAAAAAACCGAGGTGGTTCACAGAATCAGCAGAGAAGACTAGTAAGAGGAACTGTTTGATTACAGAGAAGGCTAGTTGGAGGACTGTTGGATCATATTGAAGTTTGGAACCAAAATGGTTCATTGTGCAGGTGGAACCAAGATAGTTCCTAGTGAGGATAAGTGGAAGGGCTCAGGGATCATGATGCAGGAGTAGCTGGTCATGATAAAGGAGTAGCCAGAGGACTGATAAGCTGTTGGAAGACTGGAATGAGCTGTTTGGAGCCTGGAATAGGCTGTTTGTTGACTGAGATGAACTGATTGCTGGTTAAGCTGAAGAGCTAGAAGATGTGATTGAAGATCATGATGCAGGATTAGCTGATCATGATACAGGACCTGGCTGAAGGATCAGAAGATGATGATGAAGAACTGGTGGTCTGGAGAAATGAGCCAAGATTTTGCTGAATTGATTTGCCAAGGTGGTAAAATGTAGAATGTTTTGCCTTGGTTTAGTAGTAAAATCAAGAAGGAATGTGGATAGAAGTGTGGGTAAGATAGATATTTATTAAGTTTCTAGGATAGATGAAGGTATGTTGCTATGAGAGCTGGATACAAAGTTGTTTTGGTGGGACGTTTTCCTTGGATTTTACAAGATTTGTAAATATATGGGGAAAAATTTGAAGAGGTTCAAAAGAACAATTTAAATAGTATTCTACTATTTAAATTGGTTCAGGTTGAATGCAGGGAAGACTGGTGTCAGAATAATGGACCAGTTAATGCTTTGATGCAAAAAGAGTTGTTGCTTTAAGCGGTTTGAGCGGTGGAAATTATTTTCCTAGTTGGATCCTGGTGGAACTTCAGAAATGGTCTATTTCTGCGCTCTGCATTCATTGGTTGAGTTCTGGCAGGTTTCCTGATTAAAATGATTGGTTGGAAGCTAAAAGCTTAAAGTATAAGTAAGGAAATAGTAATTAATACTTTAAGCTTTTGAGAAAGTAAGTATGTAAGCTTAAGTTATTAAAGGAAAAAGTGAGCGGAATAGTTTAAGCTTCTGAAGAAAGCCATTTTAAAGGCGGAACTGTTGGGAAAAAGACACTATAAGAAGGTGGCTGGCTGGGAAGTTACAGGATCTTCCAAGTCTTTGACAGGTCTTTCTGAGGCCTTTTGAGTTTCTGCCAAGGAGTTTTTGGAAGCCTTTGATCACCAGCAGGAGCATGATTGGACTGATACAAGTGGAATACCAAGGTCACTAAAGATATACAGAGAACTGCAGCCCAAGATAACAGAGCAGAAGCCCAAGAATAAGGAGCTGGATCCTAAGCGCAGCGCAGGAGTCTAATTAAAAGATTCAGGAGTCCAAGTTTAAGGAACAGAAGTCCAAGTCATAGGAGCAGAAGTCCAAGAATAAAGTGCAGGAGACTAAGACCAAGTACAAGGAGTCCAAGATATTGTTGGAGGACTCCAATTATTGGCAAATCCATATTGTTTCCTTGACCCCCCAGGCCATATACCAGAAGGTTTCTAAGGAGATTTTCTTTCTGAGAGTGAATAAAAGCTCATTTTGACCCCTATACATATTTTTGAGATATATTTTCCCTTACTAGAGAATGACAATCCCTTCCTGTCAGTCCCTGGCTACAATCCAGGACACACTTTGGGGACTTGTCAGGGAACCAGCCCTGATTGGCCGGCTTGCTAGTGTTTGGGAACTGGCAGGTTGCAGACTGGGTGGGCAGAGCCCACCAAAGGATTGGTGCTAACTTAATGAGGTAGGACATTGACTTGCCCACCCACAACCACAGACCGGCGGTTGGGACAATAGTATCTATTACTACCGTGAGAGTAATATATACAATTCCAAAAAGCTTGTTGATATGGTCCAGTGGGAGCTCAGCAGCGGAGGCAGGCATTGGTTTGGGGGTGACAGGTGGTTCCATGTCCATTTGGTAGGCAGGAAGGAAGTTGTATTTATCTCTGAACAGGCAGGGCTTGGTAATGTACCAAGGGCCTTCTCAGTTGTATCTGGTTAACTCGGTAGTTCTGGCCAAGGGATCCTGGGCTAGTATGTTGTTGGCAGTGTAGTCCTTGTACTCAGGCTTTAAGGGGTACTCTGTGAAATGGACAGGACCAAAGGGGGCACCTGGCGGGCGGTACGTAGCTGGCAGGGGGGCAGACAATCATGGGGTTAACTGGAAGATGGCAAGAATAAAATACAGCAATAGTTGGGGAAACCAATATCTCATAACCTTTATTTAAAAATGACACTGGGGGTTGATCTTGGCCTGGAAGGTATTTATACCACACTGCCAGGCTTCACTACCTGGTTGGGTTTTCCGGGCTTGGGCAGGTTGGCATCAGGTGTCTCAGATGGCAGTGTGACGCTCGGCACTGGCTGTTTGCCACTGGCCGCTTTGGGGTGAGAAGACTTCAAATCCTTCTGTTTATTGATTTGGGTATTGGGTGACTCTTTGGGTTCATTGCCTTCCCCGGGACTTTGGGGGAGTTCAGAATAACTTTCAGGAAGAAATTTGTCTATTTAACTGGGCAAACCGCTGGTGTCAGGCGTTGGCACCTTGGGGAAATTCCCGGCATCTTGCACTGGCGGTTCACTTGCAGAATCCTGCAGGGTAGCTAAGGGTTTGGGTCCTGGCGGGCTGGAAGCAACTTCATTGATTAGTAGTGGATTATTGCGTTCCCAGCCTATGAGTCTGGAGGTCTGCAAAGGGTTTTGTCCAGGGTTTGACTCTGATTCCGTATTTTGAGGTTTAGGAGCATCCAAATTGTCATTCCTGACAGGACTGGTGGACAGGAACCCCACAGGCATGAAACTAGAAATAAAGACAATTAACGACACAGAAAACAGGAGATGTAAATGGACCACCAAAAAGAAATGGTTTTGAGATAAGGGGTACAAAACCTGCTGGTCCTGCATGGAGACATTTCTCAACCATGCCAAGACAGTGGCAGCCATGGCCTGAGAAGAGGGTATTTTTGACCCCAGGGTAGCTTTCATATATTGGGAAATGTCTTTATTGAGAGTAGGTAAAATTATCTGAAAACAAGTTTTCAGAGGGAAAATGAGGGTGACTATAACTCAACTGGGAAGTAAACTTGGATCTGATTGGCTGGCTAAAAATATTTCACCTCCTGGTTGAAGATCTCTGTTGAAGCGCTGATGGCGTCATAATCCAATATTTTTGGGCAGCCAGCTGGTTGACTGCCAAGCGCCACTGGGTAGTGATATCTTGTAATCTTTAACACAATTATTTGGACAAAATTCAGGGAGATGCAAGTTACTTTCTTTATTATTAACAGGGGAAGCTTTGACCCATTTTTTGTGGATGACTAGATTTAAATCATCTAATGCTTTCAAAGGTTTTGCTGCTTTCCTGTTCCCATGATTTTTCTTTGGGCAATCTATTTTAGGCAAAAATGACACTACCGTGACACAGAGCCCATATAGAAACAAAAAACATGTTTGGCAGGTTTTTCACCCATCCTAGGCTACCCAACAGAAACCCAGACTCACAAACTACAGGCTCTTTGTCAGGATTAACAATTTTCTTCCACTTGAAAGTTGGGCCCAAGAGCAGGATTTGAGCCATGACCTTGAATTCCTGCAGGCTGCTGGCCCTAAGGACCAAGGGGCTGTCTGCTCGCATTTTTCTGAAGCAGAGCTCCCGCAAGCTGAAGCCAAGAATGATTGTCCAAAAGGTGAAGCTAGCCAAATCAAAGGAATCATCCCACCACATGGGAAAATAATTAAGGCACCTAATAGAGGCAACAAAATTCCTACCATCTGCTTCATAAGCTTGAAGACCGTCTTGGTGGCCAATCAGGATGTGTCATCTAAGAAAAACATAGGCCCAGGGCCTGAACTCATGACTGCAACCCAAGAACAAGAGAACCAAGTTGCTAATTAAAGATTTCTGATCAATGAAAGAACTCCTGGCCCAGGTGTAATTTCACAACCTTTGAACCCAAGCATCCAGACCATCTGGCCCCACATTTTCTGATGACTTGATATGCTCCCCATAGAAAATATTAAGTTTGGAGGTGGGGTGCTATATAGACCCAAGGACCCTGCACTCCAAAATTATTGACATATTTGAATAAAGTCTATGTTATTTTGGCTTACCCAACTACTGCCTTATTTTGTATTTGCCATCTATCAATTAAGTACAAGATCTCCTGGTCCTTCTTCCCCTCTGCCCGCAGATTTCTGTCCTCTAGGTGTTCCCTTTGACACTGTCCAATTCACAGATTATCCTTTGAAGCCTGAATATAAGGATTTCACCCTAGGAAAGATCCTTGAACTAGATCCTTTGGCCCACATACAATCTGCAGTTAGATATAACTGTCAAGGCCCCTGGATCCAATTATCACCAGAATTGTTTAAAGGCAAGTTCAACTACTTGCCTGCCTATAAACTCAATATGAAACTGCTTGTGATCCCAAAGCTAATGCCCAGCTCCTCACCTGACCTCCCAACTGACCACACTAGCAAGATGTTTTGGACTGTGTACATCACCCTCACAGAGGTGATCAACACTATAATCCCGGCTGCCGGCCTGTGGTCCTAGATGAAAATATCCTTCTCCTATCTATTTAAGTTAGCTCCTCTCTTGTAGTGGGCTCTATCCACAAACAACCTGATCCTCATAATCCCTGAAAATGACGGGCTGGCTGCCCAAGCTTGGATCCCTGACACTTTGCGTTCCTCTTTGGTTATCTTGGTGACATGTTTGGGCATCAGGGGTTCTGTCATCTGTTTGGCAGGCATGTTGCTATTATTAGCATTGTCAAGAATAATTATTTGGCCTGCCAGTGGCTTATCTCTGCCTATCTGGCCATTGATTGTTGAGGGATGGATTGCAGGTTTCATGTGAGTAATGTCAACTTGATTGTTATCTAAGAACTGTCCAGTAAAGCCTTGGCAGGCTTGAACTGCATTGTTTTTTATCTGGTTTCCAATTGGGAACCCCCAAATAACTTGTAAGGAGGTGAGGCTTTAACTGGGATAACTGTGCAGCTAATTTTTTCTTCTCAGTATCAATCAAGCCCAACAGGACTTAATAATAGCTTTTGGAGCTTGCAATAGCTCAGAAATAGCAGGATTAGTTCCCTCTACTGGATTTTTGCTATTCAAAGCAAAGCCAGGTGCAGGTGCGGCCCCCTGCTTTAGCCCCCACCTGGTGGCAGGACAAACTTTGATTCCTGTGGGGGGTGTTGACTCTGTTACATCTGTAAAACTATCTGTAATAACCCACATATATGAGAGTAATCTAGCTAAGTAAGGGGCCAAGTTTACTACTTGGAACCCTGTCAAAGAGGTGATAATTAGGTATACTGTCAATACCCAGCAAAACACCTTGATGTGGATGTTAAATTGACCAAAATTACCAGCAAAGTATCTTAGTACATAGTAGGTTATTGTGTAGATTGCTATGAACGTGGGGAAATGGGGCAAACCCAATTGGGCCCAAGAGTTTAAGTGTGAGGAGATGAGTTATGCTAGCTCCTTATAGTAAGCTTTTCTTTGGATTCTGGTGTAGTTCCAAAAGGTTTGAAGATGGTTTGGTGGCTCATAATCCCTAGGCATGCTGTGATTATAGCAGATCAGATGGTATTTTTCATCTTCTGTTCCTGGGAAAGAGTAACAAAGCTTAGTGTCTGTACTTCTAGTAGTGAAGATTTATTGATTTATGTGATATTATTGAGGGGTAATCTTCTCAATGGAAGCAAAACCTACCACCAAGGAATAAAATTTATTATATAGTAGTTTTTTTGTAGGACAGGAACACTTTAAAGCACTGGAATGGGGTCCCCAGTATCTTGATTCCAGCTATAATTCCTTTTCTGGGTTGGCACTGGCAGTCTGCATATCCTAAGGCTTGGCCGGCATCCAAATTGTAATGGCATGGGTTGAGATGGCCTTTTTTGATGCACCCAAATTCAGTTATTGAGTTTGAGTCATCAATTATTACAAAATGAAAGTGGGTTAAAGAATCTGTATTTGGATAGCTTCTCATTTGGAAAGCACTCTGGTTTTGGTAGCAACCTTGGGAAGTTTTCTTTTTGGGATTACTGATTGGGGAATTCTCTCAGGTTAGAGGGCCCATGTTGGCAGGGGTGGGAGTGGCTGGGCCAGTGAGAGCGTGGGGGTGCAGGAAGGCTGATGGAGGCTGGTAAGTGTAGGTGCACAGGCAGTGAGTGGCTGGTGGGCAGCTGTGTGTCCTGCAGTCTGCAGTTAACTGGCAAAGCCTGGCTGGAGGGTTCCAGGATATAAAATGTGTATTTTTTGAATTCTCAATTTTAAAATCCTTTCTAAAATCTTTGTTTTTTGCTGCAGTTTCCCCATTCAAGGAAAACTGCTGCTGATAATCCAAATGATTTACATCAATTGACAATGTGCAAATTTTAGTGTTTTTTCCCTAATGTCAGGAAAATTACTGACATATTATCCTCTTCTAAACTGGGATTTGTATTTTTTCTCCAATTAATGTCAGATGGTCTCAGTGGCGTTAGTCAGGTGCTTTTCTTAGGTAGCCAATCCACCCATTTGATGTAGTACTGTGGTTTGAAAAATTAGGTCTAATCACCATGAATTTACTTAACTTTGTGTTCTAGATATCTTCCCACCAGGATGAGTGGGGTATGGTCTTTAGTTTATGATGTGAAAGAGATGTTTTTTAAACAAGAGGTATCAGTAAAAAATATTATATATTTTCCAGGATTCTGGCAGCTTTAAGATGTAGGCCACTTTGCCTACTTGTCTAAAAATTTGGTGAAGTCCACTTCTTTAATGAACT